>CM070553.1:31801237-32526237 GCA_036346405.1 Phyllostachys edulis
GTCAGACCGGCCAATAGGTGACGGTCTGACCGGTTTTGACTTGTTCGTCGGCCAGCTTGGCAGCGATGTTTGTTGGTTAGGTCAAGTTCATAGGTTTCATTGCATAGATGTTGCATGATGCATGTTTTGGCTAACATGTGTCAAGTTGTGAAGAACTTGTGCCCGGAAATGGTTGCTTGGTCTATTGTTGTGCAGGTGACTTAGAGTCAACTATGGTCAACGACGAGGAGGACCGGGACTAGGTTAGGAGAACCGAGGTCCAAAACGGTTGTGGATGTCGGGTGAGATGGTTGGACTTAAGCAAGGCGCAAGATGGACTAGAACCATAGAAAGGCGAAGTTTGTGAAAAGGCCTTTGTGAAGGTATGTGCTTATGCCTCATCAATTATGTGAATTGATGATTGTGCGTATCGTGTGGTGCTACGTAACGGTTTGCTTGTTTGTGATGGTTGTAGGACACCGGAGGTAGGTCACGGTGAGGCGGACTAGATCGGGACTAGGTTAGGAGAACCGAGGTCCAGAACGATCGAGGTGGTGCTGGAAGATGATTGAGGTTAGCGGAGTGCTTACATGCCGAGAAGACAAGGAACCGGAGCAAAAGCTACCGATGATGACCATGACGGGCAACGGCAAGGTTGACCGGGACTAGACTCAGGGAGGAGTTGAGGTCCGAACTAGGCTTAGGGAGGAGCTGAGGTCCTGAATGGTCAAGGAAGTCAGGTGCTATTATGGTGAGACATGTGGTGCGCCAAGTGATTTGGTCCCTGTTGCAAGCGAGGACGGTTCGATGGGATCCGGACGTGTGAGAGGCTTGGCGGGAAGTCATTGGGGCCACATGGATGATGACGGAGCATGGGAGATGCTTCGAGGCGAAGGAATCACCAAAGGTCAGTAGATGCGCCTTTTGGAAAATTGCCCTATACCGGAAAAGTGGTAAGTGGTGGTGTGCGAAACCACCTTCTTGGCCTTAGAGAAACTGCGGCGCAAGACGGCGCAAGGAGAGGCACTTGGTCAGGAGAAGATGAAAATGACGCTTTGCGAAGCGTGCGTGAGTGAAACCCGTTTGTGTGTGGGATTAACGGGTGCCCGTTTGGGATGTCTCTCTAGGGCTAACCTCCACTATAAAAGAGGAGGGTGCTGGTTGTAACCCTCAACCCTTTGATTCTAGAAACCTTAATTTGGGATTTAGGGCTAGGAGAGGAAAGTGGAGAGGCTAGGGTTCATGATAGATGGATTGATTGAGTGTTTAAGTGTTGAGCTTTGTCCTCCATTGTGGAGTGGCTGTAAACATATAATCTCTCTAATCAATCTATGCAAGAGTTGCACCAAGATGAGTTCTATCTTATTCTTGCTCTCTCTTTGATGCCTTTGGAATTTTTGGTGTTTCTTATGTTTTTATTTGGGGTCTTGTTGTGATCTTGCTTGCTGGGACGTGTGGGATATGATCTAAGGTCATCTTGATTATCATCCACCCACGAGCAAGCTTTTGGATCTAAGTTTGATTTTGCCCCAGTTTTGGTGAAAGAAAGAGTGATTTTAGGGGTTTTGCTCTTGAGAGCTTTTGGCTTGATTCCTTTTGTGATTAAGGGTGCTAGGACGTATGGGAAACCATCCTTAGCCATCTTGGATTGATTCCTTCCATGAAATCCTCTCAATCACCGTTTTCATATTTTGCTCGGTTTTGAAGCAACCTTCACTCAAATAGAAAAAGGTCAGAACTTTTGCAATGATCTTTACGATTGTTGATTGGAATAGTTTTCTGACATCCTAAAGAAGGTATGTTCCAAGTTTCATGAAGTTTGGAGTTGTGAATCAAAAGTTAGGCCAATATGTGATTTTGAGTTCGGGCTGATTTTACTGTTCATTGGGCTGGAGGTCAGACCGCCAACTAGTTGCCGGTCAGACTACCCATGGTGAGAGGCCAGACCACAACTGGTGAGAGGTCTGACCGCCCAACTCATTTGGATTTGAGTTTTTGTGATTTTGGTCTATTTGCTTCGGGGTTTTGATTGGATTCAATACAAGTCTTCCACTGTGCTTGTATATTGATCTTCATAGCTTTCATAGCTATTGGAGTGAAATTAGTATTGAATTAAATCAAGGAGAAAAAGAGGTCATGCTCTTGTTCACCCCCCCTAGTCGCCTTTTCGGTCCAACAAGTGGTATCAGAGCGAGGTTTGCTCTTTTGTGATCTTCACCGATCTTTGAGCATGGCGACTAGTAGAAGGTCTTGTGAGTCTTCTAGTTCATCTTTTTGTGACTCTTTTGCCGATGACCATGTGAGGCATGAATATTTTCGAAGATGGTTTGCTAGAGATCAAATTTGTGGTATGTGTGGCGCTCGTGGCCACTTTACCCATATGTGCTCTAGTTTCAAACATGAGTTCTCCATGGAGCTCGAGGAGAAGGAGCCCATTGGTATTTATGGAGTAGCGATCGAGGATGATCATGATAGAGAGCTTTTCGAGGATGATCATGATGAGTCATGCGAGGATGATCCCCTACTCAAGCTAAGCAAGGTGAGCAAAGAAAAACTCATTGATGGCTTGTTGTCATATGATCTTAAATTGCATGCTCTTAGGAAGGAAATGAAATTGCTAGAAAGAAAAAAGGGTGATTTGTCTCATGAGCTGGCCAAATTGAAAACCTCCATGTATGCTTTTGATTCCTTGCTTGTGGACATGGATAACTTGAATAACTCTCTTGCTTGCCTAAAATCTGAAAACGAATTATTGAAATCAAATGCTTCTATGCCATGTGTTGCCTTACATCATGAGCTTGATAATGCTAAGTTAGAAATAGGCAATTTTAGATCTATGGCTAGAAATGATTGTGATTCTTGTGTAGGCATGCTTGTTGAATTTGAGAAGTTAAAATTGACCAATTCCATTCACCTTGAGCAATTAGAGAATGATAGGGCTGAAATTGTTGAAATTGAAGCTAGCCCTTGTAGCATGTGCTTAGAGTGTAAAAAATTGCTTAAGGATGGTTTAGTCTCTTGCAAGAATTGTACTAGTTTAGAAAATGAAATTGATGCTTTGAATTACATGCTTAATATGAAAGCATCATTAATTTATTGCACATCTTGCATTGTCTTGAAAAGCGAGGTTGAGTCTTTGAAGAAATTGCGCGATGATATGAGCGCCAAGTCATGTGACTTGTATTTGCCTCCACTCCGAGATTGATGTTTTCAAGATTTCTCTTGCTTCTTTGCATTCGGAGTTGGAGTCTTTTCGTGCTAAACGTAAATACAAGTCACATGACTCTTGATGTTGGCATTTGTGCCATTGCCTTGAGTAGCTCTTCCTTGACAAGTGCGACTCTTTGTGACTCTTCTTGTATTGTCTAGGGGATTTCTAAAGACAAGGGTGTGTCTTCCTCAAATGGTACGACATCTTCAAAAGAGAAGTATCATTACACCTTTTGTAAGAAAGATAGACACATTATTGAGCTTTGCTTCCGCCGTGTCAAACACCGGCGTCGAATGTTCCGTCGAGCTTTTAGGGACACACATTTCTCATCTCATGGCATGTGTGAGCCTAGTGCCGACACGAGGGCGAGTTATGATGTTGGTTCTTCCAGCTTGTCCCAAAGGAATTCTTCTTTGAGCGATAATGATGCTTCGTCTCCTAGTAGACCTTTACACCATTGCTCATTTTGTGAGAAGGATGGGCATCTTGTGGATTTCTATTTTCGGTATGCAAAATACATGCGTTGAGCTCATGCTCCTAAGTCTCCTAGTGAGCATAGTCTTTCTCATGACTTGCACACTAAAGAGCCTAGCACGAGGACTCGCTCTGTTGATGGCTTCTTTGACACCTTTTCTAGTGGTGTTGGACAGCATCGTGGGCTCGGTTTCTGTGGTTTTGGTTGTGGCCCACGAGCTGCCCCGAGGCAAGATATCCGCCGTTTCCCAAGAGGTGGACCTCGTTTTATTCATCGAGGTACACAACCACGGTGAGGATGTGTGAGTTCCTTTGATGCTTTTGTTGGTTCTCATGATGGTGCTTTCAAGCAAAGTCATTGCCGCTTTTCTAGAGATGGACCTCGTTTTCCTCATCGAGTTGTCTACTCGCGGCGTGCCTCTAAGGATGGTGTTGGATCCTCTTGCATGAACCATCATTTGCATCACGCTAACTCACATAATGGTTCAATTGGTTCTAGTGGCCATGTGTCCAAGGTTTGGGTTCCCAAGTATTTGCTCTATAACCCTTCGAGATCCAAGACTTGGACATCTTGCTTTTCTTATGTGTAGGTACCGGGGACGCGGGTTGGAGAACATGGACTTAAAAGGTTCTGGTCTTTTGTTTCATCACGTGACTGGGACACTTGATGGTTCTCCATCCCCATGATGACCTCCAAGAGGCATGTGCTTTCATGATCAGCGTCTTCACCTGTTTTGTGAGCTATCTTACACCTTCATGCCTTTACCTTCATGATTATTCATTCTTGGCGTGTTGTGCTTTTCTTTGTGCTCACTTGTATCATATCGGCATGTGTTACTCTTATAATATCTTTCATCATGCCTTTGTTAGTACCTTGCTTATGTATCCATAGGTTGGATTGTTATTCATTATTTCCATAGGTGTATAAGTTTGGTTTTGTCATCATGAGCTTGTGATGTTTTGTACATTTATTATCTTGCTCTTGTTGATTTTTGTTTTATGTATCCACATGCTTACTTGATATCCATGTTAGCATTCATTATCCATAATTTGTTCTATAACATATTTTATGCTTACATGGTGTTGTGTCTTATTGTTAATTATGGATACATGAGCTTTGCCATAGCTTCACTAGCATGCTTTACCCTTGACTGGGTGTATGTTGTGTGATATGCTATGCGCTTGCTTGCTCCTATGCCTTATTATGGATTAAGGATATTTTGAGCTTTGTCATATCTTGGATAGCATGTGTTGCAATTGATATGTCTATCTTCATGCTCATGCCCTGAATTGTTGATTATATGCTTTTATGAGCTTTGGGCCATCTACTGCTATTCTTGCTAGTCGTGTGTCTCGGTACTATTTTTCTAGATAATGTCTCACAAACCCAGTACCAAGGCATAAACTTGTTCTGTCTCTTTGGTGTAGTCTTTTCAGTTGAGGAGAACATGTGGTTCATGACTTCAGCTGTTGGTTCTCCTTCCTCATATGCGCATTCGATGCTAGCTATCACTTCTTGGAGACGCAGTATGGTTCAGCTTCTACTCATTCGACTACATCTCACTACCAAGCGGCGCGACTCAGGTTCGAGCCCCTATACCTTACATTGTGTATGGTACCCCTATTCTACTTTGCATAGCATCTGGTTCTTGTCAGGGGTTGGGCTTATTGAGTTCAGGGTAGATAGAAGGTTCTATTCTAGTACGTGTCCTTTCTAGACACTCTTCTTATCCCATGGTTTGCTAGGATGCACTCTTCTCACAGCCTAGATCGAGCTTTTCTCCCAGTCACTAGTCCTTAGCAGGTTTTGAGCAGCCTGTGAGTTTTTTAGTGTTGGTGTTTCGCTCCCTAGCTAGTCGAGTCTTTTTCCCTAGAGATCATATGGAGTAGGAAGTCTTTGTGCTATAGTGTGTGGAGTCCAAGGCACAATTGGCAGACATCCTCACCAAACCTTTAGACCCAACTAGGTTTGCCACCTTGAGGAGTGAGTTAGGGGTAATTTATCCCTATGGGTTGGTTTGAGGGGGAGTTAGTTCTCATCTGATCTTTCCTCGTTCATCTGATCTTTCCTTGATCTTCTTTTGAACTTGCTGATCTTTTTGATCTTTTCAGCTTTTAAGTTTTTCTTGCATCTCATTATATCATATTGCATTCATATGAAAATCACAAAAATATGTATTGTAATATAAGCTTTACTGCTTGTCTTTTAATTGATGAAGCTTTGCTTATTACCCTTTTGAGCGTTAGTGTTTCACTTTTTACTCGGTTCCATGTCTAGTTCTTTGACTTACTAGAATTATCATGCTTTCACATGTGTAGCTAAGTTTTTGCTAAATGAGCTAGAACTTTAAGACAACTTGAACTAAAAAAATTGCAATTTATGGATTTTTTTAGCTAGTTGCGCAATTAATGCTCCTTTTGTGACATTGGCCCTGTCAAAATTGCTTTGTTAGCTCTTGAATCTAGGATTGAACATCTCTTGAGCTTCTTATTCCTATGTGAATATAAAACTACTCTTGTGCAAATGAAAAATCAAATTTCAAAGTTCTCATATGGTTAAATTATGCCAAACTATTCTCACGAGACTGCATATCAAAGACATGAACTTGGAGATAGTTTGATGATCCAGACGATCTCATGGGGACTGCTTGTCAAAATTAACATGAACCTCAAGATTTGTCGCCCTGGTTGAAGCTTAGGAAGAGTTCGTGGATGGCTCCTAGTCTAGGATCTTCTTCACTAAGATAGACCTTTAATCAACTTCAATATTCATTGCAAATAAAAAAATTGTTGTAAAAATTGGGTGATTGAGGTATTTTGAGCAAAATGGTTCAATTTGGGACTTTTTGTCTCTGGGATGGTCATTGTTAGCTTCTTGATCTCACATAGACATTCTGACATGACCATTATTACTTTAGAACCCCTGTTGATGAACTTGCTAATTTTGAAGCTTTGCTTAAATTGTTACGATTCATCGTTTTATCTCGAGCCTTCTAGCTTAGCTTTGATATATATGTCTTAACATGATCTTGCTAGCACTTTCAGGCTTGATAAGTATTGAGTAATAGTAGAAATACTAGCTTGCTCTTTTGGATAATCTCCAAAGCTTCTCGTATTAAAAGTTGAAAAATTGAAGAAAAAAAAAAGAAACTACTCCATTGCATTTCTTGCATGCTCTTTTTTATGCTTTTTCCTCATTTCTGCATTTGTCATCTCTGGATGAGAGGAAGGCGTGATTCCTTAATGACTCCATTGTCAAAGGGGGAGAAGATGTAACAAAAATGTTAAAAAGGGGAAGCTATTTGGAGAAAAAGGGAGAAAATAGAATTTTCTGAAAAATGATGATCATAGTAAGGGGGAGTATTTAATTTGCATTCTTATGGTCTTATTGCTATTTCTGAACTTGAATTGCAATTCTTAGAACCTCACAATGATCAAAGGTCAAATTGAACAATTATTCTTTCATATGGACTTTAAGTGAGATTTTTGACTTTTCTCTGGAAATTGAAGTTTTCTTGCTTCTTTTACTCGATCTCACTTGCCTATGCTAATCTGAAGCCAACTTGGTCATTTCCATTGCTTTCTCTTGCATTTGGGTCAAGTTGTGCCTTTACGCGAAAACGTTAAGTATTTTCATTTTCAAACCTCAAACTTACATTTTTGAGAAATTGTCAATGTGTTCATCAAGGGGGAGATTGTGGATATCATGAGGATATGCTCACGATCTTAGGATGATGGTACAATTGGCAATGGCGTTGAAGGTTTATCGAAACACGCGTTTTCGGCAAAGTTCAAAATGCTGTTAGGCAATGGGCGGTTAGACCGGCCAAGGTGGCGGCCGACCGACCACTTGGTGGTACATAATCCGCCACCTCTGGCGGCCAAACCGCCAAGCCTCGGGTCAAGTGGTTGGCGGTCGGGCCGTGCCAAGGCGCCGGGTCCGACCGCCATTAAAAGTTTTTGAGTTGGGAGCTGGGCCAAAAATAGAGGGTGTAGGCAAGAGAGGGGTTTTTTCTACACTTGGTCTCATATTGTTTGGAGCTTCGAGTCAAAAGTCCTATTCGTTTGAAAATTCCAAAGAGGTTTCGGATTTTCAGGGTGGAAATTTGGCTAAGTCCCTTGTTGGGTAGTCAGACCGGCCAGGTGGCGGTCAAACCGGCCAGAGGGCGGTCAGACCGGCCAATGGTGGCGGTCTGACCGATTTTGACTTGTTCGTCGGCCAATTTGGCGGCAATGTTTGTTGGTTAGGTCAAGTTCACGGTTTCATTGCATAGATGTTGCATGATGCATGTTTTGGCTAACATGGGTCAAGTTGTGAAGAACTTGTGCCCGGAAATGGTTGCTTGGTCTATTGTTGTGCAGGTGACTTGGAGTCAACTATGGTCAACGACGAGGAGAACTGGACTAGGTTAGGATAACCAAGGTCCAGAACGGTCGTGGATGTCGGGTGAGATGGTTGGACTCAAGCAAGGCGCAAGATGGACTAGAACCATAGAAGGCGAAGTTTGAGGAAAGGCCTTTGTGAAGGTATGTGCTCATGCCTCATCAATTATGTGAATTGATGATTGTGTGTGTCATGCGGTGCTACGTAACAGTTTACTTATTTGTGATGGTTGTAGGACACCGGAGCTAGGTCACGGTGAGGCGGACTAGATCGGGACTAGGTTAGGAGAACCAAGGTCCAGAACGATCGAGGTGGTGCTGAAAGATGACTAAGGCTAGCGTAGTCCTTACAAGCCAAGAAGACAAGGAACCATAGCAAAAGCTACCGGTGATGAACATGACGGGCAGCGGCAAGGTTGATCAGGACTAGACTTAGGGAGGAGTTGAGGTCCGGACTAGGCTTAGGGAGGAGCTGAGGTCCTGAACGGTCAAGGAAGCCAGGTGCTGTTATGGTGAGACATGTGGTGCGCCAAGTGACTTAGTCCCAGTTGCATGCGAGGACGGTTCGATGGGATCCGGACGCGTGAGAGGCTTGGCGGGAAGTCATTGGGGCCACATAGATGATGACGGAGCATGGAAGATTTTTCGAGGCTTAGGAATCGCCAAAGGTCAGCAGATGTCTCTCTAGGGCTAGCCTCCACTATAAAAGAGGAGGGTGCTGGTTGTAACCCTCAACCCTTTGATTCTAGAAACCCTAATTTGGGATTTAGGGCTAGGAGAGGAAAGTGGAGAGGCTAGGATTCATAATAGATGGATTGATTGAGTGCTCAAGTGTTGAGCTTTGTCCTTCATGGTGGAGTGGCTGTAAACATGCAACCTCTCTAATCAATCCATGCAAGATTTGCCCCAAGATGAGTTATGTCTTATTCTTGCTCTCTCTTTGATGCCTTTGGGATTTTTTGTGTTTCTTATGTTTTTATTTGGGATCTTGCTGTGATCTTGCTTGCTAGGACGTATGGAATATGATCTAAGGTCATCTTGATCATCATCCACCCACGAGCAAGCTTTTGGATCTAAGTTTTATTTTGCCCCGGTTTTGGTGAAAGAAAGAGTGATTTTAGGGGTTTTGCTCTTTGTGGGATTTTGGCTTGATTCCTTCTATGATTGAGGATGGTAGGACGTATGGGAAACCATCCTTAGCCATCTTGGATTGATTCCTTCCATGAAATCCTCTCAATCACCGTTTTCGTATTTTGCTCGGTTTTGAAGCAACCTTCACTCAAATAGAAAAAGGTCAGAACATTAGCAATGATCTTCACGATCGTTGATTGGAATAGGTTCCTGACGTCCTAAAGAAGGTATGTTTCAAGTTTCATGAAGTTTGGAGTTGTGAATCAAAAGTTAGGCCAATTTGTGATTTTGAGTTCGGGCTGATTTTACTGTTCATTGGGCTGGAGGTCAGACCGCCAACTAGTTGTCGGTCAGATCGCCCCTGGTGAGAGGTCTGACCGCCCAACTCATTTGGATTTGAGTTTTTGTGATTTTGGTCTATTTGCTTCGGGGTTTTGATTGGATTCAATACAAGTCTTCCACTGTGCTTGTATATTGATCTTCATAGCTTTCATAGCTATTGGAGTGAAATTAGTATTGAATTAAATCAAGGAGAAAAAGAGGTCATGCTCCTATTCACGCCCCCCCCCTTCTCGTCGCCTTTTTAGTCGAACAGAAACAATCCTCTGGTTTTGTAGCAAGTTGTCGATGTCTTCCTCTGAAAGTTCTTCGTCCGGATCTAGGGGGGCAGTTGGCTCAGGCTATGTGACATCTTCTTCACTACTGTTTTGTTCTGTTGTTGCAGTAGCTTTGTTGTATGTTTGCAAACTGGTAGTCAAGTCTTGCCGTGACGATGTCCCATCTGACTCCAAACATGCCTACACAACCATTATTAGTATATCAAAGCAAAGTAAACAATTTTTTGGTTTCTTTCAAACAAAGTCATTTGATTATTTGTCAGTACCTAATGTAAGCAGCTATTTTTTTATACAACTACACGAACCATAATTTACAATGCATACATAGTGTAAATATATATATAGCAACATGTCAAAAAAAATAGTGTAGGATTTTCACACCAGCGTTGAGTTGTTGTACATTTCGTCATCCATGGGCATTGCTAGCAATTTAGAATTTGTTGGTGGCAGTTGCAATATACTTTTCAGTTGTTGCGCTCACAGCAATATGGTCTGTTCCAGGTGCAACTAGATTGCAATCACTAAAAACCTGAAACAATATGAGCATATTTTACATAGCCGAATAGAAATTAGAAATATATAATATACGAGAGATGACTAAAAAAACCTCTAAATGTGCAGGAAGTGACGCTAGCGGGGAGCAAGGATATGGGATTCTACTGCTCGTCATAAACATGTTGTTCTGTAACAAGGTTTTTTTGTGTAACATCCCAATTTTCTAGAGTTCTTGAAAGTTTTCAAAATAAAAATAACCATTCGGTTTTGTTGAATTGCCCAAGCTTAACTTGAAGATTTTGGAAAATTTGGAGATTTAACATGACTTAATCGAACTTCAACTATTGCGAAAGTTTGGTTTATTTGGAGTTGTTCGAGTTCTGGTCTTGTTTTCCTTCCTCCCTGTTCGATCAGACCTCTCTGGACCTCCCTTGACCTCTTCAGACCTCTTCCCCGTTTGGACCTCCTCTTTGGTGCAAACCCCCTCTTCGTTTAAACCTCCTTCTGGTCTAGACCTCCTTCTCTGTTTAGACCATCTCTTTGGTCTAGACCTCCTTTTTCTGTTCGTGTTGTGTCCTCCTAGGCTCAGCAGACCTCCTTTGGTTCCATCTTGACCGTCAGGACCTCCTTTGCGTTCATCTTGACCGTCAGGACCTCCTTTCGTTCCATCTTGACCGTCAGGACCTCCTTTGCGTTCATCTTGACCGTCAGGACCTCCTTTCGTTCCATCTTGACCGTCAGGACCTCCTTTGCGTCTATCTTGACCGTCAGAACCTCCTTTGGCTCCATCTTGACCGTCAGGACCTCCTCCTCAGGACCTCCCCCTCAAGTCCAGACCTCTCTTTCGTTTGGACCTCCCCGCCTGTCAATCCTTTTTCTCTCTCTTCGCGCAAGCGTGCTCAGACCGAGCCGTCCGATCATGCTTGGACGGCCCGTTGAATTGTGTCGTTCAAGCAGTCCGAATTTCACCCGCAACTTGGACCATCCGATTGTGGTTGGACGGTCGGATCAGTTGAGTTCGGGCGCGTGTGCGCTTCGGACTGTGTTGGACCTCCTCGTCTTTGTGGTCTTTTTGCAAAGACCACCATCCTGGTCTTTTTGCAAAGACCACCCTTTTGGGTCACGACCTCCCTTGAGGTCCAGACCTCTCCTTTGGGTCACAACCTCCCTTTGGTCTTTTTGCAGAGACCACTCTTTTGGGTCACGACCTCCCCTTGCTCTTTTTACAAAGACCACCCTCGTGGTCAAGACCACCCCTTGTGGTCAAGGCCTCCCCCTGGGTCACGACCTCCCTTTAGGTCACGACCTCCCCCTTGGTCTTTTTGCGAAGACCACCCTTGCGGCCACGACCTCCCCTTGGTCACGACCACCCTTCCAGTGGGACCACTTTCTCAGGTCCTCTGCTCACCTTCTTCCTCCTCTCGTCATGTCTCAGTACCGTGGGAGTCTTTGTGCATTTAATGTTGTAGTGTCGCATTAAATGCTGGCACCTCCACCATACCTTGTCTTTTCCTCTTTTGTCACCTCTTTTACCCATTCCTTTCCCTTCATTACCTGCTCTCGTCGTGTGCATTAAATGTGTCGTCCTCCTCTCCGGACCTCCCCATGCTTATATAAAGTACCAGAGAGGCCTCTTGCCTCCTTTTGTTTCCCAATGCCTTGAACCTCCCTCGGAAGAGCTTTTTTTTCTTCGATTGGAGCTCTGACTCAGTGATTCAAGTTCCTACCATTGCCTTGATCCCGTGTCTTTCTTTTGGCTTAGTTGGGTCCTTTCGTTGGAGTTTTTGTTGTTTCATTTTGTTTACTGGGTTCTTGTTCGCACGTGTAGGATCCGACTGTTCCGAAGACCTCCTGGACCCAGCATTCTCAACCGAAGAAGCGTAGTTCTTCAGCGAAGACAAGTCATAGACCTTTGATCATGTTGAACCCATTTTGAAAAAAGTATATTGTTTTGTTATGAACATGCATGGCTAGTTTTATAAAAATGGCTTTGGGAGTAGTTAAACACCACTTGTCAAATATGACTCCTTAGTATGGTTGAAAACAACATGTTGACATGTATCTTTTATCATTCGTAGGATGGGTTATTTTAGTTGGATATGTTTTTGTGTGCCAACATGGGTGCGTTTTATTGCTTAGCCATGCTCTAATAGACGTTGGTCACTCGATCTCATGACTCAAAGAATGTTGAACCTGACTAATGAACTATGAAACTGTGGCAATGTCACTATTGTTAAAATTTGTGTGCTAGGACTAGGGTGGTCATTTGGCCGGGTGAACCAAAAAAATTTATGCTCGGGCGAGAAGTCAGAGGGTGAGTAGTGGGTGCCTTGTGCACACTGGGATGTGGATAGTCTCGCCTGAGCAGCCAACTAAGGACTTAACCTTGTACGCCATTGATCTGGGTCATTACCGTGTAACCACAAATCCATTATGGGGTGGTCCTGGCCAACTAATTAGTGAGGTCCTGATGCGGTTCTGTCTTAGTTGTCGAATGGCGCAAGAGGGGGCCCTGAATGGTGAATCCTTAGCGGGCAGAACCAAGTCAGGACTGACCTTTGTAAAGGCCTTGTCACGAGTTTTAGACTGCTTACCAAAGGAAGTGAACAGGGGAATCGACGGGTGCTTAACCAACTAGAGGACTTCGTGTCTTGTGGGTAAAGCTGTACAACCTCTACAGAGTGTAAAATCTATTCGAATAGCTGCGTCCTCGGTTATGGACATGCCCGGTTCTTTCACGCAAGGGTAGATCTTTCTAAAAAGTTGTGGTTGGTTCCGAGTGGTTTGGCTCATGACCAGGGTGGTCATGTATTGCTTTCAAAGAACTCGTTTACTTATGTATTATCTCTTTCAACTTGTGCTTTGCAATCTACTTAATGTATTTCCAGTAAATGTTGCTTTCCACAAACTAACCATACAGCTGTTCCTTGTCAAGCTTTGCATAAATATTAATTGTATTCATTTCCCTATGACTTGCTGAGTACAATCAAAGTACTCATGGCTTTGTGCCCTCTGGTTAATCAGCAGCCGAAGACCTCCCAGGGTGCTCCGAGCACTATGAGGAGGAGTTCGTTGAAGACTTCATGGACTAGGGGACGTCCTCCACTCGATAGCCCGTGGCTCACTGAGTGGCTCCGCGCGGTGTTTTGTTCCGCTGTGAGTGTTCCTTTTGTTGTTTACCCTGCGTGGCACCTCTGTAAACAAGCTTGACCGTAAGGTCTTTTGTTATATATATATATATTAATTTGTCTACTTCATCTTTAGTTTGTTGTGTGTGGTTGTGATGACACCGATGTTGAGCCTGTGCGAGCTAGCTTGCTGATCTTGGGACTAGCTCAGTGCACAGAGGTCGGGACGTTCGGGTGGTCCTGGGGACCTCCTGGGTGGTCTTGGAGGACCTTCGGGTGGTCTTGGAGACCTCCTGGGTGGTCCTGAGGGACCTCCGGGTGATCCTGGGGATCTCTCGGGTGGTCCTAAAGGACCTCCGGGTGATCCTGTAAGACCTCTCCGGGTCGGGCCCTCACATTTTGTTAATAGTTATTTCGAAGTCAGCCATTTTTTCCGCATCGCATGTCATGCACATATTTTATGTCAAATATCAAACACACACACCACATATGTTTTTACCTGAACGGAGCTTGGGATTTGGATTTCTAATCCAGAAACATGCTGCAAAGACCCGTGAACGAACCAAATCCACGTAGGACGCCATTCAAATTGCATATGTCATCTTCCCCTTCCTCAGCAGTTAGTATTGTTTGTTGTGGAAAACAAATGTCGGTACATTTATTTTGTTTGTTGCACATTTTATGTTCAATACATCTGGATATACATCTTGTCAATAATAGCAAGATGTATTCAGTTTTTTTTCTACGCCAACTTTTGGTAAGTTTTACTAGGATATAATACATGTAAATTATGTTTTTAAAGTGCGTAAAAAACACCTGTGGATGAAGAGGTTGGGTCGTGTGCTGATATTGTTCATGACAATTAGAAACAATAAAGCCTTGGGTAACCTGCACACGGTAACACACATTATATTTTTTTCTGATGTAAACACGAATTACATTGACAAACACCAATCGAGGGACACCAAAAGGATGGGGTTAGGGGGGAGGGGGAATTACATTATAAGGTGATGCATTGTACAGAGATATCTCGTCACCAAAGAATGTTATTAAATTTGTTTTGTCTTGTGTTCCTCCCTGAGCATCCTGCATCACTTTGGTAAGGTTAGCACGCAAATCATTTTGATAAGGTTAGCATCACTCTGAGCATCCTCGACTGCATCACCTTTTGATAATTTTCGCAAAAAAAATACGTGAATTTGTTATCACTTTGTGCAAAAACATAAAAGATCATCAGCATGTTATTGAGGGGGCTATTATTTTTTCCTGACATCAAGCTAAAGAGAGCCAATGATCCCACGAAGCAGGTGATTTTTCATACATGTTGGATGCATTTTTTTATACAAAAAACAACACGCACGATCCATCCCCCAACCTAAATCGAAACATTTTTTTCAAATAAAAAAAAATCCATCCCCCAACCTAAATCGAAACATTAACATCTATTTTTTTGTACTTTTGCAGGTTAGATCATCTACCTGAAATAAACAAAAAAAACATGGGACGGTGATTTCCTAGAAGCGCGGGCGGGGGCGGGGGCGGGGCGAACTGGTGAGTCTTTCTTCTATCTTTTTGGACTCACCTGTTGCACCGGCGCTTCCATGGTTTTTGCTTCTTCTCTATCTCCTTCATCACATGTTTTTTGCCGCGTCTCCTTTTTCTGGTTTCATCGGCCGCCAAGGCGCCAACTCTGTGTGTTTTCCTATCGAGGGTTTCACTCTCAACATCGCATATGACCACAAATGGGCTTTTTTTAAAAAGCTTGTCTTACAGCCCAATAACAAACTTGCGTCAAACATCATTTTTTTTACGGCTTAACAGTGATGGGCTTCTTTTTTGTGTTTTTATGGGCTTCTTTTCTTGTGTTTTTTATGGGCCATGCGTTTGGAGCAGAGTAAAACGGACAAAAAAAGACGGTATGTTTTTGCTAAGTAAACGGGTCAGTCCATAAAAAAAGCAACCCGACCGTTAATTCTGTTCTTTTGTGGGATGGTGGAGGGGGGAAGCATATTTAGCCCAGATATATGAATGTTTGTTCTACGAGAGGGGTAAGTGCGGGGGAACTGTCAGATTGAAATCCAACGCACGGAAAATTGGGTACTCGGGAAGAAACAAAACACCCGGCTGGTCCCTAGACACCCCCTTGTTTTTTGTACATTGCCTACTAGTAGCAATTAATTGGCAAGTAAGCATGGAAGTTATTTTCGTTCTTTCATCTTCAGTCAACATACAACGATCCGCAGAAACAATCCAATCGCAGCTATCTCTTACTGCAGAGGACGACTAAGCAGTCCCTAACAAGATTTCTCATGAGTTACAGAGAACTAAACATGTAGATGCATGGACTTTTTTCATAGAAAAAGATCGTAATGTCTTGCAAGTAAACATAGCATGAATGCTGTTCTGTGATGGTGTTTACATGTGGATTGAATTGAGTCATTCTACTGGAATGTTCAAGAAGTGTGCAAGCAAAGGCCAAAAAGACTGAAACAACTCCCAGAATTTTCCCAAAACGAGAGACAATAAGTTTATCAGAAAAGCTCAACAAACAAAACTTCTCCAGGTTTCCCCCAAAACGAGAGCTCTGCAAACCAAGACCATGACCTTCCTAATCATCAGAACACCTGTATCTGTTAATTTTCAAAAACTTGAAAAGCAAATAGGAAACATTAGGGACGTCTGAATAATCATATGAAGCGAATGAGTGCGATGAAAAAATGACAAAAAAAAAAATTCTAAGTAAGCAGTAATGCTACTATAATATGAAAAATTAGATTGGGAAGGAAAAGCCGCACCTCAATCAGGGGACTTTGGTTGTATTATATATTGAGTTACATGCGAGTTCAACTCGGTTACAAAGTTTACATGGAATAGGAGACATATACTTAGTTCTTGTCAGTCAAGTTACAAAGACTTGCCAATGGCTATCTCTAGGATACGCTACAGATCCTTGCTGAACACTACACAATCTCTACTTTCTATCTTCAACATAGTCCATCTATGTCCCTTTACAAAAATGAAATAAAATGCAAGTTATCATCTGGATAACATGTTTATTCTCTATCCATGTCTTCATTGCAGCAGAAAATTACACCATGATTGCTTGTTCAGATAGCAAGCTTCAATTTCAGTCTTGATCGGTTGGTGATAATATTTCAGGAAAAGGAAAGACAGTGGTCATCCGTGATGACAAGGTTAGGCATTCTTCAGGTACAGTAGTAATCATGATGTCAAGGCTAGACATTCTTCAGGCTTGATCGTGCACAAGGGGCATGCCGCTCAAGTTCTACCACGGCTGTGCCGGACGCCTCCAGAAGCCATCATGCGTGCCATCAGCGTAGAGACCAACAAGCCGCACCAGTCTGACATTTCAGAGAGCCCTCCTCACCCCTAGACTCGGAGCTTCCGTCTTCCCTCCTTGGCCCTCATCGCTATAAATGCTGGTGTGGCTGAAGAGAGGAACCAATCCTACTGTATTATCAGGGGCACTCCAAGTGTAGACCGGCGACCTGAGTTGTAACAGGTCGACGGGTGGAAGAGGTCCGAGAGTCGAGCTATTGCCGTTGAAGGGTCGTTAGGAGGCGCAAGACGACCGTCCTGGAGGCCCTATTTGTAGCTGTCCATGACACCATGGAAGAGCCGGTGGGAGGAGGTGGCGAGGAGTCGGAGTTAGCGAGTGCGGTGTTCTATCGTCCTCCATCGTCGCCGAGGGGAGGAGCCGCTTTCTTACCCAATTTATTTGAAGTGTCTTGCCGGTTGTTCTGTCAGCGTGTGGATTTGCCTTGCCCCTGCTTCTATTCTTCTCTCTCAAGTTGGTGCCTTGGTGATCCTCTACACTACCCGGATTAGCCAGTTTCGGAGTTTCTGTGCGTTAGGCGGGGAGGTTTTGCCCTTTCCTTATCCATGATATGTGTGTAAGGTAGAGCAGTCGGAGTTGTGGCATATGCCCGTTGGTTTTCGCCTCTAGCTTCAGTAATGTTGTTTAGGGTGCTGTGAGGTGCGTCTAGTTGCGGGCTCTCTCCCGTCTGAGGTGTTCTCCGTTGGTGAACCGTTGTATTCTCTTTTATTTTGTTTTCTCCTGTTTTATCAATATAACGGGCAATCCTCTGCTCTTCATTTCAAAAAAAAAAAAGGCAACAATTAGACAAACATCAAATTTGGCATTGCATTATTTGCATCTCTGCGATTTGGAGTAGTGTATAAAGCCAGCGAACGTGATGTGATGCCAAATAGATTTCGTAAGTTAGATAAGCTATTTAGCAAAGGATAGGAGCTGATTTAGTCGTACAAATATGTTTCTTGATGCACATGTATGCGGTGGCGGATCCAAAATTAAAATTTAGGTTGGGCAGAACAAACCACTAGTATTATCCAATAACAAAGCAAGACATACATAATACACGTTGCTATCACTATAAATAGAGCATATGACACTAAATGGAACACAAAACTACAATCTGTATCATGTGAACATACAAAGACATGTAAAATGTAGAAAATATACCTCATCAATGAAGTTTACGTAACGATTTGCCACCAAAATACCAAATTATTAACAGAAGCAAACTGTCATAGGGAGTTACGAACTAATCGACAAGCTGATCGTAAAGTGTTACGAACTAGTTAAGGCCAGATGCGAACTGGTCATAGGGAGTTACAAACTAGTCGTGAATGATGAGGATCTGGTCGCGGTTCACATTGCATAAGGTTCATCCGATTTGATCTTTATGTGTATTCTGGAGTCGCTATATCCTACTAGGAAGAGCTACCGATTAGTGATCATAAATGAGTTTCCGGGTCACGGACAATTACATATAAACATACAGTGTCACATACTTAACGGGTTGAAACAAACTAGTTCGGATTAGATTCGTTACGAGATCTTTGTAAAGAGGGCGTAGGGCTCTCATCAATGTGACCAAGGAGGAAGGGGATCAAATTCAAGAGGCCTGCTTCTGCTTGCTTGGAGCATGTGAAGATACTGATCGATCATCGAGGTGTCCGGGATCGATGGAATTCAATTTAGCAGGCCCATGCTTGTATGAACAGGGCGTATGAAATGCTGAATGATAAAGCTGCAATAAAATCCGCGCACAATGATGCAGGCTGGCTTCATGGATGAAAGTATTTTCTACATGGATCTCATTCAAGATGGGATGTGTGGCCCTATCAAACGTAAGTCGGGCCTAACCATCCAGCCCAGCCATCTCGTTGGTGTGCTGTAGGCAAAGTGGTTTTCGCGTAGAGCGATCAGCTCAAGGCGAGGCTGGACAAGCTCCGGGAGATGCAGGAGAGCAGGGAGTACGCCGAGCTCGTCAGGGACGTCGTGCCCAGGAAGGAGGACAACCCCGAAAGCTACCTCGGGCAATCACTCAGCCTTGCCCGATTCCATATCTTGCTTTCACAAGTTTCTTAGGGCACGTTTGGTTTCAGCTCTGGTGGCAAATTGTGGCCGGGAGAGCACCTGGAAACTGCCGAGTGCATGTTTGCTTGTCTTCCTGCCTAAGCTACCAGACCCAAGCGAGTGCTCAGCCCAGGCGTTCAAAAACGGGAAAATTAGCTCAGTGACATCGCATTAGAGCGTAATTGAAGAAACGACACATCGTTCGTGACATACTGAAAAATAACATCACGAACACCGAAAAATTAGACGAATGACATCGCCACCAGTTACTTCTGTTTTTAGAATTTTTTAAATATAGAAACTAAGCTCAAAAAATTATTGATTTTTTTTGTGGAGCCTCCCAACACAATTTAATTGCTTGTATATTTTTTTTCAAAACTTTATACATTCTGATTTTGTCTTTAAAATTCATTTAAGTATATTGTTTGTAGGAATTTTCTAGTATAGAAAATGAGGTCCAAACATTATGAAATTATTTTTTTCAGGCTCCTTATGCGTGGACTTGATTGTGTAATTTTTTTCCCAAAATTTTACAAAATTAGGTAATGCAATTTCATAATATCCACTGTGTGAGAAGTCTAATATTTCATAATGTAAGGACATTATGAAATTACATTAATTAATTTTGTAAAAATTCTAGAAAAATTACACAATCAAGTCCACTATAAAAGGAGCCTGAAAAAAAATCATAATGTTTGGACCTCATTATCTATATTATAAAATTCCTACAAATATTATACTTAAATGAATTTTAGAGATAAAATAAGAACATATAAAGTTTTGAAAAAAATACACAAGCAATTAAACTATGTCAGGAGGCTCCACAAAAAAGTTGATAATTTTTTTAGCTCAGTTTCTATATTTAAAAAATTCTGGAAACGGGAGTAACTACGACGATATCATTCGTCTAATTTTTCGGTGTTCGCAATGTTATTTTCCAGTGTGTCATGAACAGAGTGTCGTTCCTCCGATTACGCTCTAACGTGATATCACTGAGCTAATTTCCCTTTCAAAAACTACGTTTGGGAGCCAGGTAGCTCCTATCCACCGTTTATAGTTTCGATCCAAAGTTATATTTTGCATTCACCAATTTCAGGCATATGCTTTCAACCAAACAACTCATCTTCAGATTTGCCTGATCAGGCAAAAATCATCTACTTTACAGGCTACATCCAAGCACCACTTTTTCCTAGGCATAGAATCTAAGGCACCTACCAAAGAAGCCCTTAGTCTTGGCTGCTTTTTTCCTTCTTAGATTCTATTTTCGGGGGCAATCAAATGGACTGAAAAAGCTGATTAAGAGTATTACCTTCAAATCTGGCAGATATTACGTTGCATGGGGCATAACCGCTAGCAAGCACTTAAGATAACCAATACCCTTTACAGTCAGCGGTAGAGCCAGAATTCCGTCGTGCCTTGGGCTAAAAACTAAAGAGCTAAAATGTAACACCTCGGTCCAACACTGAGCCCGGAATGCCACCAAACTACCCTAACTACTAATTTTATCAGTAAATAACAATGAATTTCAGCAACCAATTCAACACTAACACCTGTCCACGGGTCACAATAACGTATAAATAACGACATGGCAAGCACAGATATTTAAACCCTAGATTGTAAGCAGGATAATAGTTCAAGAATCAAGCAATACCAATCAAACGAAGGCTATTGAATGAATAAATGAGTTTCAACCAATCATCTAGAATTATTCAATGTCTATCATGTCCTAAAGGAATAAACCATCACGCTAAGGTAAAGTTTTCTCATGGCAAGTGAGTGTATGCAGTGTACCCTTACCAAGTGAAGCGTCGTCAACGATCACCTAAAAACAACATTAGAGCAAGGGTGAGTCCACGACTCAGCAAGTACAGTAATAAACAATGAACATTGCTTAAACAGTAGTACACAATATCATCATTAACATCAATTGTTCACTTTTCTTTATTCTCATGCTCAATCACTCGATTCTATTTCTTTATTCACATACACAATCATCAACTACCTTTCATTCTATGCATCTCTATACTACATGTCCACATGCACTTCTTTTGCGTATACCGGAATAGCATGAGTGTTCACCCGTCGATGACACACTCTCAAGCCCGTCCTCCTCAAGAATCGGGGACCTCCTCCACTCCCATGGAGTTGTGATCAATATGATCACCTTTCAGATGCAATGATGCTTATGAATGCCCAATTATTTATAATTTCCTCAACATTACCATTGTCCAACAATATCATATCCAACTATAAGGAATAAATAATGACCATTAACATTACTTGCAATTAAATAAGTAAAAACACAACAATATAATGGTAATAAATGGTAAAGCATACAGTGCTCAACCAATGAACACTGTATACCATGCACTTGCATCTTTTCCTTGTGACACTAGAGAGCGAAACGGCGACAATGCACACGAGACCCCACTCCCTATATGATTTCTGGAAACTCCCTATATGATTTCTGAACGCTACACAAGATTTTCTACAATATTCAAGGTGACACAAATATTTAATTTTATCAATTTCTACACGAAATCGACCCAACTACATGAAGTCTACCAACTACATCCAGAATCTGGACAGAAGCCTTCTGGAGGTCATAACTTTTTGCTCGCTACTCCAATTTTAACGATCTAGACCTTTCTAGAAAGCTAACGCGATAATCTACATTTTCTATAATTACACCAAACTCTAATTCGGAGACTAAATATCCCTAATCATCCCCGCAACGTTCTGCCCTAAACCCAGCGAATCTGGATAGAACAGAAATCCACCTTCCCATTGCCCAACTGATCTACCGAAAGAACGACGACTAAATTTAGGGGCATCTAGAGGTTTTCATATCGTTACCCTCGAGGAACACAGAGCCGATCATGAAATCCTTCTCCTCCTCCCTTCTTTTCTTCCCTTCTTCCTTCCTCTTGCTGATCTTCCTCTTTCTGGCCGGCAGTAGCGGAGCGAATGAGGCGCTACAGTAACGGCGGCGCTATAGTGCATGATGCTACAGTACACACTTCTAGGGTTTGGTCCCCCCCCCCTTAAACCAGCTTCCCACTTGGACCAAACACCGTGGGCCGAAAGCCCACGGCCCAGGTTCTCTAATAAAAGCAAAAATGCCCCTCTAAAACCTTCAATTCCTTCTCTAATTCTATTTAATTTGAGTACTAATCACTTATTTATTTTATGTTTAAATGGGATGTCGGGGGAGATGACACCACGAAGGCGAAAAGCATCTCCCTTGCACTCGTAGGGGTGGCACTAACCTGGTTCTTCACCAGCCCCTTCGGTCCATATGCGTGTGGGAGCAACTGTGGGACCTCATGCGCAACAACTTCCAAGGAAACTACATCAAACCTAAGGACGCGGGACACCTCTTCGCAATAAAACAAACTCCGGACAAGTCCATGCATAGCTTCTTTAAAACGTTCACGGAGGTCAAGTGTCAGGTAAAAGGGGTCAATGAAACCACTGTTATAAATACGACCACGTGCATACTTCAAAAGGGCCCCCGGACTTCAAAATGGGTGCCGAAGTCCAAACCAGAGGGGCAGCTTCGAATAGTCCCCTTGAGAGAAGCCTCCCTGGAGAAGATGGTGGCCATCGCAGCAGACCTCCAGACAGAGGCACATGAAGCCATTCTCGAGGTACTCCGCAGCAATGCGGACATCTTCGCATGGAACCCGAAGACGTTCCCGAGACAGCACGGGAAACCATCGAACACCATCTAGCCATCAAAAGCGAACCCCCCAAGAAATAGAAACAGCGCTGCATGTCGGCAGAGCGGCTAGAGACGGCTAAGAAGGAAATAGACAAGTTACTAAAGGCGGGGGTCATTGGGAAGATCAAACACTCCGAATGGCTGGCCAACCCTGTCCTAGTACAAAAGAGCACTGGCAAGTGGTGTATGTGCGTTGACTTCACCGACCTCAACAAAGCATCCCTGAAGGATCCCCCTACCCCGCATCGACCAACTGGTGGACGCCACCTTGGACGGTGAATTGATGAGCTTCCTCGACGCCTACTCCGGCTACCATAAGATATTCATGGCCAAGGAGAATGAATCAAAAACCACCTTCATCACCCCCAATCGGCACATATTGCTTCACCAGAATGCCCTTTGGCCTCAAGAACACAGGGGTAACCTTCATCAGGCTCATTACGAAAGTGCCAATCAAATATCTGTCACAACATCGAAGCGTATGTTGATGACATCATGGTCAAGAGTACGCTCACAAGATCCCACACAGCGGACCTGCAGGAAACCTTTGCCAGCCTCCGGGTAAATCCAGAAAAAATGCACCTTCAGTGTAAAGGCGGGTAAGCTCCTTAGATTCCTCATATCCGAAAGAGACATCGAGGCTAACCCTAAAAAAATAAAAGCCATCCACGAAATGGAGCCCCCTATAGCACCTGAGAGGTGCAAAGTCTAAGAGGACGCATCGCAACACTTAATCGATTTTTATCCCACTCCGTGCAACGGGCCTTGCCCATTTTCAAGACGCTCTAAGGAGCGGAGCCATTCCAATGGACAGAGGACTGCCAAAAGTCATTCGAGGAACTTAAACAATACCTCACCCAATTTCCAAGCCTGCTCAGCCCAAAGCCCAACTCAAACCTGTTGTTATACCTCGCCGCATCCTCCGCTGTGGTAAGCACGGTCCTCGTCCAAGAGCACAACGGCGGACAACGCCCCATGCATTATGTATCGGAGGACCTCCAGGAGGCCAAAGTTAGATACACGGAGCTAGAAAAATTGGCGTATGCCCTACTCGTGGCCTCACAGAAGTTGTGGTACTACTTCTTAGCACACGCAATCACGGTCCCAACGTCCTACCCCCTCGTGCTGATGCTACGCAACAAGGATGCCTTGGGCCGAATCAGCAAATGGGCCGCGAAGCTGGCCCCCTTCGATCTAACCTTCACTACCCGCATAGCCATCAAGTCACAAGCCCTCACCGACTTCATCGCGGAATGGACCCCCTAGTTTGAAGAGGCTCCGCTGCCCTAGGCCAAGGCGCCTGGACAATATGTAACGACAGCTCCTGGTGTGCCGTGGGGGGCAGGCGCGGCAGCCATCCTGGTCTCCCCGGACGGGCGGACCATGTCGCATGCCGCCCGCCTTAACTTCCCGATAACAAACAACGCCTCCGAAGGCCCTGCTCCTGGGCCTCTGCAAAGCCTAGGTGGGCCACTTCGACAAGTCATTCACGGCTAGGGACCCTGAAATGGCCAAGTACCTAGCCGCAATGCGAGGAGTAGCAAAGCACTTCCTTGCCATCGCGGTACAAACAATCCCAAGGGAAAGCAACAAGGCTGCTGATGAGCTCGCAAAACTGGCCAGCTCCACAAGACGCCCCCACCAAACACCTTTTACGAGGTACTAAATGTGCCTTTGGCCACGACCAAAGCACAAGGGGCTGGGCACGGTTCGCGCCACATCCTCCTCATCAACGAAGCCGACTAGCAATACGCCATCGCCAGCTACCTACAAGGCGACGAACCTGAAGACCCCGACGAAGCAAAGTGTCTCCTCCACCGCACCTAGAATTACCGTATCATAGACGGCCTTCTATACAAGGAGGGTGTCTACGCCACCCTATTACGGTGTGTATCACAGAAAGAGGGCCAATCCCTGCTTTGGGAAATTCATGAAGGACCCTGTGGCGCACACCAAGCACCTCAGGGCCTCGTCGCAAGGGCCTTTCGCCAAGGCCTATACTGGCCAACAGCGCTTTGCGATGCGTATGACCTCGTCCAGCGCTGCCAAGGATGCTAGTGGACCAGACGCAACCCAAAGGCACTGCTACAACCACTGCCTCCGGTCTGGCCCTTCACGCAGTGGGGACTTGACATCATCGGCTCATTCCCGGCGGCCAAGGGTAACCTTCGCTTCGCTTTCGTCGCCATCGAATACTTCTCGAGATGGATCGAGGCAGAACCAGTAGCAACAATTACCACCGCAGTGACCTAGCGATTCATATGAAGGAACATCATCTATAAATACGGGGTACCGTGCAACATCGTCACCGACAATGACACCCAATTTGACTCTACACGCTTCAAGACATTCTGCGATGGCTTGGGAACAAGTATATGCTTCGCATCAGTAGGGCACCCATGGTGTAACGGAGCAGTAGAACGAACCAACAAAAGCATATTAGCAGGCCTAACCAAGCGCCTCGTCGGCATACCGAAGGGCCTTTGGCCCAAGGGGGCCCTCAAGGCTCTATGGGCACTCCGCACCTCGCCCACATGGCCAGCAACTCCTCTCTGTTCTCTGCTCAGCTTCACCTCCATCAGCATAGCATATGATGCATTTCCTCACTTGTTTGCTTTGTTTGTCACTACTTTAGTCTCCAATTAAGATGTAAGTGTTAGCTTTTTTACCATTCTGTTTTCTAATAAGAGATTAGTACATATTAATATAGTTAGATCTAAGACGTATATAATAATATCCAAGTTGGAAATTCGTGTATTAAGCCAAATTTGTAGTGCATCCGGATGTGAAAGGAATTGGAGTGTATTTAAACATATTCATTCAAAGAAAAAAATAGACTAGAACATCAATGGTTGAATGATCTGGTATATGTGTGAGCCTGTGGAGTCCTCCTTTAACTAACTTAATTTGTTGTTCAGAATTCAAAAATTTTAATTATTATTATTATTTGTGTACGTTGATTTTTTTCCTCTATTATATATATATATATATAATTTAAAACCATGTGGTTCGACCATTGACCCACCGATCCGACCATCGGGTCAGTGACCCAAGACCTCAATCGATCGATGATCGATCCGGGTTTTATAACTATGTTTAGGAAAGGAAGGAGGTCGCTCTTTCCTTTGGTGCCTGTGAATCTGTGATGGACAAAGGGAAGCTTGGTCAAGGGCAAAGGGAGACGGGGTGACAGGGGCCAACCCCCCTCAGGCTTCGATAAATTTGCACTGTAACCCTATATATTTTGAGAAATATTATTGTCGTTAGTGCTACTTGGCCCCCCTCATCAAATGAAATTACATTGTATAGTTTATCTGACCCTATCCTTATATCCTGGCTCCGCCCTGACCTTTGGTTAAAGGTGGCCAGATGGGCCGGACCAGCTCGAGGCACGACAATGTTGGCCTGGCCCAGGCACAGCATGGCCTACACTGTTCATGGGCCAAGCCGGCATAACACGAAGGCCAGTGCCGTGCTTGGGCAGCACCTTGACATGATGGGCTGACTCGGCATGACATGAACAGTGTCAGGCTGTGACAGGCACGGCCCGTTTGGCCCGCGTGCGGAGAGGCCGAGGAAGGGAGGAGGAATTCTGTCCGTTGGGGTTTTTTTCGCGCGGTGAGCCGTGCCTGGCACGACACAGCCTGTTTATCCCTAACGTTCGGATTTTTTTTTGAAAATCTGACCATTTTTTTACCATTTTGGGCTTTAAAAACAGCAAAACAAATTCAAAAAAATCCCCTTTTTTCTATAAATAGCCACCATATCCCCTTCATTCAGCACTCATCCATTCATCAATCTCTCTTTCAAATTCTATTGTGCTAATTCAAATTCGTTGTGAGGTAATTTGGCAAAATTCAAAAAAAATGTGCCAACTTTTGGAAAATTCAATTTCTACCAGCAAGTTAGCAAAAGAGGTATAATACTATTTTTAGCATATTTTTTTGTTATTATTTGTTATGCTAAGATGAAAGTAATAATAGTGTTAGTTTCGATTTTGCAGTTTTCGTGATGAAAAATTACGATAGCTATGCTCTTGGTGATTACAGATTTTCACTAGAGGAAATTGCATCCATGGAGGCTACGGCTGCCTCAAACCAACTGCAGTTGTTAGCAGAAGGGCAAGGTGGAGTTCTGTAATCAGGCTCCACGGCAGCATCTTCGTCAGCGACCACCGGAGCAAAGAGGTCGATGTTGTCTACATCGGGAGTGTGGAAGAATTTTAACATGACAACCAAGCTAGATGCACAGGAAAATAAGGTATCATATACTATTTGCAACATTTATCGCAATGAATTGTCTGCAAGGTCTATAGATGGAATGGGGCACTTGCTTAGACATGCTACAAGATGTAAGGCCAAGCAAGGATTAGTGATGAGGCAGACGCAGTTGTGGTACAACCCCGACGGTACGGTATGTAGCTAGGACTATGATCCTAAGGTAACCCGTCAATTTCTCTGCCGTTTAATTGCTTGTAAGGATTTACTGTTAGGCTTTGGAAAGTCTACGGATTTCCAAACTTACATTATGACTGCGCATAATCCTAGATTTTCTACTGTTTCTAGACAGACAACAACTAGGGATCTAGTAAAATAATACAATGAACGTCGTAATAAAATAAAGAATCTATTTAGTACGTGCACATTTTCGGTGGCCCTGACCTCGGACATATTGAGTGGTCGGGCTAGGGAGGATTATCTTAGTGTATTTTCTCATTATGTTAATGATGACTGGGTAATGGAGAAAAGAATTGTAGGTTTCAAATTAATTGATGTAGCACACACGGGTGAGAATATTGCTGACTGTATTATCAAAGTGCTGACTGTATTATCAAAGTCGTGGAAGACTTTGGTCTTATAGACAAAATGTTCTTAATTACTTTAGACAATGCCGTTTCGAACTCTAGGGATGTGGATATTCTTACTCCAGTGTTGATTATATACGCTGATTCCTTCTTGCTATATCAGCGATGTGCTTGTCATATTATTAACCTTATAGTCAAATGTGGTTTGAAGATGTTGAATTCGTATATTAAAACTTTTCGCAATACGATATCTTATTTGAATAATTCTAACATAAGAATAGCATCATATAAGAGCTTCTGTAGGGCGATGGGTGTACGTCCAAGAAAGTTCAGTTTGGACATGCCAGTAAGATGGAACTCTACTTACCTGATGCTTAAGAGTCTTTTACCATATAAGAGCATTTTTTCTGATTTTATTCAAACGCACTATCAGAGCACTGACAGTAGTATACTATTGACTGAGCAATATTGGTTCATTGCTGGGAAGATACTTCAGTTTTTAGAATTTTCTTATGAGGCCACTGTTTCTTTGTCCGCTATCTATTATCCAACATCTCCTATTATTATGCATAGTGTTTTATAGATTGCTAGTCACTTAAAAAGCTATGAAAATGACACAAATTTAAGAGTCACCTTTTGCTATGAAAAATAAATACCTAAAATATTGGAAATAAATCCCTTTTCTATATGCATTTACATTTATTTTAGATCCTAGAGCTAAAATTGACGGATTTGCTAATGTTCTTGATCTTCTTAGTGATGCTACAGGGCTAGACTATTCTAACTATTTTGCAGATGTTCGTTCTCAATTACATGAGATTTTCCAAAGGTACGAAAATAAGTTCCAAAGAGTCCGCTTGCAACGATCTCCAGTAGCACCCACCTCAAGTAACAAGATAAATCTGTGGGGCAAGATCTGGGATGCAGGCTCTTCCTCCATGTCCAGGTCTTCTTCTTCTACAACGGCGCCTTCTCAACAAAGTCCAAGACCAACCTCTCACCCAAAGAGTAGGGAGCTATCCTCCTATCTGGACAGCAACACGGTGGATTTCAACTCAGAAATCTTTGAAATTTTGCACTGGTGGTATGACCATAAGTTAACATATCTCGTGCTATCCATACTTGCACGTGATGTGTTAATTGTTCCTATCTCGACGGTTTCCTCCGAGTCTACTTTCAGTCTTTTTGGAAGAATATTGAAGAGAATAATATAACTCACAAGTGAAATGGTGGAGATACTTCTAACTGTGAAGGACTGGGAATAAGCTGATTTACGAACACAACACTCTGTGGAAAATCCAGAGTTGCTGGATGTGTTCAAAAATCTGTACCTAAACAACGACACGTAGAACAAAGATGTATGTAGAGTTATAGGTTGTACTCTTTTTTCTTTATGAATGTTTTCTCATATTGAGTTTTTACTTGGTAAAGGTTTTAACGATGCAGCCATTTGAACATTAATAAAGCTTTTTATTACATTTTCAATATGTTTGTCTCATTTTTTACAATGTTCATATATATTTCTGCATTCTACATATTTTTCTAATTTTTTGGGATTTTTTTATGATTTTTAAAATTTCTCAAGCCTACTGGCTAAGTAGGCTGCAACCGGTCCATCAGGCCAAATGGGCTCGAACTGACAAGGCGCGGCACGACAGGTCTTCGGGCCGTGCCTGAGCCACCTCTCCGCCACGTGGGTCGACACGATACGGCTCATTTGTTTCGCGGTCTAGAATGAGTCATGCCGAGATGGGCCGGGCGGGGCCGTGCTGCCCATAGCCACCACTAGACCGAACCACTCTATTATTACGTCTAGTTTCCCGCCAAAGTATCCTGGGCTTGGCCGGCTTAGAAGCCATTGCCCAGAAGTGATCATGGCCCACACTCATTACTCATCTTGAGTCCTTGACCATGGCCCATGGGTTATGGGCTGTACAGTCGCTAACCACGATGGCACCGATAGTCAGTATACAACAACTTCCGTCCAGCCTCCGCTCCTGGTCCTGACCTGACGCGAGAAGTGAGATGCAGCTCCAGCCTTGAGCTGAGCCTCCTGATGATGCAACGCAAATAGTCCGTTTACCAAGTGAAGACATTGGCAGTGAGTCTAAACAACGCAACATGCGAGAATCACACCGAACGCTTCGACTAATGTCATAAGGCCATACAGATGTCACTGCCTTGTGCCAAGTTATCCCTTACAAGCCATACATCCGGAAACAAGCTATGTTTACAGACAAGCTGCGTAGCTTCCAAACAGCTCAACATCAAATAGCTAACCATTTAGCACCTTAATAGCAATGCATAGACCGATAGACGGAAATGCGTATTCTGAGATCATATCTAAGACAAGGCTTTTCCAATGTTTTTCGGAGACTCTGGCAATCTGCTGCCGATGAGATCCCGCAGCTCGAACTCACTTGGGAACCTCTGCTCAGCTAATTTTGAGAATACCTGAAAAGTGGGAAGTGATTTTTAGCAACGAAGAAACAAAGAGGTTTACTGCTCAAATCATGTTGGCAAATCAAGTCGTCTCTGTACTAGCTAGAACTTGCTCAACAAGGTAAAAATTGATTTACGATGGAAGTAATCCTAGCAGTATAACTAGCTCAATTCAAAACAGAGGGTACTCGGTCCTAATTTCTGATGCAAGCATGCAGCAAAGCACTTTATGTGTCAACAAGAAAGAAAAACAGAAGGGTGTATCTGATATAGGACACGTACCAAATCTCCATTGCAGTAAACTTCAAAGGCACCGGAGCTTTGTAGGAAAGACTGGGCAAAATTGCCGAATAGCCAGATTGTTGCCATGGTTCCAAATCTATTGGCACGCAGCGAGTAGTACCATGGAGGTGGGGCCATTCCAAGTCTGGGAAAAATCTGGTCACCAGCCATTATTGTTGCAATGGCTCCAACTTGAAGAATTGGTACAACTTTGCTGAGCACACGTTTGGGGAACGGTGGAGGATAATTATGCAAGATAACATGAATGCGGGGAAATGACGTTTCCAGCATGCGCTTCATGGTCATTGCATTCCCCCTACAAAATGGTACTCAAAATTGTCAGTCTAACCTGTAGATGCAAAGCGTAGAATTTATTGAATATCCTTTTGGATGGACGACAGATGCTATTAGGACATCAGAAAAAAAGGGTGGAAGGGGCTGCTTAACCCCCATCTCTTTCATTGTTCCTTTTCTAGTAAGATCCGTGGGAACTCAAGGTAAGAAAACAAGTTCAACCAAAGTCCACAGATTGAAAAATCAGAAAATATTGAAGAAACACAGTTGCTGCTGCTTCTTTCTGTTCTATGCTATAAATAGTTAACTAATTAGTCATGCTTTCGGTTTAGTCCTAGATCCATGCCACAATTTAGTAATTAGAGGATTGTCACTTCAACATTTCGCTTTAACCTGCAATATAACAGTGCATGCATAAAATGCTATTGTTTTGTTAACAGGAATACAGGATAGTTAGAGTTCCTTTAGTTTACAGCCTATTGGACATTTTATTTTGCCCTACTTAAAAAAAGAAAAGAAAGAAAAAGACATTTATTTCCCTTTTTATACTCTTCAAACCACAAAGGCGCTCATAACAGTAGGTCATATAATGAAGGCAGCAACAATGCATGTTCTGAGTGTCCGACACTCTAACAGGTGTGGTAGTGCACTGGTGCAGTAGTTGCTCAGTTGTGGCAGAAGTCAAGGGAGACACTACTAGCCACATCATATGTTAGAGTTGGTTGTGGTAGGCACATTTCTTCAAATGTGAGCAAATTAACTCTACAGTCCAGTCCACCCATCCATACCAGGTACTCACTGCTAGCTGAATAGGCATTCTCTCTGCTGAAAGGTCATGCATATCAATATCATGCTTGCTCGTGTAGTCAGGGAATTCACCAAGGGGGTCATCTCGTAAGGAGTCCTATTGAAACAAAGAAATATAGACCTGTTTGCCATCCACACCAGAATAGATAAGAGTTTTCCGAAGAAACTCGCTAGTGGAGGAAGACCTCCATGAAACCTCTAGGTGTGGCAGGCTTCATCTGGTGCCCAGTGCCCACACGTCATTCATAGGTACAAGTGAGTGACCACTTGCCATAGTTGCATCAGGGTCCAATATGAGTCTCTTTGTTGTTCTTGATACAGCCTCATACAGCTGGCAATGGTGTGGGTGGCCAAGGGAGTCAAGGAAAACCATTGGAACGAGATGGGGGGGGGGGAGGTGGTGATAGCTAGAACTTGGGAATGGTGGGTTGTTGTTAACTTGCAAGAAGGGAAGCAGAAAAGAAATACGGAAATGAAAAGAATGAAGGGAACAAAGGGGGGAGAAACAAAATGGCTAGCACTTGGGAATGGTGGGTTGTTGTGAACTTGCAAGAAGGGAAGCATAAAAGAAATATGGAAATGAAAAGAATAAAGGTGACAGAGGGGGGAAACAAAATGGCGGAGCAGTTGTCATGACAGTGTTTTTCTTAAACATGGTAAACCATTTCTAAGTTTTTCTTTAATGTTTGTACTTACTACTTGATTACGCATTCCATAAACACTGGGCATATGTATCCTAGAAAATAACTATAGACTAATGTCATTTTTAGGATGTCTTGCTACTTTATCATAGCATGACCCTAAGAGTGAAACTTCAGAGTGGTATTTGTCTAATTTTCAAACTTTGCAGCAGCATGGGCCAAATTTCCTTTCAACTCAATGTGATCTGCATACCTTTCAAATTGTGTATTGATCTAAACAAGTAAACATTATAAGAGGATGCAAATAAGATCAGTAAGGGTGTTCGAACTTGGAAGTATCCTCAAGTGGATAGCCCATGCTGCCCACGGGAATCATTAAGATGTATCATGTAGTTTACATAAAATGTGTTTTACATCAAGGTCAAAGGGTAAGAACAACGCAGCAAGTTAAGCATCAGAAAATCTCATTGGTAAATTGATAAAAACTTATTTCCAGAATGAGTGGAAGTTAAAAAATCAGCTGACCTCAAGCTAGAAGTCTTTTAAGCCAGTCAATGCACAACTACTTTCATATCATACTGAATGAATTATACATTTTCTCATCATTGGCATCTAACAGCTGAACTCAAGCTAGGGACCTATATGGGTAAATCAGCTGAAAGCAAGGGACAGCACGCATGCAATGGTATCGACACTAGTAGTTTAAAACTAAACGAGAAACCCAAAAAATAAGAGCATGTGCCTGTTATTGTTTACATGAGCTTCTTTCTTTTTCTTTTTAAGGTGTTTAACAGACCATCCACACTGCCATGAACAATAACTGCACAAGTGCAACCCCAAACACTTCCCCGGTTCCCCATTACTACTATAACATAATAGTAAGTTGAATCAACTTGCAGAAAAGCTACCGAACGTTGAGCATTCTACCGAACGTTGAGCATTCTGTGTTAGCAAGTACACAGATGAAGGCACAACGGTATGGTATTCATAAATCACGACTCACGGGTGGCAGTAGTGACCTGGAGTACCACCAAATAATCCACCTCGTAAACCATTATGCGGGATAAATTGGTCTGGGTATGGTCAACTGGGCAAGCACACACTATTCCAAACGATCAATATACGCTACACTACGCACATGTTCATTTGATCCACACAACAACAATAACCGAACCAATTGAGCAAGCAAGCAAACACCAGTCCGCAAAAAATACACAAAACACACTGGGCTGACGGAGACGGGCTCACCTGTACGAGCAGGAGGCACAGAATTGCAGCTCGACGGTGGTGCCGAATCCAGCTCCATCCACATGCGATTCCTGCAATTGCACCAAAATAACACATCAGTTTGCCGTTTAAATCGGAGCAACAGAGGTTCGGGTTAGGGTTTACGATCCACCTGTATGGCCGCGGCAGCGGGGTCCGGGTGATGGTGGTGCGGCGGGTGGGGGTGGTGATGCGGCGGGTGGGGATGATGCGGCGGGTGAGGGTGGTGCGGGGGATGCGGGTGGTGGTGGTGGTGAGGGGGGTGGTGATGGTGGGGGTGGCGGAGGTGGGGCGGCGGCGGCGCGAAGATGTGGGAGAGATCAGAGAAGAAGAGGAGGGCGGGGAGGCCGACGAGGAGGAGCTGCACGCGGTCCATGGCTAGGAACTGCCTTCGCGTCGCCACTCCCCTCCGTCCTTTTCGGGACGCGGAAGGAGGCACAGCGGGAGCCCAGGAAGCTTCCTGCGTCACGCTGGCAGGTGGGCTCCCTGAATACGACCGGCAAAGTGGGCCCTGCTTGTCAGTGGGGGTTCGAACATCGCGGGGAAGGCTGGAATCTTGGTGGAGGGTCGGGCTCAGATGGCGAAAGCCACTCGACACGCTTTGACGCTGTGCCCAGTAGGGGTGAAAACGAACCAAATACTAATGAATGAACAGTAGTCATACCGTATTGGTATTTGTATTTTTTAACAAATATGAACACAAATACGAATACGCTCGAATACAAATATGAATCGAATACTTGTTTAATTCGGTCGAATTCGAATATCCTAAAGGAAAAAAAGTCCATTTGACCCCTGAAGTATTGCTGTCCGGACACTTAACCTCCTGACCTAAAAATCGGCTCTTTAACACCATCACGCTGCAAAACCGGTGCACTTAACCCCAGAGCTGTTTTGATGGTTTGTATTGCTTGCATGGCACTCAGTCAACACGGTTTCGCTACCATGGCGATTACTCACTCTCCATCACTATCTACATCATTCAAAGTGCATCGAGACTCATGCTCCTCTCTCCCCATCCTTCTTGCAAAAAAAAATCCCCTCCATTTCTCTTCTTCCCATCTTCTCTCACCTCATCTTCCCTCCTGGCTCCGGCCAGATCCGGCAAGCTGCGCAGTCAGCAATTTCTACGGCGGCTTCATGAAAGCAAGCGCTTTGTTCGCCCATTGGATGGATGGCGGTGAAACTCGGGAGCCGCGCAAAGCTTGGTGCGGAGGATGGCCGCTGCCGCCTCCATTGGTGAGAGGGAAGCAACCCTAGACGCACCGCCACCGGATCTAGCCTCTGCCACTTGCCCTGGTCGTCGACCGCCATTGGCCGCCTGCTGTGCCGGTGTGTCCTCCCCGTCGCCGTGAGTACTAGGGTGGATATCAAGCCAGGTCCTCATCTTATCGAGTTTTTTGCAAAATTGACATGGTTTGATTTAATATCGTTTTATTTATAGTTTAAAAGTATTTTTAGAATCGAGCTAATGAGATGAGCTGAACCCAAGTGAAATCCAATTTCATTCGAAACCGACTCATTTAAATGTTTAACCAATTAACAAGTGTAATTAGAGTAATTTTGAACCGAGCCAATGAGCCCCACTAACGAGTTTTTTTCCACGCCGCCCGTGACACCCGCCACCGGCCCCCGATCGTGCCACCGCCAGATCCGGCCTCCCTAGCAGCGCTACCGCCGGATCCACCCGATGTCGATTGCACACTGCACCATCACCGGATCTGGCCTCCACCGCTTGCCCCGTCTGCTGGCCTCCTGCCACCATGCCCCCACCCGGCGCCGATCGCCGTCGTCAATGGAGGAGCGGAGGGGAGTGAATAGGAGTGTGAGGAGAGAGAGGGATTAGTGTGTGCATTATCGAGGAGAGATAGACTGAGGAAGACAAAGAAGGGGTAGAAGCTGGCATGTGGGCCTTAGGTGGCCCCCCACATAATTAAGTGATTGATCATAATTAAGTAGTCATGTCGCATCCACATAGTCGCAGCGAAACTGGGCTGACTGAGTGCCACGAAAGCAATACCGCCGAGCAAAACATCTTCTGGAGGTTAAGTGCACTGGTTTTGTAACGTGAGGGTGTCAAAAGGGTAGTTTTTTAGGTCAAGGAATTAAACGGCTGGATAACGATACTTCATGGGGTCAAATGGTTTTTTTCCTATCCTAAAATTTGATGAAGTTTCACACAAGAGCATCAAATTCCAAACATCTACAAATAGAGTTCCAATATATGGAATAACATATCAAATTCCCACAAACAACATTGTAACACAAGACAAAAAAATGTTAGTGGACAAGATGATAAGGGAAATAAAACTATCAGATCCGGATATTATCTGTATTCGACCTTTTTTTTATATACCACATCCATATTTGTATCCGGCAAAAAAAAAGGATTTGTATTCGTGTTGCAATACAGATGTTATTTTACTTAACACATTCGCAACCATCTGGATACGGATGCCGGATAAAATGGACTATCAGGATTCATTTTTACATCTTTAGTTGTGCATGCCATGATTCGCTTGTGTCGTATTTATGGGTGAAAACGGATTGAATACGAATCGAATAGTGATGAAACCATATTTGTATTCGTATTTTATAAACGAATATGAATACAAATTCGAATATGTTTGAATATGAATACGAATCGAATGTCATAAGAAATACGAATGCGAATCAAATATCCACTCAATTCGGTCGAATCTAGATATCCTCGTAACTTATGTAACGTGAAAACATTAGTGACGCTTTATCCTTGTACAATCACACTTAATCATTCCAATCTATTTATTTCATCTAAATGAACATGAATTCGTGTTAAATTAGAAAAAACCATCCAACTAATTAGGCACGTGGCAATAAAAATACTTATATTACTTCATCGAATTTGAATACGAATAGTTCGAATAAAATAAAAAATCTGGATGGGAAAATTTCATACCATATTTGCATTCATATTTTTATGTGAATTCAAATAAGAATACGAATAGGAGATATATTGTTAATCAAATAAAAAAATTATATCGTATTCCTATTAGTTGAGCAATACAGACAATTCATATTTGTTTTTCATCCCTAGTTGTACTGACGGCGGGCTGTGCCATTTGCAATAAAGAAAAGAATTGTACCTGGGCTTCTGGGATTAACATGGCCCATCTTTAATTTTGTACACAACACGTTCTGTCATGGGCCAGTTCTGGATTCAATAGTTCAATGGCACGGGGTCCACGGGTATCCTATCCCTATAACGGGCCATGGCCTACCAGCTCATGGCAGGAACATCAAGAATTCAAGCCGTGCGATTTCGGGTGCCGGATAGCGTAGCACGTACAGTCTTTGCAGTGCAGGTAGACTGACTGAGCTTTCTGGTTGTCAAGTCAATAAAGTTTGGTCCAGGTCAGTTTGGTAAGCTACTCTGGAAGTTTTTGGCCGGGAGAGACTTGCTTACCTTTGGACTTGCCATGTCGTACCGGCAAGAGTACATATTCTACTCCAAGACTCCAAGTGTGGCCTAACAAAGTACAGAATCAGGACAACCCTAGCAACCGAGCTTCCTTTTTGATTTTATGTTCTACTGGATGAAAATCGATGATTTGTCACTCCCACCGTATTCTGGCATTTTAATTTATTTTGGCGAAAAATCGCACGTAAAAGGACCAGAATGCCCCTCTTCTTTCCTCGCCATTCGCTTTACTTCTTCCCCTACATGCCCAATGTGAGTTCCTAACCCTGCACGCCGTCGCAGCGGCCACGGCGTCGTCGGCCACGCCGCGGTCGTCCCGTTGGCCAAGCACAACTGTCAAGCATGACAAAGCAATTAATTCAAGAACTCAAGGCAGTGAGAGCGAGGAGCTAGGGATACGGAGCACGGTGACGACACTGTACACGGTGATCTCAGGGGCGAGTCCGACCCATATGTCGGAAAGCCTTGAGGCCCGGCTGGATCAACTCCGGGGCAGGGATAAGATTGTCTTTTCACGTGCTTTTTCGCCCAAAAATAAATAAAATATCAGAATGCAGTGGAAGCCGCAGATCTCAGCTATTTTTGTCTTAGGAGTGACAAACTATCAAAAAAAATCTTATTAGCGACAAACCATAAAACCAGTGCTTAGGAGTGGCAAATCACCGATTTTCCCAATGATAACGAGTGTAACTACAAAGTGATCTTACCTTAGTAGTACGCAATAACCCTACACACGCGAACTGCTTTGCCAAAGCTCGAAAAACACACGGACCGGCCAGGTCTTGAATGTATCCATTTCCATTGAGCTGGATGCAATAAATGGAAAGGAACATGAGAAAGTCAGATCATACTTAAGCAACATCTACCGTCCTGCAATTAATTCCTGAAAAGAACTTCACCTCTCCCGACCAGAAAAAAAATCAGGTGGTGTAAACTGCAAAGTGAAACACGCAAACAAAAGTGCAATCATTTGGGCTCGTTTCCACGGCCATGCATGCCTATTGCCCTGCACTACAGTCTGCTCTGCACTATGCACTCCACTCGAATTCGCCTCAACTTACATGGTCCGACAAGTTGGCATCACTTCAACAGTAGTAATAGCGTACTTAAAAAAAAAGGAAACCCCTGACATATGAACAAGTACACGAGCCTCCTCGAAAAAAAAGGGACGCCAGCCCCTTTGCATTGCCGTCCATGACAAACAAGATAGGTTACAAATTGAGCGGAAGCATAAGTTGACTGTCAAGGCTTTTTTTGTTCGGCTTATGCTACTTCACTACAAACTAGAATTTGGAGTAACTTCTTTGGGTCTGCCCCGATAACAAAGTGATTCATTTGTAACTACTCAATTCCTCTGACAAGTGAGCTCTACTGTCAGTGAACCATTTTCTGAAATTTCGTACATTTCGACCGCGAATTTTGTGTGTATGAGCACACAGCTTATGTGTATGAGAGTATGACAGGACACTTAGACGTGTCGTCTTAAATTTGCGCCCGTGAATAATCAACCGTTCATTAGATCGGAGTAGCCTTAGCCCTTGGCGCCAATGATGAGGAGGGGGGGGTGCTTTTTTATGGCGAAAGTGGGGCGCATGACATGATGGCGCCCAACGTAAAAAGGAGGCGTAAAGCTAGCGGAGCCGGCAGCTCCATTTTTAAACCGAGTTTGGTACACGCACTCATGGATTTTCTTCTTCTTCCACCGAGAGCAGAGAATTCAATCGCAAGTTAGTTGGCATAATGGTGGCGCCCTTAGATCCCTCCCTCTGCGGGCAGAATTTGGCTACTTGACGGTTGATGCCGGTAGCTACTGGAATAGACAGCGAGGTCGTCTTCAGCTCATATTGCTCACTGAATGTCAAAAGAGCTTTCGCACGTACTATTTATGTGATTCTGCTATACGAAGGTTAGTAATGGAAATGCTTCCCTTACACCGTCCCCAGTAGTGTTGCTTGCTTTCACCGTCCATGAGACTCATTGGTCCACAAGACGCAAGACTCGTTCAAGCCGCCCCTCTTCCTCCGACTCGACCGGCTGGTACCGGCCTTGGCCACCGCCGCGCCTCTATCCAATTGAGGCCCCATGTGCAGCGCCTGCTCGGGCGTCACGTGCATCGTATGTACGTACGGCGATAAAAATGTTGTGTGTATAGCATTACTCGGTTAGTAATATTATCCTACTCATGTGTACTCGGTTAGTTATATTATTCTACTCATGTGTTATTGTAAGTCTGTCCAACCTTTTATATATACAATACTGGCTCTACCACGGCTATGTATAAAAAACTTTGTTATGAAAATTTGACGAGAATAGTGCATAACTATGTGTGATAAGATTGTCTCGTTGATACGTGCAACTAACAGGGTCTCGTCGTCGCGGTAATCTTGCGGTTTTCACGAGGAATGCACGGTTTTCATACATAATAATGTTGCAAAGTTCTTCAGTTGATTTGCTCTCGAAAACAAATATAAATAATCTGCTTGTTAAATAGGTTGGAAGAGCCGTCTGAACATTTGGACATTTAGGTTCAGCCAGAGCCAGCATAGAATCGTCCGTTTTCGACAGGAATTTAGGAGCAGCCAAAACCGGTTGTGACCACACTACAGTGTAAAGTTTGGCGTTGCTCTTGGCATCTTAGGAGGGCATGCCGCGTGATTGTGTTTTGTGATTCCAACTCATCGTTAATCCTACGTGTAATGAGACTTGTCGGTACGGTCGGCTAATAATATATCGACCTGTATACGGCTTGAACTGGTAGAAATTACGGACGTGGAAACGACAATAAAATTGTGCAGATTTTCACATTTTAGATGCATAGTTTTGAAGGAGGAAGAACATACAAGAATATCAAGTTTTTGGCCCATATGGCACTCTTGTCGGACATAATAATAAATTTGGCACTCTCACGGCAATAATACAAAAAATAGCACCATGAAGCTGCTGACAGCCGACACGTAGTCAAGTCCGATCCCCCCAGGGGGCCGGACTTCACCTCCATCGTGCCCCCAAAGGGTTGGACTCCCCCCTCCCTACCCCATGCGCCACGTATGAAGTCCAATCCTAGGGAGCGGACATGGTGCCACGTGTGAAGTTCGGTCCCCAGAGGGCCGGACCTAGCCTCCACCGTGCCCCAGTGGGCCAGACTCCTCTCGTCCGTTCATCAAGAGGTCGGACGACAATTCCATGCGCCACATAGCAAGTCTGTGCTCTAGGGGCGGACCTAGCTCTTCCATGCCCTCGGGGCACGGTGTTGCCGTCTCCGTTGCCCCAGAGCACGGTCTCGCTTCCTCCTTTTTAATTTCCGCGAGTAATTAATTACAACTAATTAATAATGACTAAATTAATTGCCACTAATTTATTAAGACTAAATAATAATGATTAAATTAATTAAACTAGATAACTATGACCAAATTAATTATTAATTATTAATTATGACTAATTAATAATGACTAAATAAATTACGAGTAAATAACCACGACTAAATAATTAAGACCTAACTAATTATTACTAAATAGTAATGACTAAAGTAATTACAACTAGTTAATTGTGACTAATTAACTAAGACTAAACTAATTATGACTAAATAGTAATAACTATGACTAAACTAATTACAACTAATTAACTACGACTAATTTAATTACGAGTAAATAATAATTACTTAATTAATTACAACTTAATAATAACGACTAAATTAATTACGAGTAAATAACTACATCTAATTAATTACGACTTAATTAATTGCAACTAATTAACTAAGACTAAATTAACTACGACTAGTTAACAAAGACTAAATGGTAGCGACTAAATTAACTTCAACTAATTAATCATGACTAAATTTATTACGATGAATTAATCTGCGACTAAATTTATTATGACTAATTAATTAGGACTTAATTAATTACAACTAACTAAATAAGACTAATTTAATTATGAGTAAATAATAATGACTAAATTAATTATGGCTAATTAACTAGGGCTAAATTAATTATGACTAAATTAATTTAGCACTAATTACATGGTTAAGAAAGATAATGCATAAAAATTACCTACTCCCGATGTCAAACTTTTTGTACTAATACAATCGCTAATCACGGCTCTAAACACTCCTTAATCGGCGGTGAAATTGGAACTCGCTCGCTCGCTCTATTCTCTCTATCTCTCCACGCGCGAGCGAGAATGAGAGCGATAGCGAGAGCGATCCAGGTTTTATAGCCGTGCGAGCCAGAAATGTCTGCCACCCGCGAAGCGACGGGAGGGACCCTCCCACGCGAGCTTTCTTTGCATGCATGCGGGATGCGATGGACATGATGGGACAGAGGGAATCAATCGATTCCCTCCCACGTGGGCATACGAGGGGTGTCAGGCCGTGGCGCAGCAGTAGGCAGGCCCATTCCCTCCCACAAGGGATGCTTTGCATGCACGCGGAAATTAAAAAGGAGGAAGCGAGACCGTGCTCCAGGGCAACGGAGACGGCAGCACCGTGCCCTGGGGGCATGGAAGAGCTAGGTCCGATCTTAGGGGCACGAACTTGCTACGTGGCGCGCGAAGGTGCAGTTCGGCCCCCTAATGAACGGACGAGAGGAGTTCGCCTCCCTAGGGCACGGTGGAGGCTAGGTTCGCCCCCTGGGAACCGGACTTCACATGTGGCGCCAAGTCCGGCTCCCTGGGGACCGGACTTCATACGAGGCGTGGGAGAGGGGTGGAGGCCCTAGGAAACGATGGAGCTGAAGTCTGGCCCCATGAGGATCAGACTTGGCTACGTGTCAGTCTCCCGTAACTCCATGATGCTATTTTTACTATTATAGCCGTGAGAGTGCCAAATTTGTTGTCACGTCCGGCAACAGTGCCATATGTCCGAAAAACTCCAAGAATATCCCAAGGAATCCTCCGGTCTTGCTCTCACCAACCCCTTTGAAATGACAGATAAGCACAACAAATAAAATAAACAGAAAGACATAGGTCTGAATATTTCAGAAGGGGAGTAAGTGCCCCTTTCTTGGTTAGGCGAAACCAAGGAAACAAAATCTGGTTTTATGATTTGACAAATCCTGGCAGCTGATAGGCATTGAAAGTCAAAGATTAAAAGTGTGCACGTAGAAACATATCATCTTTAGCATATGGACAGGACAAAGTGTGTATCTGGAAACAAAGAGTGTGATTTTAGGACAACAGGACATTTTCAACTTTTTAGGCTATAAGACAAAAAAAATATCTTACCTAAAATCTAGTCTTTTGAAGCCAAATAGTGGTTTGTTTTACTATATATTGTTTGTTTCTAGTGGCTAAAGATAGACTTTCCACGTTGTAAACGGAACCTCCGAGTATAACAATGGTATGGCAATGTCCTAACAGATGAACTATTAGGCTCCGTATGGTTCAGGGTTAAGAGGTAGTTTAGGGATTTTACCCACAAACACCTTTCGACTAGGAAGCATTAACTTAACTTGGTCAAAGTCTTTTAACCCTTCCAACTCATGATTAAGTTAACCCACTCAGCCTCCTAAATTATGTTTTTTCTACTGCTAACTCATAATATAGCCAAACAGTAATTTAGATCAAAGAGGTTAGTTGCCAAACACAAAACTTAGATTAAGCTAACCTAACTAAGCTAACCTAACCGAGTTAAGGTTAGCTAACCCAGCTATCTTAACCGGAACCAAAACAGCCTTAATTCCTAGCGTGGACACATCTTTGATACATTCACATAATAACCAAACTAGTAGGGTGTTCGTGCGTTACTGTTGAAGATATAAGCGTTTTTCGAGTTACTTTAATCCAGAAAAGTGCTAGATAAATCATGGAAATTACTCTAGCCATTTTCACAAAGCAGATAATCAAGAACACTATAGCCATACTAATTTCTAGAAGGACAGAAGCTAGTATACCTATTTCAATGTTCAAGACAATAACAGATAATAAAGCTAACCAAGTAACAAGTAAGAGATAGCTATACCCAGATTCAGTGGAAGAAGAAGCGACAGCAGAAGTCTTGATGAGGCCGTCGTTCGTCATGGCATAGTGGGCGTCGTGATAGTAATCGTGCAGTTGATGTAGATGTAGCAGAGAATCGGATGAAGAGGAAGCAACGAGCAGTTGCGCGAACGCTCCCCAAAAATCTTATTCGTCCTCGCTCGTGTAAGCCTTCAAGGACGACGGTTCCGGAGGCCTGCTCTCCCGGTGCGACCGTACACGCGCCTCATCGGAATAGAGATTGCCAGAGACAGTAAGGCTAGAGGCTTTTAATTCGCCAAGGAAAATGTCATTTATTACGAGTCGGTGCGTTTCGATTTTCGAATAGATAAAGAAAAACGCTGCCGCTTTACTTCAAGACTGACAGCGCCGCGACGCAAGCGGCTCGGTTCGGTGAGTGAGCGAGCGCGCGCGTGTATTGGCTCTCTCCAATTCCACAAGGGGGGCTACCACGTTCCACCTTATAAAATGGTGTAACTCTCCTTCATCCTTCCATGTGGGACTAAACAGTTTTAGCATGTGCACATGGGCCTTTGAGATTTTCCAAGAATTAATTAGAATTAAAATTAGGCCTAGCCCGTATTAAATGCAACAATCCCCCACCAGATCCCAAGGGCACATGTCAAATGCCTTGATCCACAATATTGTTTTAATATACCAGTGTTTTGATGGAGACCGGTTAAGGTTGAACATCCACCTAGAACAGAAACTACACTTATCCACAACTGCACAATGGATTAAGCCTTAAATTTGTAGTTTTGTGTGAATAAGTTTCACTTAAGTCCTTAACTGATACTAGGCTGCCAAGCATCCCCGCGGGTTGGAGCATACAAGTCATACTCCTGGCCTATTCATGAGCTTCCTAGAAATTACCCTATTTCATAAACTGTGACTAGCAGTCGGGCTTATATAGGTGTGTTCTTTCAAGACTGCTCTGTAGGACAACATCTTTGCTTAAACAAGCCACAGAACATATTAAGATAAAAATCAACATGCTATACAGATTTAGGAGAGAATTGCATCTCCAATGGAGTGGGTCTATAAAGGTACTCTCCTCCCAGTTAACCAATAGCTTGTTTCGCCAATCCTACTTCACGGGATCTCCGATCACATAGGATGGGTTACCACTATGTTATAACTCACGTGGGTCTCAAACCATCTCCCTCGATGCATTGTCTATCACATTCCGTGATAAACCCTTTGTGAAGGGATCTGCCAGATTCTTAGCTATTTGGATATAATCCAAAGCTATTACTCCAGAGTTTCTCATTTTCCTGACAGACTTCAGTCTTCTCTTCACATGTCTTGATGCCTTCATATTATCCTTAGAACTATTCACTTTGACGGTCACAGTCTGATTGTCACAGTTCATCAGAATAGCCGGTACCGGTTTTTCAACCACCGGCAAATCCATCAAGAGCTCACGAAGCCATTCGGCTTCAACAGTGGCATTATCTAATGCTGTGAGTTTTGCTTCCATCGTTGACCTCGTTAAGATGGTCTGCTTGCAAGACTTCCATGAAACAACGTCACCTCCAAGTATGAAGACATATCCACTTGTGGCCTTAATCTCATCAGCACCAGATATCCAGTTTGAATCGCTATAACCCTCCAGTACCCTGGGATACCCGGTATAATGAATGTCATAGATCATAGTACCCTTTAGATAGCGCATTACCCTCTCAAGAGCATGCCAATGATCATCTCCCGGATTGAAAACAAAACGGCTTAGTTTGCTCACAGCAAACGAGATGTCAGGCCTGGTACCGCTAGCTAAATACATGAGTGAACCAATTATCTAAGAATATCTCAATTGGTCTTTGGCTATTCTCCGATTCTTCCTAAGCAACACGCTAGGATCATAAGGTGTTGGAGAGGATTTGTAGTCGCTATAACGAAAACGACTCAGAACCTTTTCCACATAATGAGATTGCAACAATGTAATCCCACCATCATCACCTCTCAAAAGCTTGATGTTCAAGATAACATCAGCTACTCCCAGATTTTTCATCTCAAAATTCTGAGACAAGAAATACTTGACCTCCTTAATCACATTAAGGTTGGTCCCAAAGATCAGTATGTCATCAACATATAGACATAGAATGACTCCCTCGCCCCCACCATGGCGATAATACACACATCTGTCAGCTTTATTCACAATAAAGCCTGCAGATGTTAAAGTTCTATCGAACTTTTCATACCACTCCTTAGGTGCTTGTTTAAGACCATACAAAGATTTCAACAACTTTCACACATTTCCTTCTTGACCATCTACTACAAATCCATCTGGCTGTTCCATGTAAATTTCCTCGTCCAACTCTCCATTTAGGAAAGCTGTCTTAACGTCCATCTGATGAACGAGAAGACCGTGTGAAGCAGCCAGAGATAGTAGTACTCGAATAGTGGTCAATCTAGCCACAGGTGAATAAGTATCAAAGAAATCTTCGCCTTCCTTTTGGGTATAACCCTTGGCCACAAGTTGTGCCTTGTATTTCTCGATAGTACCATCAGGCCTAAGCTTCTTTGTGAACACCCACTTACATCCTACAGGTTTACAACCATAAGGACACTCAGTGATCTCCCAAGTTCCATTAGCGATAATGGAATCCATTTCACTATGGATTGCTTCCTCCCAGTATTCTACATCTGGAAAAGCATATGCTTTAGAAATGGTACTTGGAGTATCATCCACAAGGTACACAATGAAATCAGGACCAAAAGACTTTGCAGTCCTTTGTCTTTTACTCTTCCTCAGAGTTTCATTGTCTTCCTCCTCAGGAATTTGCTCAGGGGTTTGCTCAAAATATTCCAATGGAATGGCAGGTTCAGGAGTTGTATCAAGCTCCTGACTCGATAAACTAGGCACATCTTTCATCAGAAAAATATCCTCAAAGGATGTAGCATCTCTGGACTCCATAATTGTACTGACAAGCACGTCAGGTATTTCAGATTTCACCACTAGAAATCTATATCCAATGCTATGGTGAGCATAGCCTAGAAAGACGCAATCCACAGTTTTTGGTCCAAGTTTACGCTTTTCGGGAATTGGTACATTGACTTTCGCAAAACAACCCCAAGTGCGCAAGTATGAAAGTGATAGTTTTTTCTTCTCCCATTGTTCGTATGGGGTTGTCTCTTTATTCTTTGTGGGAATCATATTTAGAACATGACATGAAGTCAATATAGCCTCCCCCCATCATGCTTTGGAAAGACCCGCTGTGTCTAACATGGCGTTAACCAAATCAGTTAGAGTGCGGTTCTTTCTTTCAAAGAACCCCGTTTGACTGGGGTGAATAGGGAGGCGTCCTCTCATGAATTATACCATGTTCCTCACAGAATAAACTGAACTCATTAGAAAAGTACTCACCACCACGATCAGACCTAACCCTTTTGATTTTCCTTTCATGTTGGTTCTCAGCTTCTGCCTTATAGATTTTAAAGTAGTGAAGAGCTTCATCTTTAGTTTTCAAAAGATATACATAACAGAACCTAGTGGAGTCATCAATCAAAGTTATGAAATATCTTTTACCACCTTTTGTCAACACACCATTCATCTCACACAGATATAAATGTATGAGTTCTAATGGTGCCAAGTTTCTTACCTTCGCGGCCTTATGAGGCTTACGAGGCTACTTTGATTGCACACAAACTTGACACTTAGAGCCTTTGGCACGGGTGAATTTCGGGATTAACTCTAAACTGGCTAACCACGTCATACAACCAAAATTTATGTGACAAAGTCGTGAATGTCAAATAGTAGTCTCATTACCACTGCAAACATGGTTCGTAACATTATTACACAAATCTGAAAAAGATAGGTGAAACAAGCCTCCACACACATAGTCTTTACCAACAAATTGTCCACACTTGGACACTACAAATTTACTGGACTCAAATACCAGTCTAAAGCCATCTCTACATAGAAGAGATCCGCTGACGAGATTCTTATTGATAGATGGCACATGATGCACGTTCTTCAGTTGCACAATCTTCCCCGAAGTAAACTTCAGATCGACCGTGCCAACACCATGAACAGTGGCATGTGACCCATTCCCCATTAGAACAGCTGAATCCCGAGTGACCTGGTAAGAAGAGAACAATGAAATATCAGCACACACATGTATATTAGCACCAGTGTCTATCCACCAATCGGTAGATTGACATATAGAAAGAACAATAGGTAAATTACCATACCCTAATGTTTCTGTCTCAGTAGTACCAACAACAATATTAGTAGACTTGGAATTCTGCCCTTGCTGATTCTTCCCACCTTTGCGTTGGTTGCAATCCTTGGCCCAATGACCAGGTTCGCCACACACAAAGCAAATGCCATCCTTCGTGTTTTTCTTCTTCTTCTTGAAGCTATTTGTTTGTGCAGTCTTGTTCTTGCCTTTGAACTTTTGAGCTTGATCATTCTTTTTCTGGACCACATTGGCACTAGAATATCCCTCATTACCTCTAGTGTGTGTACCTTTTGCCCTCGCCTTCTCTTCAACATCAAGAGACCCAATGAGATTTTCAACAAAAAAAACTCTTGTCTTTTGTGTTTCAGAGAAGTAGCAAAATTCCTCCAAGAAGGAGGAAGCTTAGCAATAATGCCTCCCGCGACAAATTTGTCCGGTAACACACACTTGAAGTACTCAAGTTCTGTAGCCATGGATTGTATCTCATGAGCTTGTTCAACTACAGAACGTCTATCAACCATTCTACAGTCATGGTATTGCTCCATGAGATACAATTCACTGCCTGCATCCGAAACACCAAACTTGGCTTCGAGTGCATCCCACATCTCTTTCCCTGTTTTAATCACCATGTATGCATCAACTAACTTCTCACCAAGAATACTAACCACGGCACCTTTAAAAAGGTTATTGACAACCTCGAATGCTTACTCCTGTTCATGAGTAAGTGTTCCTTCAGGCTTGCCATTTGCCACATGGAAAACGTTCATGGCAGTTAGCCAAAGCACCATCTTGGTGTGCCACCTCTTGAAATTCGCACCATTGAATTCAAAGGGTTTGAGCGCAACAGCAAAGCCAGTTGATGAAAAATACCTATGCCTAGAATAAGGTTTTTGGATTGTTGAAGATATAAGCATTTTTCGAGTTACTTTAATCCAGAAAAGTGCTAGATAAATCATGGAAATTACTCTAGCCATTTTCACAAAGCAGATAATCAAGAATACTATAGCCATACTAATTTCTAGAAGGACAGAAGCTAGTATACCTATCTCAGTGTTCAAGACAACAACAGACAAGTAATAAGTGAGAGATAGCCATACCCAGATTTAGTGGAAGAAGCAGCAGCAGCAGAAGTCTTGATGAGGTCATCGTTTGTCATGGCATAGTGGACGTCGTGATAGTAGTCATGCAGTTGATGTAGATGTAGCAGAGAATCGAATGAAAAGGAAGCAACGAGTAGTCGCGCAAACGCTCCCCACAAACCTTATTCGTCCTCGCTCGTGCAAGCCTTCAAGGACGAAGGTTCAGGAGGCCTGCTTTCCTGGTGCGACCGTACACGCGCCTCACCGGGATGAAGATTGCCAGAGACAACAACCAGATCCAGTGGAATTTTGTCTTAGTCTTTCGTCGAGAGAGGAAGATTGGAGAAGAACCAGCACACTGTTCTTTTTGATAGCCAAAAACAAAGAGGCTAGAAGCTTTTAATTCGCCAAGAAAATGGTTGCCATTGATTCACCATCAACCAGTGTTAACTGCAACCATTACTTACTAGTAACTGAACTGTTACTAGCAGCCATTCGTTAATGTCATTTATTATGAGTTGGTGTGTTTCGATTTTCGAATAGGTAAAGAAAAACGTGCCCGCACCCGACACGGCACGACACGGCTCGGCGAGCGAGCGAGCGCGCGCGTGTATTGGCTCTCTCCAATTCCACAAGGGGGGCTACCACGTTCCACCTTATAAAACGGTGTAACTCCTATTCATCCCTCCATGTGGGACTAAACAGTTTTAGCACGTGCACATGGGCCTTTGAGATTTTCCAGGAATTAATTAGAATTAAAATTGGGCCTAGCCTGTATTAATTCCAACAGTTACAACGGAACCCCAAAAGAGAGTGATACATATCAGCAAATGGAATCCTAAACCGCATAATAAATAAAATTTTTCTTTCACACGCATATAAACAGAAACATTAACTCTGCCTATTGCATCACTTACTACTTGAGTTCATATATTGTTTACCTTTGAAAGTTAAAGTTGATGCCAACTTCCCTCCCCGACGTACTGCCTATTTTCTGCCATTGCCAACTGACAAGGAAGTGAGCTATGCGTTGATGGCTATCTTCTTCCACCTTGAACCCAAGACATGACTCGGTTCTCACGACCATTGACCTCTTAAGCCCTCGCCAGGCCCATTGCGGTAAGGAGGTGGAGGCCAAGGGAGGTGGCGGTGACGGTGGCGGCGTCGTGGTGGTAAGCGAGGAGGATGCGATGATGCTTGCTCGGCCAGCGTAATACAGGAGGCGACAACGACACATGGGAGTATTAGGATGAAGAAAATATGGTGCGGTCAGATCGAGACAGCGGCGTGGCAAGGGAAGGACGCTTTCATTTCTGCTCTTCCTCATGCGCCGTCGCTGCCTTCTCCCTTCCTTGGCGCCGCTGCTTCTCCTCTAAGGTACCACCTCCTCCTCTCCTCCCTTCCCTCCCGTTGTCTTCTCCCGTCCCTAACGCCACCTCACCTTCTCTCCCTACTACCTCCTCCTGTCGCCGGCGCTACATCCCCGCACCACCGCCTTCTACGCTGTCGGATCCCCTCATCTTCGTGCACACTGTTATTGCAACCCACGGACTGAGTGTCGGAGGGGGTCGGGATCTCTGAGGCATGAAGCGAATGACGGACAGACGCAGGTGGCGAGTCACAGTGCGAGACAGGAAGGTGTCAGAGGGGGTCGGGATCTCTGAGGCACGAAGCGAATGGCGGACAGGCGCAGGTGGCGAGTCACAGTGCGAGATAGGAAGGAGTGAGAAGATAACAAATTTTGGTGTGTGCATGTGAAGAAGTGGGGCGGCGACGGTTTGGATGGTTGCAGAAGAAGTGTGGGCATAGATACATTCGTGAGTCATGGGGGATGGTGGGACGAGACCTTCCTGTTAGGTTTGATCCACATGTTGGTAGGGGTGAAAATGGATCGAATAGTTTCCGACTAATCCAGACGAAAACGGATTCAGATTATCTCGGATCGGATTTTTCTTGGATAATTTTCGGATCGGAAATGGACTCGGATTTTTTTGTCGTAAATGGAAACGAATACGGTAGCCATGCTATCTGGCAGATACGGATACAAATATGGATTATCCAGATAAAACGAAGTCCGGATATCCAGATTTTGGCCCAAAAGAGAAAAAGAGATTTTAATTGATTTCCAAATTTTAGAAAATGCAACAAATCAAATAGCCTTCTGAATATAGTAAATAGAGTTAAAAATTCTAGAAAAAATCACAAAATTCCTTAAATTATTTTGAACTTAATAAAATTAATTCAAACTTAAAGTTGGTTTTTATTTTTGCACATAAATTATTTTTAATTTCAGAAAAATAGGAAAAACCTTTTTAAAATCCGAAAATTCAAGAAATTAATTAAAATTTCCTTTTTCACTTTAAATTCAATAAAATCCCAGAAAACTCAGTATATTTTATTCTTGACATTAAAAACTAGGAAATGGAATAGTTGACTTTATTTTTTTTATTTTAACCAAGGAAACTCTTTTAAATATCAGAAAATCCAATAAAATAATAACTTTATTAATTTTATTTTTGGTAACATACTTTGGGATGTTACAGTCATTTGCGTATAGATTAACCATCCAGTCTGATCAAAGTTAGTGTGAACTAAGTTTTATATATGTATATGATGAACTAAGTGTGAATGCGTGATGACTAGTGACTTTATGAGTTATGACTTATGAGATAAATATGGTAAACTAAGTGTTATATTTATGATGAACTAGTTAATGCAGCTGGCTAGTGCCAATATTATGTGTGGTTACTGAAAATATGAACAATTCATGAATGTTTGCATCAAATAAACTAGTTATATGTTTTCATTAATTTATGGCATACAATTTAAAGGGTTTTTATGTTCTGAAAAATATCCGCGACCGTATTTGTTTCGATTCGTATTCGATATTATTCGTATCCGAATCCAGTAAAAAAATGAAAACAAATATGGCTGAGTCATTATCCGTCCATATCTGATCCGTTTTCACCCCTACATATTGGTGCACATCGATTAGGAATTAAGGAGAGATGTGAGAGGCCAACCGTGCGCACGAGAGAAATAACATCATCCCTGTACAGTGATACACTTCTTCTTTTATTAGTTAAGATAAAGATGTTTGAATCTTTCCGACTAAACGATCGCTAATGCGCTTGTTTTTATCCCACCAGATTATCCGATTCCTCTGTCCACTCACGGCCGCCGAAGCTCCGGTGATCCGGTCTCCGAAACCAGTCAAACTCGCCGACGAACACGGGTCCCACCGCCCCGAACTCCCCGCAGAAACCCAAACCCCACTAGGCGGGTCCACTCGTCAGCTACCAGTCCGGCTCTCGAGGAACGCCACGTGGGAATGTTCTGGTCCCCCACACTCCGCCGCTACGCGTCCCCCAAAACCCAGCCCCCACGCCTCTTCCATACCGTTATACCCGACACAGGTCTCGTCTCTACTCTCTCTCTCTCTAGCCCCCCCTCTCTTCCCTCTCCTCTCCTCTCCTCTTCTCCCCCTCCCCCATTTCCCCCACTCGCACAGCGCCCAATGCCGCACAAACCCTAGTGCCCCACCCCTGATCTCGCGCGGCCATGGGCAACTGCTGCCGCTCGCCGGCCGCGGCGGCGAGGGAGGACGTCAAGTCGTCGCACTTCCCCGCCTCCGCCGGGAAGAAGAAGCCCCACCAGGCTCGGAACGGCGGCGGCGCAGGGGGAGGGGGAGGCGGCGGAGGGGAGAAGAAGCGGGTGTCGGTGCTCGGGGAGGAGGGGTGCGAGGTGAGCGGCGGGATCGAGGAGAAGTACGCGTTGGACCGGGAGCTGGGGCGCGGCGAGTTCGGGGTGACGTACCTGTGCATGGATCGGGGCACGCGGGAGCTGCTCGCGTGCAAGTCGATCTCGAAGCGGAAGCTGCGGACGCCGGTGGACGTGGAGGACGTGCGGCGGGAGGTGGCCATCATGCGGCACCTGCCCAAGAGCCCCAGCGTTGTGTCGCTGCGGGAGGCGTGCGAGGACGACTGCGCCGTGCACCTCGTCATGGAGCTCTGCGAGGGAGGGGAGCTGTTCGACCGCATCGTAGCGCGGGGGCACTACACGGAGCGCGCGGCGGCCGCGGTCACGCGCACCATCGTCGAGGTCGTGCAGCTCTGCCACCACCACGGCGTGATCCACCGCGACCTCAAGCCCGAGAACTTCCTCTTCGCCAACAAGAAGGAGAACTCCCCGCTCAAGGCCATCGACTTCGGCCTCTCCATCTTCTTCAAGCCCGGTGAGCCCCCGGCACCGAGATCCGTCCGTGATTTGGACGAACTGCTTGCCGCACTTTTTTGGGGGGTTTGAGGGTTCTCGCAGGATCCGCCGGTTGGTGGCCTTTTCTGGGTGGAATTCTCGGTAGTGGTCGTTGCTGTAGCTGAGTACTGTTTTCATGCTTGTGTAATCTGACGAGAATTTGATGGTTCTCTTTTGGTAGGACTTCTTTAGATGTAATTTTTTGGAACAAATTGGTGGTAGACAAGACAGTACTCAGTAGTTCAATGTAGCTTCGTGATTTTGCTTCTGCAGGGAGTCTTGTATCTCTTGATAGATAGGCTTGTCGCTGATTTTGCTGCGAGTTCAGATATTGGAATATTTGGAGCTAGGTTGACTTGTTGGGTCATGGGTGACTGCTATTTTTAGGATTTGGAAATTATTAGTGGGAGCAGACGTCGTACTATTGCCAAATATAGTTTCTTAGTATTGCCCTTATACCAGGTCTTGTATGCCGATCCCTTGTTCAACTTGAGCTCAGTTATTTTGGGAAATAAGATTCAGAACAACAATTATTGAGGGTTAGGTCATTTGGTATATGATTCAACATTCAAGCAACTGTTATTAGACTTAGCAGTATGTATAAGCAGCTCCTTTGGCAGCAATGGCCTTGGATATTTATAAGTAGTCATACCCAAGGATCCAAAAGCCGGCACCGGGGGAAATCCCGCCAGGCGGCCAGTAGTACCGGCCGGTTATTTTTTCCCTGGTCATACCAATCATGAAGAATATGCCACTGGAGACTTTAAGCAATGTTGATACCATTTTCAGACAGTTGCGCTTCTTAATGTTACTTTTCTCAATAGGCACAATTCATCCATTTTAATAAATCTTGAACTACTTGAATCACAAATGTCCAGTGGATCTATGTTCATGTCTATGCCATATTTCTCTTCCTGTTATTCAACATTTCACATTACATAACATGAACCTTATTGAGTTCACTTATGGCAATCTCACCCTTGCTCTTGTATGTTGTGGCTTTCATGCTAGCAATACAGGCACCTAGTTTCTCTTGCCGTACTGATTTTGATTACTTGGTAGGTTAGTTTCTTATTTCTTTTCATCACAAAGAAGTGGTTGCCCAGAATTTTTTGATTTATGCGTGGAACAATCAAATAATTGTAAATTATTGACTTACCAACTTGCCATAGCTTGATGCATTTTACTCATTTCACAAAAAATGTAGAATCTTCAGTTTTTTTTTGTTGATTTGTTTGCTGTTGATTATAGGCCTCACAAATGCTTTCAGGTGACATCCTTATAGCCAAATTTGGCCTTTGGTCTAAAAAAAGGTGGCATATGTATACAATTGAAAACAGATGTACCTTGCAGTAATGTACTTGTAGGTAGAACGGAATAAACCAGCCTTCTCAAATCTCAGTATATAACATCCTTTTTCTCATACAATGCTGTTGTATACTTTATTTGTAATGCCTCTATATGACAGGATTGCCGACAAACATGAATCCATTCTCATTTTAGTATAGTGCATTGTTCGAGTAATTTGGAATTTAGGTTGTTTGATTATCTACTTTGCTTTCTGTCACGTGCCTTTAATTTTTCCCTGTGAAATGTATGTATGATATATATTGAAATATGTATCATATTCGTACATAATCTGATGCCTGTATGTGATTGGTTAGGCGAAAAGTTCTCTGAAATTGTGGGAAGTCCCTACTACATGGCTCCTGAAGTGCTGAAGAGAAACTATGGACCTGAAATAGACATATGGAGTGCTGGTGTTATCTTGTATATCTTGTTATGCGGTGTTCCTCCATTTTGGGCTGGTACTTTGCCTTTTCGTTATGAGAACCTTTTGTCCTTTAGCTTTGCTCTTGTGCAGATGGTCTTACTAGTCAATGTTGCAGAGACTGAACAAGGAGTGGCACAAGCTATCCTTCGTGGAAATATAGATTTTAAGCGAGAACCCTGGCCTAATGTTTCTGATAACGCTAAAGATCTAGTTCGGCAGATGCTTCAGCCTGATCTGAAACTCAGGCTAACAGCAAAGCAAGTTCTTGGTAAGTTGTACACAGGGCTTCTAAAGTCGCCAAAGTGTTATGCTACTTTCAATATTCTCAAGTGCACAAAGCATCACCCTTGGTAGTTCTTACTTGTTAGTTCTTACATAGTGCTTTCAAAGCCGGCACAGTGTTACGCTACTTTCTTTTACATTCATGAAATGCTGCATTGTGTAATCCGATAGAATGAGGACAACCAGATCAGTCTGCCTTGTTTTGAATGGTTTTCCATTTACGTAAGTACCTATCAACCCTGTCCAAAGTCAGTTGCTGTCTGTTAGCTAAATATATTATATAGTTTGTTTTGTCTATGTGGTAAATCTGTTGTCACATTGGGTCAAATCAATTAAAGGACCCACCACTCGTTAAAAGTTCTGTAGGATCCAATTTGAATCCTTGTTCTAGTAGTTGGTCTAGCTATACTTTCTGTCATTTTTCTGGCTTACTAGTGTGTTGACTTCTGGAAACCTGCTGGAATCTGGTAAAGTACAGTTATGTAATACCGTGATTGGGAATCCAATAATGAGAATGAGTAAAAAATTGATAGATGGAGGCGATGGATGTTGAGAGTAAAACGAGAAAGTAGATGTTGAAGTGTTGCTGAAAAATACTGGTACATCTTTGAGGTCTGGCATGAAACATACGTACATAGTAGCAAGTGCCAGATGGCAATTACTTGGAGGATGTGTTAATCCTCGAAAGAAAAGCAGGTAAAAAGAAGCTTGCTGATCCTCCAATACATGGATGGCATTGGTATCATTGTAAAATTTTTGGTAATAATATTGGTTTGTACTCTATTGAGTTGAAGGTACAAAATATTTTAGCAAATTAGATACAGCCAAGTTTCTTCATTTTGCTGCTTCTTGCTTCAAATACTTAAGCTACATGCATTCTTTTTTACTATCTTGGGATGCGGGATGCCTATCAGACTGAATTATCAAAGTTTATCACACTGTCCACATGCTAGATAATATGCGAATTTAATCAGCCATGTGTTACTGTGCATCACATTTTTTTCTTAGTTCTGTGTTCAGACAGTTTTTATATTCAGCCGTGGTACTCAAGCACCCTTCTTGATTTTTGTTGTCGCAGAGCATCCCTGGCTTCAAAATGCTAAGAAAGCTCCAAATGTTCCTCTTGGAGACATTGTAAAGTCAAGGCTGAAACAATTTTCAAGGATGAACAGATTCAAAAGAAGAGCTCTACGGGTTTGGATCTTTTTCTCATGAAACTGATTTAGTGTGCTTTGATGCTAATCTCTCTTTTTTCAGAAGTTTACCTCGAAAATAATATATGTTTCACTGACCAAAATTGGTACTTGACAGGTTATTGCTGATCACTTGTCGGCTGAAGAGGTTGAGGACATAAAGGACATGTTCAAGGTGATGGATACTGGTAATGATGGTATAGTCTCTTATGAAGAATTGAAGAGTGGGATCGCAAAATTTGGCTCTCATCTAGCAGAATCTGAAGTGCAAATGCTAATTGAAGCTGTAAGTAATCTGAAGCACTTCGCTTGCTTGTTAGAATGTTCAATCAGATTAAATGAGTTACTATCTTTGGACTTTGGTCACAGTTCATACTGAATCAGATGGCTTCTGCTAACTTTATATCTGATGCATAGTACCTTTGGTATTGCATGAAACAGCAAATTAGTAAAATGTCTGTTGTTTTATACCAGAATGTGGAAATGGTGTAACTCATTGGCCTTTTTTTTGCATTAGCTTTGTTCTTGGGACCTAGGAAAGTAACAATAAGGGATCAAGGAAATAATCAAACTTTTACTTCCATCTCCACTAAGGACCCATCTGTTCTACTCACTTCATGTGTTGCTTGAGATAAATTAGAACTAGGGCATCATGGCTAGCATTTCTCTGAACTTGTTTATTTATACAGGTTGAATATACATAGATCAGTAAGCTTGCTGAATTATTTATCATTAGCCTTCATTTTTTGGTCCGCTTAGGTCCATAATAATACTATTGTATGCGGTGTGAGAGTCAATTTGATAATTAGGTGGTCCAAATGGCTTGATTAGTGTAATGTCCTCTAGTATTAACGAGAACAAGATGTTGAAGATTTGCATATCTGGTCTTTTGTGGGTGGAAATTAGGTGGATACAAATGGTAGGGGAGCACTTGATTATGGTGAATTTTTGGCGGTCTCACTTCATTTACAAAGGATGGCAAATGATGAGCACCTTCGGCGGGCCTTCCTATTTTTCGACAAGGATGGCAATGGTTATATTGAGCCCGAGGAGCTTCAGGAGGCCCTGGTGGAGGATGGGGCAGCTGATAGCATGGAAGTGGTGAATGACATATTGCAAGAAGTTGACACCGACAAGGTTATGGTTCACTTGTACTGATACCAATGATAGCTACAGCTTTCGGATCTTATTCCTTTCCTTAATAAGCGTTGACTTTGATTGTTTCCGCAGGATGGCAAAATTAGCTACGAAGAATTCGTAGCAATGATGAAGACCGGCACAGACTGGAGAAAGGCATCGCGGCATTATTCGAGGGGGCGTTTCAATAGCCTTAGCATCAGGCTTATCAAGGATGGATCTCTAAAACTGGGTAATGAGTGAAGTTGCAGACTTGCAGCTGGTGCTTACTCCTCTCATGTAAGTCCGGCCCTCGAGCCCACTAAGCAAACCCTCTTCCTTTTTCTAATGATTATTTTGGCCGAAATTTAGATAGGTGGAGCCCCCCCTGATTGGCTTACTCGTGTAAGTAGCTTTCCCAGTATCGCTGAGGAGCACGCACTGAATGATGCACCAACTGCTGTGCGCCTGCTTGCTTGCCCCCTGTTTGATATCTCCTTCATTGTACTTGATGCTAAGTGTTGTACAATATTTTGTTGTTTACCTCAAATGCACTTTGTTGATTTGATGGATTTCGTTTTCATTGGTAAAGAACTAGATATGCCTAGTCGGTACGCAGTGACTGGTAGTGCAGCTTCAAGCCTTTAACTATACCGAAACAACTGTCAGAAGTAAAGAACAGAAAGCAAAGCACCATGTAGCTACAACAATGTGTAAAGTGCTACAGTATGGATGCCATTCTATTTGCAGTCTTGCACTAGATTGTCTGACGGACGCTGTTGTATTCCAGTAGTCTGATACTGATGCTGCCAGTGTTCAACCACATGCCAAAACTGGATCAGGATTCCCTGCAGTTTGTCACAGTGGAATTCAGAGGAGTTTGTCTGGTCTCATTTGCTTGCTTTCAGTCCAGTATTTGTGCGTTTAAACCCCTCTGCTCTTCGGGACATGGATTCGGAAAATCATGGGAAATTGCCTTTCTTTTTTACCATTTCCATTTGTGTGTGACTAATCATGTAGTGCTTTACAACTAATCTTCATCTGCCATTGTTTTCAAGCGAAAAGAAAGCGGTCTGTTTAGCTTTTCTTCTGGCTTTATCCTAGAATTAACAAAGATAAAAGAGGATCAAGAACGGGCTGGAGATGTAACAGGTGTAAGGTTCGGTGTAATTCTACTTTTTCGTTGTCTTTCTCGAGGTAACCATAATTAGGGTGAGCTTAAAAAGTACTGGATGGAGGCTGGAGCTGAGTGCATGAACGACCAAGCCATGCAATTGCAATCGTTGGATCAGATAAATGAATTGTAAATCAGGTGATTCCTCCCAAGATTTATCTGTTATAGTTGAGTTTTGAGCATAGATGATGTTCTCACCAGTAACTACTAGTAGTTAGGCTTTGCAGATTCTGAATTGAACACTGCTAGAACTTGATTTGTTTGCTGGCTAAATTTGTTCGTCTGTTATATCAGTATTAGGCTGATCAAGGCATCTTTTCTTCTTCAAAGGGTAATATCCCCTAAAAGGAATTATCAAGTTAACCAGAAGACTCGATCACGGTAACATTATTGCCAACCACGCTTTAGACAGAATCATTGTTATCTCCTTTTTAATTTGTTTTTTAACATTATTTTCTGAAGTAATTGTAGCGTGGAGATCAGAGTTCACGTCACGTAAGGATAGTCAAATAAACGTATCAAGCTTTCTCCCATTAAAAAAACATAAAGGAGCTCGTCACCAAACCTGGGGCCGAAGGTGGACTGTTTGCCGGCACGTACGGTCAATCTTTTCTTAATCGCTTTTCCGGTACAGTTTATCTTCAGCGTCAATTAAGATCCGTCAGCTCGCAGTAAGTAATCTTTAAGTACTAAAGTAACACGAACATAGCCCCGTAGCCCAACTACCATGACAACGAAACGAAATCTCCAGCCGATGTCCTTTCTCAGGAAGGTGCGCCTAACCCGGGCGCTATAATCCCTTGCAGAACTTCACTTAGTGACCCATTTTGCAGTTTCAACCTTTTGTTCTCTCTTCTTACATAGCAATGCCTCCACGTACGAGCTAGCCTCTTAACACTCTTCCACCAAACCGAAATAGCATGCAATTATGCAGTGTAGAACCCATGCTCCCTTAAAAAAATGTACCATGCACAATTCTGGAATCTGGAAGTGAGGCACCATTTGGAAAGCAGAAGTTCCGTACGAAACAGTTCAATTCTCAAGTATCAAATGAGACCAGGGGTGGAGGATAGTTGGGGCCATGGCCCCTCCAACAATAGAAAAAAATTAGACTATCTCTAAGAATGTAGTAGTAGTTTGGCTCATGCTATTTAGTCCTTTAGATGACCACGCCTTTATATCTTGGTGGGGCATGTATTTTGTAATCCAAACATGAACAACTACAAATTCTATCTTGTCATGTAGTAGCATGATTCGGTACCTGAATATCTAAATTTGCATTGGCCTTCATCTGGGCCACTCGAATGTACAGGTGCGCAGCGTATATGCTATCTTCGAAAACTTGAATTTACAATCTTCACCAAAGTTGAAGCAGCTGTGGTTGGAATGGTAGGGTAGGAAAGGTGCGAGGCCAACTGCCTCGGCGGATCTGGCGTCGCCGTTGGGATCCGACGCCAACGCGAACGCGGTCCCATTCGGTCGTCACGAGCACAGAGAATCCCCAGCGGGGCAGTGCGAGAAGCCGAGAAGGACAATGTCCAGGTGAGGAGCGGTCCAGCGCAACAGCGACTGACAATAATGGCAACTCTCCACATCGGATCGGGCTCCCCCGCCTCCCCGACCAACCCCCACGTCGCCCAGCGACAGCAACGTCTGGGCCGACGCCGACGCTGCCGGGTGGGCCCCAGCCGTCAGATGGACACCGCCGTGAAAAAAGAGGTTGTTGTGCGGGCGCGGCGGCGTCTGTTGGATCCCGTGCGGCCGCCTCTCCTTCGCTTCTACTGCTCGGTGTCTTCTCTGACTTATCCTTGCTGCCGCCTCGGCTGTTCTCCCTCACTCTCGCGGTGGTTGCGTTGTCTCTCACCCCGCTCGCTGCGCTTCAAATGGCGGGGGCGCAGGGTGAGCGTCCGCGGGATAGGCACGCCACGGGCGCGTGAGCTCGCCGGCTATGTCGGCGCCCGGAGCGGAGGGGGGCGTCATGGGCTTCCCCGCGGAGCACGGCTTCGCGCGCGCCGCCTCCGCGCTCCGGGACGACGTCCTCGCGGCGCGCTCCGCGGCCGCCGGGGACGGTGACGGCTCCGCCTCCTCCGATGATCCCCAGCTCCCGCCGCTGCGGCTGCCTGGCTCCTATGGCGCCTTCGGCGGCGGGCTCGCGAGCCCTGGCTCCAGCTCCTCCTCCGACGCCTTCGTCAGCATGCGCTCCACGCCTTCAGGTAGCGTGCTCGCGTGAGAGATTTTCCGCCCCCACATGTAGAACCCTCCTCGGCGCGGCTCCCCGAGAGCGGAGGCGTTTGGGGAACGCCTGCTTCAAGTTTGTTTGTGTGTTTTTTTGCTCGAATTCTTATCCAAATTGTGGTGGTTTTGTTTGGTTCGGTTGTTTTGTGCGGAGATCAGGGCTGCTGAATCCATACGGGCTGTGGTCGCCGCCGCGCGCGCCGTCGGAGGCGTCGTCCTCGGAAATGGAGTTCGGCACGGCGCGCGAGTACGACACCACCGACTTCTTCTTCGGCGAGAATTGGCTCTACGACGACCACCTGTTCCACGGCAAGCCGGAGAGTGACAAGAGCGACGACGGCGACGGGGAGGACAAGTTTATTGTTGGGCCTGACGTCAGCTCGTGGCGGAGTGAAATGTGCGAGCCTGGCGATGGCGGCGGCCGCCGTCACGTGCATAGCAATGGCAATGCCGACTCTGAAGGTTGCGCAGTGGTGTATACCTGCTCTTCACCGCCCTACGGCTGTTGCTACGGGGAAAGGAAGAATGATGAGGAGTTGGTGAGGGATTCTTGCTCTGCGGTGTATGGGAGGTATCAGATCATGGATGATCAGACGGAGGTGCTGGATGAGTGCAGTGCGGATGCGTTCCGGTTATGGCGGAACGCGGATGGCAATTATGTGCTCAAGAGCGAACCATTAATGGATTCCAAGAGAGGAGACGATGAGGGACTGGATCTGAGTGCGGTGGAGAAGGAGCTTCAGATGCTCAGTCCGTACTTGGCTGACGCAGATGCCCTTGACAGTAAGTAGTTCTGTCCTCTTTGCTTTTGTCCAGGCTCATTTTCCGCATCTCGCAAAATCCTTGAAGAAGTTCAAAAGGAGTTCACTTCATGACGTTGAGCTTCAATTATTCTTTTGAAGAGATTAGATTTTGTACCACTTCTAGAATGTTGTTTATATTTTATAGGTTAGCTAGAGACTTGGCCTCACACTCAGAGGTGGCCAAATAGGCGGCATGACACAGCACGACATGGGCCTGCTTGGCCCGGTATGTTAAACGGGTCGTGTCGTGTCGGCCCGTGAGCTCAGCCGCAGACCCATTCACGACACGTTGAGCTCATGGGCCGTGTCGTGCTGGTCCAGACACGTTTAGCCCGACGGGTTAGGGTAGGTATGTTTAGCCCATCTCGGCCGCCGATGTTGCGCCCGCATTTGCACACTAGCTGACGCCCCACCGCAGCCCCTCGCCGAGGCCACCTCCGCGCCATGGCTACCTCGGCGGGGACGTCTTAGATCTGGCTGGATCTGGGCGCTGCAGGCACAGATTCAACCGGATCTAGGAGGCAGGTGAAGGCGTGGCTAAAGGTGGCCAAATAGGTCATGCCTGTCGAGCCAGTCCGAGACACGACACTACTGGCTTGCCCAGGCACAGCCCGACACCTAAACGGGTTATGCTCACCCGGCCCAACACATTGTGTTGTGCTTGGGTTGCGATCTCAGGCTAGCAGGCTGGCCCAGCCTAGCACGCATAGTACCGTTCCTGGCACAACACGGTTGGCACGACACGGCGCGCGACAGAGGAGGAGGCGGCGCGTGGAGGCAGGCACCCTTTTTCTAGATGGGATAAACGGGTCGACCTCGGCCAGTCGGGCTATCGCGCCCGTGCTGACACAACACGGTCCGTAAGCTCAACGTGACGTGCTTGGGTCGGCGTCTGATCCCACAGGCTGGCACAACACAACCCATTTAGCCAGCGGGGCCGTGTCGTGTTGCCATTTGGGCAAGTCTGAGCGTGGTGACACGGGGTAGGGAAGGCCGGTATGGGGAGGGATGGGCGCGAGGAAAGATGATGGCCATCGTGGCCTGTGGCTACGATGACACCACCCTCCTCTACTGCGAGCGCGAAGCCGCTGCTATTGCCAAGCCACACACAGGAGCGCCGCCCTTCCTCTTCCACGCGGCGGAACAACTCGCCTCTTCTGCGGACGCATAGCCGTCACCGTCACCTCGGGGGAGGAAGGAGGAGGTGAGGTCGGGGCGGATACTAGGACAGGGGCAGCCGACGAACATGAGGCGAGGCGAGGAGGCGTGTGAGAGATTGGGGGGGGGGGGCGGCCAGGGAAGGAGAGAGGAGGTGAGCGGGAGATAGGGCCATGGGAGGACGCCCTAGTAAGCTAAACGAGTCGGGCCGTGTGGTGCCTAGGTGAGGCCTGGCCAGGCCAGCCCGCTGGGCCGAGATATCGTAGCATGCTGATCTGGCCCGTTTGGGTGTCGGGACGTGTCGTGCTTGAGCCGGGTCAACAGTACTGTGCTTCGGGCTAGCCCGGCTGGCCCGACCCATTTGGACAGGTCTACTCACAATCATTGTCATCATTGTGAATTGAATCGGCATTAGGCATCTAGTTTTGGGTTGATCATTGTGAATTGAATTGGTGGTGCTATACACACGAGAATTTGGGTACGAAGCTCTTACGAAAAGGTATCTCACGAGTCACGGGAGGTAGGCTCACTGCCTGAGTCGTCCTGTCCTCCCCAAGCGTGCAAACCGAGGCCCACTGGCCGGCGTGAATCGCGAAGCACCGTCGACGTTGCGGAACCTCGCCGCCGCCCGTCGCTCGGAGGCCCCCGGCCCTATCCGTCGCGAGGCCTCTTGTCGCCTCTTGACGCCGTTCAGAGCCTCGCCGCCATGGGTGACGTATCCTCGCCGCCTGTTGTGAAGGTCGTGATCGCGATGGGCTTCGCTGTGGTGTTGGGTGGCCTCACGACGGACGGCGATCACCAACAACAGACAATAATGCGCTTCACTAGTATCACTACAGGCTTCCAATGAGTGAGTGCATGTCCCGAGAGGTAGCAGCTGCAATGGTGCCGGACTACCGCCACAGAGTGGCATCCCAATTGAGTATTCGGTTGTGGCACACCACGCCACCCCTAGTCGCTATGGTGCTTCTCCCCCAAAATCAATAGCTACCTAAATTTCTTCAACATTAGGACCACTAAGTGTAGTTCCAAGCTCACAGCAAAAAATAACAATCAAATTCCTTCGTATGTTAGTAAGAAGACACGGGAATTCCACAGCCACGAAGAGTCAACTTCAAAGGGAACCAGATGGTAAAAGGAAGAGTATTGCGTCGCGAAGAAGCTACCTGATTCAGATGACGGGCTTGGGTATTGAGAACGTGAGAAGAACCGTGGGTTCGCAGATGCAGTAGAGACCCACAAATATTGTGTTCCTACAAGACCTTGGTATGGTCTTGTGTAATTGTTGGATTCTGGCATTGATAAAGAGGAAGAGGAAGTAGTGCATGCGCTGGCGTTGTGACCGAAGGTTGGAATGTGAGCAAGTCACGTGGGAGGGTAGCTTCGTAGGCTTTTTGTACAAATTATTTCGTGTGCACAGCATTTTCCGAATTGAATCCATACTTCAGAGTAGAATTTATATACAGGCGGCTGTAAACACAACAAAGCAAGATTGAGCCTAGTTCTGCTTGAATTATGATGAAAATTTTGCTGATTGGTCCAGGTTTTCATGTCTTTGTAATCCCAAAATTCATTGTTCACCTATCCAGTCCAAAGTTTCTTCTTGCTTGTGGACTAGTTGGTTTTATTCTAACTGTCGTTATCTCTTGCAGACCCTGGGCCTGAACACGATTTCAGAGGCAATGATGAACTAGATATTAACATTGTAACAAATGAAAAAAATGCCGATGACAAAGAATTTTTAAAAATTAGTTACAGTATACATCCTTTTCCTGAGATTGGTGATCCTGAGGATGTTTATGAGATGGAGGACTTTGGGCCAGCAGATACAGATGTTCAAAATTCTACTGATAAAATCAAGGAAGATCCAAAACGAATATTGATCTTGCACTCTCTAATTTTCATCAAGAATATGAGGTATTTGAACTGAGAATTTTCCTCCGGAAGAACAGGTTCACTATCAGATACTTATTTTATTTTCTTTTGCTGCCAAATAATTCTGTGAATATACTCGTATGCTCATGTGATGGGTGTCCACTGCAGGACTGGCTTGGAGGAAAACAAAGATTTTCCTATTGTCATGAATTCAGTTATAGCTGGAAGATATCGTGTCACTGAGTATCTTGGCTCAGCTGCATTCAGCAAGGTTGTACAGGCACATGATCTTTGCACGGGAATGGATGTCTGCCTTAAAATAATAAAAAATGACAAGGATTTCTTTGATCAAAGCTTGGATGAGATAAAGCTCCTTAAATTTGTAAATAAATACGATCCAGCAGATGAGCATCATATATTACGCCTCTATGATTTTTTCTACTATCAGGTATGTTATATAGAGATACAATGAACTAAGTCTTTTGGTTTTCTTTTACACCGAACCTGCAATGAACAGTTATACTACTTTCAAAAGAAAAAAAAAATGGTCACATTCATTCAAGTCCTAGGAATTCATTTAATATATCAGCAGTTTTCTACTCGAGATGTATACTTCAATTATGCCCTGTTTGGTATTTATCCCAGGGAATTTCTCATTTTTAACTTCGCATAATGCTTGACAACTGAAAAAAACAACAGGAACATCTTTTCATTGTCACTGAATTACTACGGGCGAATCTATATGAATTTCAGAAATATAACCAGGAGTCTGGTGATGAGGTGTACTTTTCATTGCCCAGAATACAGGTAGGTATATCTGACTGCTCTCCCCTTTTTCCTGAGGGTATCTCTGACTGTTTTGTTACCAAAGCACTCTCTGTAACTGTCATGTATATCTGTTGATTTTATAAGTTCTCTCATCATTAAAAATTGAGTAAATTTCGCAATCACAACAATCACAAAACTGCACTTTTAAGGACATGTATCACACAACCACACTTTGGCCAATCGTTTCTCAAAGCTACGCTTCCGTCGATTTCAACAGGACTGATATCTTGGGCCCACTGGTTAGTCCCACATTCTCACAACTCCCCTGTTCGCTGACATGGACGAACTTGCCACGCAGACGGCACATCATCTAGCTTGCTCAAGATGGATAGAATGTTTGCACTAACTTCTAATGGGATTTGTTCTTAAGTCTTAAATCCCACAAGAAAACATACCACATGACAATGCTAGATCTAGCCTTAGCTTCTTTTTGCATTGTTTGTAGGTGTGTCTTCGTCCATGTTAGCAAACGGGGGAGTTATGAGGATGTGGGACTGACCAGTGGACCCAAGATGTCAGTACTGTTGGATTCGACAGAAGTATAGTTTTGTGAAATGATTGACGAAACACGAAAGTAATTGTGGTTTTGTGAAATGATTGGCCAAAGTAAGTGTGGTTTTGTGATACACGTCCTTAAAAGTGTGGTTTTGTGATAGTTTTGGCAATCGTAGTGTGGTTTTGCGAAATTTACTCTTAAAAATTCTATTGAACCATACAAAAGCATTTACAGCTGACCTTGTAATACACTATAGTTGTAAAAGAAAGATTTCTTGATGTTCTGGTCCTCCTTGACCATTTTTCTCCTTGAGTGGTTTTTTTTTATACAAAGATATGTTGAGCATGATAACTTTTTAGGAATAAGTCCAGTTTACTCCCTCCAACTATCAGAAAATTTTGGTTTACCCCCTGAACTACAAAACCGGTTATTTAACCTCCTAAACTTGCGAAATCCGATCAATACACCCCTCGGGCCGATTTGAATAGGTGGTTTTGTACAATACAGTATACAAGCCACATATACATGTACAATACAGTATACAAGCCACATACACATGTAGTATACGCTAAGTGTTGTCGCCAGTGCCGGCGCTGCGGACCAAGACAACCAAGAAGCACCACGTGCGCCTCAACAACCCTTCCCATGGCCGTCCGGCGGAGTTCTGACGACGACGCCGCCCCCCACCACTCTCGTTCGCTGTCCTCCAAGCTCGCCCACGCCCACAACTTCCTCGTTGGCACCCGCTTCGCTTCCGCTAGATCCCTCCTCGGTGGCGCGATCGCGCTTTCATGTATCTCCTCCCGTTAGCCAACATTGCCGCGGCGTGATGTGGGAGACCGTCCCGGCGTCGCGTTCCTCTCCGCTGACCTCGCCACCACCGGCCGGCCGACGTCTGCGGCTCTTCGATCTCGAGGCAATGAGCGCACTCGTCCCAAATCTACCATCTATGAGCCGATGGCGGCAAGCATGAGGCATGGCTGGAGCATAGGAGGCGGGCTTAGGGCGGCAGCACCACCGAGGCGGCGCCAGAGAGAGGGAGCGGCACCGGAGGCGGTGGCACTAGGAGGAGGCGGCCGAGGCGGCGGCGACCAGAGGAGGCGGCGCCAGAGAAAGGGCGGCACCAGAAGGTGGCACCAGAGGAGCGGCAGGCGAAGCAGGCGGCGGCCAGAGAGGAGGGAAAGCAGCAAAGCAAGCAGCGAGACTAGGAGGAGGCGGCCGAAGGCAGCACAAGACCAGAGGAGGCGGCACCAGAGAGGAGGCGGCGCCAGCAAAGAAGGGCACCAGGAGGAGGCGGGCGGTGGCGGCACCCAGAGGCGGCACACAAGAGGCGGGCGGCATGGCGGCAAGGCACCAGAGGAGGCTACCGAGCGAATGGAGAAAAGCAGGAAAGAGAGAGTGAATGGATGAAGGGTGTATGGTATTATGTATTTGTATCATTATTTGCACTTGTATTTAGTGTTGCACACATCTCAAAGCATGGACGAACGGCTCAGATGTTTGGAGCATATAAAACCGCTTATTCAAACTGGTCCGAGGGGTGTATTGACCGGATTTCGCAAGTTTAGGGGGTTAAATAACCGGTTTTGTAGTTCGGGGGGTAAACCAGACTTTTCTGATAATTAGAGGGAGTAAACTGGACTTATTCCTAATTTTTATTAAGTGAAAACGTAAAGAAACCTACTGAAATGTGAGACCTTTTCTGTTGTTTTTCAGGCTATAGCTCGACAATGCTTAGAAGCTTTGGTGTATTTGCATCATTTAAATATAGTTCACTGTGATCTGAAACCAGAGAATATCCTTATGGAGAACTACAGCAGATGTGAAATTAAGGTTATCGATCTTGGAAGCAGTTGCTTCTTGACAGACAACTTAAGCTTATATGTCCAGTCACGTTCTTATAGAGCTCCTGAGGTCATTCTGGGTCTTCCATATGATCAGAAGATTGACATTTGGTCTCTTGGCTGCATCTTGGCTGAACTGTACACCGGTGAAGTAAGTTTTCATCTTGACTTACTAATCTCCATTTTGTTTGGTATTATATTACATTCTTGATGCACATTGACATCTTATCAATGCATAAAGCCGATCAAAAGCAAAGACAAACCAGGGTTTAGCCACGGTTAAATGCCTCGTCTGCCTTAAAGTTATCCCACAGTTGCTGGCAGTCAAGGTTTTGACTGTGGCTAATGTTTTGTCTTGTTTCATCCCAAGAAGACTGTAACATACTTGAATGCCACAGGCTCGACATCTTGGGTAGAACCTTCTTTGTGGTCTCAAGACTGTTGTTAACTCTAAAGAAACTGTAAACAGAAACTAGAAGAATGAATTCAAAAGCTTGTGACTAAATATCTGCAAAATACTTGCAATTTTAAGCAAGAAAGGACCTTCTAGTAACAATGCATATACTGAGGAACCATCTGATCTTCATTCTTTTCATCTAGTCTGAAATGAAGTTAAAGGTGTCTAATACTTTTGTTGAAAAAACTTGAAACATAGTATTTGTTCTAAATACTCGAAACATAATATCAGTAGCACTAGTGCATCTTCCAGAATAACAGTTGGGGGGCCAATGTGATTTTTGGTACTGGTAGTATTATATCCATCTATATCAAATAAGCCAATATTCCATTCCCGCCTGTTTTGATAGAAATAAGCTCCTACTTGTGATCGACTCCCCTTTTTTACATGTCACAGGTGCTCTTTCCTAATGAATCAGTACCAATGATTCTTGCTCGGATGATTGGGACAATTGGTCCAATTGACATGGAAATGCTTGCATTGGGACAGGAGACCCAGAAGTATTTTACAGAAGACTATGACCTTTTCCACAAGAATGAGGTACATGCTATTTCTTGTTTGCTTCTTTCAATTTTGTACTGGACCTGTTGTCAAAACTCAAAGCTCATAAGTTCCACCAATCTGAACAAAATTTAGAAAACTATTTTGTTACTTTCTTATTCAATCTTTATTCAAACCAATAATTAGTGATATGCAAGATGTGATATCAATAATTTAGTTTGCATGCGCACTATATTTCAGAACAAAATCATGTGATGTTTTCCATTTTGTTTTTTGCATTCTCATCTTTTAACAAAAGTAGTATTGGTTTTGTTTTAGGGACCTCTTTATGTGCAACATGCTTAGCGTCGTAAATGCCACCAACAGTATCGTTGACAATTATGTTGTCATAGAAGATTATTTACAGTGAAGCTTTTATTCTAAATTTTGTTATGCTGTATACAACATCTTGAGTTGTGAAGAAATGGAAGCTGACAACTGAAATGCTTTCTCTAAGTAACATTACCAATAGCAACAAGATACTGGTTGGAAGAAGTGTTGAATCAGAGCCTGTTCCTCAAGGAGTTGTGTTGAGGTTTGGTAGTTGCCCAAGGTGTCCATTGTTAGGGAATAGGGATTTGGTCTAAAGGTGTATATCAATTATGTGATTTATTCTTTTCCTCTTTGGGATCTGGTTCCCTTCTCAGGTGTACGAGTATGGCAGTTTGGTGAACTTGAAACAAAAGTAGCACAGGTCTACTGATTAAAAGTTTACAACAGCATACGAAGCCTTCACCGCACAATTGTCATTTTGGACATGACATTTATTTTTCCTATTCCATTTCTCTTCCTATTTTAGGAGACGGATCAGTTGGAGTATTTGATCCCAGAGAAATCCTCCTTGCGGCGCCACTTGCAATGTCCCGACTCCAAGTTTGCTGATTTTCTCTTTTACCTGCTGCAAATCAACCCCAGAAACAGACCTACAGCCAGCGAAGCATTGCAGCATCGATGGCTTTCATACACATATCGTTGAGCTGCCAATCAGGATCGTTCTTCACACGGAGGGGAGCATTTTCCGAAGTTCCTCAGTTCAGGAAACAACACATTTTCCCTTTTGCAGCAGGATTTGGCTTGGCCTGTTTTTGCCTGTTTTGCGAGATGAATACATACTTGTCCATGCATGTAAATATGATAAATTCCCCTGTTGTGTCTGTACAGTTGCGTTTACTATGATGTACTTGATCTAATCCATCATATAGCTAATCAAATTGTGCTTCTACAGTCCTGTGTTTTTCTTTGACATTTACTCTGATGCACTTCACCAAATTCGTCAAGTAGTCAACCGAATTGTTGCGTCCAAGTATCAGCAGTAAAGGTAATCTTTGACATGGTAATGGGTCTGTGTTGCGGTGCTGTTACCAAATACTTCATCAACAGAAAGGCAAGAACGACATTGAAATCCAGCATGTGAAAGGACGGGGATTCTAGGTCTCTATCCCAAGCTCCTGGAAGGCTGGAAACCAGGATCCAAGAAACTTAAATCAAGCATACCGACAAAGGATCTACAAAGATACGAGGCCTGACATGAAAATTACTTCAGGCAAGATGGCGAACCGTGTGAAAACTAGGATAAGACGCCGTAGCTTCAACAAGCCATTCTAAGGCCACAAATGTGTGTACAGATGCTAATAAATCATTGGTGTAGAACCTTGATCAAACTTTACAGACCTTTACGGTCCCATAGACTCAGTACAACCGTCAGTTAGATTATCTGAACTGTCAGCCACAAAAAGTGCTATGCAACGATAAATTATGGTTCACAACAGAAGTACCGATCTGCCATACTAGATCACAATTCTTTTTTTCTCTTCGGACATGGTTTTGCTGTGTTGAACAATGGTTCCATTGTTTCCTAGGACCTAAATGAATACATAATGTACAAGTCTCCCAAGTTGCGGAGCTGACTTCTGAGCCTTCACCTAATAACCCAATACGGTGGCTGCAAAACTTACACTGCCTGATCAATTTGTGGGATCCCATGTCTTTGGAACCACTCTGGCATATGAAATGTTTCGTATAATGCTGGTCTAACATCTTTTTGCAGAGAAAGGTGCTTGAGAAGTGGAAATATCACTCCCATAAGCTAAAATGTCAGAGGACATCACCAAATCAATAACAGTAGAAATTATAAGTTCAGAAACAAATAATGATTTATCTACAGTGTCAGTTTACCTGATCATCAACAGGTTGTCCTGCTGAAAATGTAAGACAAGGTATTCCATTCAATGGCTGCAGTAGGAAACTATATGGATTGTTATCAACAATGACGATTCTGCGGAAATCTTTGGACAGACAAGAAAGATCTTTTACATGCTCTCTATATTCCCTGAAATTGAGAACACGACAGCATCAGAAAACTGAAATGGCACAGCTAATGCAGCAGACAGCTCAATTTCTCAATGAACAAGTACTTTGTGCCATCAGGCTGGTAAAAGAACAGGAGTACATGAACAAATTACGATCAACATGGTATAAGAGTTAACAGAAACATCGGTACAAGAACCAGCTTCACATAAACAGGGTAATAAGACAACGGCAGGCAAAGGTAATTAGAAAATGAAGTTTAATATCATGCTTATGTTGATAAACAATCCAGTGCAAATGTGCCCCATAGATACCATCCCAATTGTTGATGTGCATATATTGGTGTTGTATCTCAAAATGTGCACACCGTAACCACCAAAAAAAAGATGAATAGGAAGTAGTGAAGTTCGCACCAAATCAAAAGTAATGGAAAAATTCCATGAGCATGGATAGATTCCATCCAGTTATGGTGTACAAGCACTTGTGATACTCAAGTTTCTACTTGCAAAGAGCCTCCCACTAAAACCAGTCGAGATCACACTTCATTAATTCATTATTTCAGTGAGCAAGTCAATTGTTTTCCGTACAGTAATATTAAATCTCAGGAACAAAACAGTCCATTATTCACAACTTATAGGAATATTAATGACAACTTACGTAATAACAGTTGATGGCCGATAGAGACGGTGACTGAATCTCTTGTGAGCATCTATCCTGTCAACTAAAGGTCTTGCATATCCTGGGGGGGAAATAAAGATCAGTGAGAGGTGAAATCAACTGGACTCTTGTTGTAGAGTAATTTGAATAGTTCAGGAGAGTAAACCTTCCAAACCAGCTGTGAAGAGAACAAGATCGGCGAATTCGCTAGTTCGCTGCAAAAACTCATGCAAACCAGGACGCTCAAAGACAGTTATATGATTCACCCTCTGTCTTCCTTCAGCATCCTGTACAGCAAGAAATAATACAACCACCCATAAGTACCTTCCTGAGAAGTGACAAGTAAATTAAAACAGCAATAGAATAGCGAAAAGAACAAGATGGTTGCCTACTTGCCTTATCAGCGGATATGCATTCCATGTCAAAGCAATGCAATCCTGCTGCAATAGCCTGGGTCCGCATAGTAGCAGGAAGGCCCGACGACTCATATGCGCAAACCAAAGTCTCATCCAAGTCAAGCACTACCTGAAGAGAACCCAAAATACTTTAGATTATATGCACCTAGCGAAGAAAGTTCATTGGAGAAGGCTTGGCAACTAAAATAACAAACAAATACGGAGAATTATAACCTGCAATGCTGGTTATGATAATAAATAGTACTTCTAATGTGTTATTCGTGTTTAATAAATCATACCACCCACCTCATCTCAAAAATAAACTCTCTCCAGTTGTGTGTTATGATCACAACTTTGTGGAGTACATCCCAGCACTACAAGAACCTGCCCTGCACACACAAATCCTGTTCAAGAACCACACCTAATTAATCTGCGGTTAATTACTATTACGCTCATAGCCCAAGTGATTTCTAACCGCCCCCCCCCCCAAAAAAAAAAACTCGTAAAGGCACCATCCTTTCGCGCTCAACAGGCAGGCCAACACACACGGTCGCTCCAGGACACAGAAACCAACAGCGACGATTCTTGTCCGTACCGTGAGCCGTCCGAGAGGCGGAGACGGCGGCAGCGGCAGCGGCGCGTCGGCGGGGGCCTCGGAGGGGAGCTGCACGAAGGCCACCGCGGGCGAGGGGTGCGCCGGGGCGGCGGCGGAAAGGAGAGGGTGGCGGAGGCCGAGGAAGGAGAGGAGCTGGGCCCAGAAGGCGGGCGTGCCGCGGATGATCTGGAGGAGGAACCCGAGCCACCCCACCACCACCCGCCACGCCGCCTGCCCCCGGTGCTGCACCGGTGCCACCTCCGCCGCCGGCGAGTAAACCTCCGCCGCGGCCATCCTCCTCGGCGCCGGCAACGGGCTCCGAGGCTCCGAGGCGCACGTGGAGACTAGCCGGGAGGAGGGAAAGCAATCATAGCGGATTTAGCGGTGGAGGGGAGGTGGTGGCCACTGGCCGGTCGTCCTTTTGTCGGGTCGGGGAGGGAGCTTCCGTTCCCTCGGTTGAACGGTGAAAACGGCGCCCCAGCCCAGGTAAATCAGCTCTGCTCTGCTAGTATTGCAAGAGGATATTATCTAAACCCGGAATAACCCCATTCTATTTCGTCGTCTAGGCTGTGTTTGAAAGGTAGAAATTTTATAAGAGTTTTATGGGGAATAAAGTTTTGTATGAAACGACAGTATTTTTACTAAAATCCTTTGTTCTAAACAGGTTTTTGATTTTTCTAGTAGAAACTATAAATCTACATATATATTTTTAGAATCACTGAATATGCATTTAACTTACTCAACTAGTACATGGAGGTATATGTGGTGGAATACATGACAGCTAGGCTTAATACCTATCACTTATTTCCTAGAGAAAGGTTTGGTATGCTAATTTAATTACTTTGTTTTAGGGAATGTCAAGGTGTACTTATGGAGGCATAGTTGTACCCCCAAATTCGTCCATTAGGTGCAAAATTTCACAGAAAAGATGATCCATATGTATGAAGGAAAACACGTTTCAAATTTCAAAACTATTGATGTGAAGTTTACAATACATTTAATCCTTTTTTATGGTGCATTTCATTATATGTCACTGAATAACTTCATATCTTTCTTATATGACACTGATGTCTCACTAACATACAGGTTCGTATGTTAACCTCACACTGAGTGACATATAAGATATTATGCTCTTAGTGAGTGACACGTAGGGAATTAAACATTTTTTATTGGATTTAGGCAACTATAGCTAAGAAGTTTCTAGGTAGCACAAATATTACTGTTCTGGAAGATGCGATCCTCCATACCAAAGTCACCTAATCTCTTCTCTCTGTTTCTTCCTTGATGTTGTCCATTGTACTAAAGTTATCTCGCTCCTAACACGTCTTGGACGGAGCAATCACATCAAGTGGGTCATTTGCTTCATGAATATTATTGCATGGAGAAAGACACATAACCAAGCCGGCCCATGGGAAGAAACAGCGCATACCTTATCTAGCTGGGCTCTAGTGATGGAGACACATGTCCTTAAATACTAAATTGCAGAATTACCCCCTATACTATCAACAAATGATGAACAAAGCCAGAAGCCCCAGCAGGCTAGAACTACGAATTTTGGATACAATTGATCCCTGGAGCACCGTAATTCCTAAACTAACTCCTATAGCTTCAAAATTCTATTTTTAGCCTCCTACTCACAGCGTCTTTGTGACCGTGTGCAGCTCCTCTCCTCGCCAAGCGCCTGCCATCGCACACCTAGTTCTTTGCCATCATGTACTGGCGAAGCAAGACATCTCTCTCTCACAGTAGCACCTTTCTAGTTTGCCCCTGGCCGCCCAACGAGGAGAGAGAAAAGTGAAAAAAATCAAAAAAATAGAAAATAGAAAATTCCAAAAAAAACTTGGAACATGAAAAGATTTAATTTAAAAAATTAAATTTAATTGAAGTTTATTTTATTCATTTTATTTTTTTATTTTTTGAAATTTCCAATTAAGCTCTAATTGATCCAATAAAATACAAATGATTTTTTTGAAGCTTTCAAAAGACTCTGAAAAACGAAAAAACTGAAAAGAAATAATATCTTGGTTGCTACGGTTCTTGATCACATTACTTCACTATGGTAGAGTTAAAGCAAAGTACTTTATGAAGCTTGTACAGAATGCAATTGAAGGGGCTGAGAACGCTCGTTGTGATTACGAAGATGCCCTAAAACATGAAGGATTCGATGTCGGTGCGAATGGTTCTTTCTGGGATTCCACTAGAAGAGGCCTACTTGCAATATAGGCTTGCTTTGATGGCTTAACGGAGGCACGGAATCCGCGGACAGAAGCACGTTACACGTGATCACATGGCATGATGGTTCAGCTAATTGCTTTAGTCATCCTTGCTACTACTACGGTACACTGCGACACAAGCATCCGAACCATGTAAGTATACATGCCTTTAGGGGATAGTAAAAAACATGGCGGGTAGGACAGGGGACTACTACGGAATGGCCTGACCTACTGCGTGGACCGGGGCCTTTTGCCCTTGCTTCTGAGCTCGGCGTTCTACTCCTCGCCGGTCGCCTTGGTCCGGCCGCCATTTCCCTCTTTTTCTCATGCTCCCTTTAGCGAGCCTCGCGCTCCCTACGCCTGCACGCCTCGGGATGGGCATGCGTCTCCCACCGAATACGCTGGTTGTGCTCTTCCATGCGGCACTCCTCTTTCTGGATCTCACGTGCCCTTTTGGCATCCCACTCCTCGTAGTCGATTTGCCACTGATCGCGTGGGTGGATATCTAGATTGATCCACTTGCGGTAGCCACTTGTGCTCTTCGGTACGGTGCTCCTCCTCCCGGATCTCTAGGTCGAAAGTTAGATGAGGCTGAAGACACCCTGTTTAAAACTGGAAGAAAGGAGAAGATGAAGTGATAGTGAGGTGAATGGTAGCCAAAGCATCCATATATAGCCTGCGGATGAATTGCAATTGGGTTGAAGGAAATTCGCGTTCGCGAGGTAGCGGGCCCGAGGAGGAATCTTGTAGCAGCGTTGCGTTAGGTCTTTTAGGTTTAGTACATTAAAATCGGAGGTAGAGTTGTCATTTGTATTAACTATTTCGGAGAACATTTTGTGTTGATAAATCACAATGTCATAATATACACTGACATTACATAAATCACAATGGCACAATGCACAATGATACTACATAACATGCATTATACGACCATGACATTACTTATGGTACATTGTCCCGCCGCTTGCCCGGACTGTGTAGCTGATCCTCAGCGAAGGTGAACCTGTCAAGGGAGCAGCGTACGTCTCGGAAGCTGTAGTAGGGGCATTGCGTGGGAGGCGTCGCCGCGGTGATCTCAGTGTAGGTGTCTGGTTCAGGCCTGAGCATATCGTCGACTCATTGACGCTCATCCCGCGGGAAGGGTACTGGGTGAGTTAGTCTTTGGTTTCATGCAACAGAAAAATTGTTGTAACTACGTTAAAGCGTACCTGAGTAGGCTGTTGTGTGGATGAGGATCCTCTTGGCCAGTCTGTGCCGTAATGCTGCACAGTGTACCCTTGGTACGTCTCGTCGAACCATTGGTCGCGCTCCGCCGCGTCTTGTCAACACCGTGGCGCCAATGAGCCCAACTCGTCCGTCCGGCGCTATGGCAAGTCGAAGTCCTTGTCTGCGATGGAATGGCGTCGCGCCAATGGCGAAGTCTGTCTGCGCCTCCTCCGTGATGACGGCGAAGTAGAGTGTTGTCCTCGCAGTCTTTGCAATAACAAACGGTAATGTCTGATACGTTTGAAAGAAGTGCATGGACAAGTACTGACAACAACAACCGGCAGACAGATGACATACTTGTGGCCCGAGACGTGTCGAGGCTGAGCGATTGTAGCTCCGACAATTCCCGGAGTGCGATGGACGTGCGGAGGGCGGTGCAGAGGGAGGTGCGGAGGGAGGTGCCAAGGACGGAGGGGGTGGAGGGTGCCCTTGGTATCCGCAATGCTATACGTGAACGTCGCTATGGCGACCACAAGTTATAATCCTAATTGTAGCCCCCACATCGTCGGTCATAGCGCGCACCGCGCCTAGGAGGTGATCAAATGTGCTATTGTTTCCACAGCGTAGAGCTTTTGCACCCTCACGCTAGATACAATCAAGACGGTAGTATTGCAAGGAAACCGACAGTAAGTTAGAAACGTGTTGCTGGACGAAAATTCTACGAAGAATATTTTACCGTCTCATCGTGGCATGCTGCCCGGTGACATTTAGGACCTGCTAGTACAACGACATCGTGTATGACCTCTACTGGACAATGTGGTGCTGGCCCAGTAAGCCTGCACCTAGTGCGCGGAACGTACCACCGTAAGTACGCAACATACGTATGGATGGCATAGCCTCATAACTCATGCACCACATCTATCACCGCCCTCTCGCCCCACAGCGCCGTCCACGGCTGCTGTGTTTGCCTCCAGTCATCGCTCCTCCATCCTTTGCTTGTTTGCCTGCAATTGAATTCGGATGTCAGAAAATCTAAGTCAGACATGCGGCTAATATGATACCGAAAAACAACATACCGGTAGGCCTTCGCTGTGAGAGGTCGTCCCGGTGGCGGTGGCACCTCTTGGTAAAGGCCAAACTGTCTCATGATCCGTTGTGGATTATACGGCTCGACCATGTGGGAAAAGACCAGGTGGTAGGTCGTCAACCAGAGCGTCTCGTCCTGAGTGCACTGCGAGGATAATCCGTAAGGGGCCGTGTCTACAAGGAAATGTGCAGTCCATGGCCACCAGATGACCTCGTCCTTGTGCAGAGTTTCAAATAGGTTATGGAACTCAGGGTACACACGCCTCGGTCTCTCCCTGGCCCACCCTAGGGTACCACGTGTCCAACGCGTTCCCACTGTAGGCCCGTCGACGGGGTCATCGCCTCCAGCATTACCGTAAAGCTTGGCGCTCAACTGGAAAGGGTGCACGGTGCTCCGGAAATACGGCCTACCAACTGGAAAGTTCTCCCACGACCATAGCTGCAGCAAGGTGTAGCATACCGCCAGGACTGGCTCCCCGCTCGTACTGCGCTAAGAGGCATCGCACAACCCTCGGTAAGTGGCGCAAAGCACTATAGAGCCCCAACTGTATTGTGGCACCTCGTCAGGTCGGACGTTCACCAAAGACTCTACGAGATAGATGTAGCTAGGGTACACATAGTTTCCCTAAGTCGTAGGAAACAAGATCCATCCGAACAGGAACAAAAGGTACGCAAGGAAATGTGTCCCCATTGCCTCCACAGTCGCATGCACGGCGCAGGTCATGTACTCTCGCAGCCAAGAATGTGGAACACCCGATATGTTGTCTGGAATCAGGTGACCGAATCTGTCAGCTGTACGCACCTTCCAGTCTACTCGCCTTGGAGGTGGCACTACTGGAAGACCGCGCAGCGGTAGACCTATAAGCATAGCTATGTCCTCCAGAGTTATGGTCATCTCCCCCCCCTCCACCGGAAGTGGAAGGTGTGAGTCTCCGGTCTCCAACGGTCCACGAGCGCAGATAGGAGTGCCGCGTCAAACTAGAACGCGTGCGGTAGGTCCAACATGTGGGCAATGGGCAGGAGGCCGGTGTCCCACAGTCTTGGGACATACCGCTCGTCAAGAGGCCACCTCTCTCTGGGGGGCGCTCAGAACTAGGCTATGAGGGCCGACATCGGACGACCACGCCAGGCATCAGTGTTGCCCATCCCAGCTTGTGTTGAGGAGCTCATACGCACCATCAACTGGAGGCTGTGCCATCTCCTGCCGAGAGGGAAATAACATGTTAGTCCGCATATAAAATAGAATGTATGGCACATAAAATAAACGTGAAACATATGACAACAGAATGTAATACAAAGTGAATAACACTATATGCACACCCGTACAACATAACAGTAGATATGACCGTAATGAGTTAACATATGACCTAGACAACATAACATTACATTCGTACACAAAGGCATGGATTGACAACAATACAACTCATACAAGGCATTAAAATAAGCATGCAACACCACGACTCAGTAATTATATCTTGGTTGCTACGGTGCGCTGCTTGTGCTAGGTCTGTTTGGGCAGCGGCTGATGGAGTGCCCAACCATCTTGCATAATCTGCATCTGGGGCGGCAAACCCGTTGCCCACGCTAGCTATCGTCCATTTCATTTTGGATGCGTCGTGACTGGCGTCTTCCACGGCCAGGGTGCTTCAGTGCGTCGTTCGGCACCCACTTCACCTTCCCCGGCCAGAGGTCCCTGTAGTGCATGTCCAGGCCATACGAATGGAGCTCGGCACTCCAAGTGCCATACAGGTGGTGGATGTCATAGTACTCAAAGATGTAACGCTCCGAGGCCTAGCGCCACGCCACGCACGCCGCTGTGTACACATGGGAGCATGGTTTGTGGAGAAGCCACAGCTTGTTGCAGGTGCACGACGCTTCGTCACCAATCATGCAGACCTGCTTCCGATCCCCTCTAGCGTGGCCCATCACGTACTTCTCCCTGAGCCGGATCTTGAACTTCTGCCTGACGCCATCCATGGTATGAGCAACGTGCAAACGAGCCTTGCCGATCTTGTTCTCCATGTACGCATGCATTACTTCTGAGAATTGCTTGCCATCCTCCAGATACTTTTTGGTCATCATGGCTCTGTTAACAAAGCACCCGACGGTATGGTTCCAGCTCTCCTCCATGATCGCAGTGATCGGCAGGGATCGGACACCCTTGAGGACACCGTTGTATACCTCGGACATGTAGGTCGTCATGATCCCGTACCTTGCACCACCGGTGTCGTGCAGCAGGGACCATTTCTCCAAGTCGGGTGCGTGCGAGTTAACCCACTGTGTGAACTCTCCAACTCTCACGGACCCTCTTGCCGCTGCCCCTGCCTCGGCGTCTGTCGAGTTCCTTAGATGCTTCCCGGTCTCCTCATCGAGCTGTCTCCACACCGCATCGAATTTCCGCCTTTGGTTCTGCATGCAGAGCTTCCTGAACATCTTCATCAGGTCCTTGCTCTGAAACGTTGTGTGGAAGTTCACCGTGAGATGCCTCATGCACCAACGGCTCCGGACATCATTCCACTAGAACAACGGCTGCGTCCCGTTTTCCATCGTGCTCAACGCGGATAGCAACCCAGCATTACGGTCCGAGATGACACTCATATCTGGGCAGTTTTGGACCACCGCCTGCTTCACATTGGACAGGAACCACAACTAGTTATCGGTATTCTCGCTCTCAACAATTGCGAATGCCACGGGGAGTAACTGGTCATTTGCATCGGCTGCAAACGCGGTGAGGATGATACCTTTGTGCTTCCCACATAGGAAGGTGCCGTCCATCATCAGCACAGGGCAACAATGCTTGAACTCTTCGATCGCCTGACGGAAGGCCCAGAAGACCCTTTCAAGAACAAAACAATTGGGCCCCTCCGTCGGATGCACCTGCTCAAGCTTGTTTATGTATGTCCTGGGTTTTGATTCTGCGATTTGATGCAGCATTCTTGGGACTAGGTTGTAAGCCTCTTCGAATGTGCCGAACATTTGCTCCACGACCTTCCGTTTCGCCCGCCATGCCGTCTTGTAGCTGACCTGGGACAACATCCGCTAGTAGAAATTTTGGCGAAATAGAAACATCTCCAGCGACGAGGTGGCTTATCAGGTTGGCAACATACGAGGATGTCATGTTGCGGTGCCTATGAAGTGGCTCAGCTAGCTCGCATGTGTGGTTCTTCAGCACTGTTATCCGGAAGCCTGTGGCCACGGCCGTGAACCGCTGCGCACGAACCTTGCTAGCACAGGATTCATCAACACACCTAACGATGTAGGTGTTGGGGTTGGACCTCTGCACCCGATACGTCCGGCCAATGTTAACGGCGTATCTAGCAATAGTATGCTGGGTGGCGCTCTTGTTAGGGAAGCGCTGCCCTAGGAGCAGGGTGTCCTCATTGAACCCCCAGACGGCCCACTTCGGCTGTGGCAGAACCAGCGATGTCGTTGCGACATCGTCCAATCTTGAGGGGACGTAAGCAATGTTGGTGGTCACAACACCACCAACTACACCTCCCGTAGCAGCTTCTCTGTCTTCCTCATCTTCGGAATTGATTGTTTCCACATCCTCCTCCTCGCTTTCCACCTCTTCTACCTGGTCGGTCAGGTACTCGTGACAATCAATACGGGCTGCCCACCATCTCTCCACTCCTTCATTGGGCTCGAAATTGTCGGCACGCCTCCTCAGGTCTCCATCACCCACTTCCTCGCTCGTGTCTCCTTCAACACCGGAGACCAACACAGGCTCCTCCTCACCAGTGGCTTCACCGGAACCACCCACGCCGGATGTCCTCATGCTGTCCACGAACCGAACATAGACCATCGGCCGCATATATATCATAGCAACAGGGTTGCAAACAACCTCCATGTAATTGGCCTATGAAGCGTCACTTGTCACCTTCATAAGTTGTCAAACGGTCTGGCTTGTACCACCCACCACCAAGGTATATAACGCCTCGATGCACAGCTTCTTCCTTGAAGTGGCACGATCGAACGTAGAACGCACGCACCGCCTTAGCTCCGAGAGGCTCATGTCCTTTAGACCCGGTGCCCGGATCACAGTCTGGTCATAATTTGACAGGTCTGCCCCGAATGGTCCGTCGCATGCGAGAGCGTTCTCGTGGAACACGAACAGATCTTGAATCTCCACCATGAAGTACCTAACACAGGTGCATATGAAACCAATTATATGCAATGCTCGTACCATTCACTTATTTGTGGGTTTTTCAAATGAATTCTTCTACAAATTTGGTCATGCCCACTCTACACCATCTTTTCATACTCCATGTTTTCAATTCTATTTCTGTTGCGTCTCATGCACATTTGAATTACACTTTAAACCACCTCGGAATATTTTGAAATTTTAGATTCAAGTTCCTGACACTGTGCAGAGCATTTTGTAATTTCTTCATAATTTAATGTACTAGTGGATAGAAAAATTACATGGTTGCGGGTTCAATTCTATTTCTATTTAAACATTTTACGAAAATTTGTAGAATACTAGTGGACATAAAAATTACATGGTTAGCTAGAGAATAAAATTTCATGACCAACAAAAATCGATGCATGTCAATTGGAGTTCATATGAATTTTCTATGAAATGTTGAAGTTAATTTAATTTCTAGTGTAAAATAATTCTTAACCGAATTTAATTCCAATTCCGAAATTTTTTTGTGGTAGTAACAAGTTTAAAACCTATTCTAAGTTAAAGTACAATAAAAAATAAAACCAACAAAATTGGTTTCACTAAATTTGGAGTTAATTTCAAATAGTTATGAATTTTTTAACTTGTTCGAATTTACAGTGCAAAAATAAATCACTTCAGAAATTCCTAATGCGTTTAAAAATTTTTATACCCGAGCTAAACCTAGCCTCTACCACCAGCATGTAGGGTCTACTGCATAGTGTTATTTTTCATTTAATTTCAAAATTAAAGCCTACTAACAGGTGAGGCCCATTTGTCATTGACTCGGTCTATGGCATAGTGCATGGACCGAAGGTCAACATGCCCGGTCAAGAGTCCATGGACCATGCACGCGGTGCACGTGCTCAGTGGGACCCGACCGTCAACGACTCTATTTCAATTCAATTTCTATTTCGTTAAACAACCTCGGAATATTTTGATATTTTATGGTCAAATTCCTGACACTATGAAAATCACTGAGTTAAAATTTACAACACTAACAACAATAAGTTTGCTAAGTAAACTAATTACGGGCTAATCACATAGCTAACTACTAAGTCTTCTAATTACGTGCTAATCACACTAAGTCTTCCAATTTTACGTCCGAACACTAAGTAAAAATGCACCGACTATATAACTATAACTACTCAGTTATTACAATAAGAAGCTACCATTCATATAATTACATCCTAATCACATTGCTAAAACTATAGCCGGATACGAATGACACTTACCTTTTCTAGGTGCTCACAAGACGATGCACAACTTCCGTAACTGAACGAACTTCAACTACTCTCTGGTTGGCTTCTCCCTTCTCTTCTGAGAACTCTCTTCCTCTTTGCTTCGTAACTGAAAATAGCATTGCATTTGTGTTCCACTCGTTTTATGGATTTGTGGGGCAGCGGGATGTCTAGCTCTCACTGAAATGTGCAGGGGCCAGCAAGGCCACGAGCAGCAGCGCTGCACAAGACAGATCGAGTGCATGGCAAGCGACACACGAGGCCTAGAGCGCTTCTTGGTGGCGTGGCGCGAGAGAGGCAACAGCGCGGGGCTGGGGCGTGGCCGCGAGACACTGTGGTGGCGCGTGCGCGCGTGAGAGGCGGCGGGGAGGGTCGGGCGTGGCCGTGGCGTGTGGCGGCGAGGCAACTGCTATCTGCGTGGGGAGGCGGCGGTGTCTGCTGCAAGCCGCGATAAGACTTACGTCTTTGTAGTGGGGGCGCAGGCGAGCTCTCTTTGCGGTCGTGTATCTGCATGATAGCGGGAGGAAAGGACTAAAATTGGAATTTTTAGGTTAGGGGACTACTTTAGGAATTTCGTTGGTCTAACAGGGCCAATAGTATCCAAACTTCAAGAATTACAGTACAATAACTAGGCCTGGAAATAAATTGTCCGCTTTTTTATATATGAAAGAGTTGGTGTTTGGGTTGACTTTGCATGCATTATTGCCTAATTACAACTGACTTTGGGATCTGGCCTTCCTTCACGCAACTATTCATTTATTATCAGAGGTGGAGCTAGACCTCAAGCTTCCGAAGTAATGGTTCGAGATCTAACGTAAAAATACCATATAAAAATATAGTCATTGCAAATATGAGAGATGACTTTAGACCAAAAGCGGCTCGGCGGGTCCCGAGGCCGGCCAGCGCCAGCTCCACCCTGTTTATTGCCAATGTCTAAAATGGACCTTGTCTAACTTGTTTTTTCCGAAGATTTGCCACTATCTGCTTTATACAATTTGAAGTAAATAAAGAGACCTCTCAGGTTTAGTGTCACCAATCACATCGCAAATGCATCGGCGATCACGGCACGATGGCACGGTGGTCAATGCGAAAGCAACGACCCGACCAGGACATCCGGACGCGGGCCGACTGATTCGGCAGCTCATCCTCTCTTCTTTTCCCTGCGCGAAACGGCGAAAGCGAAGGGGGGAAAAGAAGGCGAGCCAGCGCGGCGCGGACGCCCAGTCTGCCTTGACCGTTGGCTCGCTTCGCTGCCTCCCCCTCTGTGCAGCCTCAACCCAACCAAATCAAACCCCTTTCTCTGCTTCTCCCTCCTCTCCCAAGCCCCAAATCGATCAAGATTTGATGCCCGAGGAAGCATGGCGAGGACCCTCGACAGCTACTCCTCCGCCAAAGACGTCGCCTACAGGTTCGCTTCCTGCTGCTCCTCTTTGGGATGCTGCGATCGAGAAGCAAACCCTAGGAATAGCTGCGGGGGGAGGCAAGAATTCTGTTTGATCTTTGTCTTGGATTAGTACTTGGAGGGCCCCCTTCTTGCTGTGTTTTTTCTGTGATCTTTGGTCCGAAAGTCTAGTTACTGTCCGCCAAAATTTATTTGTGTGCGGTGTTCTTGGGGGATTTAATTTGAGAATTTGGTTGCTGGGCTCAGATGCTAACGGATGGATCTTGAATCTTGCGGTTTTAGTTAGTTTTGGCTGACAGCGAGTAGATGCCTTGCTGAGGACACGAACTAGACTGATCAGAGAGCGCACCAATTCCGTTCCGGTCAACTGGAGTGAATCATTGGCCCTTTTTTTTTTTCTTATAAGAGGTCGTGATCTAAGAAAAAGAAATTGAATGTGACATTGAGAATGGAAGCTAACGTGGCCTGCTGAAGTTTACATCCTGATACCTGATTAGAGTCATTAGACACAAACAAATACTATAGAACATAAGTTAGGCTTATGAAGGCGTATATAACACGGAATTGTCATTTTAGTGAATACGGCATTTCTTGTGGAAATTGTAGGATGGTAGTTTCAGATGTGAAAGCGTCTGAATTTGATGATGTGTTATTTATTTCTTACTGGCAGCTGTGGATATTGTGGCTATGCATTGAACTTGAGCTCCTCGACACGGAACACAGCGAACATTGGATCAAAGTATGGCAAGCAGATCAGGAAAGGTGTTGTCTCATTCTTTGCAGTTGATGAGAGCCGGTTCACACAAGCTGATGAAGTGAGCTGCATGCCATACTTCCACTCAAGGCGTTCCTGGGGTTTCTTCAGAAAGAGGACACGATTGATCTGCCGCAAGTGTGGTGGTCATATCGGTAATGCTTATGAGGACGAGGATTCCACCTTGTATGATGGCTCAGATGACATGCACATGAGCTCCAAGGCCAGCAGCACGTCAAGTCAAAAGAAATATGTTATCAAGATTAATGCACTACAGCCCTCATCAGATGACTCTGGGGTTCCCGTTGTTAGAATAGGGTGTTAGAATAGTAATCTTTTGTATTTTCTTATATGTCTTTTGTATTTTCTTATACATGTATGATATATATCCTTTGTACTCCCTTTATATATTGTCCTTTGGGTCTTTTGAATACATACACAATATTTATAACATAGTATCAGACCTCTAGGTTCTCTCCTAGCCTTAACTCATCCTCCACTGCCGCTGCTCCTAGGACGATGTAGGATCACGGATAACCGACTAGAGGAGCGTGAATATGAGGTTTTTAAAACTCTTCGACTAATTAACAATTTTAAGCAAGATTATCTTAACAAAGCTTCCTAGCACAAATGTAATAAAAGAACTACTAAGCCTTTTAAGACAATTATGAGCTTATGTCAAAACTAGATACAATTTTAGCTAGGCAATTCTACATAAGTAAATTGCTAGAAATGTAAATTCGAAAGTAGTAAAGATAAGAATAAATCATAATGAAGACAATGAAGTTTTTTCCGTGGTATCGAAGACTTGCCGGTCTTCACTAATTCACGTTGAGGTAAGTCCAACAGATTTGGACCGGCTCAATGAATTAAGCCTTCACCCTCGATCACTATCGTTGCTCTTCCTTACCTCCGGAGATGGTGAGCATGCAACTACTTCACAATCCGTTGTCGGGACTCTTCACAATCTCCTTTGAAGAGCTCACCACGCAAACTTCCTCCAAAGTCGTCTAGGTGCCGGCAAGCACTAAGAGTAATAAACCAAGTGTTTGCTTGAGGAAAAACAAGTGCCAACAAGATCAACTAATGATGTAAAGCACTTAATAGCTCTCAACTACCTCAAAATGAGAATTCAATGCAAATGAGTAGAAGAGAGAGAGCACCAAGAGCTCAAGTGTATTCAATATGGCCAAAGGTCTTTTAGCTTGGTGCAGGTAGGGGTGTATTTATATCCCTCACCAACAAATCTAGCCGTTACAACCAACTTCCTGGAAAAATCAGGATTTGCGGTAGTACCGCCATTGAAACCTGGTACTACCGATTTTTCGCTCAACGGTCAAAATAGTAGCATTTAATGCTCTGAACTAGTCGTTACTCATAAAGTTGTTGTACTACTGCCAACTAGAAATGCTCATAAAGTCGGCTAGAACGGAACTACCGTTTTCCAGAGTTCAAGAATTCTCAGAAAACCACTTTCTCTGGAAAAACGTACCACCACTTAAAAATAGGTACTACCGCACTCTGGTAGTACCGCTTAAGAATTTGCGGTCATACTGATTTTCAAGGGAGATCAAAACTCCCAAAAACACATTCTTTGTAATTTACGTACTACCATCTATATTGCGGTACTACTGTCCTGCGGTAGTACCGCAGTTCGAATACGATCGTACAGATTATCAAAGAAGATCAAAACACTCACAAACATGTTCTCTGAAAAATTTGTACCAACAACTAGATTTCGGTACTACCGACATGCGGTAGTACCACTTGTTACTTGTGGTCATACCGATTTTCAAAACTCCTCTACGGAGTATTCTTCTTCATCCTCCGCTTCATCACTTGATTTTGCTTTCTCCTTGAAAGCGGCAATCTTCTTCTTTGAGGAAGATGACTCCAAGAGCTCTTATTTGTCCTTCTTGTATAGCTCATTGGTAATGAGATTACCCAATAGTCTGGTTGATGTCATCCTTGGCAATTCGAGATAGTTGAGAAATAGAGTCACCAATATCTCATATTTCTTTGGTAGATCTCTAAGCATTTTGCTCACAATATCAACATCAAGAAGGTTAGTGCCTAAACCCTTGAGCTCATTTATAATGTTTTTTAGACGAGAATACATCTTGTTGATCTTTTCATGAGGCAACATTGCAAATATTTCATATTTGATCCTAAGCCTATGCAATTTGGCTTCTATAACCGTTGATGTGTCCTCATGGACTTCCGAGAGTGTAGTCCATATCTCATGAGCAGTTTCAAGATTGCTCACTCGATTGAACTCATCCACGTTTAAAGCTCCAAAGAGAGCGTTCATCGCTTGAGCATTGAGGTGAGAGTTTCTGTGGATATCATGGGGATATGCTCACGATCTTAGGATGATGATACAATTAGCAATGACGTTGAAGGTTTGCCGAATCACACGTTTTCGGCGAAGTTCAAACTGCTATCAGGCAAGTGGCGGTCTGACCGGTCCAGGTGGCGGTCTAACCGGCCAGGGGGGGCGGTCAGACTGGCTTTGGGAAATCGGTCAGATCGGCCATTATGAGATGTTGGATTTTGGAGCTGGGCCAAAAATAGAGGGTGTAGGCAAGAGAGTAGACTCTACTACACTTGGTCTTATATTTTTTAGAGCTTCCATGCAAAAGATCTATTCGTTTAAAATTTCCAGAAGGTTTCGGATTTCTTATGTTGAAATTTGGCTAAGTCGGTGGGCGGTCGACCGCCAATGTGTGATCGGGCCAGGCGAGGCGTCGAGGCCGACCAAAGTAGCGATCTGACCGGTGTTGACTTATTCATCGGCCAAAAGTGGTAATGAGTGTTGGGTTAGGTCAAGTTCATGGGTTTTAGTGCATATGTGTTGCATGATGCATGTTTTAACTAACGTGGGTCAAGTTGTGAAGAACTTGTTCCCGGAATCGATTCTTTGTCTATTGTTGTGCGAGGTTGCTTGGAGGTCAATGACGGTCAGCAGCGAGGATGATCGGGACTAAGCTTGGAGAGCCGAGGTCCGTAACAATCGAGGATCCGGTAAGGTCAATGAAGTCAAGCATGGCGCAAAGGGATAAAGGTGATGAGCAGGCGATTCGGTCGACGGAGTTGGATCAAGCGGCTGCGAGGTCGGTCAAGTGTCATGGTGGTTTCGGTAGGAGCCGGATGGGAGAGACTTGTCAACATGATGAGAACCGCTGGATCAACCTACACGTGGCGAAGCATGGAAGTGCTTCATGAAGATTGGACTCGGTCTTCGGAAAAAAAAGATCGAGAAGGGGTATTTTGGTAATTTTATCAAATACCACCTTGGTGACCTTTTGCCAACCCTCGGCGCAAGACGGTGCATAGAGAAGTGGATTAGGTCAAGAGGAGATGAAGACGGCGCTTTAAAATACGTGCATATGTAACCCGTTTGTTGTGGGTCTTAACGGGAGCCCATTAGGGTTAACTCTTCTAGAAGGTTTAGCCTCCACTATAAATAGAGGAGGGGGTGGCTGCACCCCCTTCAACCCTTTCATTGTTTTGCAACCCTAGTTTGCTTAGGGAGAGGATTAGTGGAGGTTAGGGTTCTAGAGAGTTGGATTTGATTTCGTGCTCATGTATTGAGTCTTTGTCCTCCTTGATGGAGTGGTTGTAAACCAATACCATATCAAAATCAATCCAAGGAAAGATTCCTCAAGATGAGTCTATTTGCTTTCCTTCTCTCTATTTGGTGATTTTAAGTCTTTCTTTGATCCACGAGTTTTTGCTTGATTTCTTGCCTTGATATAACTTGCTGTGACATGTGGGAACCCATCTAGTATCATCTTGATCATCAATCACCCACGAGCAAGTCTTTAAATCATATTTCGATTTTGACTCGGTTTTTTAGCACCCTTCGTTCAAACTAAAAAAGATAGAAACTTTGCCATGGATCTACGCGATCCTTGATTCGAATAGGTTTCCAATATCTTAGAGAAGGTGTGTCTCAAATTTGGTAAGGTTTGGCCTTACGGATCAAAAGTTAGATCGATTTGAGTTCTGGTTTTCGGGCTAATTTCACTATTCATTGGCCTGGAGGTCTGACCTCCATGTATTGAGAGGTCAGACCGATTTCCAAAGGTCAGACCAATTTCTAGTTGGAGGTCAGACCGCCCAACTCATTTAGGTTTTGAGTTTTTATGTTTTTGGTCTATTTGCTTCGGAGTTTTGATTGGATTCAATACAAGTCTTTCACTGTGCTTGTATATTGATCTTCATAGCTTTTATAGCTATTGGAGTGAAAATCATATTGAATTCGATTAAGGTGAAAAGGAGATCGTGCTCCTATTCACCCCCCCTCTAGTCGCCTTTTCGGTCCAACAGTTTCGATCATCAAGATCCGTGGGGTGTGTGGGATCAAGTGCTATAACGAAACCCTCACCAACAATTATCCATATGCTTGGGCTCATGGCCTTTAAATAAATGAATATTCTAATTTTCCAATAAGCATAATTTAATCCATCAAATAAAGGTGCCTTGCCTATTGACATTCTCTCACTAGCCATCGTTTCTCTCTTAGACGGTTAAGTCTAAATTTAGAGAGACCAAGCTCTGATACCACTTGTAGGATCAAGGATAACTGACTAGAGGGGGGTGAATAGGAGGTTTTTAAAACTCTTCGACTAATTAACAATTTTAAGCAAGATTGTCTTAACAAAGCTTCCTAGCACAAATGTATTGAAAGAACTACTAAGCATTTTTAATACAATTATGAGCTTATGTCAAAACTAGATACAATCCTAGCTAGGCAATTCTACACAAGTAAATTGCTAGCAATGTAAATGCGAAAGTAGTAAAGACAAGAATAAACTACAATGAAGACAATGAAGTTTTTTCCATGGTATCGAAGACTTGCCAATCTTCACTAATCTACGTTGAGGTAAGTCCAACAATATGTAAAGCTCTATCGTTTCCCAGCCCTCGTATTCTAGCAATATGTAAATTATGCTTACCAAGCAAAGTAACCAAAGCTCCCTTCAATGCATCTGCAGTTGTATTTTTGACATGTTTAAGACCCAATTTTTTTTCGATGACCTTCCCTTTGTTGTTCACAAACCTATAGGATACATGATACAACTAGTTGAGATACATTATGCAATTAGTTGAGATCAAAATAGAACACATAATTAATAACTGTCACGACCCGACCTTGGGCACACCCGAGAGGTCCCTCAGAACCTCCTGGGAGGTCCAAAAGGAACCCCCAGGACATCCCGAGATGTCCCTCAGGACCTCCTGGGAGGTCCATAAAGGACTTCCCAGGACGTCCCGAGAGGACATCCCGGTAGGACCTCCAGACCTCCTGAGAGGTCCGATAGAACCACTCGGAGGTCTAGGGTCCTGACCCTGAGGAGGTCGTTGGACCTCAGACCTCCTCAAACTCCACGCGCTACTCGGGGAGGTCTGAAAGGAGCCAACCCGAGGAGGTCGTGAAGCTTGAGGATGAGCCAAGAGTCCACTGCGATCTAAACTGGTCCCCAAGGATCATCGACCAGTTCTCACAGCAAGCAAGTGACAGCAAAACATCCACAGAACTTTATTAACAACAAAAGGAGGTTTGATTACAAGGGTTGCTTACAAGCTCCAGCAACCGAGAGCACACAAACGCAGCAGAAAAACAAAAGACAGTGTCCACCCATTACACCACAGGTGATTGGCTGGAGGGCACAGCCTAATTGATTTGGTCATCTTCATCATCATAGGAATCTTCACTTGCTCAATCCATGAATCAAGCAAGAGTGAGCACAACAACCGTGCTCGCAAGTTACACCCGTCAATTAACAGAATGACATGCATAGGGATACATCAAGGGAAAGCATATTAGGGTTGATTTGCGTAAAGCCAATTTTATTTCAAATACAAGTATTAAGTTTCAAGGCAGGTTACAATAGATAAAATTCATTTTTTTGCAAATCCATTTCTGTTGGATAGCATTCATCATGAAGATGGTGAAGGATACCCTCCTGTCACTTAGTTTCCCGCCCAAATCCAATTTGGTTAAACCACCAAAACCAATTTCATAAGTCTTTTGAAAACCAAAACCAAGAGCTAACTTTGAGTGACATTGCCAGCATGTCCATGACCGCGGACACGGCTATTCGAATAGATTTAAACTCTGCAGAGGTTGTACACTTTACCCACATGACATGAATTCTCTAGTTTGCTTGGCATCCGTCGATACCATCTCACACTTCCTTTGGTGAGAGGTCTAGAGCACATGACAAGGCCTTTACAATGCATTGCTCCATCGCAGTCCACCCACATTAAGGTTTCACAGATCCCCCCTTTGAATAGAAACCCGCCGGGTTAATGGAGTGCCCCCTCTTATGCTAGGTGGGACTACAACAGTCGTAACATGACAACCCACCGCATCAATAGGGTAAACCACGATAGAGCTTTGCAAATTAATTAGTCAGATCCCACGCCCCACACTGGAGACATGTGGTTGCACAATTTTGGCATAGCCCATTATAGGCTTAGCAAGTGGTGTCTCAAAGACCGGTCCTTAATCGACTTGGGTGACAAACCTCAACCCTGGAGCATCGGATCACACGACCCCCCCCATGCATAGACATGTACCAACCAAACAACCAGCTTCGCCCAAGTCAAATCCATTTATCATTTATTTTGCTTTTCAAACCTCCATGGCACACCAATGCCAAGGCCATTTGTAAAACCTCCATGACACACCAATGTCATGGCTGAAAACTCCATGGCACACCAATGCCATGGCCCAAATTATTTGATCAAGTGATATTTTTGGTCAAAATTCCCAAATCAAGATTTTGGTCTAAGCAATACTAAGCATTTCATTTTCTTTAAAAGCTTCGGGTCCTCAATATTGCAAGAACCAGATTTATCTAGGGTGACAATGGGGTTGATTCAACATGGATAGAGGTCATACCAAGCAGTAGGCATAACCACGAATTTAAAGGTAGGCATTGAAATATCTTAGTGAATTAAGCATGCATACATCTTTGAAAACGACATAAGTAATTTAAAGTATTGGGTGCAACATGATCTAGAGTGTAACTTGCCTTGCTCAAAGTCTTGAGCTTCTTCCTCTTCTTCACAGAACTCCGGTTCCACACGGTCTGGACAATCTACACGTGAAAACCAAATGACTCAAATGAAGCTCAAACAAGATCCAAAGAACTCCAGATAAACTTAGATACAAAACCAACAGAGAGATTGAGAGGTTGGGAGGAGATCCAAGGAGCTCGCTGGAGAGGTCTTAGGACTCAAGAGAGGATGTCCAAGAACTTGTTGGAGGAGGTCCAGAGAGTGCTCGGTTGAGACAGAGAGGAGAAATGGAGAAGAAAGTGAAAAAGGAGGACTTCCCAGACTATATATAGTGGAAGCCAAAACACATGACCCAGGATAGTGGTCATCAGGAGTTGGTAAAGAGGACAATGGGAGTAGGAAAGGAATGTGACAATGGTATGACATGAGTACTGCAAAGGTGAGAGCATTTAATGTGATACAACATGCATTAAATGCGGTGAAGACTTCCTTGCCCAAGGACTCAGTCAAAGGTAAAGAAAACTGGGTGTGACTGCCCAACGGAGACTACCAAGACCCGCGGAGGAGGTCCTACAATGACCTTGAGGAGGTCCTGCAGTGAACAAGGGGAGGTCCTCACCCACAGGGGAGGTCCTGACGGTTGGATCTCCAAAGGGGAGGTCCAAACGGCCAAGATTAAGTGCGCCAGAGGAGGTCCGTAAGAGCTGGGAGGAGGTCCTCACCCGCAAGGGAGGTCTAGACGGTTGGATCTCCGAAAAGGAGGTCCAACGGTCAAGATCAATGGCAAACGAGGAGGTCCGCAAATGTAAGAGGAGAACCTCACCCGCAAGGGAGGTCTAGACGGTTGGATCTCCGAAAGGGAGGTCCAACGGTCAAGATCAATGGCAAACAGGGAGGTCTGCAAAGGTAAGAGGAGAACCTCACCCGCAAGGGAGGTCTAGAGCCGTAGGATCAAACCCAAGGGAGGTCTGGACGGTTAGGATTTCCAAGGGGAGGTCCTAACGATCGGATCTGCCAAAAAGGGAGGTCTGGACGGCCAAGATCTCCAAAGGAGGAGGTCTTGACGCCAGATCTTCAAGGAGGAGGCACGGCGGTTAAGATCTCTAAGGGAGGTCTTAACGGTCCAGATTTACAGGAGGAGGTGCAGGACGGTTAAGATCTCCAAGGGGAGGTCTTAACGGCCCAGATTTACAAGGAGGAGATGCAGACGGTTAAGATCTCCAAAGTGGAGGTCTTAACGGTCTAGATCTTCAGGAGGAGGTGCAGACGGTTAAGATCTCCAAAGGGAGGTCTTAACGGTCCGAGATCCTCAGGAGGAGAATGCAGGCGGTTAAGATCTCCAAGGAGGTCTTAACGGTCCGAGATCTTCAAGGAGAGAGGTCGGCACCGCTGGATTTCGATCGGACCGCCCAGGATGATCTAAGGCTCAGGGAGGGTGGGACGTTCGGACCATCCAAACGTCTCACCAGGATCAAACCGTCCAATGCAAATCGAACGACTTACGACCAATAGAGATGCAAATGGACAAGGAGGAGGTCCGGTAGGACACAGGGAGGTCCAATAAAGGTAAGGGGAGGTCCTAGAGGACATGGGGAGGTCCTGAAGGACGCGGAGAGGTCCAATAAAGGTAAGGAGAGGTCCGAAGAAGCGGTAGTACCGCATGGTGCGGGTGGTACTACCGGGCTGGTACTGAAGGGAAACTCCAGAGAAGGTTTCAAGGCTACAAGCAACGAAGGACGTCCAAGAAAACACGAAAAGCTTCACAGGATTCCAAAGGAGCTCAGATGCACATGAGGGCGGCGAAGGCTTGGGGAGGTTGCAAGCCAGAGAAGACCCGAGAGGGAGAATTGGACCCAGGGAGGTCCAAACATTTGGGAGGTCTAGACCCAAGGAGGTCTGGACCAGAAGAGGACCACACAAAGGAGGTCCGGACCTTTGGATCCAAACGAAGGGACGGTCTAGGCCGTTAGATCCCAGACGAAGGAAGGTCTAGGCCAGAGGTGGGTAAAAGATGGACAGAGAAGGGAAGACCATCAAAACTCCAATAACTCAGCAAACCAACAAGGAACTCTAGTTGTAGTTTGAGTTAGTCAACTTAAATCCATTATGAAATTTCAGGTTAAGCTTTGAATTATCATCAAAACAAAATGGTTCTTTTTATTTTGAATTTTTTTCAAAAAGACTCTGAAAATCAGGGTGTCACAATAACTAACCTTACAATCACGACCATTTGCTCTTTGATTGATATATCACGAGATTCATCGATAAAAACGGAGAAAAAACTACCTATAATCTCATCCAAAATCACCTTGGTGACCTTCTGTGCACAACATCTTACAAGATCCTTTTGAATCTTTGCTGAACACATTTGGGCATTTAATGGACATAACTCCTCAAATGCAATCCTCACTTCTTCCTTCATTTCTTTGTACCAATCAATCGTCTCTAGAAAATTGCCTTTCGTTATGGATGAAAAAGATTCATTATGTTCACGGAATGAGTGACATTGCATTAAGAGATATCTTGCATAATTTAAAGAAGCAGTCAAATAGGTTTCATATTTCATTTCTGAATCTTTGTTGTGAGACTCCATCTTATGAGATACACTTGCCCGTTGATTCTTAAAAACATCACTACATCTCCTTGCGTTGTTGTGAATACTATTAACCCCGCCAACATGAAGAGATAGTGATGCATATGCATTCTTTCAGTTGTTGTACCCTAATTTAGTGAAGACATCATGACCAATTTTTTTATCTAAAGGTTGCTGCCTAAAAAGAAAGCAATAAATAACACCCTGTTCTACACTATATTCCAACCAGTCGTGCCTCTTAAACCATGTTTCACGAAAGCACCTAAAATCCTTTCCATATTGTTTGTGAGGAAAATTGTGACCAAAAGGTTGAATCGGACTCTTCAACAAGTAAGCCCTTATCACTTGATCTCTAATATTTGGATGAAATTCCTCAATTGGTATACGAAGTGCTGGATCGGCAACAATATGAACATCCGGGTCAAAATCCTTAATACCTTCAGTTTCTTCCTGCGGTTGTGGTTGTTGTGCTACTTGTACATCTTCAACAATGCGAGATTCAACCGGTAGTACTTGCTCTTCTGTAACCGGGTCTATCGGTGACCTCTGAATTTTTTTTTGCTCCGGTAGGGTTTTCCCTGATCGTATCATCAAATACGGAATCTCCAAACGTCATTTGACAAGCTAAAAGTTGAGATGGGTAAATTGGTGATGCACGCACAACAAAGGCGGTCTGAGCGGACGAGTCCCAACTAGTCATCAGGTAGCAAAGCTGGAGTCAGCTGTTCTAGAAAAGAAATTTTGGGATCTAAATACAGATCTTCAAGTTTGGAGGAAAAAGAATGTGCTATTAAAAGCAGAGCTGGAGAACAGGTTCTCTTCACTGTGCGGCATACAAGAGGATATATGAATATATCAAAGATCACACCTCTGGATAAAAGTGACGAAGTTCACTTCACCCCTTTCCAAGCTGCAAAATACCAAGGAGAGGTGCTTAATATAAAACAAGAGAATAACAAAGTTGCTAAAGAGCTAGAAGCTGGGCTAGACCACGTAAGAGGCCTCCAGGTAGGGATGGAAATGGATCGAATACGAATTGAATAGTCTCGAATATGAATACAAATCCATATTTTTAAAACGAATACAAATACAAATTCGAACATTCTCGAATACGAATACGAATCGAATGTCATAACGAATACGAATTCGAATTGAATATGTACTCAATTCGGTCGAATGCGAATATCCTACAACTTTTCCCGACAAATCTCGGTAGAACAAATTTATGTAACATGACTACACATCTACAGTCTACACGAGTCATAGCAACACCCAGCAGCCACAGATTCGGCATCGAATCAAGACCCCGTCGAAACAGAAATGCTCCGAGGAAAAATGAATAGTATTCATATTCGTATCCGGAAAAAAAAGATAGTATTCATATTCGTATCCGAAAAAAATGGATAGTATTCGTATTCGTATCCGGGAAAAAAACAGATAGTATTCATATTCGTTTTTTCCGGATACTATCTGATTTTTTCCCACATACGAATAACACCGAATACAGATATAGATATGAATACTATCAATTCTTCCGGATAATATTCATTTTTCATTCGAATACGGATTTTACTTACCACATTTACATTTTTTCGGATACGAATATCGGATAAAATATATTATCCTTTTTCATCCCTACCTCTAAGTGGAGGTTAGGAGGGTGCTCTTGAAGCTCCGAGAGAATCTTGAGCAATCTATAGCAAGAAGCAACCGAGCTCAGTAGAACTTCTGAAACATGTCAACAAAAGCCGAGGTTCCCCTTAGAACTTTCCTGTTTGGCACGAAGCCAAAGAAACCGTCACTTTTTTCATGCGTGGGTCCTGGGATGCATAAGCAGTATGGTGGCTCAAAGGCTGGGCATAGATGAGAGTGGTTGGATCATCGATTTTTTGCCGTATTGTCACTTTTTGAAACCGTTTTTATAGGTATGGCAGTATACTTTTTTTTTGGCAAATTTGGTGCCCTGCCGTACGGCCACTGTGCGGTCGCCATCCCACGCCCGCCACGTCACCTCCCACCACACGGCCACCGTGCGGTAGCGCCGTGCCGCTGCCACGGGCCCCCCTCCCCTGGGATTAGGGTTTGGACCGAAATGAGGGTTGAAGTAAGTCCAACAAATTTGGATCGACTCCACGAATTAAGCCTTCACCCTTGATCATTATCGTTGCTCTTCCTCCACTCCGGAGATGGTGAGCACGCAACCACCTCATAATCCGTTGCCGGGACTCTTCACAATCTTCTTTGAAGAGCTCACCACGCAAACTTCCTCCAAAGTCGTCTAGGTGCCGGCAAGCACCAAGAGTAATAAACCAAGTGTTTGCTTGACGAAAAACAAGTGCCAACAATATCAACTAATGATGCAAAGTACTTAATAGATCTCAACTACCTCAAAATGAGAATTCAATGCAAATGAGTAGAAGAGAGAGTACCAAGAGCTCAAGTGTATTCAATATGGCCAAATGCCTTTTAGCTTGGTGCAGGTGGGGGTGTATTTATACCTCTCACCAACAAATCTAGTCGTTACAACCAACTTCCTGGAAAAATCAGGATTTGCGGTAGTATCATCATTGAAACCTGGTACTACCAATTTTCCACTCAACGGTCGAACAATAGCATTTAATGCTCTGAACTAGTTGTTACTCATAAAGTTGTCGTACTACCGCCAACTAGAAATTTGTACTACCGTAGTGCGGTAGTACCGCTCGGCTAGAACGGAACTACCGTTTTCCAGAGCTCAAGAATTATCAGAAAACCGCATTCTCTGGAAAAACATAGCGCCACTTAAAAAAAGGTACTACCGCACTCCGGTAGCACCGCTTAAGAATTTGCGGTCATAACGATTTTCAAAGGAGATCGAAACTCCCATAAACACACTATCTGTAATTTACGTATTGCCATCTATATTTCAGTACTACCGACCTGCAGTAGTACCATAGTTCAAATGCGGTCGTACCGATTATCAAAGAAGATCAAAACACTCACAAACATGTTCTCTGGGAAATATGTACCGGCAACTAGATTTTGGTACTACCGACATGTGGTAGTACTTCTTGTCACTTGCGATCGTACCGATTTTCAAAGCAATTTTTCATAAGCTTAAATCAATGCAATGCATGAACCCTAGTTGATCATTATGGCACATAAATAGTCTCTCAAGCTACTAGCCATGATCCCTCTTAATAGTACAGCATTTATCCTACAAGCCCAGTCTTTTCTCTAAACACCGAGACTGATAAAAACTATAAAAAGGTCCTTATGCTATACAATACCTTTGTCTTAAACCATGTTGATCTTTCATCACTTTAGCAATGCCAATAGTCTTGTCATCAATCAATCATAGGAACTTAACCTTTAACACATCTTAGCACACATGTTAGTCTCTTAACATAATATTGACATTAATTACCAAAATCAATTCTGAGGGCCTAGATACTATAAGAGGTGCGATCTCCACTCTCGAGGGGTGGCCTCCTTCTAGTTGTAGTTACTCGGCTCAGCAGCATCTTCTTCCTCAAGCAGCCGCAACATCATCTTGCCGCCCTCTTTAGCCAGCTCTGAAGCAGAGCAGACGGTCTGTCGCCGGGGCTTGCTGCCACACCTACACCGCCACCAGCAGAGGTTCCATGACGCCCGAACCAGGTCCATGCCGTCAGGGCCCGAGACGACGACGCAGCTCCTCCTCGGCCCAAGATCGCACGAGCAACAGTTGAACCATATCCATCAGTGATGGAGACCTCGTCGCCTCCGGAGCTCACCGGGACCAGATCCAGCCCGATCCTGGTTCCATCGGTCATCCTCAAGCTCCTATCGTCATCTTTGAGCTCGATCTGTTTGAGTTTGGCGTAGCTCGTCACCACTTGCTTGTGCTCATTACTAACGCCCTCGGATCCCATCGGATCCAGTCCTCACTCGTCGCTGTCTCGTGGTCAGCGGAGGGGTCGCTGAAGGTGTAGGAGTGGCCCAACGGGGAGACGCCAAGGGGGAGTTGGGCGCTGCAGAGCATGTTGAGCTCGCTGGCCTTCTTGAAGATTATGTTTGTGTGCTTGGAGAAGGTGACATGCCGCCTCCCCTCTTTGTCGATGCGCCAGATCTCGATTTTCTGTCGCCCCGCACTTGGCATCCCACGCGGCCTCACCATCGTCGTGGTCGGCGGCTTCCACGTCGGGGGCCAGGTGCTAGCACCATCGGAGGAGGCACGACTTGGAGCTCCTCCCAGGAAGCGCGAGGCTGATGGTGCACCAGTTCTACACGCCGTAGTAAAGACTGCTTCTGCCAAGACACTGCTGTGGCCCTCCTTGCAACACAAATGACTTCTTGACCACATCTGCTTCATGGCGTTTCGCCCAGATTCGCTAACGCCATCACTCCGCCTCGCCCCGTGCTTGTCTCGCATCTCGCTTCGTTTCTTGCGGGATCAAGTTGATCTGTTGACGTGGGGAGTCGGTGGAGATAGAGAAAACAGAGAAAGGGGAGTCGGTGGAGATAGAGAAGACAGAGAGAGGGTGTTGCTAGTACATGCTGCTCGCTATTATCTGATGCTCATTGAGTCCTTTTTTCCTCTATTGCGTCCATTCAAGTTCGTACAACTTTATCTTTGAGTTCGTCTAAGCTATGCAAGTCCACAAATTTATTGCCAGTCATAGGAGCATATAAATTTCTTTTGCATGGCAGCAACCGCCGCTCTTTTCTCTGAGCCACCGCCCCGAACTTCTAAGGCCGTTGCACTTCTTCCGTATTGCGCCTCCGTTACACTGCTTGTGCACTGCGCCGCCGCTGTCTTGAGCTTCGATCTGCGCTGCCATGCTTCTATCTATTACTTTTCGACTTGATTTGACAGCTTTCTCTATTTTTGTCGGTTTCATCATCTTCTTCGTCGTGTTGCCACGGTCAACTTTGCTCCTGCTTACCTCTACTTTTTCAGCCCCTTCACTTTGTGCTTTATGGGCTGTCGCACGACCGCGGATGGGAGATCTTTTGATACTCGACATATTTTCTAAAAGTTGCACGCTACGACAACATTATCAAGATTCAGACTTTGGATTTTCTCTAGTTTAGTGGCAACCCTTTACAAATGCAATATTATTGCATACACCTTGCATTTGAGTGTGGATGTTAGAATATGAATCCTTTATATATATATATATATATATATATATATATATATATATATATATATATATATAGTCCATTAGATCTTTTGAATACATACACAATATTCATAACGCCCTTCACCCTGTGACAGCAATCGGAACTGCTACAATGTGTACCTTTTAAAACCTGCTTGCTCTACTCCATACTGCACTGTGAATCGAGCTAATGCAGTACCAAGAAGAGGTTGATATTGCTGAGAGCTTTCCAGAGAAATTTACTGTCTCTATGCTGTTTGAGTCATCCTGCTGAACATACTTTATAGCGTTTTTCATTTCCTTTCTACACTGGTGTAATTGTATATTTTTGACAGGATTACTAAATTTTGCTTGTGTTAATATTATAAAATGAGAGGGTTTCTTGTGTACTTGTGTGTATCTTGCCTTCAGAGTATTTGCGCCATGTTAGCGATTTTGAGTAATCTCCTTGTATCAAGTGTTCAGTTTCATATATCAGCATGTCTGAGGATGTTCATTTGTGAGGGTGTCCACATTTATAGGTATCAAAGGAAGAATGTGTTGAAATACTGTAACCTATCTATTGGATTTTGTTTATCAAAATGATAAAGGTTATCTTCAGTTATTCTGTAAGGAGCAGACTTGTTTATAGTTCGAAGCCATGCCAATAAGCATATCTAGAACTTTTTTATTAATTAATTATTTTTTAAATTTTATTTTAAAGTTAACTCCCGCGAACTTTATTTCCAATTCTGACTTCTTTAATCACACCACCATCCATGGCGTAATAAAATAATATTGTCACGCTATAGGATAAGTTCGCTAAAATAGCACTTTTTGTCACATCACTGGTAATGACGTGACCAAACAACACTGTCACACCACGGATAGTGACGTCACAAGAGCTTGTCAGAATCTGGTGACGTGTGATGTTGTTTTGTCACACCACAGGGGGGAAAAATTCTATGAAGGAGGTCTCATGAAACCCCCTCCTCCGTGTAGATTGGATCTTTGTGAGATATCACCTATGCGCGTGTGTGTGAGAGGAGATCCATGGTCGTGGGAAAGACCTCACTGAGGTCCTCCCCCAAAGAATTTTTTTTCCGCCACGAGTTGTTCACGAGGGGTTAACTTTAAACAAAAATTAAAAAGGGTTAATAATAAAAAATATTGCATATCTATCACTAATTCGCTATGCATTCAATCTAATTTGGTTTGCTTGTTTCATTGCTGTTCTGATGAGTTATGGTTTTGTAATTTGTATCATACTACCATGCCTTTTCATGATGGATTATGCGTTTATTTGATCTGTTTTGGAGAACTACAGATAATAGACAAGCAACTTGATCCAATGTATCATTACTCTCTTTCCTTTTTTCATTGCTTAAATGAAAAAGACCTTGTATACAGAGCATGAAGCTGCTGTTGCCTGCTGCCAGAAGCATCGCACCAGTGTTCAAAATTTTCCTGGTATTCTACAAGAGGTTTCTTCTCTATTCACTATTCAGACAAATACATTCACAAGAAATGATTGAAAATAAAAACATTATACTAGTACGCATTGCAATTTGCAAATCTTGCAGATGGAAGTACTGCTCAGGAAATTAAAAAAAAAACATTAACTGTAGTAACAGAAATCAGTGCAAATACAGAGCAAAGGATGTTCCTGTTTAAATTGAAGATGTTGAGACGAAACATATAGAATGGTTTGGCCGTTGTTTGGTCTGCTAATTCATTCGTCTGAAATTATTGATCAGGAATGGTTCGGATCAATATGGAATTCAATCAGACATGCAGACTATTGGTTTTAAAAAAACAACTAATACGAACTAGCAGTCCCCTCTGCCACTTTAATCGCACTCAAGGTCTCGAACCGACAAGAACGCAAAATCATTTGCACAAGTAGACAGAATCCCACCGCGCAAAGTATTTGCACAGAAAAACAAGTTTGAATTCGACTTCCAGAAGCAAACTGACTCATGATTCGGATAAACCTACTGCAGCCAACGGCGAACTAAACAAAAGGTGGGTTTCATCTAACTTTCTTGACCGCAAGACTTGTGAACACGGCCAAACAGACATCGGAAACTACGGGGACGAAGGGCGTCCGGCTTAGCCGCCGAAGCCGTAGAGGGTGCGGCCCTGGCGCTTGAGCGCGTAGACGACGTCCATGGCGGTGACAGTCTTGCGGCGGGCGTGCTCGGTGTAGGTGACGGCGTCGCGGATGACGTTCTCCAGGAAGATCTTGAGCACGCCGCGGGTCTCCTCGTAGATGAGCCCGGAGATGCGCTTCACGCCGCCCCTCCTCGCCAGGCGCCGGATCGCCGGCTTGGTGATGCCCTGGATGTTGTCGCGCAGGACCTTCCGGTGGCGCTTCGCGCCGCCCTTGCCGAGCCCCTTCCCGCCCTTGCCGCGCCCAGACATGGCTACCGACGGATCTCTTCTTCGAGACTGCACGAGAGGAGACTGGAATTCGAGAAGTGGTGGACTGGTTGTGTTGGTTCTTGGAGTTAAATCGGGGCAGGGGAGAGGGGGTTTAAAAGGGGGCGAGAGGTGGGAGGAGAGCGGTGCCTACCGTTCGATGCCGATGGAATGGACGGGTGAGATCGAGATAGCGGGAGAGATGCCGCGGATCGCTGACGTGGTGTGAGGCTGGATCGGTGAATTGGCGGGGCGGTACCGAAATTTCGTACCGTGAGGCGCCAGCTCGAAATTTTGGACCATGGTCGCTGTTTTTGTTCAAATCCAGTTTGGCTCTGTATCGTGTTCGTGTACGGGGTGGCGCGATCAAGCAGTGACATCGTATAAACTGTAGCTCTTACCGAAAGAATATTCCACAAACTTTCATCGACGAATGGTAATTTAAGACTTTAAGTCCTGAAAGAACAAATGGAATTTTGAAGGAAATGAAAAGTCCTTCCGCACAACATATTTTCATTTCTACAAAATTCTTGTAAAATTCATATTGGTTTTTTCATAGGTCAGAAAATTTAGGAGAAAAACTCCATAGGCACAGGATATGTTCAAAATAATACATGCTATGATGTGTGACTGCGGCATGTAAACATAAACTTACGCACTAAACACTTTTGCAATATTCTACCAATCCACCAGGGACTGTTAGTTAGTACTACCAATAAGGTTAGTAAATACAATTTTAGAACGTGTATTGCAAACATAAGCATGCCAACATGACTTGATTCAGCTACTATAATTGTTATACAGATCTATTTTGATAATATTCATTACCGAAAATATTTTTTCGACAAATGTCGTGTAAGCAAGTTTTGAAATATCACAATATCCATGAAATTCCTCACTTCTCCTAATATTGAGAATGAAGGTCTGAAGTTGATTTCTTAACAAGAATCGATCAACTATTGTGAAATTATTAGCATAAATCTCAGCAAGTCGAACATGATTATCAACATTAAACTTAGAGAATGAGTCGCTTTGATCGAGACAAGACATGCATACCAATAATTCTGAGGAAGCTTCATTGAAGCGATGATTCATCTTATTCATAGTTGTATCAAGAGCAGCATTGAAAAAGACAACTTTGTAATAATGGTGTTGAGTCACTGTAGGCTTCCGACATACAGACTTACTCATAATTCCAATGACATCATTCATATTTAGCACATCAATCTCATATGCCTCACAAAAGCTTTTGACTTGATCGAATAATGGCTCTCACCATTGTTCCTCATATCTTGCAAGTATTCTTTCATATCTTGTATCAAGCCTATATCTTTAACAATGCCTTGATGCTTCATTTGTAAAGCAACTGATAGTTCATTTGTTATGCTTAACAAGGTTATTAAGAAATGCATGATAAATACAAATGGAAAGGATTCTGTCTTTTCCATCAAACCTGTTGCTCCACCATGACTTGTGTTTTGACAAGCATCTTCACTTATAAGCTCTAGTATATCCACCACTGCCTCCCACATTTGATATATACGAAGCAAGATTTTGAGATGTGAGCCCTACAAAGTATCTCCAGGTCTGGCTAGGTTAGCTTCCTGATGCAGCCCTCTCCCAGCAAAATCAAACCATTCTCTAACAAGACTTCATGATGCTTTTCAATCAACACATATTTTCTCATGCAAGATGCACTAACAGTAGTCACTGTCAAGGAAACATAGTTGAAGAAATAAGCAATAGCAACTTGCGACAGTGACAACCACCAATTATAACTAGTGGGCGAAGCAATTGACATAGAAAGCATTTGGATTCTCATCCTGAATAAGTTTTTGCAAGCCATTAAATTCTCCTCACATATTTGAAGCTCCATCATAGTCCTGCCCACGTAGCCTGGAAATAGATAAACCATGAAAATCAAGCAAACCTCAAAAGCTTCCTTCGATGTGGCAAATGTACAATTTGTTATATGCTTGATAGCAAGAAACCTTTCCATGATCACTACTACAAAAAGGCTAATACTGGACGCCTCATCACAGACGGGTGACCAAAACCATACAGATTAATGCAATCACGAGCGGTTTTAGTTTAGAAACCGCTCATGCGTATTCTTTAGCTCGCTAAAACCGTCTGCGAAGAGGTAATATCACAGATGATTCATGTTGAAAACCGTCTGTGAAGTATCACAGACGGATCACAGACGGTTTTCAACAAAGAACCGTCTGTGAAACATCACAGACGGTTCTTAATAATAACCATCTATGATATTACCACATATCACAGACGGTTTTTTGTTATAACCGTCTATGATAATATCGCTACAGCCCAATGCATTTTCTTCGTCGTCGCCGATGCGTCTCTTCGTTGCCATCCGCTTCGGCTCCCCGACGCGTCTCTTCGTCTCACGCTCCGAATTTATATCTTGTTTTATAAAAAGGATTATCTGCCATCGAAGATGATCATCCCCACATATTTATAATAAAAAAAAGAAACGGTTGCCTCTTCCTTGTCGCCGACATTGATGGCCTACTGGCACCTTTGTCTGAGCACCTCTCTCACAGACGTTGAGCCGTCTTTGCGGAAGAACACTGTTTCAACAAAGTGTCTTCACTCCTCGTCGTAGAAATTTGCTTAGGAGCAAGTGATGGCCACCTTCCGCCGCCTTGACATCCTCCTCCGCCGTCTTCCTGTTGATCTCCACTTTCGGCGAGTTTACTGTGTCATCGGCGTGGTCCTCCAAAACGACGTTGCATCGCGTCTCGGAGGCTTGCTAGTCACTTGATCTAGTGTCGAGGTGGCAAAGCATCGAGTCAACCAAAGCCGAGACCCCTCAAGCAAGGGAAGAGAGCCTCTGAGCTCAATTCTTCTTGGTTCAACAGTCTGAGGGTCTTCGGGAGACACTCGAACGAGCCTCTGGTGGCCGTAAGACCATCTATGACTCCTTCACCAAGTAAGTTACTTTCACTTGAAGCTGGGGGGCTAGATGACGAGGATCTAATAATCCTCATTTTATCTTTTATCTATAATTCTTATTGTAAGTAAATATGTTGTCATATAGTCCCTAGATATACCCCTTAAGTTTACAAGGGAGAAGCCTACTAGGTAGTCGTAAGTTCTTCTATGACCACCCCCATAGTCGTAAGTCTTGCTACGATTACCTTATGGTCATAAGTTCTTCTACGATCATTGCCCTGTCGCAGGTTATTCTACGACTACCCCATAGTCGTAAGTCTTGCTACGACTACCTTATGGTCGTAAGTTCTTCTACGACCAGGTCAGCTACGACCACCTTACAATCAATAAAACCTACTAGCAAGTGGGTCCAATTGATTAAGGAATCCAAACAGTCAACATACGCTGTTATTATGCAAAATAATACCCCATCATCTCTGACAAGTAACTGCCAAGCGGCATAAAGGAGTTACCATCCCGATGACTACTGCAAATGTGCGCCCGTTACTGGATTTGATGAGGCGTCTCTTCAGCAGGGGAAAACGGCTATTCCTTCACGACTATATAAAGGCAACGGTCAGAGAGGAAAAAGGGAGAGGGCGATCGAGGCGTACACACACGCTATCGAGGGCTATCAGGAAGACAAGTGCTATCATCTGTAATAGTCTTAGTTTTTCTCCTGATTGTTCAGAATACACTCAATACCATACACACATAGGAGTAGGGTTGTTATTCTCTCCGGAGAAGGCCTGAACCTGTATAAAAATACCCGTGTCAATCTCTCTGCGTGATTCTATTCTAGGAGACCCCCCGAATCAAACAATCGTTACGTAAGATCGGTTCTAAAACACCGGCAGTTGGCGCCATCCATGGGGTTCTTCCGGTAATCTCTTGTCAACATACTCTCTTTTTTCCCAAATCTCATGCACTCATGGCAGGAGAATGGAGCGAGAAGAACTGGTTTGACTTGGCGGACACGCAGACGTCGACATGGATGCTTTTTGATCTGAGCCGAGTATCGACTCATCCGAAGGTATTGCTGCCTCCGGGGATCTTCCCGCAGATCCAGGAGACAATACTGCTGATGGAGTTGAGGAGGGATCCCTATCGCCCACAACAGTACTTCCAACAGAGGAGCCAACCCTCTCAAAGGACAAGGGTCAATCCGACCAGGACTGCACCTAGGCGGACTCACAACATGACGAGAGTTTTTCCTCCAAGTGTCCGAGTCCCCCTAAGGCGGTCCGACTTGGTGAGACAAGTTCTGGAAGCCACAATTCGAGGACTTCACTGAAGATCTCAGGATCCTCTCTCTCCGGATGGCCTTGAGAGAGTGGGATCAAGCATGCTTTTCCTGCAAATTCGACCATCTCTCCGCAGATCACACCTGCGGATGGAGACGGTTATAACCCAGAGTTCCCCTACCTGGAGGGGATTGCTCCAAGTCGCCAGATGGTGCCTCTCGACTACTCCTCAAGCGGGGAGGCCTCGATCGCAAGTGAGAATCATCAGCGGGAGGTCTTCGTCCTTCCCTCAGATCAAGGTCACTCTTCTAGAGACCGAGCTAGGGTCACTCCCCGAAGATCATGCACTACGCCTCCTCGTGACAATGGCAAGGGCACCACCGATGGCGGACAGGACCAACACCTTCTTGAACGCGAGGGAAATTCTCGACATACTCGCACTCCATTGAGACAATCTCAAGAGTCTAACATGGAAGATCTTGAGGCTATTCGACGAAAGAAGATTGCAACCCAGAAGAATTTGCCTGGACGCATCCAATATCAATCAGAGGAAGCTCAAGAACTCCAGCACATCAATGACTTACTCGAGAATCCGACTCGAGAACTCGCCCGGGCGCCAGGATACGATCTCTTCGTCGAAGAGATCGCACAAAGGCTTCGGTCCACGATGGCAAGATTGGAAGCACCTCGCCGACATCATTTAGGAAGTCGTAGCAATACGACTTCTTCAGCTACCAGTCGATCAAATATATCACCACAGAGAAATCGACGCAACAGTAAGTCGCATCGATCTCCTACTCGGAGAAATATCTTTCGAACGACTGATGATCAACAAAACCCTCGGAGAGGTGATCGCTCACCATTCCGACATGGAAACCTGCAGCAGCAGATGAACTACGAGGAGTATTCCCCTCGTAGGATCGAGACCTATTACAGGTCAGGTCAACCTGTTACTGGGTATCGTCGAGTACGACCACCTGATGATGTCAACCCTTCTTTCCTGCAAAGGAGGCTCCAAGAAGTTATTACTGGATGTCGGGCATTTTCGCCTGATCTCTGAGCTGTTCGCTGGCCACCTCATTTTCGACCAGTGAACATGGAAAAGTTCGATGGATCCCAAAATCCCATTGAATTCCTTCAAATCTATACAACGGCTGTCCGAGCAGCAGGAGAAGGAGAACATGTAATGGCAAATTAGCTTCCAACTGTGCTCGAAGGGTCTGCTCGATCGTGGTTACTGAACCAACCACTCGAGTCGATCTATTCTTGGCAACACCTCTGCAACCTTCTACTGGCGAACTTCCAAGGCACCTACAATCGCCCTGGGAAGGAGGACGACTTGCACCGGATGAAACAGAACGACAACAAGACCTTACGCCAATTCATCAAGCGCTTTAGTCAGGTTCGTAATTCAATTCCGAAAGTTTCTGACTCATCTGTCATCAAGGCTTTCAAGCAAGGAGTCTGTAGTAGAAGGATAACAGAAGATATCGCTTTGAATCCTCCTACCACCGTCAGCGAACTCTTTGAGATGGCCGATCGGTATGCAACTGCCTCTAAGGCGATTGAGTGGAACAACACACACTACTACAAAATAGGCTATAGTAGACGCCCCATCACAGACGGTTCCTTTGGAACCGTCTGTGTTGGGTCAGTCCGGACCTGCGGGTGGCGCGGGCCGACTATCACAGACGGTATTTTTGTAGAACCGTCTGTGATAGTCATCTATCACAGACGGTTCTATTCACAAACCGTCTATGATAATCCAGCCAATCACAGACGGCAAAGGACCACTTCCCACTCTCGAGCAGGTAGGACAAACGACTGGTCATAAGTCGTCAGACGACGATGAGGAGATGCCATTCCAGGATCCGCAACATACCGTCGAGCACATCTACGGGGGATCATCGGCATACGAATCAAAGCGACAGCTTAAAGCTGCCGAACGTGAGGTAAACTCCATAGATCCTCCTCTCATCAATAAATTTCCGAAGTGATCGGAAGTCACCATCTCCTTTGAGAAGGGTGACTGCCCGATTCCTTCGACTCGACCAGGTCGGTATCCGATCGTGGTCGAACCCACCATCAACAATTGCTGGATCAATCGAGTTTTGGTTGATGGTGGCAGCTCATTAAACATCTTGTTTATGAGTGCCCTGGCCGAGATGCAAGTACCCAGGACTAAGGTAAGACCGGTACGATACTCTTTCCATGGGACCGTATCGGGATCTTCGGCCAAACCAATTGGCCAAGTCTCTCTACCTTTAACATTTGGTTCACCAAGTAATTTCAAGACAGAGAAAATCTCCTTTGATGTGGTCGATTTCGATACGGCATATAACGGCATACTCGGACGACCAACTTTGGCAAAATTCTTAATGGCTACTCATTATGGGTATCAATGTATTAAGATGACAAGTCCCAAAGGAGTCATCACAATTCATTGTGACAAGAAGATGGCGCACACTTGCGACCGTCGATCCCTCGAGATGGTTGGACAAATACCAACTCGAGAAGAAAGTCACCTTCGACCAGCAAGTCGGGCTTCAAAGTCGCACCAAAGCCGAACGACAGGTCAAAGAGGTTCCTCACGACGCAGGGAGCCCTCGAAGATCGCATCAGACGGGATACTTCCGACCCCAAGTAGGAAGATACCTCATCACCTTCCTCCGAGCTAACGCAGATGTCTTCGCGTGCAAGCGCCCAACATGCCCGAGTCCCTGTGGAGGTGATCGAGCACAAAGCTAACTTTACGGCCGACAAAGTACCAGAAAACAAAAATTACGGAGATTTGCCCCTGATCGACGAGATGCTATCAAATCAGAATTGGATAAGCTACTTAAAGAAGGCTTTATAAGAGAGGTCAACCACCCAGAGTGGTTGACTAATCTCAGAATGGTTAGAAAGTCAAACGGCAAATGGCGTATGTCGTGAGACTTTATCGATCTTAATAAAGCTTGTCCAAAAGCGATTTTCCTTTACCTCGCATCGATCGGTTGGTTGATTCTATGCGCAGTTGTGAAATGTTAACTTTTTTAGATGCATATTCTGGATACCAACAGATCAATATGTGTCTAGACGATGAAGAAAAGACCGCATTTATTACACCATTGGGTATATTTTGCTATGTCAAAATGCCATTTTGTCTAAAAAATACCGGCGCTTCTTTTCAAAGCTTGATGCAATCGACTTTTTCATCTCAACTAGGCTGAAATCTAGAGGTCTATGTTGATGATCTAGTCGTTAAAAGCATGAAGAGACTTAATCATATCACTGACCTACAAGAAACATTCGACAACCTCAGAAAACATCACTTAAAACTCAATCCTGAGAAGTGTGTGTTCTAATCTCTTCAGAAAATTGCTTGGATTCCTAGTATCTATACGGGAATCAAGCAAATCCTAAAAGATAAAGGCTATTCTCTAAATCGCCCTCCAACCACAAGGAAAGAAGTCCGAAACTCACGGGGTGCATGGCGGTTTAAGTCGCTTCATCGCACGACTAGGAGAAAAGGGACTACCTTTCTTTAAACTTATAAGGAAACATGAAGGTTTTGAGTGGTTGAAAGATGCAAACGCTGCCTTTGAGGATGTCAAGAGGTACCTTACGAGTGCTCCTATTCTGGTCTCTTCAAGGTCAGAAGAAACACTCTTAAGTTACCTAGCTGCCACGCCACAGCAATAGCGTAATATCGGTCGAGAACGTGAAAACGCATAACGACCGGGTTTACTACGTAAGTGAAGTTTACACGGCCTAAGGAGCGTTACCCTCAGGTCCAAAAGGTTCTATTGCCCTCCTGATGTCTTCGAGGAAATTGTGACATTATTTTCAGGCGCACAAAATAGCTGTGCCATCTGAGTTTCCCTTGGGAGTGATCCTCCAGAATAGGGAAACAATGGGGCGATGGCAAAATGGTCACGAACTTGGGGAGTTCGACATCCATTTCGTGTCCCGAACGGCCGTTAAATCCCAGATCTTGGCGGACTTTGTCGTCGAATGGACAAATCTCAACTCGCTCAGATCCCGAAGACGATTCCCACGACCGATGATCTATGTACTTTGACGGGTCGCTTACTTTAAGTGGCTCGAAATCAGTGGTCCCGGTATCTTCTAACGAGAGACCTTAAAGTATGCCATACAATTAAACTTTCGGGCCACTAACAACGTGGCAGAATACGAAGGTTTGCTAGCTGGCATACGAGCTGCGAAAACGCTCTCGATTCGCCGACTACTCGTGAGAGGAGACTCTCAACTAGTCGTGAATCAAGTCAGGAAAGAGTACCAGTGCTCTAACCCGACAATGTCTCGGTATTTATTGGAAGTGCGTAAGCTAGAAAGCATTTTTTAGGTTTCGAGGCACAATTCATCCTCGAAGGATAATTTCCTCATGAAACTTGCTCGAATAGCTTCTTCCCGATCTGTAGTACCAAAAGGAGTCTTCTTGGAACAACTCCAGAAGCCGTCCCTAGTCGAAGAACTAGAGACACCTCCTATTGAGACGGCCTCTCTAGAATATGAGGTTACCTGGATGGCTCCCATCTATGAGTATCTTCAGAAGGGTTCCGTACCCGAAGACGATCCTGAGGCATATCGTTTATCCCGAAAAGCCAAAATGTATAATTTGGTTGAAGGAGTCCTCTATAAACGAGGTACTCAAGGGGTGTTCATGCGATGCATTCCGCAAAGCGAAGGATTAACACTCCTTCACGACATACACGGTGGCATCTGTGGAAATCATGCTTCCTATAGAACGCTGGTTGGTAAGGCCTTTCGACAAGGTTTTTACTGGCCAACAGCCTTGTACGATGCTAAAGAGTTGGTTAAAACGTGTGTCCAATAACAATTTCATAGCAGACAAATACACCAACCAGCTCAGGCATTACAAACGATACCTCTGTCTTGGCCTTTTGCGACCTAGGGTCTCGATATCCTAGGACCGTTCCCCAAAGCTCCAGGAGGTTACGAGTTCCTTTTTGTGGCTATTGATACGTTCACAAAATGGATTGAAGCCGAACTGTGGATCGATAACAACTAAGCGCAAAACGGTTCATGATGAGATGTGTAATTACTCGATTTGGAGTACCGAGTCGAATAATTACGAGATAATGGTAAGCATTTTGAGAGCAAAATTTCGTGAATTTTATGACGAGTTGGGTACCAAGTTATGTTATGCTTCGGGCCCATCCCCAAAGCAATGGAGCAATGAACGTGCAAGCGGCCAAATAATGAGAGGAATTAAGACCCGAGTCTTTGACCACTCATCAAGTGCTCGGGGCTTGGGTACAAGAATTACCCTCTCAGATATGGGCGATTCGTACAACTACTAGTCGATATCTGTGAAACACCATTTTTTCGGTTTTGAGCTAAAGCCATGCTTCCTCCTAACTAAAGATACGGTCAACACGAAGTCTAAACCTTCAAAGACTCCAATCAGAACAACTTCGAGCGAATGACATTAATCTACTCAAGAAAGGAGAAACCAGCCTTAATCCGCTCAAAGCCTACCAACAAGCCTCGCAAGCAGATATTACGATCGAAGGTCCAACCTCACGACCTTGTCAGTAGGTGACTTGGTATTGAGGCTCGCCAATCCAAGTATAATCGTAATAAACTTTCTTCCCAAAGGAGAAGGTCCTTAACGAAGAGTCGGGTTACTCGGCCGAGGTCGATCGATTGGCAATGGAAGATGGCCAGGTTCTCGCAAATTCTTGGAACATCGACCAATTACGCAAGTTTTATGTGTAACCAACCATTCAGACAATAAAGACTCAGGTTCTTTCTACCTCTATTGTCTTACTTTTGAGTAGTGCTTTCATAATCTTTCGACTACATTCCAAACACACAGTTTTCTTTACACTGGTCAAAAGGAAGGTAACATCACCTAGTCGAAGTCTCTCCTCTCTGCACGTGGTCCTACCCACTAGAAGGAACTTCATAGTGTCGACTCGTTACTCACTTTTGTCGTCAATACAAAGAGCTCGGGTTCTTTTTGGTCGAAATATTTTTAAAGCCAGCTCTTTTCCCCTTATATTATTTCTTCAGTTATTTTGAAAAGTATTCTAAGCAGAGTGCACTTTCTTAGATTTATTCAACTGCCTTTGGTGTATTCGATTCGTCTCAACTAAGTCGGAGGAAGAAACACATCTAGTCGAAGTCTCTCCTCTCTGCACATGGTCCTGCCCACTAGAAGGAACTTCCTAGCATTGTTCAGTTTCCTACTTTTGCTACCAGGATAGACTTATCGAGTCCACCAAGAAAGGGCGAACGAATTTTTTGAAGTCCTCTAGACGCTTGCTTAACTCAAGTTGCTGTTCTCGATTTGATTAATCTAGTTGGAGATGGTAACATCACCTAGTCGAAGACTTTCCTATCTACACGTGGTCCTGCCCACTAGAAGGAACTTCCTAGTGTCGATTCGTTCCCACTTTTTCGACTAGTGCATGACAATCGTGACCAAAAACTACAAGTTAACCAAACGTCTCTGTTTTTAGAAACCCGTTTTAACACTATTTACTTAGTTTGTCTAAACAAACTAAGCAAATAGTCGGGGCTAGGATAAAGTTATTAACCTGACTTCAATTCTTAGTCTTTCTTTCGTTAATTATCTTTTGGGTTACTAACTACTCAACAAGATGGTTTGCAGGAAACAAGATGGATGACATAATACATCAACAAAAGCTTTTTTTCATAGGTTTTTACAAACTACTCAAGAGGAGAGCCCAACAAGATCTCCTCCGAGACCTTCTTGCCAACAAAGTTGTATTTCTTCCATAAGACGACTTGCTTCGCTTCGTAGGCGGTGGGTCGACTTCAATTGGTTGTATATTAAGGTTGGGGTCACGAGCTTTAAGTTTTGCCAATGCATAGCCCATCGCACCTTCGACCGCCTCCTTGATTGACTCGGCTTGGTTGGCCTTGAGTAGTCACCGCCTACAAAGTCCCGACTTGTTCCCCAATAGTACTTATGTGAGCAACTATTGTATCGTCTTGAGGAGTTTTTCCCTCACTACATAGCTCACCAAGTATATTGTTCAGGAGCATGATGTTGTCTTGAAGATTAATCTTCACCGACTTCATCTCCTGTTGGTTACGAGTCGAAGCCTCGCGGAGTTGTCTGTTTTCGACCACTTGCTCTGAAAAGGATAAGACTGGTCAAGCAAAAATAAAACTCCTAGAGAAAAAAATAAAAATAATTACAGGTAAAAGAATTCCTTACCTACTAATCGAGAATCTAACTTCTTGATTTCTTCATTATGGGAAGCAATGGTCTCAACATGCTGCTTCTCCCATAATTTGATGTCCTTTGTATTTTCCCTAGCAATACGAACAGTCTCTTCAAGGATCATGGATTTTTCCTGATCCCTAGTTTCGAGCATTCCCAATTCGAGCTCAATTTCTAAAAAAAGAAATGGGAGTTAGAAAATGGAAAGAACTCGTAAAGGACTACAGGTAAAGAATTGCTTACCTGCTTGGCGAGATCTCAGCCTCTCAATTTCTTGATCTTTATCTTTGGCTATACGAGAAATCTCGTGAATAACCAAAGTTTTATCTTTGACTTTATTTTGATGTTTTCTCATGTCATCTTCTTTTTCTGAAAAGAAGCAAGAGTTAGGTAAAAATCAATAACATAAGCAGTCTTAAGTTCAGCACTTACTGTTTAGCTATTCTTGCATTTTTACAGTTGCAGAGTTAGCCTCTTGAAGCTTCTTCAAGAGGTCTCCAACCTTTTCCCTAGTTTTCTCGACTCCTCTTTTTCATAATCGTTTAGCGAGTCGGCGGGGCCTTTGTCGCTATTTAACTTTGTAAAGGTTAAAAGTAGACATGAACACTATTTAACTAGTCGTAAGTCTTTCTCGACTAGCACCTAGTCGTGAGTTTTTCCACCGGCCAAATTTCATAGGCACTTTGATAAGTAGTCAAACTCTAAAACGACTACGAATAAAGGATGACTTACCACCTCTCTGCTGTTCGCAGAGTTCCGCTTTTTCTTGTCGTAGCTCGTGAGTTGTCGGTGATATTCACCAACAAAGGGCAATTTGTTCCAGAGCTTTTTTCAAAAAGAAAGACAGTGAGAAGCAAGGGAAGGCCACATATATAAGTATCTTTAAATACTTATATTCATGGTCGACCGAGCAAACATCGAGTAAACTAATGAGGGACTCTTCAGCTCGTCTATCTTCGCGACTTGGTCCCACCAAACCTTCTCAAGACGCTCATTGTCAAAAGTTTCCCCCCTATTGGGAATATCTTTGGGATGAGGGTCTCGATCGCAAGATCTAAAAGCTGAAGACCCTATGATGGAAGCAGGCCCAAAGAAATCAGCACAAAAGTTGAAATATTCTTCGTCTTCTGATTCTGTAACTGCAGTTTCTCTTTGGGTACCGAGAGGAACGTCTTCAACGACTTCCTTTCCAGCACGGTGGTCAAGTACATCACCACCTTGCCCAGAGGCTTCTACAGCTGCCTCTACTGTCTCCACAACCATCTCAGTGGTCGTAGCTACCACCTCAGTGGTCGTAGCTACTACCCCAGTGATTGTGGTAACCACTTCAGGAGCCACGACTTCCTCCAATACCCGGGTTGTGGATGATCCTTCGACCACTTCCGCTGTCAACTCTCCAACCGCTGGAGGGGCGGCAATGGGCTTCTCGATAGAAGCGTCCTCGGGGCCTGAAGGAGTCGGGCTAAAATCAACAAAAGGAAAGCAAGTCAGGTTGTGAAAAGCAAAAGGTAAATGTCTTGTTTTACACTTCAGCTTTGTTTCACATACCTCTGCATCCCGGACTGACCAGAACTTAGGAGTCATCTTCCGACGGAAGATTTCTTCGACTTCTTTTCTACGACCACGCCCGTCGAGTTCGTTGAACAGAACCATTTCTCTGGTCTCTCTTTCCGGATGGCCGAGATCGGTCTCGACCACTCCAAGAGCAAATACCCTCAATTGTAGGCTCACTGGATCAAGATTGTCCTTCACAAAAGACATAAAGTCCTTTCGCCTCCTTTTCTAGTTGCTTGACAAAACTAGGAGTGGCGTAAACCGTGAAAGTTTTCTTGTCATAATAAAAGGTACGCTGGCCTTGCGGGCTTTATGCCTAAGAGGTTCTTCTACCTCCTCGGCCAACAAGCTTCAACCCCGCTTGTTGCGGTACCGTGTCCTGGCCTTATGCTTTATGCCTAAGAGGTTCTTGACCTCCTCGGCTTCAAATGCTTCAACCTCGGCTCCTGTTGTAACCGTGTCTGTCGCAAACTTTGCTGAGGATCTGGTCGAAATAAAGGAACTCGAGCTTGCTCCTCTCTTGTCGGCGACTTTCGTGAGTCGACGCTTTTTAGTCGGAGGAGCTGAGCCCTTGTCCATTATCATCCCTGCACCGATGGTTATCAGTTTGACCTCTTCATCGTCCTGACGGTTTTCCATGCCTACTTTCTGTAAAGAAAAATAGAAAAGGAAGAATCAATGACCGAACGTAAGTTTTTCTACGACATTTCCTTGATTGTAAGATTTTCTACGATCACTACCTAGTCGTAAGTTCTTTCTACGACTATGAAGTCCTAAGGATAAAATCAACTCTTGATTACCTTTAGGCGCTCCATCTTTTCCTCTCGCGGATAAAACCGCAAGGATTTGAGGAACCGCCACTCAGTGGCGGAGACTTCTCAAACGAGTTTGACTCAACATCAATCTCTGCTGTGAAAGATCTCGTAAAACAGATAAAGATATTCATTAGACAATTTTGAAGAAGACCAAACCGAGAGCTAAGTCAAAAATCCACTTACCCTCCTCGTAGTCCCTGGTCGGGTCTTTTGGCCCCGTGTACCTCCACATAGGAGGTACTCGTTTCTTCAAAGGGCTAATTCGACGTGTGATGAAATCTTTCACCACATGCCATCCGGTTAGCCCCTCATCTCTCAAGTCCTTTATGGCTCGAATATAGGGGGCGATCCGGCTGATATCCTTGAGAGTCGAATCCCATGAAGAATTCTTTTCGGCAGCATTCCCCTTGAAAGTAAGGCTGTCTTCTTGGGTGATTTTCCAGTAAAACCACCTCTTCCTCCATCTCGGCCACGAAGATTTAGTAAACATCTGAATATACTCCTTTGACTTCCCGTCATGGAGCTTCAGACCACAACTTCCAGCTATTCCAGTTTGTCGAGCCAATCCATAGAAATATTGAAAGAGCTCAAGGTCCGCTGGAATTCCCAGGTATGCCTCACACAGATACACAAATACACTTAGCATTGTGATAGAATTAGGACCAAGGTTCACCAATTCCACCCAAAAATGCTCGAGTACAAGTGTGAGAAAGGGGTGAGCAGCAATCGAAGGCCACACTCACAATTTGGAAGACGGGATTTGCCTGTCTCCCGACGGCCAATCTTGCCGAGACGCCAGAAACCACTTCACGAGAACTTTCTCTGGAATCTTCCCAAATCGACTAGGGCTTGAATCTTCAAGATCCATCTCCACTCACCCACTCGAAACTTTCCGGCCATTTCTCACAGAAAGGGGAGATTTTAGATTGGATTGGCGGCGGAGAAGGCATGATTGAGTTCGTGGCGGAGAAGACAAGAACTTGATGAACAGCGAGAGCGATTTGGAGAAAAGTAGAAACCCAAATTTTACCCCCCGGTAAGTATTTATAACCGTATGCCTTGGGCTGAAGGTGTGGCATTCCAAAAGTTGCCACTGCTTCGGGAACCGCTCCAACGGACAGACTTGCGGGAGTCGTTTGCGATTCTCTAACTTGTCCATTCAAGAAAATCAGGTTCGTTTTTACACCTCAAGCGAAATTACTTCCTTGGTCAGATCTTTTTGATCAAATGAAATATTAATCGGAAAGGTTTTTCTTCCGATCACCATACTACGATCACCTCATGATCGTAGGAGTTTTCTACGACTATTTGATAGTCGTAAGCAACCGTCTTGACCAAGCATATTTCTGGTCAAAGTAGTACATAAATGTCGAAGAGCTTTACCTTCGACCACCTTTCTACGACCCTCTGGTGGCCGTAAGACCATCTATGACTCCTTCACCAAGTAAGTTACTTTCACTTGAAGCTGGAGGGCTAGATGACGAGGATCTAATAATCCTCATTTTATCTTTTATCTATAATTCTTATTGTAAGTAAATATGTTGTCATATGGTCCCTGGATATACCCCTTAAGTTTACAAGGGAGAAGCCTACTAGGTGGTCGTAAGTTCTTCTACGACCACCCCATAGTCGTAAGTCTTGCTACAATTACCTTATGGTCGTAAGTTCTTCTACGATCACTGCCCAGTCGTAGGTTATTCTACGACTACCCCATAGTCGTAAGTCTTGCTACGACTACCTTATGATCGTAAGTTCTTCTACGACCAGGTCAGCTATGACCACCTTACAATCAATAAAACCTACTAGCAAGTGGGTCCAATTGATTAAGGAATCCAAACAGTCAACATACGCTGTTATTATGCGAAATAATACCCCATCATCTCGATAAGTAATCGCCAAAGTACATAAAGGAGTTACTATCCCGATGATTACCGCAAACGTTATTCTATCGATTTGATGAGGCGTCTCTTCAAATAGGGAAAATGGCTATTCCTTCACGACTATATAAAGGCAACGGTCAGAGAGGAAAAGGGAGAGGGCGATCGAGGCGTACACACACGCTATCGAGGGCTATCAGAAGACAAGTGCTATCATCTGTAATAGTCTTAGTTTTTCTCCCGATTGTTCGAATACACTCAATACCATACACACATAGGAGTAGGGTTGTTATTCTCTCCTAGAAGGCTGAACTCGTATAAAAATACCGTGTCAATCTCTCGCATGATTCTATTCTAGGAGACCCCGAATCAAACAATCTTTACGTAAGATCGGTTCTAAAACACCGATATATACATATATATATATATATATATATATATATATATATATATATATATATATATATATATAGGAAAAATACTTTCTACTCCCTATGTAGTTACTCCCACTTTTGATATACCACCTAAAACAACTTGACATACTCCTTTATCACTTTGGGCATACTCATACACTAATTATAAGATACTCCAATGTGAACCGCACGAAAAAATTGCAAGAGAGTCTATAGTTTTTAGCATATTTTGTAAATACCTTCATATTCGCACATAAAAATGAGTATGTCACATAAAAAGGAGTATGTCTAAAAATTTTTACATACCACCCCTAAAAAGGTGTGAATACCACCTAGGTAGTCTTATATACTGTATACTATACATACATACTCTCGGTTATGCAAGATACTCCCTACGCTAGAGATACTGAAATAGGAGTAACTACACCGGGAGTAGGAAAAAGGCTTCCTATATATATATATTGTTCAGTAGTCCCCACCACTTTAGAAATTAGTTCACGCAAACATGAGAAAAATGAGACAGTATCCACGGGCAACCTCATTGAGCCCCTGCAAGTTTAAAAAGTATGGATGCAAGGAGACCGTCAGGACATCCAATTGTCTGGATGTTGTCGATAGGTAATTGGACGTCGCTATGTTTAGAAAGTGACGTTGATGCGCAGGTACTCCAACTGGGAAGTGGCATCATCTATCAGCAACCAATAATTCTTGAGCATGTAATCGTCTTTAAACCCAACAAGAACACCAAGAGAATGGTTAGTTGCTGATACATGATGCCACTTCCCAGTCGGAATACCTGCGCGTCCACGTCACTTTCTGAACCTAGGTCCAATTACCTATCGACAACATCCAGGTAATTGGATGTCCCGACGCCTCTTGGCATCCATATTTTTAAACTTGCAGGCCTCAATGAGGTTGCCCGTGGCTACCGCCTCATCCTTCTCATGTCATGTCCCCAAAGTGTGTGTGTGTGTGTGTGTGTGTGTATATATATATATATATATATATATATATATATGATGCCAGATTTAATGGCACAAGCACCAACGCTTGGAGCTTTATAGAAAAAAGTCATCACAGACGGTTTGACCACAAACCGCTGCATGATAAGTACTTATCACGAGCGATTTGACCACAAACCATCTGGTGATATATACTTATCACAGCGGTTCTCGCTAATAACCGTCAGTGAAAGTATGCATTACGCATATTGAAAACCGCTCAGGATGACCTCATGTCATCATCGACATAAACTCGATTACCACGAAAACCGCTCGCATGATGACGTTTTGAACCGCTCATGAATACCTTTTCTCTAGTAGTGGATCTTCCCTTGATTGTTCACAAATATGCATGCCACAAATTTTGCAAAGTTACAACAACAGTACAACACAATAATGCAAAAATGGTATGACTAAAAAAAATGTACAACAGACCTCACAATCACTGCTATTTGCTGTTTTATTGATACATCTCGAGACTCATCAATAAGCACTGCGAAATTCCCATCTCCAATCTCACCCTTAATCACTTTTGTGACCTCTTGTGTGCAATCTTTGGAAAAGCCTTTTGAATATCTGCAGAAATCATAACTGCATGCCCGGGAGCTGTCTGAAATGCATCCATCACTTCCTCCTTCTTATCCTTGTACCAATCCAATAACTCTTTGTTGATGGAAGTGGATGATTTACCATGTTCACGAAAAGTTTTACCTTACACTATGAGATATCTTGCACAATATAAAGATACAGTCAAATGATTTTTTTATGCAATTTTGGTCTCCTTAGTGTAGGCACTCATTTTACTAGACGCACTTGACAGTTGATTTTTGAAGTCATTACACTCACCCCTTGCGATGTTGTGAAAATTATTTGGACCACCAACATGTTTATTAAAAGCATCTATAGTCGTCTTCCAATGAGAGAACCCAACTTTTGTAAATACACCATTACCAAATGTATTAGGTTGTGTTAAAAAGCGGCATCTTTTTCCACCTATGTTCTAAACAATTGAACTTATTAAACCATGATTATTGAAAGGATCTCAACACTTTGCATGTCTTTGGAAAGGCATGCCCAATTACTCGAGTTGGATCATTCAACAAACATGCCCTCCTCACTTCATCTCCAATTTTATTGTCAAAATCTTCTATTAGTATGCGATGCGCCGGATCGACAATAATTTCATCCGGATTAAATTCTAGTCGAGGCATCTTTGGTTAAGTTACGCTCTCATTGGTTGGGGTACCACTTGAATTGCTTGTGAAATAATTACACAAAGTTTTTTTCTCCAACAATGTAGACCTACAAACAAATTGTTAATTGAGTATATATCACACTATAGTCTAATCTACGAACAAATTGCTAATTGAGTAATGAGTTTATACCAACACACACAACATATTAGATCAGCACTTCAATTGCCTACTCCACGGCTCCCTGACTCCCTAGTCCCTCTTCTAGTCTCCTCAACCTCTTGGCTCTAGCGATCAGCCCCGCCTCCTCCGCTGCCCCTCCCTGGGACCTCGGTGGCTCCCAACCTCCCTCCTTACCTTGCCTCAGTGCCTCCATGTCAGCGGCTCCCGCCCCTAGCCTCCGAGCTCCTTCGCCTCCTTCGCTCCTCCGGCAACTGGCGAGCCGCAGCCGCTTCCCCGCCCTCTAGGTCAGCTCCCTCCTTGGGCCTCCGGTCTCCTCCGCCTACTTAGGCTATAGGTGGCACCACGGTGGCTCCTCACCCCAGCTTCCTCCTCGTCGCAGCGCTGCTGCCAGCTGCCTCGACTCTCACCCTTGGGTGCATTCCCCTTCTTAAATCCTCAATCAATTGGAATTTTGGATTTTAAAATAGGGAACGTGAGGTGCAAAGGTGGGGACGTAGGATGGATGAGGCAGTTGGGCCTTGTGAGCTTCGGCAAAGGCCCACAAATCCTTCTTTTCCTCCTTCTGCAAGACGGACGCAGATGTTCGGGGGCCCTCAGATGACCGGGGGTTGGTTGGGTAGGGGGGGGGGTCCCAGCGGTGACGTGAATGGTAGATTGAAGCCTGATGAAACCCCCCGCTGGAATCACCCCTGGTTAGCTATACTCTAGCTTCTTTGGGCATGATTAGGTCAAGCATTACAATTTACAAATAAGAAAAATATGATGAATAACATCACAAAGAAAACCTGTCTATCTAATAGCATCTGAAACATGAATTATGCCGAATAGACTTTTTCAGATTTGAGAAATGAGAAACATGTCGAATCGTTCGTAGTGGGCACCGAGCAAAACTGCAAAAGTGCGTTCGACGTTGTCCGCTGAAAAAAGAGAAAGAGATCCACGTCTTACTTACCGGGCCACAACTGTGGGCTGTAAGAAGCGCCGTAGCCCACAAGGCAGACAAGGGGCAGAGAACAAACAAAACAACAAAACCATAGAGCAAATTCCTGTATCCAGGCCTGCGCACTCCATTACTCCGGCCCTCGGCCGCGCTTGCCTGCCAGCCGCCGCACGCGCCGCTCCACGGGAAAACAACCGCCACGCCGTCCCTCCTCTCGCGCCAGTCGCCAGCCTTCCGCCAAGGCAGCCCCCGCGCCGACCGCACCGCCTCGCGCCGTTCGAAAGGCGGGGGAAACCACCGTGCCGCCTGCCTCTCGCGCTGGTCTTCGGCCGCGGTAGCCAACTGCGCCCGTGCACAAGGCGGAGAAAATCCCACCCACCAACCACGCCGCCCGCCTCTCGCGCCCGGCCACCCGCTCAACCCCACGGCAACCACACGACACCCCCTCCCCGCCCTATTTCGCCATGCCATCCCCTGCCACCGACCCACCTCCCCCCTCATCTCTCCTCCCAGCCCCCGCGGCTCGGCCCCACACCACCACCGCAAGCCCTCACTGCACGGGCGCACCGCACCACATCGCACTACCGCAGCCATCCATCCGTCGCGGTGCAGCACACCCCAGCGCGGAGCAGGGGGGGGGGGGGTGCGGTCGCGCGCGGCGAGCAACGCCTACTCCTGGTGGTGGGCGTCCCACATCGCACCATACAGTCCAACTGTCCAAGTGGCTCGACACCACCCTCCACGTGGTACGTGCTCCATTCATTCGCCTCTGGAAACTAGCCGAGTGGCTGTGCGATTGCAATAGATCTCAAATAAACGTGTATAAGTTCTAACTTCTCTCTCTCTATGTATAAACACGTTACAAATAGTTTTATCATAAATCACATGTCTAGCTGAGATCTCACTAACTCAAGAGATGAGTAGGTAGATGACACACACCACCCCCGTTGCTTATTCTATTATAGTAAAAATGTGCATTGCGAATTTGCAATCGTGGTTGTGACGATGGCGTATCCGTCTAGTGTGTGCAGAGATGGAGGACAGGGTGAAGGCCATGGTCAAGCTTATCGGGGTGGACGCCGACTCGTTCGCCAAGAAGGCGGAGCTCTACTTCAAGAGCCGGCCGGAGCTCATGAACCATGTCGAGGAGATGTTCAGTGTTGGAATTAATCTTGACAAAGTTTTATTTATGTGTACATGTGTTGTGCACTTGCATGTAGTTAGCTAGTAGGTGTAGCCGAGTGCATGTTGCTACGTGCTGTGTCTAGTCAGTGCATGCATGAATTTGTTAGTTGCATAGGTGATCAACTAGTTGGGCCAAGTCATGGTCTTTGAGTTGGTTAATTAGTGGCCGGACGTGTGGCCTTGCATGGAGTGAAGATAAGCCTTGCATGTGCATGTGTGTTAGTGGTTAGTGGAGTGAGTCTCCAGAGTTGTTAGCTGCATGCGCATGAAGTGGAGTCCAGGTAGTCCGTGTGTGGCATGAGACCCGGATGGGTTTGTGATCCATCGTGTGCGTGTGTGAGTGGGGCTATTTAAGTCATGTAATCTGTTGAGTAAGTTGAAAGCGATGGAATAGAAAGACAAGAGAAAAGCCGACGCAAGTCGAGTTCGTGTCGGGAAAATTCTCTCTGTGTGTCTGTGTTCCTCGTCTCTCCCGTGTAGTGTGTGTCCATAGGTAAATGTGTGTAGGATCCTGGTGTTGTGTTTCAACATTCAGGTCCTACCAGGCGCTGGCCAACCCGTACGACCGGATATCCAGTGAGTTGCACAAGGCCAACCACACCATTGCCACCGCCTTCCCCGACCAGGTCCAGTTCTCCATGCAAGACGGCGACGGCGAGGGATTCCCAAAGGGGATCTCCGGGATTGATCTCAGAAACTTCAAATTCCCCACGCCGGAGGGCTTGTCCATGGGTTCACGCGGCACAAGCCGCGGAACCAGCCCGATCCCGAAGAGGGGCCAGGCACACAGGAGGGTCACCTCCCACTTGAACAAGGACAATGCACAGGAGGAGATCGACAAGCTGCAGAAGCAAATCCTGGTGCTGCAGACCGAGGAGTTCTTGAAGACCTCTTACGACGGTGCACTAGGCAAGTATCTGGACATTGAGAGGCAGGTGGCCGAGTTGCCGTATGAAGTCTGCAGCTTGCAAGATGCTTTTAGCACTGGCGCAGCCATTGAAGACAACGAAGCCCGGGCGCTGATGGCTGCACAAGCCATTATGTCTTGCGAGGATACATTGGTTAACTTGCAGGACCAGCAAAAGAGATCATCTGAAGAGTGTTAGAAAACACTAGGTGTTTACTCACATGATCACAAAATACACAAGTCTTGTTCCCTTGCTAACAGAACAATACAGAAGTTCAACAAAGAGAACTTTCTGTTTTATTTGATTCAATCTCTGCACTTACATGGGTTTTATACATGCAGAAACGACGCACTAGTTGGAAGGGATGCACCAGTTCAAAGTGAACCAACGCGTCACTTTGTTTACAACTGCACTAACTGCTGCTGCGTGCAACTGCATGCACAAGGTTTAAACTAACAAAGAGGCCAAAATGGAATTTAAACGATTCAATGAGGCAAAGGAGAAGCTGAAAACCTTAAGGATGAGCGCGGGCAGCCTTAGAAGCAAATTGATAGGTTTGATCTCCATGACACACAACTTAGCCACGCACTGCCTTCTGCGGATGGTGATGATTCTGCTCTGAATTACGTCAGGCTTAACCTGCCGGAAGTATGTCAAAAGTCAAAGAAATATTTGAAGTGCAACCGGAGATATCAGTTGCAGAACTAGCAGAAAAGGTTGATCAACTTGTGGAGAAGGTAATCAACCTGGAGCTTGCTACTACTTCACAGAATGCTCAGATCAATAGAATGAGGACTGAGATAGACGACCTTCACAAGCGCCTGCATGCCTTGGAGGAAGACAAGGCTGCTTTGGTTGTTGATTCCAGCAGTGGCGGACCAGGATCGAAATTTAGGTTGGGCGGAACGAACTAATACTATTACCCAATAACAAAGCAAGGCATATATAATACACGTTACAATCACTTTCAATAGAGCATATAACACTAAATGGATCTCAAAACTACAATCTGCATCACGTGAACATACAAAGATATGTCAAAACTATAATTTGCATTAATAGCATCAACAACAGCAAAGAAAGTATCAACATGATAATGGTGGTCTTGAGTGACTGTGACCCCATCTAGCCTTGATCGGCCCCCATTTGGTATCGTTTCATCTATATTCGGTACTGGAATCTTGTTTGCATCACAAAATATTTTGATTTATGCAATTAGAGGCACCCAACCATGGTTCCTCAAGCTGATCAAATGTGTTTTGACATCAACAAGCAATGACATGATGAGATGCCCCGTGTCATTACCCCAAGGGTAATCACACTTAGGCACACGGATTACTATTCGTTTGCCCAGTAGAACACTGCTCCAACGAATAGTAAGCCATTTATTAGAGTTACGCAGTAGAACAACAAGATAGAAACAGACATTTTAGGTATATTTGCCTAAAATACACTATACAGACTATGTTTACACATGTATGGTATCCTCGACGGACGGAACAACGGTATCCCTGACGACTTTAGGGTGCGGGGCACCCTTTGGTGCCCTGCTATGACAACTCCCTCGTCTACGTGGGCCGAGGTCGCGAGGACAGGTCTCGTGGTCCCAACTCCCAAGGGGCGAGCGAACGCAATCCTGTAGCCCTCGCCCCCCGGGAGTCGGGATACTCCGAGAGACGTAGGTGAACCGGCGAAGGGGCCCCTGAGCCGGCCGAAGGCGGAGCCCGAGGGGGCTCCGGAGGCGGTCGGTGGCGGGGCGCCGATGGTGTGCCGGAGGAAGATCCATGTCGGGGCCACCCCGCTGAGGCCATAGCCTCGAGGCAGGCGGCAGGCGGTGGTGGAGCCCGTGCGAGCGAAGTCGGCGTGGAGCCACCCCACCGAGGCATGGGCCTCGAGGCGGTGGCGTTGTCGGGCCGCCATGCCGAGGCTATAGCCTTGAGGCGGCGGTGGTGAAGTCGGCGCTGGCCGCCCCACCGAGGCATGGGCCGAGGCGGCGGCGCGGGGTCGCCCGCCGAGGCCATAGCCTCGAGGCGGGCGGTGGGCGGTCGGTGAGAGCCCCCCACCGAGGCATGGGCCTCGAGGTGGGCGGCTGCGTTAGGCCGCCCATGAGGCTATAGTCTCGAGGCGGGCGGTGTGTGGTGGCGGAGCCTGTGCGCCATGGTAGTCGCGGCTGCCTTCGAATTTGATCACTTCTTTGGTGTGACCGTTTGAGATGCTCCTGTTAGGGACCTGGTACCATCCCCCCCTTTGGCCGCTCCTGGTCAAGCGTCCCCGTGATTTGGAGGGGCGCAAAGGGGTTTTGCCCTCTTGCCTAAGGAGTAACCGCTGGGCTTGTTTGAGCGCTTTTGTGCGTGCGCAGTGGTAGGAAATGGGGTTTTGGGTGGTTTTGAAGGCTCCTGGATAGGCGTGCAAGGGAGAGGGTCCTATTGTGATGCACGCTCACCCGGAGCGAGAGGAACGCATGGGTGCGGACATGCCGGGCTCTGATCCCACGAACTGTCTGAACCCGTTCGCCCTCCCTACCATTAGCAGCAATCATTCCTAGCTAGGCTAGCTTCTAAGTGCCGCCTAACCTTTGCTGACCTAGCCGTTGTTCGTGAGTAGGGTTGCGCGCTGGGCGCAATATGAGATCTCTCCGCCGGGGCGAGGCCCTTGCGGCGGGAGACTCCCTAGTCGCTGAGGCGGGGCCTCTGGAACGACTGGGGGTTGTGCGTTTGAGTGCGATATGAGATGTCTCCGCCGGGACGAGGCCCTCGCAGTGGGAGACTCCCTAGTTGCCGAGGCGGGGCCTCCGGAACGACTAGGGGTTGCGCGTTTGAGCGCTATATGATATGTCTCCGCCGAGGCGAGGCCCTCGCGACGGGAGACTCCCTAGTCGCCGAGGCGGGGAGTCCAGAACGACTAGGGGTGCACGTTTGAGCGCGATTTGAGATGTCTCTCCGCCGGAGCGAGACCCTCACGGCAGGAGACCCCCTAGTCGCCGAGGCGGGGCCTCCGGAACGACTAGGGGTGCACGTTTGAGCACGATTTGAGATGTCTCTCCGTCGAGGCGAGGCCTCGCGGCGAGACTCCTAGTCGCCAAGCGGGCCTCCTAACGACTAGGTGCGTGTTTGGCGCGATTTGAGATGTCTCCGCCGGGCGAGGTCCTCGCGGCGGGAGACTCCCTAGTCGCCGAGGCGGGCCTCCTAACGACTAGGTGCGCGCGTTGAGCGATTTGAGATGCCTCTCCGCCGGGGCAAGGCCCTCGTTGCGGGAGACTCCCTAGTTGCCGAGGCGGGGCCTCTATAACAACTAGGGGTGCGCGTTTGAGCGTGATTTGAGATGTCTCTCCGCCGGGGCGAGGCTATCGTGGTGGGAGATCCCCTAGTCACCGAGGCGGGGGCCTTCGGAACGACTAGGGGTGCGCGTTTGAGCACGATTTGAGATGTCTCTCCACCGGGGCGAGGCCCTCACGGCGGGAGACTCCCTAGTCGCCCAGGCGGGACCTCCGGAACTACTAGGGGTGCGCGTTTGAGCGCGACTTGTGATGTATCTCTGCCGGGGCGAGGCTCTCGCGGCGGGAGATTCCCTAGTCGTCGAGGCGGGGCCTCCGAAATGACGGGGTGCGCGTTTGAGCGCGATTTGAGATGTCTCTCTGCCGGGGCGAGGCCCTCGCAACGGGAGACTCCTTAGTCGCCGAAGCGGGGCCTCCGGAATGACTAGGGGTGCGTGTTTGAGCGCAATTTGAGATGTCTCTCCGTCGGGGCGAGGCCCTCGCGGCGAGAGACCCCTTAGTAGCCGAGGCGGGGCCTCCGGAACGACTAGGGGTGTGCGTTTGAGCGTGATTTGAGATGTCTCTCCGCCGAGACGAGGCCCTCGCTGCAGGAGACCCCCTAGTCGCCGAGGCGGGGCCTCCGGAACGACTAGGGGTGCACATTTGAGCGCAATTTGAGATGTCTCTCCGTTGGGGCGAGGCCCTCACGGCGGGAGACTCCCTAGTTGCCGAGGTGGGGCCTCTGGAACGACTAGGGGTGCGCGTTTGAGCGCGATTTGAGATGTCTCTCCGCCGGGGAGAGGCCCTCGCGGCGGGAGACTCCCTAGTCGCCGAGGCGGGGCCTCCGGAATGACTAGGGGTGCGCGTTTGAGCGCGATTTGAGATGTCTCTCTGCTGGGGCGAGGCCCTCGCGGCGGGAGACTCCCTAGTCGCCGAGGTAGGGCCTCCGGAACGACTAGGTCTTTATGGGATTTTTTAAATATACCTCACACCCGCCGGGGTGAGCTAGTGTGCACTGGGGCTCGGGGCCATGCGCGGCGTCTTTTTTTATACACTTCACACCCCGGAGGGTGAGTTAGTGTGCACCGGGGCTCGGGGCCATGCGCGGCGTTTTTTTTATACACTTCACACCCTGGAGGGTGAGTTAGTGTGCATCGGAGCTCGGGGCCATGCGCGGCGTCTTTTTTATACACTTCACACCCCGGAGGGTGAGTTAGTGTGCACCGGGGCTCGGGGCCATGCGCGACGTCTTTTTTATACACTTCACACCCCGGAGGGTGAGTTAGTGTGCACCAGGGCTCGGGCCATGCGTGGCGTCTTTTTTATACACTTCACACCCCGGAGGGTGAGTTAGTGTGCGCCGGGGATCGGGGCCATGCGCGGCGTCTTTTTTTATACACTTCACACCCCGGAGGGTGAGTTAGTTTGCACTGAGGCTCGGGGCCATGTGCGGTGTCTTTTTTATACACTTCACACCCCGGAGGGTGAGTTAGTGTCCGCTAGGGCTCGGGGCCATGCACGGCGTCTTTTTTATACACTTCACACCCTAGAGGGTGAGTTAGTGTGCACCGGGGCTTGGGGCCATGCACGATGTCTTTTTTGTACACTTCACATCTCGGAGGGTGAGTTAGTGTGCACCAGGGCTCGGGGCCATGTGCGGCGTCTTTTTTATACACTTCACACCCCGGAGGGTGAGTTAGTGTGCACCGGAGCTTGGGGCCATGCGCAGCGTCTTTTTTGTACACTTCACACCCCGGAGGGTGAGTTAGTGTGCACCAGGGCTCGGGGCTATGCACGACGTCTTTTTTATACGCTTCACACCCCAGAGGGTGAGTTAGTGTGCGCCGGGGCTCGGGGCCATGCGCAGCGTCTTTTTTATACACTTCACACCCCGGAGGGTTAGTTAGTGTCCGTCAGGGCTCGGGGCCATGCGTGGTGTCTTTTTTATACACTTCACACCCCAGAGGGTGAGTTAGTGTGCACCGGGGCTCGGGGCCATGCGCGACGTCTTTTTTGTACACTTCACATCCCGGATGGTGAGTTAGTGTGCACCGGGGCTCGGGGCCATGCGCGACGTCTTCTTTATACACTTCATACCCCAGATGGTGAGTTAGTGTGCACCGGGGCTCGGGGCCATGCGTGGCGTCTTCTTTTTTTTCTTCGAGGCGCCCTCTTGGCCGAGGGCCATATTGCAGCTGGGTCGAAGCCTCAAACCTGCCAGAGGCCCCCTTTTTTTGTGCCGACGCAGATATTTGTCCAGGGGTCTTTTGGCCGAAGCAGATATTTGTTCGGAGGCCCCCATCTTGAGGCGGTGAGCTCGGGGTGAAGCTTGAGACACCCCGAAACCGAAGGGGCCCAAGGCCGGAGCGGGCAGTGGTGGAGGCAAGGTGCTCTGGCACCGAAATGTCTCCGGGCAGCGGTGCACACGCGAGTTCTTGCCGGTGAGCCCGAGGTGCTCCGGGCGTGGCTCTCCGCGCAAGCTTCGGTGATTAAGGGGCTCCGGGTGAGGTGCTCCGGGTGGTGGCGCGCGCGCGGGGCTTGGCCAACGAGGCCAGGGTCCTCCGGGCGTGGTTCTCCACGTGAGCTCCGGGCGTTGAGGCAGCGTCGACTGTTCCCGAGGCGGCGACGAACTGGACCGAGGTGGCTTTGAAGGGAGCCGAGGCGCATCCGGCGAGGCGGTGCTCCGGAGGCGGCCCGAGGGGTCTCCGAAGGCTGCAAGGGGGCTTCGAAGGGGCCAGGGCGGATCCAGTGAGGTGGTCCAGAGGGGGCACCGAGGTGGCCGCGCCCAGCTTGAGGTGGCCGCACGGAGGGGGTGGAGGGGGGTTGGGGGCTCCGGTGAGGTGAGTGGAGCTCTCGAGGTTTGCCGAAGCTGGAGGCGTCCGCACAGAGGGGGTGCAGGCTTTGGGCTGCTCCGCACAGCGACCTGCGGTGGCCGAAGTCTCGTGGCGGCCTTCGGCGGCTGTGCTAGGCCGGCTCGAGGGGTGGCGATGCCCAAGGATGCCTGGGCTTCGGGCGGTGCTGTGTGCGGGGGCCTCGTGCAGCGAAGGGTCTCCGACGAAGGGGCTTGGGCGACAGAGGGGCTCCCTGTGCGGATCCGTGCTGGCGGCGTACGTGCCTAGGGGGCTTCGGGCTATGAAGGGTCCTAGTGGCTTCGGCGACGAAGGGTCCTAGGGGCTTCGGCTGGAGGGCCTCCCCAACCGGCTTCGGCGACAAGGGGCCCCAGGGGGCTCCGGGTGAGGGCCACCCCAGGCGGCTTCGGTGACGAGGGGTCCTGGGGGGGCTCTGGGTGGAGGGCCTCCCTAGGCGGCTTCGACGACGAGGGGTCCCGGGGGGAGGGCCCCGGGTGGAGGGTCTCCCTAGGCGGCAGCAACGGCGAAGGTCCCAGGGGACGCCGGGTGGATGGGGGGCTTCAGCCATGTTTGAAGGAGTCAAAGGTGACACCCCGAAGGTGCTCCGAAATCGTCGGGTGCTTCAGAAGGGACTCCGATGGGCGGAGGGCGCGGCGGCCCGAAGGCAGTCCGAAAAAATCGAAGGGGGTGGATCGCAGGTGCTCCGAGGTGAGGTCCTTGGCTGGAAGCAAAGACGACCGGAGGTCCAGGTGCCGAAATGCCTCGGCTTGAAGATGAGGCGGCGCCGAAGCTTTTGGAGTGTGAGGCAAAGGCGCTCGGAGGTCCCGGGGCCGGTGATGGCAAGGTGGTGAAGGTGGCGCTCCGAAGGACGCCAGGCTGGGAAGGGTTTGACGAGCTACTTCGCAGCGGTGGGGTTCACTCCGGAGGCTTCGGAGGTTGATCCGTGGCCCAGGGCTACTCTGGCTGCTAGCGGAGGGTGTGGTGGAGGCCTTCGGGCGGACGAAGGCTCCGGGGTGCTACGTAGGGCCTTCGCGCTGGAGGCGAAGCCCCTGGTTGCCCCGAGGCTGCTTCATAGGCATCTTCTCATGCGGCTGGAGGTCGAGGGGGCTCTGGGTGGCCTTCGGACTGGAGGCAAAGCTCTGCAGGTGGCTTCGCAGGTGGCAGGCTCTGATGCCAAAGGTGCTGTGGTGGTATGGTGTGCTTCGGGCATACTTCTTTGGCTGGATCTTCTTGGATGAAGGTGGGATGAGGGGCTTCAGCCATGTTGTTTTTTTTTGGCCGAAGGTGCTGTGTGGGAAATGGGGGCTTCGGCTCTTCCCGTGTGTAGCTTTTTGTTCGGTCTGCACGGACAGCGCCAACTGTCGTAGCTAAAAAACTAGACAGTGGGAACGGAGGGTACTCCGTACCCTTTGTCTTGGGAGAAGGACCAAAGGGAGGAGCCAAAGACAAGTGTATATGAATGTATTGCTCATGAGTGTTTAATGAGGAGATCCCCCCTTGTTACATGCCCATGGGGCTTTACTTATAGGGGGCAAGAAGGGGCATTTACCTTCTTGCCCCCATAGGAGAGAGAGAGAGAGAGAGAGGGTATTTTAGGTACATTTGCCTAAAATACACTATGCAGACTAGGTTTACACATGTATGGTATCCCCGATGGACGACACAACGGTATCCCTGATGACTCTAGAGTGCGGGGCACCCCTTGGTGCCCTGCTATGACAATGCTTTTCACAGACCGCAATGCTGGGTTGTTAGCAATCATCAAGACCATGCAACATGGGACGGAACCCCCAAACCAGTGGATTGACATGCAATCCAGGTGGTGCATGAGGCATCTTGCATATAACTTGTTCAAGCAGTTCCGCAGTCAGGACATTATGAAGATGTTCAAGACATTGTGTTTGTAGAACCAGAGGAGGAAGTCTTATTCCATCTGGAGAGACCTCGAACACTGGACTACGAGGCATACAAGGGAGTCCACTCTGGAGGTACTGGAGGGAGTGCAACCCCGCAGTGCCATTAGTTTCTTGGAGTGGATTAATGGCCACACTCCTGAATTGGAGAAATTGTCCCTTCTCTATAACACAAACGGTGCGAGGTACGACATTATGACGACCAACATGTCTGAGGTGTACAACAGCGTCCTCAAAGGTGTGCGGTGCCTCCCTACCATCGCCATCATCAAGGAGACATAGACTCGTACTGTTGATTATTTCATCAATAGAGCCACAGCAGCCAAGAGACAGATGGAGGAATGCAAGCAGTGGTCCGAGAACATGCAGAGGCACATGGACCAGAAGATAGAAGGCCCAGATGCATGGCATTCGGGGTGATCGATGACCTCAGGAGGAAGTACGAGATCAGGCTACGGTAGAAATACGTCAACAGTCATGCCAGGGGGAAAGGAAACATGCATGCACCCTGGGTGATGTGGCGAGATGCACCCGCAACAAGTCGAAACTCCTGCACAAGCCATGCTCGCACGTGTACAAGACATGTGCACAAATGAGGCAGATGTGTACGCTGTACATCTCCGAGTACTACGATATGCAGTACCTTTTTGGTATATGGAGTGCGGAGTTTCACTCGTACGACTTAGAAATGAACTATAAGGATCTTTGGCCAGACATGGTTCATTGGGGCCCAAACAAGGACTTGAAGACAACAGAGAAGGGGTGACGGCAGACGTGGCGCTTCCGGAATAACATGGATGCTAGCCAACATACCGGTATTAGTCGCACAAACAAGTGCAGGATATGCAAGACCCCTGGACACTCAGCCAAAGATTGCCCCAACAGACCCAGCTCGTCTGGTCGTTATTCAGTGTCGTAATGTAATGTTTTCTTCATCTTGTTTTGTTACGTACAACAAAACTTCTATGATACACAGATATGTCGGACTCATCGGCAAACTTCTACGCGAGGATGTTGCAGAAGCGCAAGTGGCTTGCGCAGAAGGCCAAACATCTACAATACCTAAATTATTCAATGAAAGATGCTCCGGTACCACCACGGTTTCTGGTCCCACAGTGTGTGTGTGGTGAATCACCAGAGATCATTCAGTCCACACACCCAGACACATCCGCCCGGGCGTACTACACGTGCGGGCACCACCTCGTAAGCATTTCTTTCGTATGCATCGATTTTCCTCTCCCTACGTTGATTTCCATAAATTTTAAACTTCATCCCCATGTAATGATAGCCAAAGATGCGCGGCCACTTCTTCCAGTGGATCGACGGCCTAGAGATGTACGACAAAGCGTTCATCCAGTAGAAGTACATGCTGAACTACTCGATGCGAGACGAGACCTTCATGCGGTGGAAACCTTACATACTGTACCCTGTTGAGGACACACCGAAGGAGCCCAGGACTCGCCCGGGCGTAATCCATATCGACGACGTGAGTTACAAAGAATTTACATCTTTGTTACGTTTTCACTGTACAGTGCACTTACATCATGGAATCGCAAGACATGAACGACTTCAACATACCAGCCCCACGTGGAGAGTCCCACGACAAGGGGAAAGGGAAGGCTCCTTCGACCGAGGCTGGCCGACGTCGTAGCATATCTGGCCACCCAGGCACACTCCGTATCAAAGACATGAGTTATGAAGAATTTACATCATCGTTACGTTTTTTACTGTACGGTGCACTTACATTATGGAATCGTAGGACATGGACGACCTTGATATACCAGCCCGACGTGGAGAGTCCCATGACAAGAGGAAGGGGAAGGCTCCTGCGATCGAGACCACCGTCGTCAGAAGCGATCCGCCGCGCAAGACCAGATCGAAGACGTGAGTTATATACAATTTACATTCTTGTTACGTCTATTACTGTATGATCCACTTACATCATGAAATCGCAGGACATGGATGACTTTGACACTCACCGCCACTGTGGGCAGCCCCGAGACAAGGGGCACTCACTATGTCGCCGCGAAGACTAGTTGCACGCATAGTTAAATATGACACTCTTTATCAAATTATCAGTTTGCCCTGGATGATTTGTATTGTACCACGAGCTACATAAGATTGCGCATGAACCAACTGAGGATTGAGGAGGACCCTTAGCCTGTGGAGTTTGAGTAATACTGTATTGTACCAGAGGCTAGCTGCGATGCCCCGTGTCATTACCCCAAGGGTAATCACACTTAGGCATACGGATTACTATTCGCTTGCCCAAGAGAACACCGCTCCAACGAATAGTAAGCCATTTATCGAGATAATGCAACAGTAACAATAAAATAGAAACGCTTTTTACAACAAGAGCTACACGGTCTAGGGTTCGAATACAAATATTTAATTACAAAGGGGAAAACACTTCCCGCTATTTTCTGCTAGATTCCTCTGGTAGTCTCCTCGTCCCACGAGTCGAAAGGGGCGATCATCTCGCTCGCTTCGCACTCCAACACCCCCGCCACCGTGGCCTTTTTTGCATTTTCTGCGAAATTCCTCATCCCACTCGGGATAACTTCCGGTCGGATTAGGATCTATAGCAAGGGGAGAGATAGCAAGAGTGAGTACTATAGTGTACTCAGCAAGCATTAATAGCTAAAATGCAACTAATGATTCTACTGTTCATCCTTAGCAAAATTCCTAACTCTTCTCTTATTCTGAAAATAGACATTAAAACTTATGTTGCAAATTTTAATTCTGAAAAGACTACTTGATTACTCGGAGAGAAGAAAGACCCCTAGCGGTTCCCGTAGACTCCAATCCAGGAGACTGGCATGAATTCATGATTTGTATAGTGCCCTCCTCTTCTCCTTTGTGGGTTGGGGTTTGCAGGAAGTGATGGGGTGGATGCTGAGCTCCTCCTCCTGACTGCCTTGATGCTCTGGTTGCAGAAGGAGGTTAGTGCTTGCTTGCCTTGATTCCCTTGCTGCTTTGTTACCTTGCTTGGCTTTGCCTTCGGCTGGTTTGGAAATGGAGGGGACTGGTTGGGCTGGTGAGGCTTGTGCAAGGCAGTAGCCTTTGTGGGGTGATAAGCATGCTGGGGAGGCCTTCGGCTATGTTTATCTTGTGCCTGTGCTTTGGGTTATCTCCTTCCTGTTGGACCGACTTATCTCTTGCTGGGGAGGGCTGGCTTATCTCTTGGGAGGGTTGGCTTATGGTGGTTGGTTATGGCGGTTCCTTCCTGTGCAAGATTTTTCTAGGGGTTCTTATCCCTCAGCACTGTGCATTTCTTTTTACCATTTCCTATTCTTTTTATTACCAGGACCCTATCTCTTGGTTCTTTTTCATCCCTGTGCCTCATTTTATCTCCTATGCTCACTTGTGATGCATGCTTGAGCTCCCGGGCAAGGTGATGAGTATTAGTAGTGACATGTGGCCTTGGGAACGCTTTATAAGGTCAAGTAGTGCTTATGTTTTGATGGTGCTGTGCTAAAGCCTTTGCTTGGCAGTGGCTTTGTCAATATGAACTTGTATGCTACATATGAGGATTGGGGCTTATTAGAGGGATGTATTTCAGTTGGCTTCACTGTGGCATGCTGGTGACTACTATGCCCCTTGACTTATCTCTATTGCCTTCTCATGATACTATTGAGACAAGGGCCTGTTGGTCCATTGGTTGCTAGATGTGGATGCATTGTGAATGGATTTGTGTTGCTGGTCTTTTGAAGTGAAGAATCACTTTGGTTGGGCTTGATACTGGGGCTTCAATAAGATGAATGCAAGCATTTAGATCGTACTTATGTGATCTGTTGAAAATCATTATTGTAATTAATTCAGAGATTGTATTATTATTATTCTTTTTTCTGCTTGTATTGATTCTTGTAAATAATACTGCGTTGTAATATTTTACTCCTACTTGCAATGAAATCATACTGTGATATATTTTGAGATTGAAGGAATGATGTATGTTCTTTGATAATGACTTCTTGTAGAAGGTTCTGAGATTATATAGACGACTTATTCTTTTGTAACCTGAACAAAGTTGTAATTATATTGTATATGTGGTAATGCATTCTTGTAATTAGATCTAGGCTCGCATTTACTGTTTCACCTTCAGCTTTAAGGGATTATAGTAATTGACTTTGAATGACATAAGGATGATATATGCTGATTTGGATGTATGTTTGTATCCTCTTGATGATGTAATTAATTTGATGATTGGATTATTGTTTTAGTTTCGCTTATAACGAATTTTTATAAATAAACTTGAGTTGTGATATTTTACTTTCGTTTGTGAGGAATTCTTGTATGTCAACTACTGTAGAGAATTATCATTATTTAATTTCGAGTTTGTCTTTAATGTTTCACCTTTGATTGCAATGGATTTTATAATTGATTCTGAAGTATAATCGATGTTATATGCTTGACTTAATAATTTAGATTGCAATCTATATTGATGAACTCCGGATAATATTATGTAATAGGAACTTTGTTTAACAAAACGATTAATATTAATATGACGTTATACTTTGTTTGCGTTTAGAAAATCTTAATTTACTGCTAAATGGCGGTTAGCGTGGTTTTAGGTTAATATGATTTTCTGGGTTGTCACATCCTCCCCCCGGAAAAATTTCATCCCCGAAATTGAACTCTCCTGAGGGGGTTTTGTGGCAGACTTCGCATCGTTCTTCCTTGTTCTTCCGTTCTATAGGGAAAGATGTGTAAGAATGATTGTTTAGTTGTTGTACTTATAGCATTTCATACTTTTGGTAAGTTTCTCTGCTGGTTATATTAATTATTTACCATTCAGCAGTAATTTGTGGTAAGAAAAGAGTTATCATATTTATCTGATAGAGTTAACCCGCGAGTGAGTTATATTATGCCATACACGGATAACCAAATAACACCAAGAAACATAGAGATGCAAAAGATCCAAATCCTATTCTAGCCGAAGTCTTCGTGCTCAATCACGCTTGAGATCCTGCTTCAAGACCGCCCAAACCACGTGTTTGGGACCTCTCGAGCTTGCCTCGAGTGCGAACTCTACACTACCCCGGATCCACGTGCCTGTGCACGCCGAGATCCTGCTCTCGAGACCGCCTAATGCGTGTTGGGAGACGCCAGGCTCATTCCTGAGTACGCCCAGGATTTCGCTCTTGGGTACACTAGAGCTACACGCCCGGAGTGCCACGGACCACTCGTCCGGGAAAACCGATATCGTAAATGGGATAAGTCACATTTTTACATCGTCAGCCTTTATATGTTTTCTTTAAGTATGCTTTCTTTCTTTTAGAATGCTGACGGTTTAATTTAGTGATTCAGATGAATAGATAAGGAATGCTATGGGTATGGTCCATACTTATCCAACGAGTGGAAGAGTAGATCCATTCCAGAATTCTACTCCATGCCTCTAGTCCAGGCACTAAAGTCTAAATCTTAGGGTAGTACACCCACTGCCTATATTTTCTATCCCACGTTGAGCTGAAATCTAACAATCTACTCGCATGAAATATCCACACCGATCCTAAGACAATAACATGTTCTCCCACACTCTCTCAGATAAAGAAGTAGCTTAGAGATGGTTCTACGTTAGCAGGAATGTCACTTTAAGAAGAGATGCTCTTTAACATAATATTTTTGAAAAGGGTTGAGAATGGAAATTGATATAGAGATGAGAGTTAATAAGTAACTAGTGCAATATAGCAAGCGAGAAGCACACCTAAGTTCTTGCTACAGTTTCTATTTTATTAGTGTGGCCCTATCTTATTTCTCTGATACCACCTGCGATGCCCCGTGTCATTACCCCAAGGGTAATCACACTTAGACATACGGATTACTATTCGTTTGCCCAGTAGAACACTGCTCCAACGAATAGTAAGCCATTTATCAGAGATAACGCAGCAGAACAATAAAATAGAAACTGCTCTTTACTACAACAGTAGCCACATAGGTCTAGGGTTCTGAATACAAATATTTAATTATAAAGGGGAAAACACTTCCCGCTATTTTCTGCTAGATTCCTCCGGTAGTCTCCTCGTCCCACGAGTCGAAAGGGGCGATCATCTCGCCCTACTTCTCATACCCAACACCCCTGTCACCTGTGGCCTTTTCGGTACCTGCGAAATTCCTCATCCCACTCGGGATAACTCCCGGTCGGATTAGGATCTATAGCAAGGGGGGAGATATCAAGAGTGAGTACTATAGTGTACTCAGCAAGCATTAATAGCTAAAATGCAACTGATGATTCTACTGTTCATCCTTAGAAAAATTCCTAAGTCTTCTCTTATTCTGAAAATAGACATTAAAACTTATGTTGCAAATTTTAATTCTGAAAAGACTACTTGATTACTTGGAGAGAAGAAAGACCCCTAGCGGTTCCCGTATACTCCAATCTAGGAGACTCGCATGAATTCATGATTTGTATAGCGCTGCGCAGGCTTGTACCACTTTACCTATAGCTATCATGAACCCTCTCTGAGCTAGGTCCACCGCATTTCCTTTGATGCGATTTCGGGTTCAGAATACAGAACGTTTTCCAGTTACGTGATTAAGTCTCCACCCATTACTTTCTGTCGGTGCCGATTTAATCACGTTGCTGACCTCGTCATACACCGAGTTCTAGTAATGCTGACCTCGTCATAAATTACACCGTGTTAAGAGCATTCACATAAAATTTCATAATTTTTTGAACTCAATTGCTATATTTTAAAATTCTTACAACTAGCGCTGAAATCCTAATCGGCTTAAACCCTAATTTCGGCCCAAACCCCAATCCCGGTGGAAGGGGGACACGTGGCGGCAACGCGACGCTACCAAGACAATGGTCGTGGTGGCGTCACATCAAGACAAAGTCTTGGGCGGTGGTCAACGCACGACGGTCGTGCGGTGGGAGGTGATGTGGCAGATGTGGGATGGCGGCCGCACGGTGGCCATACGGCAAGGTGCCAAATTTGCAAAAAATAATTGTACACTGCCATGCCTATAAATACGGTTCCAAAAAGTGACAATACGGCCAAAAATTCCATCGGCTATCTGTCTTTTGACATTTAATACAGAAGAGATCTCAATGTACCTCTCAATTGGTTTGTGGTCTATGTGGTTTTTTTCTTAGGCCTTAATTGTAAAGGACCTGCATCTCTTGACTCAAATTTGGTTTATGATTATCCATTTACTTCTGCATTGATATGGTATTGGTGCCTATATGACCTTACTGGACTAAATTTGGTGGAAATGTATAATGTTAAATTTGTTTATAACTAGCCGAGTGTCCGTGCGTTGTAACGGATTTCAAATAAATATAATATAAGTTATATACTTAGAAAACAAATATGCATAAGGTACTTATCCCTACAAATGAAAGTTTTATATATAATTTGCATTCAATCAACAAGCCACATGCACAGATAATTTAATTATCCACAGAAGATCCTTCAAGTAACCTATGCACATATTTGTTCAAAAAAAATCCCACCAACTTAAGAGGTGTGAGGTGGATATTAGACTCACCACCACCACCACCAACACCAAGTCCTTCTTTTATAATAGTAAAGATAAAGAAGCTGTGTTGGTGCTCCTGTTCTCGAATACCTTCAATTGTCAAATTGGGATCAAGCTGGCAATGCCTACCCAATTGCAAAAGTGGTGGTGCTACTGTTTTGCTAGTTGACCTACTGGGAGAAAGTCAAATCCCGTGAGTGTGTCATATCCTAACTTTTATTTAACCTTTGGGCATCTTTAGTAATCTGTTGGGAGCAAACATAACCAATCAAATTAGCCTGTGTATATAAGCAATGGTGTGGTAGCTAAGGAACAATAATACGGATTAAATCAAACTTCATGTTGTTTTTTCTGAGCAAAACCCAAACTTGTTAGAATTGCTGATATTCATAAAATCCTTGTATTCTTCAGTTGGTGATCTTTTCAGCAGTTATCGAAATGCCTTTTCAGGCTGTGCAATCTCGGAGAAGCTTTTGGTCTCAACAGCAATCCTACTCAGTCTCAGATGCCAATATCTTTTTGTATGCATGGTGTCAATAGAATGGCAAGTTGCCAGACAGAAATGTGTGTTGACTTCATTGTGTTTGGTTCATGACCCCATTCAAAGTTGATTTGCATATGATGATCTGTTAACATCATTTTTTTTAAAGGCCAAGTTTCTTGTAAAACTAAAGTTGTACTACTTTCTTCTGTTTCTTTTTTATGGAATGGTGGTGGTGCTGTTTATCACAGTTGTTTGTTATATCACATGCTTTAGTCTCTTTAACAATTTAACATAAGTTTGAGGGCTTTGCTATTTCCTTAAAGAAGTCAGGAAAGAAATTTGACTGCGGTGTAAGTGAATTCATGAGAGGAAGGTGTCAGAATGACAGAATCTTTGCTGCTTGATCAGGTTTGTTTAATATCAATGCTTTAGAAGACACGGGTCATGAAGTTAATAATGCTACCTTGGCCGTTCATTTATTTACAAACATTTTAGTATTTTCTAGGAAATGACAAATGGGCTCTCATTATCGGATATGACCAGTCCTGTTCTATCCACAATATACTCACTGTTTTCAGTTCCATGCGTAGTTTGCTTTACGAGGAAACAGTAGTTCTTTCCTAGTCTGTTCACCAGCTTTCTCAAAGCTCCTGTTTCCTGAAGTGGTGGGTTCCAATTTCCTACTTTTTTATAGTCAAACTCAAATTATGGATAGATCGACACATATTTGAAACTGGCACATATCTTTTACTAGTTGAATGTCCATGTGTTGCTACAGACTGAAAAATAGAATCAATTACATGTTCTAAAACTAGTAAAACACACTAAAGTCATCGTCGCTTTCGGGTTCTCAAACCGTCTCCACCATCAATTTTCAGTCATTTGTCAAGCCAGCCACTTGATGGGACTGGTCGCATATGCTCCTTGGAGGCAACCGGTAGGAATAGGAACAGGTTTGCAGCGGTGTGGGGCCCTTCCTCCCGCTCTTGGTCTCTTTCCCTCCTTTCTTCCCTAGATGAAGCAGCCATGAGAGATTGGAAGATAGCAACAACCTTCTTTGAGATCTTCTCAGTTGTAGTGCCTCTCTTAATCCCCTTTCTTCACCGACCACTTGGATTCGCTAGAGCAGTGTTCGATAACATATTGGTGTTACGGAGGAAGATGGAGAAGGGAGGCGGCGATGAGAGGAAGAGGACGACGATGAAGGGCTAATTTTCTCTTAAAAAAGATACAAGGGTATTGTGACCTACTAGCGAGACGGGACTCGAGAGCGAGTGGGAGTCGCTGACCACTGACCTCTTGGGCCCACATATTGGTGTGGGGGAATGGGGAAGGGCAGACGGACCTCAGAAATTTACTGTGCTCATGAAATTCTAAAATTTCTAGATTTTTTCCTTTTCTCTTCCCCCTTCTTTCTTTTTCCTCGCCCTCCCTTATGTTTCCTTTTCCCACCAGACTCCCCGACTGGTTCCTCTCTCTCCTATGCACAGCCGACCTCGTTGCCTCCTCTCTCTCCTCTACCCCCCCCCTCCTCTCTCTCACTCTCTACGCCCTAGCGCTGCCACCACCTAATGCTGCTGTCATCGAGCTTCGGTCTACCCAACCAGGCAGTGCTGCGGCATCGCGGGGACCATCTGCATGTGACGGCACTATGACCGTGGAGGCGGCTGGATCCGCCATCTTCCTCCCCTCCGACGACTAGATCTATCGGATCGGTCATCTCCCTCCCCTCCAGTGGCACGGAATCCAAATAAGCACATACGGGGTCCAGATCTGGCCGTCAATGAGGGGAATAGGCCGCGTGGCCTCCGGTGAGGGCAGGAGGCGGCACCGCACCCAACGAGGGAAGGAGCGCGGGGAACTCCTCTCACTTTCCGCTCGGGCGAGCGGGCGGCGGCGCAGGTTGAGGTACACCCACGACATCCCCGGTGTGCGTCGTTCTCGAACCAAAACCTTGCTGTTGTTTCCCTCGAGTCCCCTTTACATGTTCACCTCCGCCGCTCATTTCATCTACTCTAGCGCCGGCGATGTCCGAGCTATACCTCACCAATGTCCGCTGGCAACTACCGCCACCATACACCACCAAATCGAGCTGGGAGTTTGCGGGAAAAAGGCGCCATTGCGAGAGGAATTGGGTGGGTGCCTGACTTTATGGGTCCATATGTCAGGTTGGTGGTGGTGGCAGACTCACCATCATCACCAAGTGCTTCTTTTAAGTAGTAGAGATATGGAACTGTCCTGCAAACATTTCTATGAAGTATTAACAGGTTATCAAACACCGGCACTACTTGTCATGTGTTACTTTTATGTTTGCTACAGAACTGGGATCTCATTCTACAGAATCAAAGATAAGGCATACCTGGCAATCTCTAGACTCCAGTTAAGGATTAAAGCTCTGAAAATTGAGAAATGAGGGCTTGACTTTCGTTCTAGCAAGCAGTGCATCAATATCCAGCTACAGTATGTTTATCTTCTACACCTCTCTGTTCCTTCTCCATATGCTAGTTACTAGTCCTGTTGTCGTAGTAAGTGGATCTCGTTGACAATTATAGATGTGAATTATACATTTGTTTTTCTACTCCATTGCTAGTTATTGGTCTCATTTTATGGTAAGTGGCTTCATTGATAAATCCAAAAGCAAATTCAGAACTGCAGTGGAAAAGATAGTTTTCATATCCAGCAGATAGTCACTTATGTTTTATGTTTTCTCATGTTTTTGAAGAAGTACGGCATTATTTTAGTAGGGTTCTTAAAAAGTGTTAGGAGCTCCTTATTGTCTCTTAGAGATGGTTCATGCTTAGTTGTGATGTAGTTAATTTTTTTTCTTCAAAACTAGTGATATATGTTCTTGGTAAGATTGTTCCAAATGTATACGAGTTTTGGACCTATTTGGCCTTCTAGCGCTCCGTAATTCCTAAACTAGCCCCGTTAGCTCCGAAATTCCAATTTTGGCCCCCTCGGGTCACTTGCTGCCGTCGTGGACGGCAGCACCTAGTTGCTACCATCGCCCACGGCAGCAGACACCTAATGTGTTGCGGCTCGCACTGGCAGCGGCGACAAGGTGTCGCCTTCCCCCCCTGACAAAGACATGCTTGTTATTTTTTCTTTTTTTCACTCTTCTGTGGCGGGGCTCGGACGGGCACGCGGGGAGTCAATGGCGTGGCGGGAGTAGCGCAGTGCTACCATAGAGGGCAAGACACCTTGCCGTTGCGTGTGCGGCGCATCACGTTAACGTCTTTGCGCCGAGCACGACAATAATTAGGTGTCATTGTCCCCGATGGCAGAGCTAATGGTGCTAGTTTAGAAATTACGAAGCACTATAAGGCTAAATAGGTCCAAAATTCAATATATACATACTTGCAAAAGGTCCGTACATATGTAAATATCACCACAAGATGCAATCTTGTACCTTCCTCATCTTTTATCATATGCAGAAGGGTCGCTGGCATCAATTTCCTTGTGTTTATTAATGCATATATGGTTGGAGCACATTCCTTAGCTGTGAGTCTGACACCTGTTCATTCTTCCAACTGTTAAATTCAGCATACTTTTAATCTCTTATTTTCTTTCAAGGAAGTGCAAAAAGCTTTGCACATCATTCTATTAACACTACTACAAAAAATATCTTCACAGATGGTTCAAAAACATCGCCACAGATGGTTTCGTGATCCGTCTGAATTTATGAGTCAATAATGACATGAGGTCATCACAGACGGTTTTAGAACCGTCTGTGATGCATACTATCACAGACATTTATTAACTCAGAACCGTCTGTGATAGCTGATGTATCACATACGGTTTATAGGTGAAACCGTCTGTCATAGCTGATATATCACAAACGGTTTGTAGATAAAACCGTCTGTGATATATATTCTCTATAAAGTCTCCAAGTAGTGTATATGTACAGACTGATGTTTTGCCCCATCCGAACCACATCCCACGTAAGCCAACCAAGCACAAAGAACCGGCATCAATAACCCTCAGTATCCATCAGAGAGCATTAACCAAACCCACTATTTTGCCCCATTCATTTTTATCAATCTGAACCTACAGCATGAACTAAGCAAGATGCACAGAATGCACATACATCAATAGCCCTCAGTTTACATCACAGAGCAAGGGGAGGCAAAGCGATAGAGAGTAGAGGGGAGTAGTTACCTCAGTAAGACGCAATACTGGCGGCAACGCCTCCACCATGCATTAACCCACCTCCATTTTATTTACCATGCTTAATCAATAAATTAACCCACATCAATAAATAATCAACTCACATCAGTAAACCAAAACAAGCTCAAGCATGAAACTAAAATAACAGAAAGAGAAAGTGGGGGAATGGGGGATTGAGTCCAGGGAGCAGGAAGCCCCAAACAACCGAGCCTAAAACCACAGCCGGGTCGGAGCCGAGCGCAAGGAGGCACAGGGGTCCGGGAGAAGGCACGACTCAGACGAAGTCGTCGATGTCGGGGGCGGCGGCGTCGAGGTCGGTGGAAAGGTAGCCGGGGGAGATCTGTGGAGAGGTAGCCGGGGTCACGCATGCCGGGTGGAGAGGACGAAGAGGGGAAGGCAGATCTGGCGGCGGGGAGGTGGATTTGGCAGGGAGGCGTCGGCGACAGGGTCGGGGAGAAGGCGTGACTCGGGCGGCACTATTGATGTCGGGGGCGGTGGCGTCGAGGTCAGGGGCACTCGGGTGGCGAGAGTAATGGTGTTGGGGACTGGGGAGTGACGAGTTAGGGCGCAAACCCTAGCAGGCTCCTACTAATAAAGAGATGTCACAGACGGTTCTATTATGGAACCGTCAGTGATACTTATCATAGACGGTTCCATAATAGAACCATCCGTGATATGGTCCCATATCACTGATGGTTTTATTATGAAACCATCTGTGATATGAGACATATCACGGATGGTTCTATTATGGAACCGTCTGTGATATGGTTGTTCTCAAGTTCAATTTTGTCATTTAAATAATGCTAAAAATATGCTTTAACTTCACATCCAAACTAGATTTTTTTTTCATTCTAGAATTTACATATGGCCAAACAGGTGGCCAGTCGCTTCTTACAAAGATTAAAAAAAGTAGAAACCTATCTCGGCATGGTTGACTCGGTCGTCCGCCACCTCGATTAAGCAGTCCAAGTGACGGTAAGCCTCCTAGAGACGTGCAACGTCGTTATGGAGGACCACGTTGATGACGCGGTAAACTCGTCGGAAGTGGGAGATCACCTAGAAGACAAGGCGGAGGAGGATATCAAGACGGCGGAAGGTGGCCGTCACCTGCTCTGGCAAATCCTCAGACAGAGGAGTGAAGACACTGTTGAAACAGTGTCCTTCCGCAGCATTTGTCAACGTACGGCCGGAGAGGTGCTCGTATAGTATGGCCAGGTAGGCCATCAATGCCGGCGACAAGGAAACAGAAGAGGGAGCCATTTCTGATTTAGAGTTATATGTGGGGATAATCATCTTTGATGGCGGATGATCCATTTTATAAACCAAGGAATAAATTTGGCGCATAAGACGAAGAGACGCATCGGGGAGCCGAAGCGGCATTGATGAGACAAAGAGACGCATCAGCGACGAAGAAACTCAACGGGCGACGAAGAAACTCACCGGGGAGCTGAAACGATATTATCATAGACGGTTATAATTAAAAACCATTTGTGAAGTCTACAATTATCACAGACAATTCGTGTTTAGAACCGTCTGTGATACTTCACAGATGGTTTTCAATATGAATCATCTGTGATATTACCTCTTCATAGACGGTTTTAGCGCAGGCAATAACACAGACGGTTATCAATATGAACCGTCTGTGATTGCATGTAATACAGATGGTTTTGGTTAATCATCTGTGATGAGGCGTCTAGTATTAGCCTTTTTGTAGTAGTGTAAGAAAGACCAGCATACACATTAGTTACCCATTACAACCGAGAGGGAAGGGAAAACTGGGCAGAAAAAAGAGAAAAGAAAAACAACAAAGAGAGACATCGATAGGAACCAACAACAGAAAGATGGGGAACAATAATGACTGGCCAAATAGGAAGGACGAGGACTACTCCTGCCGACTGTGCAGCTCCAGACACGCGGCAGCCACCATGCGCCATTGGCAGTGCTCGTCAAGTATATACTGGAGAAGCTGCTCGCTAGTTGCAATGACGTTATTGAAGATCCTTTGATTGCATTCCTTCCAGATCGCCCAGGAGATGAGGATAACACAAGAATCAATCTCCTTTCTTCGCTGCTTTGGTGCTGACTTCCGAGCGGCAATCGAGTGGTCTTGTAAGGTTGACTGGCTGACCGAAATGGCGCAAGGCGAGCTGACCTGAATTAAAAACTTCACCCAAACTTGCACTGTCACCGCACATCCTACTAGAAGATGGTCTATTGTCCCCTGCCGATGACCACAAAAGACACAAACTCCTTGATTAGGCAATCCTCGACGTTGAAGGTGGTTTACCGTCCAACAGCGTGGGCGGATTGCTAACCAAATGAAGATTTTGCATTTAAGAGGTGCATTAGCTTTCCAGATGTCCTCCGCACACGGGAACCTAAGCGATCATGCGAAGAAAGCCATGTACGTCGACTTGGACGAGTAGTGACCGGACAGTTCCCAACGCCAAATAACAGAGTCGTCGACTCCCTGCTCGAGTCGGATCGGTAGCAACTTGTTCCAAAGTCGAGTGAATTCCACAACACTTTGAGCATCTGGCTGGCCCAATATGTCCGAAATCCATGTGTCATTTGTAAGGGCTTGAGCTACTGTCCTTTTCTTTTTGATCGATTGCTTAACCATCTTGGCGATTGACGGCAGCAGGCCGAGTATTGAGCGACCGTCGAGCCAACAGTCCTCCTAGAACAAGGAATTTTTTGCAGTTCCCAACTGTGACCGAGATCGAAGCATTGAACATGGCTTCCTCTGCCCAGCTGGTCTATGTGTGGAGCCTTCCCCACAGCCTCGCCGTACAAGTCCTTTGCAACCATTGTCGTCTGATGCGCAAGGCCTGCCCTAACATAACCAAGCTATGTAAGCCGAGCCCCCCAGTTGTAGGGGATGTCAAACTGTGTACCAAGCAACTAAGCAGTTTTCCCCTACCACACTTTGAGAACCTTTCCAAAGGAATGCTCGATGTAATTTGTCAATTTCTTTAATGACAAAGAGTGGAGGGTCGAGTGCCATGAAGCTGTATACCAACATGACCGACAACACCACCCTGACCAAAACTAGCTGTCCCCCTTGTGAGAGCATGCTGGCCTGCCAGGCTTGTAGGCGGTTAGCGACCTTATCCAAGAGAGGTTGGAAATCTGCTCTTGATGGCTTTCGCAAGGCGAGAGGCAAGCCAAGGTATTTGTAGGGGGGTCTGTGACGAGGTGAAGTTCTTGGCTGTTGCAATAGATTGGCGAGAAGGAGCTCTTGGCCATGTTGGTTCGTAGACCTGATGCCTCGCCAAAGAGCTGCAGTATTTCTTTGATGGTAAGTAGGTCTGTCTGAACTAGAGTGAGGAACACCATCGCATCATCTGCATAAAGTGAGAGGCGATGTGGTAGTCGTTGGCGTCCTCCGATAAGATGGAGCAGAGCTGCGTTTTCTACTGTGAGGAATAGGTTATTGAGAATATCCATGGCAATGATGAACAACATCGGAGATAAAGGATCCCCTTGACGAAGACCCCGACCATGCCAAATCGGCTTCCCCGGTTGGCCATTAACTAACACTCTGGTAGATGAAGTCCTGAGCATGATGCTTATCCAAGTACACCATCTTGGGCCAAAACCTTTGTATCATAGAATTTCCAACAGGAAAGACCAGGACACTGAGTTGAAAGTTTGGGCGATGTCGAGTTTGAGCAGGAAGGTCAGTTTATTATGTTGGTGTAGCCGACGAGCAGAATGCCTGACCAGGAAGAAACTGTCTTGGATGGATCTTGCTTTGATGAAAGCATATTGGTTCGGAGCTACTAACTTTGGCATTTCCGATGCGAGCCTTCGGGCAAGAACTTTGGGGAAAATTTTGGCAAATCTATGAAGGAGGCTGATAGGCCGATAGTCATAAACCTCCTGAGCTGATTGTTTCTTTGGCAACAAGGTTAATAGCACTCGGTTAAGCAATTTAAAATTCCCCTTGCTAAGAGAGCAAGGGCTTCGAAGGCTGCCATGATATCTTGCTTGATGATGTCCCAACAACACTGATAGAAAAGAGCACTGAAAGCATCAGGACCTGGTGCCTTCTCGGGGGGCAAGCATCTGATTGCTTTCCAAACCTCCTCTTCGGTGAAGCTGGCTTCTAGTTCCTGAAGGTCATGAGATGAATGTGGGGACTCTCTCGGGAAATACTAGGAAAGGTCTCCCATGACCTCTTAGGGAGATCCGGTAGGACCGCCCGGAGGTTTAGGAGGTCCTCCAAGTATGTCCTGAGAGGAGGTCCGCCAGGACCTCCCAGGGGATCTCAAAGACCTCCTGGAGGTCTGGCCTTTGTGCACTGAGCTAGTCCCAGGAACAAGAGCTAGCTTGCACAGAACTGCCAAGGTGTAATCACAACCACACGGTACTAGACAAAAGATGAAGCAGACAAATTAACATATATTAAACAAAGACCTTATGGTCAAGGTTGCTTACAGAGTTTTGCCAACAAGGGCTTCCAAAACCCGACAAAAGGAAACCTTTACAGCAGAAACACAAAACACGAGGAGCCATCCGGCAAGCCCACAGGCTGTCGAGTGGAGGACGTCCTAGCACGCTGGGTCATCAAAGAACTCCTCCTCGAAGAGGTCCGTGCTTCCCTGGAATTGATCATCTTCGGCCACTGCTCAAACAAAGGGCTTAAAGCCATGATCACGTTTGAATCTACTCAGCAAATCGCAGGGAACAATTATGCACATAATATTCATGCAATGGCCTGGCCAAGGAGAGCTGTAAGGTTAGTTTGCAGAAAGCAAGATTTCATAGGAAATAAACATAAATAGATTGCAAGGCTCAAGTTAAAACAATAATACATAGATACATTTGATTGAAAAGGAGGGAGGTGAGCACCAACTCACTTCCAAAAACCACTCGTGGGAGGTCTGGTCGCACCCACACCCAAGACCACTCCCACGACCACTCTAGAGCACCAACTCCAGAGCTCCCAAAGACCTCCCTAGGGCCCCAAGACCTCCTCTGAGCACCCACTTAGGAGCATCTAGGACCACCCTAGGGTTCAAAAGACCACCACGACCAACCATGGACATCACGAGCATTCGGAGCTACCTAGAACACTCGTAGATACCCACGGCCCATTGTGGACCACAAATTTTATAAAAGTCTACCCCTTGCACAATTTTCACCAGGCAATGTCCATGACCAAGGACTTGGCTATTCGAATAGATTTTTTACTCTGCAGAGGTGTACAACTTTACCCACAATTCACGACCTCTCTAGCAGGTCGGTTTCCCGTCGGAACCCTTGCTCACTTCCGAAGGTGAGCAGTCTAGAGAGCGTGACAAGGCCTTTACAAAGCTCTGATCTGGCTTGGTTCTGCCCGCTAAGATTTCGCTTTCGTTGGACTGCAAACCCCCCGGATTCATGCCCCCTCTTGCGCCAAGTGTGAATCAGCACACACTTCCACCACAACAGAACCAGATCAAACCATTACTAATTATTTGGCCCAGACCACCCCCATAAAATGGTCTTATGGTTGCACGGTAAAACCCGGTTCAAATGGATCACAAAGTTAAGTCCTTAATCCACTCAAGCAAGACAACCTCATCTCAATGTGCGTATAGCACCCCCTTTACTACACGATCACTCGCCCGAGTGAAAACATTTTAGGTTCAACCCGGCCAAAGACCACAATGGTCTTAGCACACCAAATTTTAACAAGAGTGGCATCGCACCACAACCAATACAGCTGCGGCATCAGCACCACTGCGACGCCCCGTGTCATTACCCAGGAGGTAATCACACTTAAGCATACGGATTACTATTCGCTTGCCCAAGAGAACACCGCTCCAACGAATAGTAAGCCATTTATCAGAGATAACGCAGTGAGAACAATAAAATAGAAACTGTTATTTATTACAACAGTTGCCACACGTGCCTAAGGTTTTAAATACAATAATTTATTTACCAACAGGGAAAACACTTCCCTCTATTTATGCTAAGTTCTCCGTGATCTCCTCGTCCCACGAGTCAAAAGGCGATCGTCTGCATACGCTTCTAGCACCAACAACCCCGTCACCGCGGCCTTCTCAGTACTGCAAGATTCCTTATCCCACTCGGGATAACTCCGGCCGGATTAGGAGCTAAGCAAGGAGAGATAGCAAGAGTGAGTACTATAGTGTACTCAAAGAAGCATTAATAGCTAGAATGCAATTGATGACTCTAAATTACTGCCCTTATCAAATTCCTACCTCTTCTCTTATTCTCAAAATAGTTTTCAAAAACTTAGGTTGCAATTTTACTTCAAGAGACTACTTGATTACTCGGAGAGAAGAAAGACCCCGGCGGTTCCGTAGACTCCAATCCAGAGACCGGCATGAATTCATGATTTTGATAGCATCGCTTGTGCTTGTACCACTTTACCCATAGTAATTCAACTCTAAATGAACCGGGTCCCTGCATTTCCTTTGATGCGGGTTCGAGTTCGAGAATCTGAAACGTTTTCCAATTACGTGATTAAGTCTCCACCCATTACCTTTAAATCGGTCTTGATTTAATCATGTTGTCACCTCGCCATACACCGAAGTTTGATAATGTTAGTTGAGGTGGCGTCCGTGCTCAACCATCCACCTTTGGGGCGGCTCTCTTCCCGTGCCCAAACGCTCCAATGCGACCCGTTGTGGAGATCATAACTACGTAAAGAGGTAGCATTTTCTGCCCGCCGAAACGGGAAAATGGTTGGTACTGAATTACGGCTTCTGACCGAGTAAGAGTTTGGTTTGTCCTTATATTATAGCCACCCGTAAAAAGGGACCCACCTCTTACCTCAACATCATCGTTGTCGTCGTATTTCCCCACCCGGGTCCCCTTTTACCAACCTATTAGCTTTCATTTCTTTCTTTCTTTCATTTCATTTCATTTCTTATCTTCCCAATTTCATTATAATCCAATTTAGTTTTGAGAAAATAGTTTTGATGCAATACAGATATGATAGAGCAATATACAGTTTATATTTAAAATAGCTATGTTTATGAACAAGGGAGTAGCTTGCCTGTGGAATTGTAGGAAAGATCGTCGTCGACGAAATTGATACTAGCTATTCCTGTTGGTTCACCCGCTGCAATTTATACAATGGTGCGAAATGGTAAATACATAACTAAATACTTAGCAATAATATGTGTGACTAGGTGCAGTGCATACTGATTAGATTATTCTTTTCGTTCGTGAATTTCCATTTAATAACACTTTCGAAACCCCCGTTAGGTTAGCACTCCCAACTAAGGTCGTTCTACGGGCTATAAGCTCCAGGGTTGAGGTTATTGAAACTTTTGTCTCGCCGCTCAGAAAACAAAATACTACTCGTACTATCGTACCACTAAGTCTAACAATTTTTATTTGCACACATACGTCTAATTCATTTTCTTTAAGTATTCACTTGACTAATTACTTGCCTACCAAAACTCAATGTTGTTAGCTTTAGTTAATCTACTACGAGGAATCTTTTTCTAAGTCGACAGACTATTTATGCAATTCAGTGGTTCCTACAGGCGATTAATTGCTTTAATTAACAACAGATAAGTATTGCAACTTTTCCCTGCACTTAATTCTATTGATCTGGTCTGCGGCTAATTAAACGTACGCGGCTTAAACAATTATCCGATTTAACAAATACACAACTTGTACTACCCCTTCAGTCCAATAGTTACACAACGCTAACAGATAACTTTTAATGACACACAAATAAAGCACCTATTAAAATTCACTAGAATTAACACATCTTTCCTAATTTTTCTACACCTGTTATCCTAATCCTTCTTTACTTAGCTACTAATCCTAATCTCCTTCTTACCTTACCTTTTCTCTCTCCTCTCACACTCATTCTCAGCCGAACACACACACACGCACAGGGAAGCACTTGGTGCTTCTCCCCCAAATCCACTTCTCCCAATCTCTTTCTCTCTCTCCTCTCACTCCCAGCCTTGCGCTCCTCCTGGCTCCCTTCCTCCGCCTCCTCCAGCTCTAACCGGCCGCCTCCTCTCTGGCCTGCAGCGCTTGCCACCACTCTCCCAGGCCCTGCCCACTGCCAGTCCTCCTCCCGATCCAGCCGCCCGCTTGGCCTCTGCCCACGCCAGAGGTCCTCCCGGCCAGAGGCTCAGCCGTCCGCGTCCTACGGCAGTCCACGCCCTCCTACCTAGCTCCTCCCACGCTGCTTGGCTCGCCCGCCCTGTCTTGCTCCTCCCTATCGGCGCTGCCGAGGGCAGGCAGCCGCCTCGACTACCTGTCCTCTTGGTCCAGGCGCACTTTTTCACGGCTCGACCTCTGACGCAAGCACCTTGGCCCGATCGCTCCTCTACCTATGCTCAGTCTAAGCACAACACTCTCCTCTAACCTCCCCTCAAAAGTTGCTTTGATTTAATTAATTTTATTGATTCAATTATACTGATGTGAGTTTATTGTTCTTATGCATGAGCAATGCGAGCTGGATGCGGTTAAAGGGCTTGCTAATGAGGTTAGTGAAGCCTAAATGATGACATGGTTAGCTACACCTGAGCCCTTAAGGTACAAAGCATGCTTATCTTCTATCATCTCTAATGCTCTGTGATGAAATGCAACTGAGAGCTATGTGCAACATTACTGTGGGATGCTCTATGGTGAATGATGTGCATAAGGGAAGCTTTGGGGTTCCATTGTGGTTTACCTCTTGTTGAGATCAAGAATGGGGAAGAGGATGGTAGTGCCGGTTCTACGCTGGTACTCTCCTCTTCTCCTTCGCTACGATCGGCTTGCAAGCGGTGATGATATGAACTCTGAGCTTGCTCCCCCTCCTTGTGGGCTTGATGACTGGTAATGCAATGGCCTTGGCTCCGCAGGTCTTGCTCTTCTCCCTTACTCCCTTCCTCCTTCCTCCTTATGGCTTGATGATGGTAATGTGTGAGACATGGTGGTGATAGTGATTATTCTTGTGGTTGTGGGTTGTGTTGATTGGGGGCTTTGTTGGATTTCTTGGGCTTGATCCAAGGATCCAATGTTGTTCATGGGAGCTTTGCTTAACTTGCTACTGGGTGGTGATTTCTTGCCATTGGCTGAGGAGGGAATGGAAATGGGGAAGTTTTGGGTGGCTTGTGTGCTTGTGTACTGGTCTTATGAGAAGGGGGATGGTTTTACATAAGAATTGCCTTCGGCTGGCAAGTGAACAGCTTGGTTGCCTTATCCAGTGCCTGTGGATTCTCTTTTTACCCTACTACTATTCTTTTTCTTACCACGCCCTTATCTCCTGGGTCTTCCCTTCCTCCTGTGTCTCATTTGACCTCCTTCCTGAGCTTCCTTTCTCCTGGCTCGTCTTGGTACATGTATCTGGGCAAGGTTTTGGGTATGAGGTTGATGCTACACTGCCTGCCTGGATGGGGATGGCCTGTTGAATGCTTTTGGTATACTTTGGGTTATGGGAAGAATTGGTTTGTGGCTCTGGATGTACAGGCTGGGCTTTACTACTAGGCTGTGCATCTATGTTTCTTTGTGATGCACTCTTGGCTGAGAAAGGGGCAGGGGTGATGAGAAATGGAGGTGACACCTGCCTCTGTGAACTCTTATGGGCTGCTATGCTTTGCTACTTGGTTATGTACCTTTGCTTTATCTTCATTGCCCTCTCATGATACTGTTCATATAAGCACTTGTTGGTTCACTGGTTATTAATTGAGGATGGGTTGTGAGAGATTTGTGCTGGTCTTTGACTGGGAAGGAAATGAGAATATCTGCTAAATGTGGGTTTTATGTTGGCTCTCTTGTGGCATGCTGGTTTCGGTATACCTGATGATGCTTTGGCTGAGGGTTGGGCTTAATTGAATGTGAAATGTGGGCTTGTGGGACCCTATGATGCTTCGGCTGAGGGTAGGATTAAATGAGATGTGCCTTGTGAGATTATACTGCGATAGCGGTAAATGTAAAAGGTGGGTGTTGGATTCTACTAATGCCGGATGATGATACCCCTAGAAGTAAATGTTGCCTATTGACTCTGGTTGATCTGGACACCTTGATTACTAAAGGAGCCGACTAACCCAGGTTGATCAGGGTGCCTTGGTGATCGAGGGACCAGTTGACCTAGGTTGATATGGAAATCCTATTGTACTTCGGGAAATTCTGACGGCAACCTTTCTTCAATCTAACTAATATTTCTGTTTTCGGTATTTGCTAATTACGTCTCGAGTCCTATGTTGCATGACCAGGAAAGGTGTAGAATGGTTGGACGAGGAGGCAAAGAAAGTTCCGATGAAAATGGATGCAAGCATATGAAACTGTATTTTATTTAATTCTTGTAATTGTTTTGTAACATTAATCTTATATTCATTATTGAGTTGTAGAATAAATTCTGTAACAAAAAGTTGGGTTGTAATATTTTAATTATGATTTGTAAACGGACTGTTATAAAACTGTGATGTGAATAAATGATGTTTGCTTAATTTGCCAAGTTCCTTGCGTTAATTATGCAATTGAATATTAACTGAAATTATGCTTGAGATTGGTTTAATGGAATTTTTACTTACGCTAATTACCGATTATTATTGATTAGCTTAGTTTTAAATAAGCGGGTTCTCACACCACAACTGCTCAATAGTGGCACAAACCACAATTCCATAGTTCAATTAGTCAAGATTATTACTGATGAAACATGATTCTCAAGACCCACAGTTCTAAAGCAATGGCTAAGCATAAACATACGGTCCCATGTTGGTATTATCAAACAATACCAACTAAAATTATCCATTCTAAGTTGTCCAAGGGGATCATGTCAACATGATGAGTACAATCATCCAATGAGGCGTAATGTCAAGTGGGATATAGCTACTGCCCAAAACATTTCTGATAAAAGTAGCCATGTAGGATAATGTAAAACAACATATTTTTGAAATGCTGGGTTCAACATGACCAAAGGTTTGTGACTTGCCTTCATTGAGCAGGAGTGAGCCTTCGGTAGAGACTGCCGCGTCCAAGTACTCCTCGAGCTCGGGATCTACACGTACACAAAGAACCAAATAAACAAGACAACTCTCGGCAAAAGAACTTAAGCAAATCTCAACCAAAAACTAGAAAAGCAAGAGGTCTCAGTGAGAGAGGAGGTCCAACATGAAAGAGGGTTGTCTTTGCAAAAAGACCAAGACATGGCTGAGAGGCGATCATGGCCGAGAGGGTGGTCTTTGCAAAAAAACCAGCAAGGACCACCAGGGTGGTCTTTGCAAAATAGTCGACAAAGACCATGAAGGGAGTCTTTTGCCAAAGGAGATCCTGAGGGGATCCCGAGGGGGAGGTCCTAAGGAAGACACGACTATTCCACGTGGTCGTAAAAGAATACGACCATGTAACGTAGTCGTGAGAAGAATACGATCACACAAAGTGGTCGTATGAACAAGAAAAGAATAGGCACAAGGAAACTCACCAAAACCAAGAAAGAGACAGAAAAAGGAGGAGATCAGAGAGACAACTGTGGTGGATGAGGACGGCATAGGCACTCCGGTGAACTCCTGGGGCAGCAAAACGGCGACGCCGGCTCCGATGATCTTCTGGGTGATGAAGAGGTGGTGGCACAGCTTCCTTGGGCACTTCTTGGTGAAGCTCTGAGCACAAGCTTGGAGAAAAACTAGGCAAGAGCGGGGAAGTTAGGAAATGAGGAAAATTATGACAAAGGAAGGCATACATGAGCTATATATATATAGCCAGATAGGGAGGAGAAAAAGAGAGAGCCACAGGAAGGCTCGGAGACACATTGGTCAAGGGTAGGTGAAAAATAAGGCAATGATAAGACAATGTATGCCATCAAAACGATAAACGGAGTACCCCAGAAGTGACCGCATTTAATGTGATGCAACAAGCATTAAATGCGCTTAAGGCTTTAGAGGCGGAGGAATTGAGAAAGTGAGCCAGACTGACTAGTGGGGCCAGTCAAACTCGGGTGGACAGATCAGTCAAAGAGGTGGTCTCAGCCGCAAGGGTGGTCTTTGCAAAGAGACCAGGAGGTCACGGCAAAACGACAAAAGAAGAGGTCACGGCTCCAAGGGGAGGTCACGGCCAAGAGGGGAGGTCCTGACCACAAGGGGTGGTCTCTACGGTCAAGATCTAAACAAGGGAGGTCCTGACGGTTAAGATCTCCAAAGGGGAGGTCTCAACGGTCAAGATCTAAACAAGGGAGGTCCTGACGGCTAAGATCTCCAAAGGGGAGGTTTCAACGGTCAAGATCTAAACAAAAGAGGTGGACAAAAGCGAGAAAAATGTGGGGAAGGCTGGGGCCATCAGATCTCGATCGAACGGAGCAAAGTGATTGGGCCGTCCCACATAGATCGAACAACTCAAAAAGGGGTGAGACGTTCGGACCGGCCGAACGTGCCAACAAGATCAAGTCGTCCAATACAAATCGAATGGTACAAAAGTGGTTGAGGTTTGGATCAAGCGGAAGGCTTGAACGGACGCGAGGGAGGTCCAAACGAACACAAGGGAGGTCCAACAGAGGAGATTCAAAAGAGGAGATCCAATGGAGGATATTTCAAAATGAGGAGGTCCAAGGAAAGAGGTCCAAAGGAGAAACTCAAGAGAGGTCTAAAGAGAAGAAGAAGGAGGGGAGGTCAAATAAGAGGGTGGTCCAGAGAGAGGAAAACCACTCCAACTTGACCCTCAGAAATCAAAAAGGTTTGAAACACAAACCCGAGCTGGTCTAAGACCCAAAAGGGGAGGTTTTAGACCTACAAAGAGGTCTTGGACAAGGAGAGGTCCAACACAAGGGAGGTCTGGACCGAGAGAGAGAGGTCCAGACACAGAAGAGGTCCTGAAAAGGAGAGACTAGGCCTAAGAGCATGCAGAGCAAAACGAAGAAAGGAAAACAAAAGCCAAGAAACACCAAAGAACTTCAACCAACAGAGAGCAACAACCAACTGGACTTAGTTGAAGTTTGGTTAGCTCAAGTTAAACCTCCAATATTTCCAAAGTTTCCAAGTTAAGCTTGAGCAAGCAAATAAACTGAATGGTTCCTTTTTAGTTTTGAAATCTTGCAAAAACTCTAGGACAAACGGGACGTTACAATGAAGCATTGATGAAGTTTAGATCTAGGGAATGAGCACGGTTGATTGGCTTTCCAAGGAGATTGACGAAATGGTCATGGAAGGCCTCTTCTAACCCTTCCTGAGTGTGAACCCAAGAGCCGACGACCTTTACACCCGCGACGAAGTTTCGGCGCCGACGGTGATTCGCATGCAGGTGGAAGAAGCGTGTGTTCGCGTCTCCTTCTCGCAGCCATCTAATATGCGACCTTTGATGTGCAATCATTCGTTTGAAGGAGCAAAGACCTAGCATTTTCTTTTTGAGCTCCATCCTGAACCAACGCTCTTAAGGAGAAAGAAACTGAGTTTCCTCGGCCAAATCGAAACGATAGAGAGTTCCTTTGCCACCCCGATTTGTTGGTGCATGCTGTCGCACTGGCGCTGGCTCCATCTTTGCAAGGCACATGCTGTTGATGTGAGAAGAGTATGGAGACGTCACATAGGGTCTGCTCGCATGTTGTCAAGCTTCCGTGCCACGGATACTGCTTCTTGGAACCCTTCGACCTTTGTCCAGAAGGACTCAAAACAAAAGCGTTTTTGGCTCCCAACAAGAAGGCCATGGATAACAGTAGGGGCAGTGGTCGGATGCCGTGGAGGGGAGTGCCCGAAGAAAGCAACCTGGGTACAACAAGTACCACTTTGGGGAGACGAAGGCTCAGTCGATGCGTTCCAGAGTTGGTCTCTCTCTAGCACTCGTCCAAGTGAATGATCTACCATTGAGGTGAATCTCCTTCAGCTCTAGGTCATCTAACACCCTTCAAAAGCTGCCCATTTGACGTTTGTTTAAACAGTTGTTGTTTTTATCACTTGCTTGCAAGATGAGGTTGAAGTCTCCGATAATCATCCACGGGCCTAACAAGTGGCCTCGTATCTCACGAAGTTCTTGGATGAACGTCAGTTTGTGGACGTCCTCTGAGGGCCCATACACTGTCGAGACCCAGAAGGATGAGCCATCAAGAAGTGTGACCTTGGCTGTTATTGAGTGGTTTCTTATCCTCAGCGCTGTGCAAGTAACCCTACTAGTGTTCCATGCTAACAAGATGCCACCTCTAGTTTGGGACGATGGTAAGTAGGAGAAACCATCAAAAGAGGGTCCTAGGGTTTCCATTACAAGGGATGTGTCTAATACATGAAGCTTTGTCTCTTGGATGCAGGCGACCGACGCTTTCGAAGCAACTATGGATTCTCTTACCACACTCCTCTTGGCCCTCATGTTTAGACCCCTAATGTTCCAGCTAATGAAACTGATGTTACAATAGGTCATGGGTGTTACTGAGCGACCAACGTACTGAGTCACCCGGGTTAGGTGGCTACGAGGGGTGGATGAGTCATGACGGCCACTGCTTTGTCGGCAATGTCATGAGGGAGGTCCTCCCGGACAGGAACTCGGAAAAGCGTTGCCAGCGCCGCGATGTGTTCCCGTGTGAGCTGAGTGTCAAATAGGTTTTGAAAGTTTCTGAATGTTGTTTGATCATCTGAGCCGCTACCTTGATTGAGGTCGAGACTCTCTGCTAAGAGAAGCCGCGTGCGTTGATCTGCCGAGAATCTTTTGTGGCGAGAAGCTGCCAGACGTATGCTATGCCGCGGGGTGAAAACCGACTGCTGTTTGGAACGGTCCAATTGCACATCTGGCAGTGGTAGAAAGGGCTCGTTCGGAGCACATTTTACCTAACGCGAGTAGGTTATTAGCTTGGTTCCGATGGCCAAGGTTTGGACATCAGAAGGGAGAGATTCGCCATCGGTATCGGCTGGGCATGATGCTGAGGTAGTGTCTGTGCATGTGCCATCAGCATGCTAGGAGGGTGGGAGAAAGTTGATGACCGGTTGGGCCGCTGGCGAGGTGCAAACGAAACTACCGGGCAGGTCTTTGAGAGATTGGCCCGTTTGCATGGTGCACGCAGCCCTGTCCGAGGTGTAGGGCAAGGGGCTTTTGAGCGCCTCCGGCGGACTTTCTGGTGTCACGGGAAATCCGATAGCCCCCCGAGGGGGACAGCGACGGGTAGGGGTGAAAACGGATCAGATAGTTTTCGACCGATCCGGATGAAAACAAATTCAGATTGTCTCGGATTGGATTTTTCTTGGATAATTTTCGGATCGGAAACAAATTCAGATTTTTTTTAATAAAAAACGGAAACAAATACGGTAGACATGCTATTCGGTGGATACGAATACGAATACGGATTATCCGAATATGACCAAGTCCAGATATCGAACTTCGAAACGACTCATAGGTAAGGTCGATCTTGTAGAAAGACCAAGCAAGGCAGCGAAGCGATCGAAGCAAAGCGGCCGAGGACGCTATGCGCACCGGCCGAGAGAGTAGGAGGCATCGGGGGTTAGCTAGGCAGGAGGCGGTGCGCAGGCACTAGGGCCAGCACGGATGAACTGGAGGTGGCAGTAGGACGCTCGGGCGAGGTCCAGCCGGAGTAGGGGGCAGGCGCACCATGGTCGGGCGACGCATGGAGGAGCCAGCGGGCTGGGGACAGACGGCGCAGCTAGAGGGAGGCGGGCCTAGCGGTGGTGGAGGCACCATGGATCCGGGCCGAGCTGAGTGCAAGGTGGAGGTGGCACCATGGAGCCAAGAACAGAGGCGCCATAAGCTTCGGCCGAAGCTTTCCCAGGAGCAAGAACCAGGAAGTAGTTTGGTTGGTTGGATGAGGCAAGATAAATGAAGAAGAAGCAAGAATCAGAGAGTAGTTTGGCTGGTTGGATGAGGCAAGAGAAGAAATGGATTGGGAAAAAGTAATGCCGAGAAGAAAGGAAGTCTATGCTTTCGGCCGTGAGGAAATGTGAGGAGAGAGAGAGGGATTAAATTAAGTGTCCATGGCTGCTCTCGGCCACACAAAAAGAATTAGGTGAGAGGATGGATTAGGAAGCGGTTAAGTGAGATTGATTAGTGCTAGAGATTAAGTAAAAAGTTAGAGAATTAAGAAAAGGGGAGGAAAATTAGGAAAAGTAAAATAGTAAATTTGTGGGAGGATTAGTAGTAATAAATTTAGACGAACACTAGTATTAATAAATATCAGTGTTGTACAATTGTTGGACCGGATAAATTTTGCGAACTGCGGACGAATAACTAGTCATAGACCAAACCGATAAATAATAACATAACATAACATAACATAAAAAAATTATTAATAAAAAGAGGGAACGCATACGTAGCTAAAAATATGAACAATTCATGAATGTTTTCATCAAACAAACTAGTTATATGTTTTTGTTAATTTATGACATGCAATTTAAGGGGTTTTCATGTTTCGAAAAAAATATCCGTGACCGTATTCTTTTTTATTCGTGTTCGTATTCGATATTATTCGTATCCGTATTCATATTCGAGATATCCGTATTCGTATCAGTATCTGAAAAAAATATGAAAATAAATACAGTAGAACCATTATCCATCCGTATTCAATCCGTTTTCACCCCTAGCGACGGGTGACAGAACGTTAGGTCCAACCCCAGGCTGTGACGGCATGTCCAAAGGGAGCAGCTCCATGCTGCGGCTTGAGTAGCCTAAGGCGCTGATCAGGCGGAAAGGAGTTGCATGAGCATTTAAAGTTTGCCTAGTCTTTTCTCACGTCTGCTTGCTAAGATTTGGAACTCATATTGGCAAGCAGCAGCTCGATCTTCCTGATGGGGCCTGCCTGACATGGCCTGGCAGACCACTTTCGGCGCCCCCTTTTTCATGCACGACCTGACGCAATGACAGAGGGGCCCTGTCAGACGCGGGGCCCATCGTAGACATCGGTGGGAGCTTCCAGGATGTCGCGAGAGAGGCCTCGTGTCTACCTCGTCCTGGGTCCCCTTCATCCCTACCTCCGGCGAGCTACAAGAGTCCATCGACTATGTCGGGCCTGGTGAGGTAGGAATGGCGGTGTCGCCCTGAATAGTCGGAGTCGCTACCAGGGAGACCGCCGAAGCTTGAGTCGTAGCTTGAAGGAGCAAAGGGAAGGGCGGGCTCAGCTGACAATGAGAAATCCTCAACACGGTGGATATGGATGATGACATTGTAGCTTAGTGCCTCCCGTGACTCCCTGGAGCTAGATAGTTTGGAGAAAACTTGCACCCTGTGATCCAGGATAGAATCGTCTGGGAGGAAGTCCAGCTCTGTAATGATCACCAATTTTTATTTAGGGATCGCACTACGATTGATGGGCCAAGCCGCCATGCGGAAGGCCGACAAGTCTACGCACGACATAGAAGCTTCATCAAAAGCTTCGATCTGACATGAAGGAGCGAGAATGGCAGACACGGCGACCAAGCTCCAAGCATGGATTGGCAACCCTTCCAGACTTAAGGTAACTCGAAAGTGCAGAGGTTGGCTGACTGCCTATGCCAAACGCGACCACTGGCGCAACAGGAGGAGGAATCAGTATGTCCTAATAGAGCCGCCATGAAGGACGCGGTCTTTGGATGAAAGGCTGTCAAAAACGGCCAGGAAGTTTTCCAGGAAGTAGGGGTGCACCGAGAAGCTAGTCTGATGCATGCCCCCTTCTCCTGGATTGCTTGCGTGACCTCTTGGATTGAGTCTACCGGTCTCGTCCCCCCGACGTAGACGAAGAGGGCTCGTTCCAGGCATCTCTCCATGTCGCGCATGGTAGGTGATAAAGGAACAACGAAGACTTCTCTGTCGGGGCAGTGGAAAGGGTTCCTAGGAGGGAATTCGTCATCGACATCCCCAAAGAGCGGCGGAAGGAGACCCTCCCCCCTACAAGGAAAAGCTGAGGGGGAGCGCTGTGGGTAAAGACGCAGGGGTGAGGACGATCATGGGGGCGCCTCCTCAGGCGCTAACCGGTGGTGTTGGGGTGGGGATGAGGGGTCTGAGCCGGCGCTGACGCCCGGCGGTGAGCGACGACAGATGCGTTCATTGACCCTCGGGTGTGACCGTAGTCCTTCATGTAGGTCGCCGATGGGCGGCGATTGTCTTGAGATGGTGTTGGGGCTTGACGTTTTTTTTTTGCAGAGAGCGGACATGTGGCCCACATCCTTGCATCGGAAGCAACGGGTAGGGTTCCTACATGCCGATACTATGTGATCGCTGGTGAAACAGTTGAAGTAGAGGCCAATGAGGTCACGGGGAATTGGGTGCGACGCGAAAACCTACCGCCGACTTGATTGGGTCCTTCGGCGCCAGGGGCGCCACCGACGAACCTCTTGCTGAGGGTTAGCCTCCAGAGGTTGAACAACGATGGATGGTTGGGCAGGCGAAGGTGCGTAGGCATTGGCCAACGGTAGCCCGCCATCGAGGAAGAGGATAACTTTACCCCTAGCCTCAGGAGGAGGCTTCATCATGGGGGCTGGCACCCCCGACTGACTTGGCGACCAGGGTCCTTGAGCTACCGGGCTTGGAGAAGGCGACCTAGTCAGCAACAGCACATGACACCGGGATTCCACCGAGTCTGGGCTAGAAAGAGTGGACTCAATCCACTTGCGTTCCTTCTCGATTTGCTTCCCGAGGATCGTCGCTCTGAAGTCTAGGCCTGAGGGAGAGGAAGCCATTTAGGGAGAGGAGGGAGGGGGGGGGGTGGAGGGCATGGTTGGTGGCGGTGGATGCCATCGCCGGATGGCCGAAGGTGCGGGAAAGGCCGGGGTGGCGAGGGGTGGTGGCTCTGGGCGCTGTTTCCAGAGCGGCAAGCGGTGCGGTGGAGGTGGACTGCTAGCTATAATCTTGACTTATTGTTTATTTGCATGTAATGTCATCATCATGGCTAGAAACAGTAGCACTAGTGGGCACTAGAAACAGTAGCACTAGTTGCATGTGTGTGTTCATTGTTGTAGTGGGCACTAGAAACAGCAGCATGTGTAGCAATTCATTGCATCACTTGGGCACTAGAAACAATAGCATTAGTAGCACTTCATTGCATTACTTGTAATGTAGAGTGTTTCTTGATGTATAAAATGAGAAGAAAAAAATCGAAAAGGTCAGGCGCTTAAGCAAAGACCTAAATATTTATGTCTTATGTGTTCTTCTTCCTTTCTCTGTGTTCCAGAGTGTTCATGCGCGTGCGTCCAGGCATTCTCTCGAGAGCGCCCAACAATTGGTATCTGAGTGAGGTTCGATGTGAGGAGAGTGCTCACCCAGAGTCTTGGGCGAGGGACGCGTCGCGAAGTCTGGCGAAAGCAGAGACACAAGGTCTGCGCGGCGATGACGAGCACGTCGCATGATTAGAAGCCGCGAGGGCGAATTTCCTGTCACGACCGAGTCTTGGTGCGTGCGGCGAAGCGCGCAAGACATGCGGTTGCAGGCGCGGGTGTGTGCATAGCACGGGCGTGCACAACAGTGGCCAGCCTAGTCGTGCGCAAGGCGCAGGCGTGCGTGTGGCGCTGAGCAAGCGCGAAGCTTCTGTGGTGTCTTGTTGGCGAGGGCGGTGGTGGTGGCGCCATCATGAAGGTCTTGCAGATACGAGGTGACGCTGCGACCGACGACTGGCGTGGAGCATGCGGCTCCACGGTGAGGAGAGCCGAAGCGTTTGGGCGAAGGTGCACAAGTGCCGATGATGAGCCGGCTGCAGCACCACGAGCTCAGGAGCACGACGATGAAGATCCGCGCGGCCAGAGCGAGGCTAGCGCGGTGTGCCGGAATTGCACGTGACGTGCGCACCGACGGCGGCGGACGTGGATGACGAACCGGTGCTACTCTAAAGCTCAGTTGGAACTAATCTTGTTGTCTATGTGTTCATCATGTTTATTTATGTTGCATGACTTTGTTGCCGTATAGAGTCATAGTAGTGGGCTAAGTCCAAGAGAGTTGCATGTGTGGCATCATGGCGTAGTGGATGGATCGACAGCGAAGTGAGCGGATCGGCAGTCAAGTGAAGCCAATAGTTGTGTGCATATGTATGTATTATTGGATCAGTCATGTGTTAGTGGTTAGTGCATGTAGCTGTGAGGAAGTGAGCATATACGCGTTGCTGAGCATAAGACTAGCTCTAGATGTGTTCGAGTTAGTTGAGAAGGTATGCACGTGAGATGAGTTGGTCCTCCTTCAAAGTAGCTGCATGCATCCATCTAGTGGAGATAATGCATGGTGTGGGTTAGTCTTTTGCGCGTGGCAAGAGGTTACGGGCGATTCGCAACGGTGAATCAGCATGTCAAGATTAGAAGGAGAAATTGTTAGCTATAATATTGACTTATTGTTTATTTGCATATAATGGCATCATCATAGCTAGAAACAGCGGTACTAGTGGGCACTAGAAATAGCAGCACTAGCTGTGTGTGTGTGTTCATTGCTGTAGTGGGCACTAGAAACAGCAGCATTTGTAGCACTTCATTGCATTACGTGACACTAGAAACAGCAGCATTAGTAGCACTTCATTGCATTATTTGTAATATAGAGTGTTTCTTGATGTATAAAATGAGAAGGAAAAAAAAATCAGAAAAGGCCGTGTAGTTGAGCAGCACCAAAATATTTGTGTCTTGCGTGTTTTTCCTTTCTGTATGTTCCAGAGTGTTCTTCTGTGTGTGTCCAGACATTCCCTCCAAGAGCAGTTCCAACATGACATCGTCGCTGGAGCGGCAGGCGGTGTGGTACCTTGGGCCTAGCTCAGAGACGAGAGAGGGGTTCCCGACGGCTCCTAGCCTCAATCTGGGCGCTGGTGTATTTGGAATTTTCTGCCTTGTTAAAAGAGTGGCCCTACTACCTTTGGGATATAGTATACTCTATGCACACCATACGTTTCTCTTTTTATACCAATCCCCTTCACTTGCACTTAGCCCCAGACACACTTCTCTCTCTCTCTCCAAAAAAAAAAAGAGAAAGCCCCCGACACGCCAAAGGGATTCACATCTAAAAGCCATGTTCAATCCTTCTTCCTCGTCGGCGCCCACCTACAGTGACCTCTCCATGCACCATGCAGTGAGCTTCTCTTCTGCTTTGCCCACAGCTCCAACCGAAATCCCTCGCAGCGGCGGTTTCTTCCATGACAACGGTGGTATGTTTTCTCTTGCCAACGTTGCTGCCTCGGCGCCGCCTCCCTACTCCTCTTCCCTCCCTTCCTACTATATCCACAGGAGCACCAGCTCACACTTCTTCCCTCTTCACCCCCAATTGCCTGACCCCCTCAACAGTAATGCCGCCTTCTCTTGCTCGTCTCCTTCGGCATGCCAGTTGCCTCTCCCCTGTTTCTTCCCCCATCCTCATCCTCCGGCGACTTGTTGGAGTTCAGCTCTGGAACCATGCGGCGTGTCTTCAGTACCGGTGACCTGCAGGTAATGCAACAAGCCGCAAGTTGGAATTGTAGTTGAGAATAAACAACTGTTAACCACTTTTCACCTATGTTGATGCAAAACAGGGGATGAATGTACCGCCATCACCGCCTCCGCCGCCGCCATTTTCAGGTGACAACTGCAGCCAGGAAGTAGGCCCTTTTTCTCAGAAGGTGGGCCGTTACAGCGCCGAAGAACGGAAGGAGAGAATCGAGAAATACCGTATCAAGCGCCATCAGAGGAACTTCCACAAGAAGATCACTGTATTGACCCCCACAGAACCCACAAACGCATTCCGTTCTCTAGCCAATTCATGTCCTCTAATGCATCTCTTGCTCACCATCTTTGGATATTCCAGTATGCATGCAGGAAGACGCTGGCAGATAGCAGGCCAAGGGTCCAGGGCCGCTTTACTAGGAACGCTGAAACGGAGGCCGAGGCTGTTGCAGGCCTCGAGAGGGATGTGCCTGACAACAGCTACGAGTACTGCCCGTACAACGACCTCGCCACCAACAGCAGCAACTGCTACGACAGCCAGAACCTGTGCAGGGACATTAGCGACAGCACGACGTTTGATAACGGCAAGTGGTGGTGGGAAACGCCGGTGGCAGCCGGTGCAGCCAATGGGGGACAGCAGCAGCAGCTTGGTTTCGACGTCGACGATGAAGACGAGCTGTGGGCCAGCCTCGCTGACATGTGCTCGGGGATCTGACCTGGCCTGGCCTTATGTACGGCGCTGCTGATTGGTGCTGTCTGCTGCAAGGAAGGCAAGGAGCACCACCGAGTGGCGGCTGCCGAGGCAGTGTAGTGGTCAGAGTGGCGTCGCTGACCTTCTTATACCTTAGCGTAACTCAAGTCTTTACGACAAGAAAAAATGAGAAGGAAAATGACTTCTCAGCTTGCTGTGTGTGTGTTCCGAGTTAGTACTTTGCAATCTTCTTCCATAAAGCTTCGCCCTAGTGTTGCTTTCTACATACCTGAAAATCTTATTGCTGCAACTTTCGTGCTCAGTTTTTGTGTTGTGTTTTGGTTTGCCTTGCCTGCACTTTGCAAGTGTTAGTGCTGGTGCACATTTTTGCCTATGGCTAGTGGCATGGTTGGTTGAACATTTTTGGCCACTGACATGACAATTGGCTGCTGATCTAGGAGCCCACCCAGGCTGAGCTAAGGCGTGTGCCGTCCCGAAGGTTCCGCTCTTGTTGCGGATGGCAAATTGGCAAATGGCGACGATCTCATTGGTACTAACAAATGGTGCCGGTCACTGTCACTAATAACAGTTCCACAGGCAAGGGAGGTGCATCTTCGTCCTGCAAGTGCTATGTGTCCCGAATCCTGAAATTGCAGATACTCTCTAAGACTACCAATAGCAGACCTCGGTTTGACATGCCCATCTTTGCATTGCTTAATTGGTGTGGCACCTGACCTCGGTTTTCTGGCTGACGTGCGGATTTTTCAACTATGATTTTCCACTATTTGATCCTATTATATGTGCGGGGATTCAGATTTGTATCTAGACCATATATGTATTCTGAGCTAATTCAATGATCAGTAGCTAGCTTATATAGTACAGTTATCGACGAATGTCACATCCATGCAACCGTATAAATAAGAAATTAAGTACTTAATTATCACAGAAACATTATAAATAGAACTTAGGGCCAATCGTTTATGTAACAGGCCGACGAGCCTACAAGTTCAGAAAGTAAATAGTAGTAGTGGAAAGTAAGTAAATCAAAAGGACATGGCTTCTATGCATTTGCTACAGGCAATCGATTGGGGTTAGGACCTAGTTATTGACATCTTCGTCATTCCCATAGCCAGATGCATAGAAGTATCCATTCACCGGGTCTTCTGCTTCATAATCTGAATCCACATATTTGAGCAACCATGAGTATGAAGATACGCCCTCCGGATTTTTATATATGACGTTCCCAGGTAATCTCAAACCCTCCAAGACGTCATCTAAACAAAACCAGAGGGAGTACTCAGCAAGCCCTCACAGTAAATGCAATGATATAGATGCAAGGCTTACAAACGGAGGGGTTTTATGTTTGTTTTAGCACAAAGCTAGTTTTCCCAAATACTATAATTATTTTCCAAACTTATGACTTAGCATTTTTAACTACAAAACCAAAGTTTCATTTGTATAAGCAATTATTATCTGGTTAACGTACCATCTACCTACAGTTACTCACAAAGTTACATCCACCTATGGTTACGCACAAGGTTACCGCCACCTCAAGTTACTCGTAAGGTTACATCCACCTCTATCGTCACCATAGCCATGTTTACGCCAACATGTCCCAGTTCTCATTTTAATAAAACTAACCAAGTGTGGCTTTCTGCACAATACCTATAACCGGGGATACAACTATTCAAATAGATTAAACACTCTACGGAGGTTGTATAACTTTACCCACAAGATATGATCAACTCATAATATCAGCCATGACACGCTTCCTTAGGCGTACGATGGAGATGATCATAACAAGGCTTTTCCAATACCCAGTCCCGATACTAGACACGCTCCGGCGGGGAATCACTCAACACTGGGACAGTGACTGCTACGGGGGCACCCACAGAATGCCCTTAACTAGGCACATTTTCAATGAGAGACCCTCCGTTGTTATGGAGTCACGACCCTTCTCTCTCTCTCTCTCTCTCTCTCTCTCTATATATATATATATATATATATATATATATATATATATATATATATATATATATATATGTTACTACGTGATGGGTTTATGCCGGAAATTGAGTAAAGTAGTTGGTCAAGTCTATCTCATACTAAACTTGTGGTTGTGGTTGCACGGTTTAATGGTTTAGAAATGCAACATATGATTCAGTCCTTAATCGACTTAGGAGAGACAATCCACAAACACAACTCGCGTGCACACTGCACCGATCTCATACCAACCATTCGCCCGAGTCTCCACCATAATAAATAACATTTTCATGTTTCCAGCGGTAACACACGTTACCACGCAAATCACAACATATCCCAAGTTGTTGTAATGATAATGTTTGTGTCCTATTCAATTTCAACCACTAAGCAGTGTCTAAGCACAACCAATAGTCATCATTAATTATCTGAGGAAAGTTTTACTCATGTAATATTTAACCTACGGTGGCAAGGTATAAGTGCTATCAACAATCAAGGAGGGGAATGATAATAATCAACCTTTGGCATAGCTAGGTATCAACCTTTAACATAGCATTTCATAAATAATAATAAGCATGCAAGTAATACTTTGAAATGAAATACTTTGCATTTGAAATGTAGGTTCAAATTGATCAATTGTAAGGATTTGCCTTGCTCAAGAGTGGACATTGCTTGGTCTTGGTCTTGGCCTGAAGTAGTGATGAAGTCTTCGGTGTTGTTGGAATCTATTTAAGTGCAAAACGACGACTTCGAATAAATGCTCATAAATCAAATAAATTCAAATAAAATTTAAATGAACTCCAAAAGTTATGATTTTGGTACTGATGGAAAGATCTTGAATTTATATGAATTTAGAAATAAAAATCAAATTATTTGGATTTAAAACGAGGGAGAATAGGCTCTCCAAAGTTTGACTCAAGAGGAAATTCCAGAAATTTGGAAAATCCTGATAAGTCAGACTGGCTGGGATTTTGTTTTTATTTTCCATTTAATTTTCTTAAGAAAATCCTCTGTAGCTGACAGCTGGGGTCCACTGGGATTTTTTTAATTATTTTCCTTAAGGAAAAAGGCTATGTGGCTGACAGGTGGGTCGAGCCGATATTTTTATTTTATTTTCTATTTATTTTATTTAGGAAAACCTAAGAGACTGACTGGTGAGGTCACAGTCCACATGGACTTAGTCCACACTACAGTGCACAACGCCTGGGGCCCACTTGTCGGTGCCTATGGTCTACGGACCGGGTATATACAACGGGTTTTAAGTGATGGCCCCACATGTCATAGACTCACACTTATTTCTACGCCTTAGTTAGATTTTCCCAATGGCGTTGGGCCCACATGTTATACAAATACTAACTACCAATTAACTCTAACTAATTACCACTAACTTAATCACTTTGGGCCCACACGTCAGTGACCCTATCGTCATCGTCCCCCTCGGAACAGAGGAACGAGACTGAGGTATCCATGGCCGGCTCGGATTCGAGCTCGACGCCGGTGGGGGAAGGCATGACGAGCACCCGGGACCGACAAAATGGGTTGCGAAGGTCCCGACGATGTTAACGGTTGTGACAGCACGATGGGAGATGGACTGAGGTGGCAGTGTGATGACATTAGCAATGACACTGTACACGCTGGCATCTACACAACGTAACTACCAACTAGAAATTGAGGCGTGGGTGAGCACAAGGGAGTTACAAGGGTGCTATACAAGGTGGTTGTGTGCCTAGAGGTGCTTGGGAGGGCTATGTCCATGGCAGCCGACAACGAGGAAGGAGGGCGTTCGCGGCAGCGGGGTTACAGTGGCTAAACAACTACGTTGTCTAGCCTATCGGGTTTATGGGAGCTAGGAACATGAAATGACCCGAAGAGGTGAGGAGAGAGCTTATCGGAAGTGAAACTGGTGTTGTGGTGCACGGCGGCGGTGCTGTACCAGAGTCGAGGAAGACAAGGTGCTCCGGCTACTATGGTGCACGACAAGGAAGAAGGAGGTGAGCATTGGAAAGGTGAGCTCAAGGCGAACATAAGGGACATGAGCTTCAAGGTCGAAGTTCACCAGAACGAGTGGGATGGAGCGGCGACGGCGAGAGAGACGCTATATCTACAGTGTGGACGTCGGGGTGTTCCAGGCGACTAAGTGGAGGAGGAGGGGATCCGGAGGGGAAAGGAAGAGGAGATGTAGGTGATTCAGGGGATGCGCTTGGCTCGGCTTATAAGGGAGATAAGGAGGGAGAAAGCGACAATGCGGCGTCGGTCTCAGCGATTTCTCACGAGTGCGTGGGTGTGGACCATCTGGCGAAGCTAACGCGACGATGGGGCGGCCTCACGGCAGCGTTGCGCTCAAGGTCTGTTGCAGTTTACAGGCTCTCAGGTGTCTCCCGTCACTTGCTTACATGGAGGGAGAGAGAGAGGGGGGGAGATGGGCGAGAGAGAGAGAGAGGGATGGGCGAGAGAGGAAGAAGATGAACATGCACGGGGGCTGACGTGTGGGGTCGGGCCTACTTGTCGGCTAGAGCGATGCGAGGGGAACGAGTGAGCGGGCTGGCTCAGCTGTGGCACATAGACGGGCTGGGTTGGCTGGTTAGTCCGCAACTGGTTGGTGGGCCACGCAGAGAGGGTAGGGAGAAGGAGGGGGTTGGGCCGGTGGGGTGGATGCATCCCGAGGGAGAGAGAGAGGGAAGAAAATGTTTAAACTTTTTATTTTGATTTCCATATTTGAAATTCAAATTTTGAGGAGGTTTGGCATACCATTTAGCTTGTAGATTTTTATAAGTTTAATTTGGAGAAAATATTTTGATCTAACTTTTTGAAATACAAACCAAGCTTTTGGAAATCCACAAAATGCAACAAAAGTTATTGAAATCCCATAAAATTCATTCAAGTTTTAAAATTTTCGAAATTGAGCTGTTACAATATGTGGGTTGTGAACGCTAGCCAACTATCCTACTCCAAAAAAAAAAACAGCCTTTCCTGCCTAATTAGTCGATTCAATCGAGCAGTTGGCTGTTTATTTGGTAGTAACACAGACGGTCGTTTCGGCTTTGGAAAGCTTGATGCTTACACTGTCTGAAGAAACACGATTTACGTGGTGAGATGCTGCTTAGTCAGGGGAAGAGTTGAATGCTATTTCTATCATGGAATCAAGATATTGTTGGAACAGCTTTTGCCTTGGTATGATTGGCAAAAGTTGTAACATTCCCTTATATACAGTACGTTTTGCAAACTATTTTTGTCATGGAATCAATATACTGCTTTCTTGAACACCGCACTACTGGAGCCTGACACTGGTAGCCTCTAAACATCAGAATGGCATCAAGAAAAATTTCACAAAAAATACATCTGAAATGAAAATGCCGTCCAACATTAACCGCGTCTAAACATCTTGACCGATCTTTCTGCAGGCACAAATGGATTCCTGAGAGCCCAAATGCAGCCAATCATCGACACCCTCGCTTTTTGACCATCTAAAACCGCTCAAATGCAGCAAATGAGTTTCATCAAGAACAAAAGCAGCAGTTGGCCTAGAAACGTAGCTAGCTCGACAAAGAAACGAAAAGGGGACATGCAAAATGATGTATACCAGGGGCATTTTGGAAATTTTCCAATTATTCTCATAGGCCACATATGTCAGAGAGAGAGAGAGAGAGAGAGAGAGAGGGTGAGGATAAGAGTCATGTGGCCTTATCCTGTTGAGAGAGAGACCGGAGAAGAGGTTGTGGGGACGCATGGCTTCCGCGAGAAGCTTGGGCAACTGTTTTGGTGGCGGCACCTTGTCCTCCACCTTATATACTCCTCCTTCCTCTTGGAACAATGCAAATAGAAGTTCCTTCTTCTCTTCTCCTTGAGATAAAAAAAATCACCTTAACCCGACTAATTTCTAGGACTTGCCTCACAGTGAGTGTAGAAGAACTAATTAGTTAATCTTACAGTAATATCGTTGAGTGCTGCAGCACTGGTTAGTTAATCATGCAGTAATATCATTACATACTTGTAGTGATATCATTGAGTATTTTGCAGTAATTTCATTGATTGCTGCATTACTAATTTGTTGATCTTGCAGTAATATCATTGATTTCTATAATACTGATTTGTTAATCCTAAAGTAATATCATTGATCACTGAAGTACTGATTTGATTATCTTACAATGATACCATTGGGTCAATCTCATCTGGTTCAGTGATTTAGTTAACAGTTGATAGCATTTAAACTCAAATTCAGAAAGCATAATGTTAGCAGTAGTGTTACTAGCTTTGTTCACTTACTGAAAGTCACTTTCTATTTTCTATCTGAGTTACTTAAATAGTCTTTACTTTTATATTAATAAAGAAGCAGAGCTCAAAACCTAGTATGTTGTCAAGTAATTACCACTCTAATTGTTTTTGAGAAACAATCCAATGATGTGGAGAAGGTCTGGTTCACCACTAGAGCAGCAGACATGTGAGAGCAAAGGATTGAATATCAATCTGTGCATATGTTAATTGATATTGTCCAAGGTTCCTAAAGTCGGTCCTAGGCGCCACCTGGGCGGTTGGCGGCGTCCTTGCCGCCGTGACTTCGACGCAGTCGGTCGGCTAGGTGGACCAACTAGGTGGTTAAAGCTAGTCCAAGGCGGTGTGAGGTGAGGTGGCATGAGGCGGCGATGAGAGGGAGGAGGGAGAGGTGACTAGCTGGCGCTGGGCGAGAGAGAGAAGGGGGCACAAGGGTGGAGGAGGAACTCGACTTGCAGTAGCTGCAACGACAGGATGGAGGAGGGAGAGGAAGGGGAGGAGCATGGTTACCAGATTCGCGAAACACATTGGCGAACCACGAATCAGATCGCACGGTTCGCCGGCGATCTAATTTGATGTTCGTACGGCCATGGTTCGCTGGAGGGGAGCGGGCCCAAGTTAGACCAATAGAGAAGGGGGGAGCATGGCAAGAGGGAAGGAAGCTGACACCTTCATCGCCGACGCTGTCGCCGCTAGGCCGTAGTTGCCATCACTGCCGCTAGGTCATAGTCGTCGTTGCATCGTGGTCATCGAGGAGGAGGAGGCAGGCGGTGGCACGTGTGAGGAGTCGAGGAGGAGGCAAGCGACGGCATGTGCGAGGAGTCGAGGAGGAGGCAGGTGGTGGCTGGGTTCTAGACTTTAGGGCAAGTGGGTATGGGAGCATGGGTCTTGTGGGCTGGGCGAACCAGTGAGGCCACTGCTGCCTAGGCGTTAGGTATCGGGCCACCGTCCGACTAGCACTTAGCGTTTTCTTGATCTTTGATATTGTCCATAGTTTTAAATTCTTGAGCATGTTTTCTGTTTATATGTTATAAGCAATAATTTTGTGATGTTAAATAAATCTCTATTGGTTATGTTATATAAAGCTTGTTGGAATCATGATTTTCTATCATTATTTATTTCCGGAATTATTCCAAGATATTTACTAAATCCGCAGTAACTTCTACACAAAACACCCAATGAACAAGAGCTCAGCTGCAGTGCTCGCTCCTTTCTGAAGTACAACACATATATTGTGTGGTTTTCGAATCTTCAGTGAAGCAAAGGACGAACAAAAAACTACCCTCCAAACTGTTTGCAACTGGCAAAAGTGCAGCACCAGAGGCGGCCAGGATATCAGAAGATCGGTCAAAGGAGAATAAGAACCCCAAGTGTTGCGAGACCCAATGATGAGAAGAGCAATGAGTAAGCTTTTACACTCGGTTCAATGTTACAAGAATGAGACGAACGCCTCTTGCACCTAGCAGACGGCCACCTCCTACAGTCCTACGGCATTACCTATTTTCACTAGTCGTGTGATTCCTTGGCTTTGCAATGCTTACATTGTTATATCAAGCACTTAAACCTGTCAAAAGAATCATCATATGTTACTTAACCTCTTAAATCTCCTAAAGGTCTTAATTGTATAAATGGCGATTGCCGATAGGACTAATGGATCATTAAATCTGTTTATTAGTCAAAAAAATCCTCAATACTCAAGTCTGGCAGAAAAAATAAAGGTGAGTAAATTCAATTGTTGAAGGATTCCAGTCTACATGGTAGGAATAAGCAAAATAGATTAACATTATAACTCCATATAAGTGCACTATAATACTTCTGCTATTTTAGGGTAATCAGGGGAGTCAGTGGTGAGAAAAATAAAACAGCATTGCATCTCTCTGCCTCTTTGGAATTTCTAGTTTTCTACATTTAGGCTTTAGCCAAAAGGCTATGCATGCGTTTGCATTGTAGAGGGAGAGTGAAGGGACGCTTGACTGTCTCTCCCCTCCCCTAGAGGTGGTGAGCGTGGCTGCCGGATTCTCTGTCGGCCGCTAATGCCAAGTACCAAGCACAGATATCTTTGTTAATTTCACTATGATTACAACTCTAACTAGTAGTACTGTTTAGTACAAACTTTTGTGTAGGTCAAGTTTGCATGTTTGTAATTGTGGTGAATGAATGCAGTAGAAAATTGTTGGCTCATATCCTAATTAATTTAACTAGGGGTAAAGCATGTTGCAAGTAACTAATAACCACTATGTTCTCTCTTTGAGATCAGGTAAATCATGTTTTATACTCCCGTACACAAGATGATCAACAAGTCATTTCAGATTGGAGGATCCAATTGCCTTGACAAGTGGAGGGGGAAGAAAGGAATCATGTGAGGTGTTTCGTTCACATTTCATCCTATTATTTATAGAACAAACGAAGCAAGAACCGAAATGATGGCCCTGCCCTTTTGGACTAATCAATCATAAGGTAATCAGGAGAGAAGAACGCGTGACATGAACAAAAGTGCCCCTGGATGCTAATGTTGACCCTGATAAGAAAATGAGGCGTTGCCCACTTAACCCTTAATCACAATTATTAGTTCTTGATTGTGGATATGATAAGGCAAAACACAATCTTTGCGCACTCGATAGATCTCCACGGGGAAATTCATCATTTCATTGGTCTAAGTAAAAGCTTAAACAGGGTTAATGAAATTGTATTTGTGAATAAGGTCAACAAAGTGTTGGAGAAATGCAATGTAAAGTGGGGAGACCATAGGTAAAAGATGGAATATTCACTAAAAATGCAAATTTGGTAACGTGCATGATGACAACATAAAAGGGGGTGCCAACGAACAAATTAATGGCAAATCATGCAGGTTTGTTCATGATACTCATTTCAGGATCCCGCCGTCTAGCACCAGTTAGTTTATTGCAGTAAAGCAGGAGGAAGGTCGGCAGGCCAAAATAAATTGAAGAAATGAAGAGTGGACACCTTCCAAATATCCAGTACCCCACAAAAGAAGTCCAACTTGCCAATATTTGTTGGACGGTCAAACAACTTTCACAGTACGAGGATTAATGTGATAAGTGAAGTGTAATTATTGTGTTCTTTTGTGAAAATCGTCACCATAAACAATAGCCAAGGCGATTTTTTTTTTTAAAAAAACATGCCTGTAATGCCGAAGTTCAAGTGTCTACGCAGCCTGATGTAAGCTGATGCTTAATATGCATGTAAACTACGACAGTGAACATCCGTAGGTTAGCGACGCAGTAAATATGTTTTTTTGGGTAAGATCTTGTACCGATGCAGCTATGAAGGTTTTGGCACTTCACCTGTGGTGTAATATACTCAAGATCTCCTGTGCCGCATTGTAACATAAACCTGTGAGTGATACGACGTCGCCAGGCCAACAGACCCGAGATTTGGTGGCGCGCGCGCGGGAGCGGGACGACGCCGGACGGCCGGGGCCGCAGCACGGCGCGTCACGATGCAGATGGATTGACCGGCTGACGGCGAGGTGCCATCGGCCGCCTGGGTGGAGCGGACGGACGGCGCGGCGAGAGGGATGCGGTGCGGGCTGCTCCTGACGGGGCGCCTCGGTTTGAGCCGCATGGGCTGACGCTACAGCACGGGGCCGGGCACACTCGCGGTCGCGGCGGCCGAACGCGCTGGCCTTGTTGGGCGTGGGATTGGATGCATTCCATCTCCATGGGCAGCCAGTCTTGTCACTTATGGAACCGGAAGGGTGGGCTGGTGCCTTTCCAGTCGGTTTGGTCGTGGATCCCGTTATTCTTTGGACCGAGCAGGCCGAAATGTCCATAAAATGGAACAAGTTTTTGGGAATTGCCTGGGAGGCTGGGAGAAGCCCCGTCGGCGGTCGGCGCTTCCCGACGTTCACATCAGGGGCCGGCCGCTTCCCGTAATCCCGCCCCCGCCCCAGCCCCCGCCCCCGCCCCCGATCAGCGAAGGTAAAAGTAAAACACCGAACTCTCCTCCGTCCCTCCCCTTCCGTTGCTTGGGCCCCAATTTCGTCATTTTCACCATCTATCCTGCATTCCTGCCCTCTCCGCTCCCTCGCGGCTGTAAGACGCGCGTGCTGTCTGCTCGACGAAATGCCGCGCAGGGCTCTGGCCTGTCGGGACTCGGAACTGATTCCAGAGTACAGAAATCACATCGAGTTCTCCAGTACCTGACCCGTTTCTGTTACATGCATGGACAATGCAAGATGTAAGCATTTTTTAACCAATGCAAGTTATAGCCGCGGAAAAGGCTCCTTGGAGACACAAGAGGAATCGCCTGTTCAAGGTCTCAATTATTCTAAGAAGCAATCTCACTGCTCAAAAAAACGTGTCTTTCCTCCTCCATCTATGTACGGCAGCAGCACTAACTAATGCCACATACTTTTGTACACCAATGCCCCAGCACCCGATGGAAGAGCTAGAATTGCTATCCCATGCTACCAAAGTTCCTGGTGTTTTCCTGGACTGATCTTAGAAGTTCTCCTTGTGGAAATGGAACCGAGTTGTTGTCGTGTGGCTGAATTCTACTGAAAGATCCCTGAGTGTTTTTGTGAGTGTTGGAGATCCACAATAGAAAACACCTGCGGATTTATGGAACACCTCAGCATTGTTGTGCTGTAAAGTAGGGAGCCATCACTTGAATTTTATCAGAAAATTGCTCACCTATACGGGAGTTCTTGTGGGCATTGGCCAAATCAGAAAACACCTTTCTCCAGTTTGGCCTTGCAAAATGTGTCCGGATCTGCAAAATACCAGTCAGAAAAGGAAGCCATTACAGTGCATCTGAATTTGTTTGCAGATATTAGAGGGAGAGAAGGGGGAAAAAAACCTTGCTTCCAGAGACGATGTCCACACCATTTTTGGCATGTTGAAGTGATTGGACCATGGCAATCAGAGCTGACCTTGCATCACCCTCTTCATACACGCTGGTCAGGTAGTTGTGCATCTCTATTACATTCTGTATAGCGAGAGATTAGGTTACTTTTTGTTTATCAAACTGAAGGAGAGAATGTGGGAACTTTTACTGAAGCAGTTAGGGAGAGTAGTACATCACGATCGCTTTCAGCAATGTCATTCATGACACCTTTGAACCATTCAAAGGAGCCTTGTTCTCTGGTAACCCAGTAGAAGTAAGCTCGTCCTGGCCCATTGCTCTTAAAGCTGCAGCCTAACTCGGTATCATGTATGCTTTGCAGCTGCTATTGAATCCAAATCGTTTTAGAAATTGTACATTTTTTATCCTGTATGAGAAATAATTTGCAGTAATTAAGCAGTTTACTTCGTTGGACTTTATGTTGTTCAGGAGATCCTTCAGTATGCTGATGAAAGGAGTTGCACCAATTCCAAGCCCAATAAGCAAAAGAATGTCATATTTCCTGTAATTTTGAGCTGGTGCACCATAAGGACCATCTATAAGGATTTTGGGAAACCTAAATGAAGAAAGAGAAGTAAGCAAGGTTAGTGAAATATACATATACCCGAGCAATCCCTTCAAAAACTAAATGGATCTAGCATGTGAAACAAATCAGTCACAATCACCTAGTGTCCTCTGCCAGACCATCTGCCACTACTGTGGTTTCAAGTCTTGCAAGTGTAGCCTTCTTGGAACTTACCTCTGCTTCACAAGCCTGCTTGAATTAGTATATTCTTTCAGCAATTTCGCTAATTTAGCATATAAATACAGTATAAGCTCCTGTTATGCTTGAATAAATTATTCCCCCTCTCTTTTTTTCTCCTCACTCAACTGACCTTCCCAAATAGGTTCCTGAGTTCTGATGTCCAGTCACCTAATGTGCGGATATGAACACTCAAGTAGTCGTCTCCGGGTGCAGAAGTGATGGAGAAGGGATGCCTGTAAACATTGAAGAATTTTTTAAGCCCCATGGAAAAAGGAAAAATACCTTGGACAATGAGGATGATGAGATGAAACCATTCAAAAGGCGAAACATCTGGGCATTTTACAAACAGGTACATCCCACTTTTGTACTTGAAACTTGGTGGCTTCTTCATGTAAATAGAGAGCACATTTCCTGGGTAAATTGCTGCCTGCATGACACATTGGATTATCAATTAATAATTATCTTGTAGCCCCTAGAAGTTAGAATAAACTGAAAAAGTTCATACCGTGGTATTCATGTACAATCTGTAGCTTACCTTGATGATGCTGACACGATAACTGGTCTCACGAACTCTTCTAATAGTTCTCTCGCAAGCATAGAAGAGGACAGGAACTGCCAAGTACATCCATGTCTGGAAACACACCCGAAATTATCATTTCAATTTTAAGCACAAACATTGAATTCTCAGAAGAAATAGTTGTGCCAAATAGATGTTAGAGCAATACCGTTCTCTTGTACCACTTCTTGGTGAGGAATATGAAGTAGGAGTGCAGCACCAGGAGGATGTAGGCAATCACCAGCAGGTGGTGGGCGTACCAGAAGGCATTGAAACCAGCCAGGTGGTGCAGCGGCGACGGCAGCTTCACAACGCTCCTCCTGAAGGAGTGTGTCGCCAGTGTGAACGAGAATGACATTATGATGATCAAGAGGATTCCAGTCCACCCTGGAGTGCTTGCAACCAGGGATGGGTATGTTGGTTGAACAAAGTTGAAGAACGGCCCAAGCGTGGCCTCAAACTTGTCCCTTGGGCACGAGATCAACCTTGGGAAGTCGCAGGTTACATGAGCAAGCGTATGAGTAGCCGATCCAATTGCAATTGCCAGTGCAATAACCTGACATTATGATCACAACAAAGGGGTCAGATTGTGCGGTCCTGGAAATGGCAAGGAGGCCCGCATATGTACCTTGTGGAAGTTTATGTTGTCATCGAATGGTATGACACTGCTGAGTGCGGTTGATCGGAGTCTTGTCAGCGTATTTCGGCACACTGGAAGCAGTATAAGGGCCATGTTCAGCTTGAGCGTCTCAGCAGCACCCTTTGCGATGCAGACACAGTAGCCCATCACCTCGAATGCTGCCCGCCTCCTATATTGCTCAAACTTGAATATGAACAGGCCAATGTTGAGGATTCCCCACAATGTGAGGACCCATATCCTCTTCCAGTTCTCGTGGATGAAGTCAACAGTCTTGGTGAAACGTCTCTGCATTGGGCTCCGGTAACTGGAAGGAATCATTGTCCTTGCAAGGCTTGTTGACGCCTGCTTCAGCTTCTCTGGTGGCCCTGGGGCCGTCACCATCCCCCGGAGTAGCGTCTCCAGCTGCCAAATCTGCATTGAGACACAACATAAGCATATCAGTATGCTGTTGCTTCACCAGAAAGAATAGAAGATACCATTCCTTGGTACCTCAATGTAACCGCGATCATCAGGGTCCAGCTCTTCCATGATCAGCGAGGCATAGGTTGCGGCATGCCTTTTCAACTTGGCAAGCTTGTTTGCTGAGGCGCTCAGCACAATAACCTGTATATGAAAGGAAAAAGTAAAAATTATAGAGATCATTATGACAAGCTTTGGGGAGAAGGTCAGATTCAGAGACATTGGTCAACTGACCTCTTTGACCTCGTCTTCTGTCAGCTTTCCATCACCGTTCTTGTCACACCTGGTTTCAAATAAATCTCATCAAGAGGCAAGTCGGGAGGTTTTTCCATTGAAGAGAAGGGAGGTAGACCTTTACATGTCAAAGAATATGCGTAGCCGTGAATCGAAGTTCTGGTCGGTCATCTCCTCCCAGAATTCCTTCAACTGTTCTTTCGTTACCCCATCATCTGACTCGATGTTCCTTCTCCTTGCCAATGCCACGAACACCTCGCTTGCAAACTCCTTGGAATCCGCCATACCTTTAAGAAGCAGAGCCGTTCTAGGCTTAGAGCTTCAATTATTGCAGTCTAAGAACCAGTTATGAGGAGGAATCTATTGCGTTATTCTGATTTAACTTTTTCTGACTACAGCTGTAAGATTTCGAAGAGTTGTAATTTGCTGTTCTTGCTGCGTGGTAAGTAGCATTTGAAAAGTTGTATGTAATTTGGATACAAATTTCTGAAGTTTGTAGAAAATAATCAACCAAATCTATCCTCGTAAATTTCCAAGATATGCTGTGAATTGAATGGTTAATGATATATCAACGACGTGCTGCAACAAGGCCTGGTAATGGGTTGGATTGAAATGGGCAAAACGGGTTGGGTTTCAATTTGGTTGACTTTAGATGGATGGAAGTGGTTTGAGGCAGCTAATGGTTTGGTTTGGATTGAGTTTTCACCAAAAACGGTCTGATTTGGTTTGGTTTGGATTAAGAATTTTCGGGTTCGTACTGTTTGGACCATGTGGGTTGGAATAGGCTGGATGAATCTCGCGACCGCTCCTCGCGGCGCTGCGTCACCCGCCGCAATGCCGAAGAAGATGGGCGTCAACACCAAGGCGCGGCCGAGGCGGACCGCTGCGACCGTGATGCACGTGCCAAGGAGGAGGCCTACTGGCTGGCGGCTAAGGGGCCCAAGTCCCGCTCCACCCGCCGTCGCGAGGAGGACGCCGAGGCGGCTGCCCGCCGCGCCGAGAACCGCAGCCTCGCCGGGCTCGAGCGGCAGCAGCTTGCTGTTGCAGCGCGGCGCCCTGACCGCAAGGCCACGCGTGTCGGCGGTCCCATCGTCCCCAAGGTCACCGAGGCCGAGCTGCTGCACCACCGCAAGGAGGAGCAGCTCCGCCTCGAGCGCGACACCGAGGCCGCCAAGAAGCGTCAGGTGCGCACCGCCGATGAGGAGAAGTATGAGTATGTTGTGCTCGTCGCCAACACCAACAGGGACGACTCCATCATCGAGGCGTGGTCAGTGGAGGACACCATCGCCAAGATGGCCATCGTTGCCGAGCCTGCGCTCCCGCCGAATCGCCATCCCAAGCGCCGCCTCAAGGTCTCGTACAAGGTATGGCACTAGTCCACAAGTATGGTTTTTTCCCTTTCCAGAGTAGTAACTGTGAAATCTCCCATAGATGTAGTACTCAAGGAGAGAGCAATGTGCTTATATGTAAAGTTTTAGAATCATTGAGTTGTAGCTATATTTATTGTAGTATGTTGGATTATGGTTATATAAGCAGTGGCCTTGATCGACAAATAGTCACTGATAAATGTCATTCTAAAGTAGATACGCTGATAAATGGTTATATAAGCATTTAAATCCAATCCTACTTTTGTAGTGCTATGGTGGCCAATTGGCCATTGTTAGCTTGAGCTAGCCAATTGCACTGTTGATTTGCTCCATTTTATAGTTTTTGTAGTGCCCTTTTGGTTGGCAAATCTTCACTCTTACTGTATTAACGCAGGCTTTTGAAGAAGCAGAGCTCGCAAGGCTTAAGGAAGAAAAACCTAGTCTGACTCTGCATCAGTACAAAGATATGATATGGAAGCTGTGGAAGAAATCTCCAGACAATCCTCTTAATCAGGTTCAAGCTTAAACTCAACGTTACCTCACTAGATCATTAGTTATTATTATTTTCTTGTTGAGGATAAACTGAAGGTCCTGACCGCTATTTTGCAATGATCTAAGAGGCACTAAACTTCACATTTTGTAGGGAAATGGTCATGATTTAATATCGACATCTCGATTTCTATTGCCAAGAAAATTCCTGCCATTTGAGAGTTCTAGTGCACTTAACATTAATCTCATCTTTGCAGGTTGCTGATTGATGCCATGTGGAAGTGCAGTGGTAGTCACCTAGCTAGCATGTTTTCGCTTGATTCTTCATTTGTGGCACCCTTCAACGCAGGAGCACTTAGCATCTCAGGGAGGCATTTCACTTATTTTATTTCTGTAAACTAGTTTTCTTAGAGGCAAAATCTCCTTTTGCTTATGTAGCATTGCTGCCAATAAGCAATCATGAGTTCTGTATACTGGAAGAGTCATACATCAGACATCAGAGACATGCCATGATGGTTTTGATGAGATTATTATTATTTATTCATTTAAGGAAAAACATATGGTATCTTCTGTGTGTTAATAATTGTTCATTCGTACTCTGTAGCTGATCTGTGGAGGCATTCAACTTCTACATGTGTTCCTGTGGTTGTGCAAGGTACACTATAAAGTTTCAGCGCTTCCTGTAGAGTTCTGCACATTTTAGGGAAAAATAGTTTATCCCTACACAACGGTCATGGTATTTTCCAACTTCTGATGTATCCTGTGGAGAGGGCATATCCTGTGATGAACCGCAGAGAAGCGTCTAAACGTCAATAAGTTTTGCTTCTGGAGCTTCTATATATATTGCAAATTTATATGAACAACTTGGATTACCTTATGCAGGTGAAAATGGAGCGCGGCCAAAGCCACGAAGCTGAAATATGTAACTCAAAAAACTGATATCTTGTGCAGGTGAAGGTCTTCCCTTGCTTGTTCTGCTTGTGCATGGTAGTTCTACTTGAGACTGATGTTATGTGATACCTAACTGAGCCAATGAGGCAATGACATTGTGTTACTTCAAGTGGTGTTACGTAGTATTATTTTGAACTCTGGTGTTTTTCTTGTCTTCTCAGTGTTCACAATAGAAAATTTGTAATGGGGTCAATTACTTACATCAAGTACAGTACTTAATAGCCAGGCCTATATGGGAACCATGTCTAGGAAATCAATGTAACATTGCATGACTGAACACCATATTGCAGATTAACATGTATGCTAAAAGCCCGGTGTTGAATCTTTTACTAGAAGTGCTCTATATCTGTTTCCTTTCCTGTTGTTTTTGCTACCATATTGTAGATTAATATGTATGCTAAAACATCGTAAATTTCTTACTCATTCTTCTTACTATACCTACTCATCATGTCAACAAAAGGATAGTTGTCTAAATTGCTTCGTTTTTTTACTGCTATCTAAGCCGCTTCATAATTTTATGACAAGGCTAACTTTTACAATCTCCACGTGCCATGGTGTGCATGAACAGTGACAATGTTCTGGTTTGCTATGGCTCCAATTCCAAGTTCCATGCATGAACAGTGATGATGCTCCAGTTTGCTATGGCTCTAACTCCAAGTTCCATGCTCCTCTGTTCTTGAACCTTTCTTACCATCATCCATGTTTCAAGAGGACTATTTTTGTGTCTTGATGTGAGATTGTCAAGCAAAAGTTGCATCAAGATTTCGTGGGAAGAACTACTTTATTTAGAAGAGTTTCCAACCAATGTAATTGTTGTTTATTCAAAACTTTTAGATACTATGAATTATGAAGATGCAGCCTGATGTAATCCTGTAGATATATCTTAATTTGTGTCAACTTTTTTTGTTTTTTAATCTCCGATTTTTTTAGTATTTGTTTTTAATCATTTTTTTGAAATTTATGGAAATTCTCTAATCTGTTTATTTTATTTTTTTGAATTTTGTAAATGGAATTTTAGCCCGGTTTTACATATTTATTGAATTTATTTTTGGAATATATTGCATTTAGTTTTCAATGAAATTTTTTTTAGTTAGAGACATAGGCACTAAGCGCAATGCACATGATCACTCTGGTGTGCATCCAACACCAATACGTGATCACTTTGGTGTGCTCTAGCCTAACGTGAATGCTTGAACTAGTGGGGTGGAGATAGGCTGAAATGGGTTGGGAATTGGGTTGAACCCATATCAAAAAAATGGTTTGGATTGAATTGCCAAGTGAATTGGTTTGGGTTGGGCTCTAAGGGATGCAAATTGGTCTGGTTTGGGTTGAAAAAGTGGAGTGTGTTGTTATGGATTGGGTTAGAAATGGGTTGGTTTCTCACCTATTACCAGGCTTAGCTGCAAGCATGCATGGATGGCATGCTGACCAATCTGAAACATCTGAAATGGTTTAAAATGGCGAACAAAACCAACAACACTTGATTGAGGCACATATTTGAACCATTTAATTATCTGCTAATTGTTCTCCACCACATGCACAAAAGATCGACAATGTTTTATTTTGTTTCGAAGGGATTCGATGTTTTTGACTGATCGATTCATGATGCCGTTTATGTTCAGATCGATGATCACTTAAAACACCATTGCCATGCAGGGGTTGCTGTACTATCATCAGACTACCAGATCATACAAGATTCTCCTATCGAAGAATTGCCACCGAGATTGGGGAGCACGAGACGACGAGACTCACCGATGCATTTCGCGAAGCTCTCCTTGTGCAGGCGGCCGTCGGTGCTCATCTCGTCAAACCGCTTCTCGACGGACTTCCAACCGTCCTTGCCCGCCGCCGTCTTGTCGAGGAAGCGCAGCCCCCGCAGTGCGGGCTGCGCGCTGGAGTGCGTCCGCTTCAAGCCCCGCATCGTCTCCGGCACCCGCACCGACACCTTGGACGCCAGATGCCGCATCCCCGACGTGATCCGCGATGGCTGCTTCCTCATCGGCCGCGGCGGCGGCGGGTGATGCTCCCCCTCGCCCATCCCCCCGCCGCCGCCGCCCAGCGGCACGTCCACGTACCCCGCCGACGACGAAGGCATTCGATCAACCGAACGTACGTACGTACGTGCCGATAGCTGGTGCTCACCGCAGGGTGACCGCGGGCTTCATGTCCAACACACGGCTGGGTGTAAATATGGAGAGGACAGGAGAGGAGGGGAATGTGGCGCGTGCTGCGGAGAGGGAACGCCCCAATTATAGCCGTTGCTTGCGCGCGGCCGCTCGGCGTGCAAGGGCCGTGAAGAAAGCTGTGGCGCGGTCGGATGGGCGCGTACGCATTGGGAGCGTGCGGTGCCCGTGCCCGGCAAGTGGCGCGAGTTTGAGGGAGTCCGGCTGGGGGAATTTACCGGACGCGGAGGCTTTTTTGTGCGCGAGCCTGCCCAGCGCAGGTGTGACCCTATGTACGTGTGGACGAGTTGGCTGGTGGAGTGGTGGGTGTCGCATGGAGCTCGTCAGCTAGCTCACCGTCACCGGTGGTTTGGCAGATAGATTATAACACTACTAATAAGGGATGTAAGTTTACAGTCGTTGCAGCATCCGTTGTAGTCTAGCTGGTTAGGATACTCGGCTCTCACCCGAGAGACCCGGGTTCGAGTCCCGGCAACGGAATGCCTTTTTGCACAAAGGCAGCGTTGTTTTTGGTTGTGAAAACTGAAGCAGCGTCCTGTCCTGTTGTCTCTGAAGTCTCAACATATTGTTGCTTTTTTTTTTTGTGAGTCATTGTCAATTGTCTAAAGTACTAGTAGTAGGGTGTCTATGCGTTGTAACAAAAAAAATCAAATCTTACACAAATAATATTTCACTTTTAACACATGAAGCGAATCAACTAATTAAAAAGATGATACATGTATCTGCGAGCATCACATTAGTACAACATGATAGAACAAGTACTACATGCGACAGTTTTGTAAATGAATGGTAGCAAATAACATTTTCCCACTTCGATACATAAATAATTGTAAGACCATCTTTTACATTAACAACAAACCAAATGATAAAGTCAACATCATCGTTAAAACAGAAAACATTAACATAAATTTAGAAATGAAGCTGTTGCGGCAGCCTTATGGAAGACTCATCCTCATCTCTAGCTTTCAAGTAAAGAGAAATGAAGCACACTCTACAAAATGGATAAAAAAGTTAAACATCCTAAATCTGTTGTATATTATATATAAGAGATGATAAAATATTTAGTGCTTGCTTACGTTATTCAATGTCCAAACATTCCAGCAAGTGCATCATTCCTTATGTCAACAACATCCATGACAAAGTTCCTTATGTTCACATCATGCAGCGCTACTGGTCACAATTCTGTTTAAAGGGAGCGCTGATTAAATTACAAAAGACGTGCATACATTATTTACATGATTATTTAAATTCGAGCTGTTTTGCACCAACAACTTGAGATCCAAAGATAAAATTGTGACAACCCATTGTCATCAAACAACATTTCCAATAAAAAGTTTTTATGATTAGTTTACTATAGTAATTTGTTGAGGAACAAGAATAATGTGTAAGATGACGAAATAATCGAATTGACTCTATACATACCACACTGACTATTCTTCTTCAACATTGTCACGGCCAAAACATGGCACTCTTCACCCACAAGTGTCTATCGTATTAGATACAGTATAATAAGCCCATTCCAGACACGCACAAAAACTAAGTTGTGACTAATATACAGAAAACACAACCTCAATGAAAAATGTGCAGCATAATTTTTTTCTTTCAAGAAAATAGAAGCATTACTGTGCTATTTGTACCTGTCATCCTTGAGGCATAATTCCCTCATCGGTACGCGATGTGGGAAGTTGTTGATGTGCTGAATTGGGCTGACATGTACAACCAAACAGACCACATCTTGCTAAAGTTGCATTGAGTGTTAGAATTGTGAGAAGCAACAATACAAAAGTCTCTTAACCGAGAGGTTAAAATATGTGAAAAACAGATATTTTACCGACAATTGACTTATTTGGTTTCAGATAAACCTCTTCAAAACATGTGAAATAGGTAGGGACATTAGAAAATTGAATGAAATTGCTCAACTGTCGAACTGTAGTCTGGTACATGAATCTTAACTCAAGCTTCTTCCCAAGGAAATGGAATTCATCGGGGTTCAGATCAACGTTTACGAAACTGACCTCATATGAACTTCCTTCCGTAAGTAATCGATCAAATCTATGCGCTTGTCTATTGAAGCAAAATACTTCCATTTTCATATCCTAATAGAAATGTGCAAATCATATAGTCAATGTAAATAAATATTAAAGGAAATGTGTGTCTAATAAATAAATATTAAAGTGAATATCGATATATACATTCTCATCAGCGATTATAAGGTGAAACATAGGTCCACACATAACCTCTCGCACATGGAATTTGTGCACTACGTGCACACAGAAGTCACATCTATATTGTATGCTGTCTACACCCAAATCATGAAAGTGGATGCTTCTACAAAAGGTAAATCGTCAACATCATTTTTTTCATGTTAAATTTACAATCATTACATGCAAAGAATGAAATGAAAAAAAAAATGGAAATATGCATAAAGGTGCCTTCGGGAAAACTTGCCTAGACTGGGATGACATGGGGGCATCAAAGGGAGCATAGACTCTATGAATAGAAAGGTTCCTAACCTAATGGGACTGTTGTCCCGATCTTTCGGCGAGGATATACAACTTGATTAGTGGAAGCTAACCCTCACGATCCAGGTTACAACCGTGCGACGACCGTTGCACCCGCAATCGCTGAACCAACTTCACGTTCGTTATCGACCTTGCCGGTGGCGAGATCGACCTGACCACGAAGGTCTTTTCCTGTATGCAATCAACAATCAAGCAAGAAAAATAGATGAAGCAACGAACTTGCTGAATAGGAATTGAGGAACAAGGATGGATATATTGGATAATTTGGGGCTTCGACGACAGCGTCTGGTTGCACTAGCTGTACAAGCAAACGATGGTATTTTTAACCTAAGCTGAAACCAATCTATCAAAACCCGAGGAACTACAGGGGGTAGCGGCCACTATGTATAGGAGAAGGGAGGCGGCCGCGGGTACAATACCGAAACCCTAGCCATATGGCCCATATAGGCCAAACTACCAAACCAGCCCATTTATTACAAAGCCCATGGGCCAACAATTGGTGACACAACACCATGGTATGTAGACGTAGAACCATGGTATATAGACGTGGCACCATAGCATGTAGACAAAGCTTGGCTCGTATGAGTAGACGTAGCTCGGTCTAACTGGGAAATATGGCAGTGCAGTAGCCGAAAGTCCTATCGGAGAAGATGTGGTTGAAGTAGAGGATGACGTGCATCGGGTCGAAGTGGTGGTTGCATCCTTAGGTTGATGTCCTCATCAAACCGACATCATGCTGACACGATAAACAATTTGTTAGAAAGTAATCTAATATGAACAAAATCTATTTTGTAGCTTTTGTGTTAGACATTCCAACGAGACATACATCTGGACAAGGATGACAATTGCAAATAACAAAGGATAGTGTAGAAAACATTTTTACATTTACAATGTTTGGCAACATAGCCACATTCTTTTCATTTGCATGATATTTGGTTTGGATGCTACGATATTTTTTGTGAAAATCCTTTCTGTGGTGTGAGACCAGAGCTAGTTACTTTAGGGTGAACAATTTTAATTGCCAAGTTTGTGGTGAACAAATCTGACTTTGGTAGAAAAAGACATTCTAGATTTAGCATATCTAACTGATGATGAGGAAAAGGCAAAACAAATTGTAGAACGAGGGTAATTCTATGGATAACAAATATGTCCCATTGCATTTTTAGGCCAGGGTGTTTTTTCACCATTTGATTTGATTGATGTCCAACATCTTGCACGTCATATATATAATGCAGCTTTACACCATACGTCATACAAGTTTGACACTTTTAGTTTACTCAGTTGCTGAAACAGTGTACAAATGCATTATGCATCAAAAGAAGGTATGTGCCACACCGAGACACATATATTCAGTTCAGAGCTTTGTATAAATATAAATAAGCAACTATAAGCCTATAACATTGCTCTCTTCAGAGATGGTGGAATCCTTTTCTTTGTTATTTTTCATGAAGTCCTGTGAAACTAATTAAATACATGAAGCAATATAACTCAGAATGAGGGGATGACAATTATTGATCTGTAAAGATATCCTTCATTGTAAGATCAAGTTTTATGGTTCACTAATTTGGTGTTCACGTCCTAAGATCAGTGGCCGAAGGTCTTACCTTGCTATTGCTAAACAGGATCTCCTAAAGATCAGTAGCCGAATGAAAATTTCATAGCCCGAGGGAGCAATGGGCCTAAAAAATCACGCATGTGCACTGAATGTTCTGTAAAGAATATCATCCATTCCAAATTGATGCAGAGGCAGAAAGAAGCAAATTAAGAAGCAAGGATACTACGCTTTGAATCAAAGATTTGAGCAGACTGAAGAGCTTTACCGTGCACAAATACTCGAAGCGTTGTTGCCCAAAAAACCCAACCATGTTAGTAGATAAAGGATTGACCTTGCTGTTGGTGTGCTTGGTCGTAGCCCTTGACTACCTGACCTCGAACACCATCAAGTTGTCTTGAGATCCACCTATTTGATGTAGAGGCATAAAGAAGCAAAACAAGAAGCAAGCATGAAGATATAACCAAGAGAGGGAAAGAGATAGGGGAGCATCAGCAGAGGGAAGTATTTACCCCATTCTTTTCTATGGAGAGGGAGGGGAAGTGCAAGGAGGGGGTCATGTGGAAGAAGAGCTACACCTTTTGTATTTGCGTAGGAGGCAACCACAGAGCACGCACGCTCGTTTGTTGCTTGCAACTGCCATATTAGGGGACAAAATTGGGCCCATTGGCTTCACGAGGTTAGTCCCCTAATATGACGGTTGTTGAGACGGAGATAGGTCGAGATGGCTGGGACCCACGATCGATATTAGGGGACAAAACTGGGGCCCATCGGCTTCACGAGGTTAGTCCCCTGACAAGGGGAGCAATGAACACTGCTAGTGGGTAAATGCTGTAGTAGATCAGTAGTACTGCCCATAATGTACCTTGTCCCAATATCCCAATCTAACTGAGGAGATGCAGCCATGATGATGCAGACACACAAGAAAAGAGCAAGAAAATGTTCGTATATTATGTGCTCTGTTCCCTTTCCAAAGTGAAAAAGCTGTTCGATTACGAGAGCTTACATTTCACCAGCACATGTATGCGCGGATGCTCTACAGTACTAAAAGGGCGCGGGGGCAACAATATTACGAGGCTGCTGCTACAATGATCATGTGGTATGATGTGTACAGTACTGTAGAAATAGTGTCTGCGGGCAGAAAATACTGTAACCATTTCACTGTTTAATACTATAGCGATTTTCACTATAAACTATTGATATGAGCCGTTGTATATAGATTGGACGGTAGGAAAGATAACTAATGCCACCTACGGTAGGAAAGATAACTAATGCCACCTAACTGTGCGCAGAGGATCCCCTTCCACGCGCATCAAGTTTGGTAAATTGCTGCTTAAGCTGGAACAAGCAAAGCTTGAGGTGTGTGCAACGGTGGATTGAGATCCTCTGTATTGAAGCTATAAATGCAAATGATCTATAGTGCATGCTATTAGAAGCAATTTTCACTGTCCGATCGAAAATCGAAGGTCCAAATCAATTGTTATAGTGGTTTTTGCTGTAGTGTATATTTCACTGTTGATACAATATTTTGCTACGGTACACTATCGAGCAGTGTTCACCTATGGAAAAAATACTGTTCACGCTGAAAACCTCTGCAGTGCGGATGATTCGGGTCCATGTGCAATACGCATCGGGATTTCCACCAAACCAGCAGCGCAGGCTTGGCTACTTGCGGCACAGATGTCTCGTCGCCTGGCTCAGGTCCCACTCCTAGTCCTACCTGATCCCATTAGTGGAAGCACGATTCAATCATTTTCCTCACAAATCTAACCAACCTAGAAGCCTTGATCTTATATGGACTCTCTGCTACCACGCTCGTGGAAGTTCTGTCGGTTGTTATTGTTAATCCATCACGACAACAATGTATAATAGACAAATTTGATACGGGGCAACAACCTAACCTAGGATACCTTAAAAGAGTCTGCAACTCTCAGTGACTAAAATGCTTGTTTAAAGTAAACGACTAACATGAGCATTACCCGGATGGGAAAATTTACATCAGCCCATATTCATACGCACTTTAGTTTAATCCTCACGAGAACCATCGGCTACGTGCAACGGAAGTAGCAAAGCAACAAACTAATTATCTTCACATTGCATATTATTTTCTAATTGGTATACCATTGCAATTTTAATGAATTTTTTTTCCATCTATCTATTCCGCTCTTGTAGAAAACAAACCACCCACACAGCTCCGCTATAAAAAAGGACCGTCAACACGGCAAAGGCGTATAATCACTACAGTCGCACACCGACTCATCTGTTTGACTGTTGTTTAGTGCCAATTGTGCAGTATCAATCGTTCTAGAAAAAAAACCGTGCAGTGTATCAATCAAGACAATAGCGAGATGAGTCGAGATAGTGCAACCGCCGGGACAGACAACACGAGGTGACACCAGTCCACCGGGCACGGAGGATCGGGATCTCGGTCTCGCGGAGGACACAAGTCACGGAACCGTTACAGGGCACAGCACTGACCAGCCTCCGTCCCCGTGTCAGGGAAGAAAAGAAAGAAAGCAAAGCAGAAACAGCGCGCGGCGCCAGCCACGAGGGTGGTCATCCCCGAGTCCCCCCATTTCTCCATACAACCAGTACGAACACTCGCGCAGCGTACATCATCGCTCCCACTCCGCGCAGAGACCAAATCAGAGGCCAGATCAAAGCCACTGCCACTACGCTAGCCCCACTCCGCTCCGCTCTCCTCTACGCCGCCGCTTGCTGCTGCTGCTGCTGCTGCAGTGCGAGGAGGAGAGGAGATGAAGCCCAAGAGCCTCCCGTTCATCGCCTTCGAGCACAAGCGGTGCGTCAATTCCCCGCTCCGCGCCGCCGCGCGCGTTCGGGCGGCGGGGTGGTATCCGCCGTTCCGAAAGTTTTTCCTCGGTTTTTTCGTCTCTCCTCTTTGTTCTGTTGCGAGATTTCCGCTTCGCGGGTTTTCTATCCTACTTGTTCGTTTGCCGGGGATCTCGCTTCGGCGCGGGGCGTCGCGGGGATGTCTTTTGCTGAATTTTTGGGTAATGCGGTGCGAAATTGGTCGTGCCCAGGCTGCTTGTTTGAGTGTTTGGGGGTTGCGGAGCGGCTAGCACTGGATCCCCTCCGCATCTCGGAGGCTAGGTTTTCCGCTTTGGATTAATTGGTCGGCGGAATTGGGCGAATCGGGAGCTTAGTGATGTTTGCCTCTTGATAAGATCTGGATTTCTATGGGAGTGTCGCAACAAGTTTAGGATTGTTTCTGTAGTACGGCAGATCCTGGAATTGAGTTGCGAAATCATCATATTTTTAGTTGGTGTGAGTACTTCTAGCAAAATCTGTCTCGCTGCTTTGAATCTGGGAGAGGATAGAAGTATAGAACCCTCAAAGTTTTTAGCATTAGATTGTTGCTTTTTCAGTAAGTCGTAAGAATTACTCCTTTCTGATCCTATCTGGTTGAAGCAGGGATGCCTATGGCTTCGCCGTGCGGCCCCAACACTTGCAGCGTTACAAGGAGTATGCGAGCATCTACAAGGTACAAGACACGCGCCTGGTTCTTTTCTTCTTCTGCATTGTCTGATCTTGACGAGCTGCACGCCTTCTGGTGCTGTACTTGCAGGAGGAGGAAGAGGAGAGATCGGATAGGTGGATGAATTTTCTGGAGAGGCAGGCTGAGTCATCTGGACAGGATGCTGAGGTTGCACCGGCTATGGAGAAAGGTGAAGCTGCAGGGGATGTTGAGGAGAATGCCAAGGCTGGCAGTTCTGAATTGCTGCATGAGAAGACAGTGCAAGGGCCACACAAGATTGAGTTATGGAAGCCAATTAGGCCATCCCTGGGCAGCATAGAGCAGCTGATGAGCCTGCGTGTCGAGAAGAAGCAATCATCTGCTGTCAGGCAGCACACAAAGGATGGAAGCCATCTCATGAAGGTCGAAGAGGGCAAGTTGTCCGAGGACTCAGATGACGAGTTCTATGATGTAGATAAGGTTGACCCTAGCCAAGAAATGCATTCAGGTGATAGTGCAAATGCTGACATTGGTAGCAGGAGTCAAGAAGAAAATTATCCTTGGAAGGAAGAGTTGGAGTGCCTGGTCCATGGTGGACTGCCAATGGCTTTGAGAGGAGAGGTACAGCCTGTGTCCTGAATCTTTTCGATTCGTTCTTGCTTCAAATTTTATATATGTTCAGCTCATTCAGCAGCCCCTTTCTTTTGTGATACAGCTGTGGCAAGCTTTTGTTGGTATTGGAGCTCGTAGGGTAAAAGGGTGTTATGGTAGCCTGCTTGCGGCAGAAGGTGAACTAGAAGATAGCAAATGCTTAGATTCTTCGACCTCAGAAGGCGTCGATGAAAAACCTGAAGTACCTTCAGCATTTTCCTCTGAGAAGTGGAGAGGGCAAATAGAGAAGGTAGATAATTGTGTCCATTTTTACGGGAAAGTAGTCTCTTTTTTGTCAACAATTTATATCTGGGAAGTATAACAAAGAGTGCAATCTGCCACATCTGGGCTCCTTATAGGACCTGCCTAGAACTTTTCCAGGTCATCCTGCATTAGATGAGGATGGAAGAAACGCTTTGAGACACTTGCTTCTAGCTTATGCCAGACAGAATCCAACAGTTGGTTACTGCCAGGTAAATGTATCCGTTAATGCTGATCCACATTATTTGCTATATGTCGCTGGAAGGAAGTCGTTTTCTTGTTTGGAGCTCCTTAACAACATTTAACATAAAGCTGTTGTACTCCAAGTCACACACCCCACCACTGAACCCAAAACCTAGTATTCAATGGTTCCAATGAAAAAGGAGGTGACTATGGTCTTTCTCAATCAATATCCTGGTGTTACAATAATATAGTTTACAAGCGTTTATACTTGGACATTTGTCACCTCTTTTCTTAACAAAGATTTGTCATTTGAATGCTGCAGGCGATGAACTTCTTTGCTGGTCTCTTACTTCTATTGATGCCAGAGGAGAATGCATTTTGGTACACCCCATTGACATTTTGTCAATGTTCCCCTAGGTGCTAAGCGCTAGTCGGGCGGCAGACCAGCGCCTAGCACCTAATCGCCACCTAGGCGGGATAAATCGGCTAGGCGGGAGGGCTGCGCCTAGCGCCTAGGTGGCCTAGGGGAACACTGCATTTTGTTGTGCAGTTATTTTGGGTTTCATTGCTTTAAGATCCCATGATAGTTGAATTAAATAATCTGTTAAATCTGTTTATGGTATAACAGGACATTGGTTGGAATTATTGATGACTATTTTGATGGGTACTTTTCTGAAGAAATGATTGAGTCGCAGGTATTGTGATGCTCTCACTTTATCTCTTTTTAACATTGGCATATTCGGGTGCTTGAAACTAAGTTTGATTTATTCTTACGTGAGATGAATATTTGGTTGCCCTTCAGGTGGATCAGCTTGTTTTAGAGGAGTTAGTCCGAGAGAAATTCCCAAAACTAGGTTAGCAACTTCTTGCACAAAGAATATAATATTTATGCGATGTGACTCATTTAGCTAGTAACTGCAAAAATCCAAGAATTCAGGGTTTGACATGCTTCTTGATGCAGCAAATCACCTGGATTACCTCGGCCTTCAAGTTGCATGGGTTACTGGACCGTGGTTCCTATCCATTTTCACCAATGTGCTTCCCTGGGAGAGTGGTTAGGCTTTATGTTATTTTCAACCATTGCTGCTTCTAGAAGAACATTCTCTAACATCCTACCTTAGCTAAGTCTATGGGGTTACCTCCACAAAGCACATTGATGTCTCATTAATTCCAAGCCGACATTGCTTTTACTGAGCATGTTAACAACACTAATCGCATGTAAGGAATATATTAATTATAACCTCTATGTAAGGGAACAAAAGCAGATGGTGCAGATCCATGTGATCTTCATAAAGAAGGAAAAGTTGTAAAGCGAGCCCTTGGCCCTCAATAAAAAGTGTGCAATCGACCATAACCATGTTTTTCTTACATCTCATGTGATGGTTATGGGGTACCTAGGAACCATGAAAAATATTCTTTACCATGATCAGTTATATTTGTTATTGGTTACCTATATGTAAGCAACAACCTTGTTTGGTGTAGCAGTCCCATACATTTACTTCTGTGTTGAAAAAAATGACATTTTATTTCTATATAATATACTATTTGAACATTTCAGTTCTCCGTGTCTGGGATGTGCTTCTGTTCGACGGAAATCGTGTGATGCTGTTCCGGACAGCTCTTGCACTATTGGAGTTTTATGGTACTGGGACACTTTTGATTTGTCATAATTTCCAAAAAGAAAAGGCTAATATTTATAGTCAGCATACATGCAAAAGTCCATCTCATGGACTAAATGGTGACTGATGCTTGTGTTAATTGCAGGCCCCGCACTTGTGACTACAAAAGATGCCGGTGATGCGGTTACCCTTTTGCAGTCTTTAGCTGGTTCCACTTTTGACAGCAGCCAGCTTGTGTTGACAGCTCGCATGGGATATCAATCTGTAAATGAAACTAGATTGCAAGAGCTGAGGAATAAACACCGGCCATCTGTTATATCTTCAATGGAAGAAAGAGCGAAAGGTCTAGGCGTCTGCACGGACACCGACGGTCATGCATCAAAGCTATATAATTTTAAACGTGACCCTGAACCCCTGGTGTCAATAAGTAATCCGGCCAACCAAATGAGTGATGTGGTAGATGTGGATGCCAACCAAGAAAGTGATTCTGGAAATATGGATGATACATATGGTGGCCTGACAGTCAATTCTGAGATTGATTCTTTGCCAGATCCAAAGGACCAGGTATCCATCTCAATCATAGTCTAAGCTTTACTCCCGTACTCAAGTGGTTGTAATTTGTGAACCCTTTGGTCATTTTTTTCCTTCCTTGAGTACTAGCTCAAGACCTCCTCAAGTGGTTGTTGTAGTTTACTAATTTGAATTAGTTGTATTACTACAGGCCACCTGGCTGAAATTTGAGTTATGCCGACTGCTAGAGGAGAGAAGATCAGCTGTTCTCAGGTATGTTTTCCACATATTCATGGTTTTATTTTGCCATAGGTTGCTGGAATCATATGTTCTTAGGTATGTTTGGTTCAGTTTCCAAATAATTCATGATTGCATTTCGTTATAGGTTGCTGGAACAATCTTATATGAGAACTGCACCTTTAAAATAGTTGCAAGGGTTTGGGTAACTGTTCCCAGTTATTTTGTAATGCTGTCTTGGGGACCAGCTTTCTGCAGTAATATGGACTGAAGCTCATAAATCCCAGGCATCTCACAGCATAACCAGTTGAAACTTTACCAGGAATGATTTATTTTTTTTTGCTTCAGCTACAAACTAGCCAAAATCTGTTATTTTTGGTTATTTTTGTTCTTCTTGTTTGCTTATTATTGAAAGACTTAGTTAATTATACCATTTGATTGTATACACAAATCTGCCATAACCACTCAAAACAGAACCAGAATTGGGTGGGTTAACCTGGCTGTTTTACCCATATCAGTCCTGACCTAGTTGTCTACATATATCCCATGAACTATTATAAGCGAATTATTTCACAAGTATTTAGTTTAGAAGTAATAAGAGCAAATTGTTGACTGTTGTACATGTGCTAACAAGTTCTAGCTATTGTTTGCTGGTGGGGGTGTAATTGTGAAATGCAAGATGCATGTACATAACTTTTTCAGGGTGCATTCATGGCTGTTGAATATTTTCTGCACAGTGGAAGCATTCTTTTTATTTATATTTTTGGTTTTGTTTGCTATTCAGAGCTGACGAACTAGAGACAGCATTGATGGAAATGGTTAAGCAAGATAATCGGCGGCAATTAAGTGCAAAGGTATAGCCAGAAGGAGAAAATCTTCCATTATGCCAAAAGCTAGACTGCACACTAGTATTTAGCTCATTGTTGTTGCCTATGCAGCTATGCAACAGAAAAAACTTTTTCCTAGCTCTGTATGTTTAGCTCGTATTTCTAAAGTATATGTACCATTTGTTTCTAAATAACCATTTCACAAAATTAGAAATTATGCAAGTTTTATATAGTATAGGGCCTGCAGGCACTTTGTTTTGTAATAACCATTCACCAAATTATAACCGCTGCCAATCTATCATTATTTATCCTATAAGCTAAAAACCTCTGGTTTCCTTGGAACAACATAACGTGCAAAAATCCACTCTTCTCTTTTAGGTTGAGCAGTTGGAGGAAGAAATATCTGAACTAAGGCAGGCCCTATTGGACAAGCAGGAACAGGAGCAAGCAATGTTTCAGGTACAGTTGGTGTTTGTTCATTCTTCTAAATGTATCTTTCCGCTGACATATCCACTAACCAGGAATCACATTGAAGGTACTGATGCGTGTGGAACAAGAACTGAAAATTGCAGAGGAAGCACGCATATCTGCAGAGCAGGATGCTGCTGCTCAGAGATACGCTGCTAATGTGCTGCAGGTTAATTAACCAACTTGATCTACTGCCTGCTCAGATCATTTTTATTTTTCTTATGCATCACTATTTCCATCAGAATTAACCGAAATTCCAGTCATGTTCAGTGTAGCATCCATCTTCTAGTAAATAATTTTGACACGTTAGGGTATTTTAAGATATAGTTTTATCATATTTATTGACACATAAACATAGACTCCTAAAAAAATGGAATTTGAGACAGGAAAAGTGGCATACCGAGCACGAATGTATGATGGCTCAGGTGTACTGTGTTCCTCGTGACTATGTGAATAATTTTACACAGATTAAATACTTACATGCACATAATCAACATCACAACGTACCCATATCTTGTGTGCTCAAAACTTTATGCTGCTTTATTCTTTATTTTATTGTTTGAAGTAGCAAGGCTTGTATTATCGAAGAGCTGAGCTCCAATTCCTGTCATTCTTATTATTTTGTTATCGCTTTCCATAAATATTTGTCAGAATTGACATGCAGTGAAGTCAGCTCTATGCCTGTTACTGTTCTTTTTCTATCTTATACGCTCACAGGATCATGACACATGTGCAGGAAAAGTACGAGGAAGCTATGGCTTCACTTGCCCAAATGGAGAACAGGGCAGTAATGGCAGAAACAATGTTGGAGGCCACACTGCAGTACCAATCTAGCCAGCAGAAAGCACTTCTTTCTCCTTTGCCTTCTCCAAGGTATCTCAATCTTGCATCTTCAAATGTTATTATTACCACTACCAGACGGCCTGCTGCTTAACCTGGCAACACATCAATACTAATTTACTGATAATCTTTTTGATAATATTTGAACATCTTTTGTGCTGACTATTTAGAACATGTTTAAGACTGCTAATATGCAATTATGGCAGCTCAGTTATGACTCTGTGTGTGTGTGTGTGTGTGTGTGTGTTCTGAAAATTAGCAGAGTGTACTAGTTTGATAATGAATTTGAATTAAATAATTTCCTGCCACTTTGTTGCCATAGTGTTCCAATGTTGATATTTGCTTGCTCCTGTTCCCCCCTGTAGAACATTTATGCTAGATGCATCCCCTGGTCAGGCAAACCAAGATTCAGCACAGGAGTTCCAGCCCAGAAGAATAAACTTGCTTGCACCATTTTCACTGAGTTGGCGTGATAAGAACAAGGTAATTTTTTCTGACCAATAGATTATACCACTAACACGTGAGGCGGGTATATGGCTGCACCAGTTTTGGCTAGTTTAAAGGGCTTAGCTTGACAATCCAGTAGATTATTTTAGCAGGCAACACAACAATGGAGATACTCCCCATCCTTGAGTTAAAAAGATCGTTGAAGTGGCTAATTCCTCTAAATAGGAGGTGTTGAGAACAAAGAAATTCTTGGAGCTATCGTTTTCCGTCCATTTCTTATATCTACTGTCTAGTGTCCAGTAAAAGCATAAACTTCTATAATCTCGTCACTATAATATTTCCAAATTGCATCAATATGAATTTGTGGTTAGTCTTCAAAATTCCTTGTAAATTCTCCACTCCTTGCCACCCAGGTTGCACTGACACTCGTACTAGGTTACATTCTGACCTGTCTGATGGGTTCTTCACAGGGAAAACCGAACAATGCTGATGACTGCACAAATGCCAAGCTTACTGACACCCATGATCAAAGGGGTGAAACACCCAACAAGGATGATGAGAAACATGGAGAAACACCAAAACTGGATGGTGAACAGACGGTAGAATCACCCAAAGGAGATGACAGGCTGACGGCAGACACACCAAAGAAAGACAGCGAGCTGCCAAGTGTCCAAATAGTCACGAATGATATGAACGAGCAGCATGAACAGTTGCAAGAAATACAATTGGATTGATAATCACAAGCTCATCCTTTGCTATATTACCTCTTTTACCTCTTCACCACTGTGGTATATGTTGCAGTTGAGGTAACACTGGATGGCTTCAAGTTTTGAACAATCATGTATTGCTGTACTTTTTTTTTTGCTCTATCTTTTTTTTTATTATCGCTTTATGGTTCACGTTTGTAGGTCAATAGATTCTTTCTTCTCTCCATTATAATTTGAGAAGAGAAAAAGGGCAAATTATATGGTTGCCCATTAGCTGTCACCTTCTGATGTAAATGCATTTGAGGAAATGTACCAAATGAACGAACATTCTGTGCAATTATGACATGCTTTTGTTGTGAATTATCATCTCAGTTAGAGAGGGCGTGCTTGTTGTCAATTGTGTACTATCGTCTTTGCTGGAGGAGTCTGCGTTGGACCTTGACTACAGCCTTGATAGAATGTTTCGCTGTGGCTGGTGTCCACCACAGATTTGTGTGCCCAGTTGAGGAGGCAGTATTGCTTGTTTTAGTCCTCATGAGAGTAAGATGTGTTTGGCTTCCCTGCATGCTCCAGGTCCAGTAGCCATACTTTTGGACAACCACTTTTGTTTCCACAGAAATTTGTCGAGTCTTTCAACTATGTATCTGTTTAGGCATCAATGTGTGGTCCTCCCTAGGCAAGTGTGCTGATGCGCAACCTGTGTGACACAGACCAATATGATCGGCAAAAGCCCATGCGAACGGGGAAAAGCGCGTTTCTTGACTTGAACTGGTTTCGGGTAATCTCAGGATAGTTTGGCATCTACATGGAGCAATTGCCGTTAGTCTTTTCTAGAAACACCAATTATTGTCACTGTTTTTAAACAGATCCTTCTCCCGTAATCTGATAACTTCTATGTACTAATGATCTAAGTACGTACACTGAACAAAAATATGATTGATACAGTACCTCAGCCCTGTCCTCGTTATTGAGGTAGGCGTCTCGGCAATAGGCGGGATTCTTGTTCTTGAGTTTCACGTCGTTTCGGGCAAAGTCTTTTCAGCACAGTGGGCTAACGAAGCCAAGAATCGATCAGCCTTATGCTGTCAAAGATGGTCGTAAGAACTCGTGTCATTTGTTGACTCGAGCATTAAGCCGGTGATGACCCGTATTCTGTCGAAGATGGTCGTAAGAACTCGTGTCATTTGTTGACTCGAGCATTAAGCTGGTGATGGTTGAAGTTAGCTGGAAGGCTTGGGCTGTTGGACCGATTCCAATGCCTATCCCTTTGTACCCTCTCGTTTGGATCGATTCCAATGCCTATCCTTTTGTATCCTCTCGTTTGCTTACTGTCATCTTGTCACCTTCTTTCAAGAATAATAAAGGGAATTGCTATTTAACTTTCGAGAATTTTTTTTTTTCACTTTTCTGTTCGTTAGATGTACTATAAGATTCATGTTGTTTATTTATCTTAATATTTCACAGTACATATATGCACACATGAATCGATGGATGGATGGATGGATCTAAAGCAACGAGCTGTACAGGTACAACCAACGAGTACGAAGTGTAAAGGTATTTTTGTAGCTCGTACGCTTGTACGTACCTGAGAGATGACGCCGAGGACGCTGAGGGAGACCTTGGCTACGTCCAATCCGGGTGATCGGTGCCGAGCTCCCTCACCACGGAATATAACGTGTTCACTGCATTGCTGTATTTTGTTGGTATATAATTTTATTTTTTGTCTTTGTTTTTACTCAACCTCTTAAAGTACATGTAAAGATCATAACGGGTTCACCATATTGCCATATTTTATTGGTATATTTTTTATCTTTATTTTTGCTCAACCTCTCAAAGTACATGTGAGATTTTGAATCATGTGATGAAAATATGAGTTATTAAGACATTCAAGAATAATTACAGTGACCAATGACCAAAATTACATAAATAATTTACTGTAATTTATGTATAATGTAGTTGTAATTTTTTTGTCTTTGTTTTTGCTCAACCTCTCAAAGTACATGCGAGATTTTGAATCATGTGATGGAAATATGAGTTATTAAGACTTTCAAGAATAATTATAGTGACCAAGAACCAAAATTACATAAATAATTTACTATAATTTATGTATAATGGAGTTGTAAATGAACTTTCAGAATATGACAGTTTTTTACAGAGAAAACATGCGAATTCCGTGTAGACAGACCCAATAATAAAAGGTTGGGGTTCAGTGGGATCAGAAACAAGAATGCCAGTAAGTTCAGTAGCAGTTCTAAGTTTTTGTATGCATTTTTAAGAAGACGGCCAACTTGGTTATCACATCAATTTTGAGACTCATAGTACTAAGAGTTCGTGGGGTTAAATATCACCAACAACCAAGGAAAAAGTCCATTTGACACCCCTAAACTTTTCTGAAAGTTCGAAAATCAACCATGAACTGCTAAACCAGATATCCGACCCCCCTCAACTATCAATACCATTCACTTTACCCCCTCAATCCAAACTAGGGTGGTTTTGTCTGACGTGGTACCAGAATTGGCGGTTTTGGGCTGATGACACCATATTGGCAAGGGATTGCTGACATGTCAGTTGGACCCACATATTAGTCTCTTAATTATCCTCCTAATGGTGGGGCTCGACTGTCATAGAAACAATTCTAGAAATCACAATTAGCTAGATTTTCTTAATGGCTATGGCCCACCAATCTGCCTAATATTAACCTCTAATTAATCCCCTAGCTAATCTCGCTTAGCACTAAACTAATCCAGAGGTCACAAAGACCCACATGTCAGCCCCCAATGCTCCTCTTCCTCCATCTTCTTCTCCGCCCCATCTCTCCCCCCTCCTGTATCCAACAATCCAAACGGTCATTGACCGTCGGGTCCTTGCCATCGACAACCACAACCATATGCCATCGTCGATCCCTCCTCCACACCTCCATGTCCTATCACAGATCAGGGAGGTGGCCAGAGCTTGGGGAGGATGCTAAGAGTGGCGGACGGAGCTGCGAAAGGAGACGAAAGTGATGGTTGGAGTTGGGATAGGAGTAGTGCGTTGGCGTCTTTCGAGCGACAGGTGCCATGGGCCGTCAGCATCGCCGCTAATGAGGTGACGGTGGCAATGTTGGCATCGGCGACGGTGAGCAATGGGAAGATGGCGACAAGTGATGCAGACGACGAGGTGGTGATGAATTGAGGCCGGTGAGGGCGGCGTCGATCCGAGGCGGTGTTCTACAGAGGAAGGAAGAGGAGAGAGATCATCAATGACAAAACTTCGACCTCCTCCCCCGGATCCGCCACCGCTCTCGGCCTTCTCCCCTAGGTCTGCCCGCCGGCGCCGTTCTCGGTCTGGCTACATGTGGAGGAGGAAGGGGAAGAAAGGGAGCAAAATTGGGTAGAGGCGCTCACCGCTGAGCTTCCAAGTCCACAAATGCCGGTGATGGCTTCACGACGAGGTTGCAGCGGCATGGCTGGCCCACACCCATGCTCACCTAGCGCCCTCACGGCAGCGAGAGAAGCGACCTGACGCGAGGAGGCGAGAAGGGAGGCGACGAGGAGGTGGAGATCTATGGGGGGGGGGGGATGAGAGGAAGGGAGGAAGAAGGAGTTGGGTGTTGACGTGGATGTAGATGTGGATGCCAAATCAGCTATATATATCCACGTAGACGTCACATAAGCTAAAATCGGCTCCGAGTGGCTTAGAGGGGGTAATTTGTCCGATATTGACACTTGAGGGGGTTAAATATCCGGTTTTGAAGTTGAAGGTTGAAATCTATACTTTCGCAAGAGATCAGAGGTGTAAAATGAACTTTTTTTCCAGCAACAAACATCCACACAAATGCAGCACGGGACTTCACCAATAATCGGCAGGTGTTGGGATCTGAACCTTGGTATCCCGACCAAACATCTAGGTGCCTCACCATTTGGGCTAAAACTTGGTTGGCTAATTCTCAACTTCTAGTTCATAGCTCCTGACATTACCCAAGTAAACTAATGCTGCAATACATTGCTACGCCAACACCTGGTTAATTTCAGTCAAATAAACCATTTCACAGTCATGAGCACCCCAATTCCAACATTGAAGAAGCTGAGGCAATCTGCCCATGAACATGCCAGCACCATGACAACCAAGGTAATGTCTAGGGCATTTCTAGTGCAGACACCACAAAGCTACGCCTAGTACACTTCACATCATCTAGAAACAATACTAATATAATCCCTTCGGTGCATAGTGTCTATCCATAGGCCCAAACAATAAATTACACGGCCAACCCACCTCTCCGTCTCCCTTTCTCTCTCCTCCCATGTTCTCTCCCTCCTAACCGGCGCCCCCCTCACCTTCAACCGCCAACCGGCGCCAGCCGCCCCGCCCACCCTCACCGGCGCTGCCCGTCAACTCCTTCCTCATCTCACCATTTCGCGTGGCCTCCTCCCTACTCCACCTCAGTCTCCCTCCGCCACCTCACCCCCTCCGCCGCCTCCTACCTCGTTCTCCCCTCCGCTTGGTTCCTCCCAGATCCAATCGAATCTGTGCCAGAAGCACCCAAATCCGATCGGATCTGAGATGTTGCCACTGAGGTGGCCATGGGGCGGCGGCGGCCTTGGTGAGGGGTTGCGGCGGGGTAGCGGCTGGTGTGTGATGGCAGGAGGTGGAGCGACGAGCGGATGCGACATCCGACGACTGGGGCTGGTGCATTTGGCGGCGACGGCTGGTGGACGTGGTGGGCTGGTGTGGTAGTGGAGCGACGGGCAGAGATGGCACTCGGCGACAGCGCTGGTGCTCTCAGGATGGTTGCAATGGCGGCTGGTGCATTCGGCGACGACACGGCGACGGTCGGTGGATGCGGCGGTGGAGCAACGGGCGAATGCGGCACTCGATGACGATGGCATGGCGGCCGGTGCAATCAGTGATGGTGGCGATGGCGGCCAGTGCATTCAGCGATGGCATGGCGGTGGCCGGTGGACGTGGCGGGCCGGCATGGCGGTGGCCGGTGTATGGATGCATTAATGCAGTGGCACCACACACGATGTAAGTGTATACAACTCTCCTCTCCAATGCATGTTTTTGTTGTTTCTTGTGTGTTGGTTTGTGTGCCTGAGCTATGTCTTGCATGAGAGTTTTTTTAAAATAATATTAATTTAAAAGATAATTAAAAAAATAAATAGTTGGTTTTTTTTTACAAATATAGGTGCCTGTTGCCAATTGGAATAGCGACATGCACCTATTTTCTGCTTGTCGCAAGTTGAACCGGCGAAAGGAAACCGTAGGTTCCTATCGACAAGCAGTGGCTATATAAACCCCCCAAAATTGGGGGGAAAAGTCATTTTAATTCTGGAAAAGAGAGAAGAGAGTGGAGGAGAGGGTACAAGAGACCTAGCGAAGCCCTGCCGGTTCGTAGCGGAGCAGATGGAGCAGCAGATCTGGTTGTCTATTTTGCAGGTAAATATTTTTTCAACTTTGTACATAAATTTGAAACCTTGTATGTTAGCAAATAAAAATAGCGACATAGAATTCAATGTATTAGATAATTTTAGCTGTATTGCTATTTGATGTAGTATGTTATTTTAGCTGTGTACAATACGTCATAATATAATTTTGTTAATACCGAAAACAATTTTTAAACCAGGAAAATAGGAGGACACCTCTAAAAATAACAAGATGCCTATTAAGAATCTGTAAAAATTACAGAGTAGCTAAATATGGTATGTTAATGCCAACTTAATTTTGGTTTCTATTTGTGCACGGTAAATATTCTGTTAATACCGAAAATACTTTTTGAACTAGAAAAATAGCAAGACACCTCTAAAATTCTCTAAGAAATCCACAGTACATACATAGGGTATGTAGAGCTGAATTAAAATATTGTGAACTTATTTTTTGTTTCCATTTATACACGGTAAATATTTTGTAAATGCTGGAGACACTTTCCAAACAAGGAAAGTAGCAGGATACCTACAAAAAAATCTGTAAAAATTGCAAAGTATCTAAATAGGGTATGTAGAGCTTAATCAAAATAATCCCAACTTAATTTTGTTTTCCATTTGTGCACGTTAAACATTCTGTTAATGATGAAAGAACTTTTTAAACTAGGAAAATAACAAGACACCTCAAAAAAAAAATTCTCTAAGAGATCCAGAGATGGTACATAGGGTATGTAGAAGTGAATCAAAATATTGTGATCGTATTATTTTTTCTATTTGTACATGGTAAATATTTCGTAAATGCTGGAGACACTTTTTAAACAATGAACGTTGCAAGTTACCTATTAAAATTGAATTAATTAGGTATGCCGCTTCTTATTACTTTTTGTATATGTTTCGTAGTTTTTATAATGTATGCACTAAATTTTCAGGTACCGCAGACCCAAAATATGCTGCGTAGTGGCCGTATGAGTTGCTTGACTCGGTCATTGATGCACATCATTGTAGTCGCCTCAGTACCATCTCCCCTAGAAGGGCGAGGCGACGATTGAGCTTGGCGCGCTGTGGCTGCGCACGCCCATGAGGGCATGGACCCACGTTGGGTTTTGAGGTACGTGTAGTTAAGACCTTCGTATACTCAATTGCAGCCTGACTATTTTGGGTGGACTAACGTTTGTTCTGAATCTTTTCGATGCAGTTTGAGGGTGACAGGCCTCCTTCCATTAGCAAGGATGGTTGAGGCGACGTGGGAGGATGATTAGGGCCGCCGTGGGTGGAGGTCATACGTGTAAAATCCCAATTTTTAGGAGTTTTCAAAAAAAAATTCAAATTAAAAATAACCATTTGGTTCTGTTGAATTGCTAAAGCTTAACTTCGAAATTTTGGAAAAATCGAAAGAAATTTAAGCTGACTAAATCAAACTTCAACTAATTCAATTGGGTTTATTTTGAGTTTATTGGAGTTCTCTATTATTTAAAAATTCCCTTTCTTTGTTTTGGCCAAATTCCCGTCGACCATTCCTGCTTCCGCCTCCTCCCTCACCTGCCCTTGACCTTGCTGCCTCCCCGCGCGCCCCTTTGCCACGCCCTGGCACCACCTTCCCTGAGCTACTCCCTCTTCCCCTCTCAGCCTTTTGGTTTCAACCATCCTTTCGGTTTCGACCATTCTTTCGGTTTCAACCAATCTTTTGGTTTCGAGCATTCTTTCGATTTCGACCAGTCTTTCGGTTTTGACCAGCCTTTCGGTTTTGACCAGTCTTTCGGTCTCGACCAGCCTCTTGATTTCAACCAGTCTCTCGGTGTTGACCAACCTTTTGATGTCGACCGCCTCTCGGTTTCGACCAGCCTCTTGGTGTCAACCGCCTCTTGGTTTCGACCAACCTCTTGGTGTCGACCACCCTCTTGTTCTCGATCAGCCCCGCCTGTCAGCCGCCTGCTCACTTTTTCTTCCTCCCATCGTGAAAGTCCTCGTACATTAAATGTTGTTGTTTCGCATTAAATGCTGTCACCTCCGACATGCCCGTTCCTCCTCTTGTCTCCTCCACTACCTGCCCCCATCCCCTCTTTCACCTGCTGGCCGTGCGCCCATGCCGCGTCACCGTAAATCCTGTCGCTCCATCTTGTCACCCGTTTTCCCCTCCTTCCTCTATAAAAGGAGCACCAGGAAGCCCTCTGCCTCCTCTTGTTTTCCCCTCAACTCTCCCTTTCTCTTGCTCTCGCCCCGTTTCGCCGTGCTTCAAGTTTCACCACCGAAGAGTTCACTGGGGCACCTACGCCGTCCTCGACCGTCGTTCGCCATCCTCCTTCAGCCTCTCTCTCGGTCCTGGTGAGTTCCCTGAGCCCTGTTCTCCCTCGTGTTCTTTCGACCACGTCGAGCTGTCGAATCCTTCTTTCTTCTTTCGACCACATTGAGTAGTCGAATCCTTCTTTCGACTAGTCGAACCTCTTTCGACCAGGTCGTTGAACCTCTTTCCGACCAGTCGAACCTCTTTCGGCCAGGTCGTTGAACCTCCTTCCGACCAGTCGAACCTCTTTCGACCAGATCGATTGAACCTACTTCCGACCTTGTGATTTCAAATCTTCCGAGAGCCTGTTCTCCTTCGCTCGAACTTCGATTTGAGTGATTCAAATTTCTAACTTCATTTAAATTTAGTACCTTTCTTTTGGTTCTAGTTTGGAAGTTTTTGGATTTTATTTGGAGTTGTTTTTTTGGATCTTTTCACATGTGTAGATTTCGGCTTCTCTGAAGAATTCTTGGACGCGACGACCTCGACCGAAGCATCCCAACTCTCCAACGAAGGCAAGTCATAGACCTTTAATCATGTTGTACCCAATTTATAAAATTATATTGTTTTGTGTTAACATGCATGGCTAGTTGTATAAAAATGGTTTTGGGAATAGTTAAACACCTACTTGGCAGTATGACTCCTTGAATAATTGTGAATAACATGTTGACATATACCCTTGGATACCATAGTTTGGGTAATCTTAGTCGGACATTATTGTAATACCAACATGAGTGCGTTTTATGCTTAGTCATGTCTTAGTTATGCGATATCTCTCGATCACTTGATCCAAAAATGATAAATTTGACTTTATGATATATGGAATTGTGGCGGAGCCACTGTTGATAAAATTTGTTGTGCCATAGCAAGGGTTTCCATTCGGCCTGGTTGAACCAAAAATGTTTTCATACTCGGGCGAATGATCATGCAGTAAACGAGAGAATTTTGGGATGTTGTTGCCTCGCCTGAGTATTCTCTAAGGACTTAACTTTGTGCGCCATTGATCTGGGCCATACCGTGCAACCACATGCCCAGGATGGGGTGAACCTGGCCAACTAATTAGCAATGTTTTGATTCGGTTCTGTTTTGGTGGAAGTGTGAAACCTGGGATAGACATTCACACTTGGCGCAAGAGTGGGCCGGTCGACTGAGATGTTGTTTTGTAAGGTGGATATTGGAAGTTGTGAAGCCAATCGGAGGCAAACAGAACCAAGTTAAAACAGAACTTTGTAAAGGCCTTGTTACGTGCTCTAGACTGCTTACCTAAGGTAGTGAGCAGTGGTATCGACGGATGCCAAACAAACTAGAGAAGTCATGTCATGTAGGTAAAGCTGTACAACCTCTATAGAGTGTAAAACTATTCGAATAGCCGTGTCCCCGGTTATGGACAATGCCCGGTGATTTCACACGAGGGGTAGATTTTCTCAAAAATGTGGTCATTACTGGTTTCGAGTTGTTGGAATGGTTTGGTTGGGAAGCGATCTGGTTATGGTCATTGGTTGGGAAGTGAACAGGGTGTTCACGAGTTGTTTCAAAGAACTTGATTACCTATGTATGAATCTTTCAAATTGTGCTTTACAATCTACTTATTGTATTTACTACCAATACTGCTTTCTGTAAAATAGCCATAAAGCTATCATTGTCAAGCCTTGCATGAATATTATCTGCATACATTTCTCTACGACTTCCTGAGTACTTTAAGTACTCATGGCTTTGCGCTATTTGTTGATCAGTCGTCGAAGAAGACTCAGGGAGCACCGAGTTCTATGTGGAAGGCTATTTTGAAGACTATGCGAACTAAGATGCGTTCTCCACTCGATTGCCTGTGGGCATGTCGGATGGCTTCCACGAGCTTGTTTTATTCCACTGTAAGTTTATTGTGGTCATGGACCTGGTCGTAGATCTGGTCGTGGATTTAGCCCTATGTGGCAGGCTCTGTAAAACCTTGACCATAAGGTCCTTTTGCTGATAAGTATTATTGTTTTGTTTGCTTCCTTAGCTATTTCGTTGTATGGATATGATTTCATCTATGTTGCAACCGTGTGGACTAGCTACTGATCATGGGACTAGTTCGGAATGCACAGAGGGTCCCGGGGTTGCTTATCCGGGGTCCCGACAGAGGTGGTATCAGAGCCATATCGACTGTAGGACGCAACCATAGTTAGCATGGTCGTGTAGTCAAAGACTTCAAATTTTATTTTCTAAATCAAACCCAGTCAATTGATTAGTAGTTATTCTCCTCTCATCTTACTCTAATTCTTCTCTCATCTTATTCTAATCTTTCCCCATATCATCCCTAAGTTCTTATATCTTATCCCTTCGGAAACTTTGTTTCTGAATTCAAACTGATCCTTCTCACCTCAGTAATCTCTATCGGATTGAGCCTTGCTTCAAGCCGACCATCCGTATAAGTTAGACTAGAAGTGAATTAGCTAGTTGCCTTCTCAGTTTAGTATCATTTAGTCCAAGTAATAGGACCTTCGGCTTGAGTTTTGTTGCCTCTTAATAGCTTTCCGGCTATTTGTTCGTTGAGTTAAACTGACTTTCTCCTATTATATTGCTCTGTCTTTCTCCCTTGTTCTCTCTCGTCTATGGTGCTTTTCCCTCTCAACTACTATGCTTTCTTCTTCTCGTCTATTAAACTGAGGAAAATTAGTGCAGATGGTTCAGACCCACAACTCGGCAAGTCAAGATGAACCAGTAGATCCCTTTACACCCCCACGACAACCTCCTCTGGTAGCAACCTCAGATCAAGGTTTGGGTCAGTTCATGGCAGCCGAGACACAGTTGATGAGCGTGATGATGCAGAATATGAACCAGATGATGACTCAATAGAACCATACTGCTGCCACCCTAGTCACAATGCTGAATTAGAACAACCAAGCAGCTGCTATACCACCCCCACTAGTCTTTCCTCAATCAAGGCTGGCAGAGTTCATGAGGATCCATCCGTCTAATTTCTCCAACTCCTCCGAGCCCTTGGACGCAGATGACTGGCTGCGCTCTGTCGAGAAGAAGCTCGCCATCGCTCGGTGTGATGACCATGAGAAGGTTTTGTATGCCGCGCACTAGCTTGAAGGCACTACCGCGGAATGGTGGGAGAATTACTGTGCCGCCCATGAAAACCACCAGAACATCACTTGGGCTGATTTTTCAGAAGCTTTCCGCCACTCTCATATTCCTGATGGGAAGGCGGAAATGAAGAAGAACGAGTTCCGTGAGATGTAGCAAGGAAGCATGTTGGTGAGTGAATACCTCAACAAGTTCATTCAACCCTCTCGTTATGCTCAAGAGGACGTTGCCACAGATGATGCACGTCAGAAGCGTTTCAAGCGGGGACTCAACCCTAGCTTGAAGGTTCAAGTCGTTAGCAACGACTATGTAGATTTCTAGTGGCTAGTAAACAAGACTATGCTCACAGAAGATTCCTGTCAGGAGCGCTTCAGCATGATGGCACAGGAGATCAGATGGGTCATGAACCAGTTCATCGAGAAGACGAGACGAGGCATTGAGCTGGTGTCCTGCCGTAGGCCAAGGGAGGTGGTGGACCCACCTGTGCGTGGACAGGGGGTGAGCCACGGTGCGTCGCGCCCCACGGCTCCTTACCCAGATGTGGCGAGAAGGTCCTCGCGGCACTGTGCTGGGAGTACCCCAGCACAGTTTGTAGGTCAGCATGACACACTCATGTCTAGTTATTTATTTCGAACTCCACTAGTCACTAACGACAATTTCTTTGGCAAGTCCTGAGTACCACTCGTACATGCGGCACGAGTACGCAGAGCCGTCTGCTACCTTCGTGCACCGAGGTATATCTGTCTTGTCACTACAAGAAATCTGCTGAACGGTGACAATCAGAATTCGTCACGGATCTGTGTTTTTTTGTCACAGTATGGGATCTATGACGCTCCCATGACGAAAAATCAATCGTCACCTATAGTGCGTTGTTGATTGGTTTCTATGACAAAAGCAGCGAAATGCACAATGTATTTTCTCGGTATGTCCGCCATGTTTTCATGCATAATTTACTATTTCATAGCTCGTGCACTCCTTTGGGAGGAGGATCTAGTGTCGCATGAGGAGTCATGCTCCGGGGACTAAGATTTCAACCTGGGTCGCGGTGGGCCTTCACATGGTGAGAGCAGTTAGGTCTCCGTGGGGGCTTCACAGCTGCACGGTGCGCCCAGAGTGACCCAGCTGATGCAGGATCCTCTCGCGACACCCCCAGGCTACTTGCATGGGTAGGGTGCATCGGTCGCCTGAGCCTTTGAACTACTCGTACCAGCGCCCACAGCTGCTCCGGACGAGGCCAAGAGCCACACGTGGGGTACGCCCCAAGAGGGCCTGCAAGTAGATACTTGTTGCTGTAAATATTAGTCATGCCATGTAAATATAAATTTATATACAACTTACATTATGGTAGTGTCGTGTTCCGATACTATTTGTTCTTGTGTGCACGAGTAACCACGTGAGGAAGCCAGCATCGCGACACCCCTCCATTTCGGACCTTAAGTACTGCACCAGGTCATGCCACACGTTACCACTTTTGTAGACCGAGATGACAACACATTTCGATGCTACCTTTCTGCACCGAAAAGACCACAGTTCGCCACGCCCCCTTATCTGACCGAAAAGATGGCACCCGGTCACGCCACACACTGCCAATTATGCAGGCTGAGATGACAACACACTTCGATGCTACCTTATCACACCGAAAAGACCACACTCCGTCACACCACCTTTTCAGGCTGAAAAGACCGCACCCTGTCACGGCACACGTTGCAACTTTTGTAGACCGAGTTGACAACATACTACGACGCTACCTTATCAGACCGACAAGACGACACAATGCCAAGCCACCTTTTTAGACCAAAATAGCCACACTCTGCTACGCCCCCTTTTGGGCCAAAAAGACTGAGTTGACAACACACTGTGATTCTACCTTATCAGACCAATACAACCACACTATGCCAAAGCACCTTTTCAGACCGAAAAGACCACACTCTGCCACGCCCCCTTTTTAGGCCGAAAAGACCGCACCCTGTTACGCCACATGCTACAACTTTTGCAAACTGAGTTGACAACACACTACGACGCTACCATATCAGACTGACAAGGCCATACTATGTCACACCACCTTTTCAAACCGCAAAGACCACACTCCGCCACGCCCTCTTTTCAGGCCGAAATAGCCCATTATAAAAGGAGGAAGAAGAGAACTAGAGGAGAAGAGAGCTGCAGGATAACACTACATCACCACACCCAATACTTTACTAATGCTTGGTTCACACAACTGTGAGGAAGGAGATGTCGAACTCGTCAGCGAACTTCTGCGTGAAGATCCCGCGGAAGCGCAAGTGGCTTGTCGAGAGGGCTAAATCCTACTCGGATTGTTCTATGAAAGATGCGCCGATACCACCGGAGTTCCCACGCCCACAGTATGTGTGCGAAGAACCGGCTAAGATCATCTAGTCCATACACCCAGCGATGGTCGTCTGGGTGTACTACACGTGTGGTCATCACCTCATAAGATTTTCCACATCTTACGTTCCATTCCATAAATCCATAACTACATCTGCGCATAATGACAGTTGGAGATGCGATGCAACTTCTTCCAATAGATCGACGACCCGAACGTGTACGATAGAGCCTTCATCGAGCAGAAGTACATGCTGAACTATACGATGCGAGCTGAGACCTTCAAATGCTGGAAACCCTACGTACCTGACCCGACTAAAAAGACACCGGAGGAGCCCAGGAGAGCAGGGTGGTGGTGGAGGACCCCCAAACTGGAAGCTGAGTACGATCGGGTCGAGCGCGCGGAGCAGAAGGGGAAGGCTCCTGCTAGTGAGACCGGCGGTCATCTTAGCGCTCCCCGTCGCCCGAGCATAGTCTGGATCGAAGAGGTAAGTTATGTTCAATTTTGCATCTTGAATATTAACTTGGCCCTACGTTGTGCTATCCTAACATCATTCAATCGTTCAGCCGCCTCAGTAACATGGTCGACTTCGAGACCGCCAACGCCGCAGATATTCGAGACAAGGAAGGGACCGATGGGCGCCAGATCGATTGATTTCGTTCGAATCAACCTTTTTTTATTCCAAAAAGACGCACATGTATCGTTGATGTATTTTGGTTTGCTCATTCGTTCATGTTGTCGTTTCTAATGTACGTAACCAAACTGAGCGCGCCATCTATTTCGCAATTAAATTATGAAGTCTTTCAAACTTATATCTTTTTTTCCCAGATATTTTGACTATTACATATTACGTAATTTTTTCCCGAAGGAATTGGTTCCACGAACAATATAATCGGGACAACAACGCGCATGGCAACCCGAAACCCAAATATTTTTTTCCATTTCGCTCTGAAGGGGGCTATTTGTGTTATTGCGCCGCTGAACTCGTATTCCCTACTTCATATTTCATTATCTTCTTTAATTTTGGGTTCCGATGTACGCGAACACTTCAAGATATTACAAAAAAAACTTCGTGAAATACAGTTAATCTTTAGGCAGAATTATCTAGACATAAAAAAAAAATCAAATATAGGGCCCTATCGCCTGTCGCCAGTTCAATTGGTGACAAGAACCTCTCCGCACTGTTTCAATTGGTGACAGAGTTCCTGTCGCCGATTGGAATGGCAACAGGAACTTGTCGTCATTTCAAATGGCGACATGCACCTATATTTCTAGTTTTTAACTATTTATTTTTGTAATTATATTTTAAATATAAATAAATAAATAAATAAATAAATATAAATATAAATATAAATATAAATATAAATATATATATATATATATATATATATATATATATATATATATATATATATATATATATATATATAATGAGACACGGCTTTCCTCTCTTTTTAATTTACTCTCCACCCAAGCATCAATCCTAATTAGCATGTTATAGACATTGCTGCCGTACGAGCATTGGGAATGCCCTTCTGGACTAGTGTCTTTTCCAGTTTTATCACAGATGTGACCTTAAACCCGGTAATCAGTGGTGCCCTGTATGCACCGGTACACTAATTTTTTTTTTCAAAACCCACAGAGTATATAAATATTATTGTCAAATTGTTTCTCCCTTGATGACAATCATTGTATAAGACTTTAAACTTTTATAAAATATGCACTCTCATTTAAATTTTTCGAGTTCCACCACAGGCATCGCCACCACCACAATCCTAGCATTAGGGGGACATATTGCACTCCACTACCGGATAGGGCTGCTATAAAGCCCATAACGACTTGCTGTATAGCCTCATCTGTATAGTCTTTGCACTATATTCAGTTAAATTGTACTGTGCTTGCCAGTCTGGTTACAGCCGTACAGGCACCGACTACTCTTACCTGCCAGAGGTAGACAACTGAGACACGTGTGTCAATCTGGAAAGTCACTACTCACTACCAACTGGTGTATATATATCTACAGAGTCTAACATGTGCAGACTAGAAGGTGAAGTACTTTGAGGCAGGAGTACAGCTACTACATCTCCTCTCTGAAAACAATTAACTCTTAAGGTGATTGCATTCTTCTCTCAGATAATGTAATAATTTCTTGTTACAATTCATGGTGTATCTTTGTAAATTGGAATGTATTTACTTGAGGCTAACCATTTTGTTGTCACCTTCAGGTTTCGTCAATGGGAGGTGAAGGGAAGGCGCATTCGACGGAGAGAAGCGGGAGAAACTTACCGAAGAGAGGCCAGATAAAAGCTAAGATTTTTAGGTCTATTTTCGCCTCACTCGCAGCGCTAGCTTCGAAGATTGGAGTCAAAGGAAAGATCAAAGAAAGATACGGTGTAGAAGACGTACTTTCATAGTTGCATTAAGCTGCATCCTAATGTGTTAGTATCTGAAAGAAATAAACTCTGACAATGCAAAGTGCATCCTGCATTAGCATATAATGAGTGTTTTATGTTTGTCCAGAGAAAACAGCCCGTTGTCTATTTTTTTAAAGAAAAAAACATAGGCAGAAATATCTACCAATTTGTTCGGTTAAAGAAACAGGTGAGACCGTGAGAGTACCCTGCACCTAAGCGGTCCTAGCTAACCCAGGTGGGCGGGGAGGATAAACAGTCCCCCACCATTGTCTTACTTATGAGTGGAGTTTTCCACCCGTACGGTCCGAAAAATGAGCATTGAGCTGATAACGACAGCAAAAAAGTACCAACTCGCTCCCCATGTTTAATTAATGTTTGTCTATCTACACATGAACACTGCAAAATGTTGTGATAAAGTGTGATATCATTGTAGCTGTTTAGCCAGAGGAACGATGGAAGCCGCAATGTCCCTCGCCGTAAGGCTAAAATTTGCATGCGTGTTTCGATTATCACAGCGTAATCAGTAGTTACATGTCCATCGAATCGGCCGGGTCTATAGATCGAACGGAAGGAAAAATTAGTAGTTACATGTCCATCAAAATTTGCATGCGTGTTTCGATCCTCGGACAACAGTTGCAACATATCCGGACAATGGTTGCAACATCCTCGGACAACAGTTGCAACATCTCCGAACAATTGTTACAACATCCCCGAACAACGGTTGTAACATTCTAGGACAATGGTTGCAACATCCCCGAACAACGGTTGCAACATCCTAGGACAATGGTTGTAACATCTCCGGATAACAGTTGTAACATCCTAGGGCAACAGTTGCAATATCCCCGGACAACGGTTGTAACATCCTAGGACAACAGTTGCAACATCTCCGGACAATGGTTACAACATCCCCGAACAACGGTTGCAACATCCTAGGACAACGGTTGCAACATCCCCGAACAACGGTTGCAACATCCCCGGACAACGGTTGCAACAACCCGGACAACGGTTGCAACATCCTAGGACAATGGTTGCAACATCCCCGAACAACGGTTGCAACATCCCTAGACAACGGTTGCAGCATTCCCGGACAACAGTTGCAACATCACAAATCAAAACAAAGCATCTAAAAAAAATGCATTGGAAAACATTGCAATATCGCCGTGAACCGTATGCAATTTTTTTTATTGATGCAACATTTTTTTCTACATATTGCCTTGTAGCTGCTGGGCTTGTTGTTGGCTTTCAATAAAGCTGAGTTAATCCTTGTGTCTAAAAAAAGCTGCTGGGCTTGCTAGCTCCTGGTATGTTGCTCTTCAGGTTTACTGGTTAAGCGTTGAAAAATATCTAAGAATGATGCCGAGAGCAATCGCCATAGTTTCATTCAATTAGAACTCGACCATTTGATTAGACATGTAGACGTTCGATGTAGACATGTAGACGTCCGATGATGAGAACCAAAAGACATTGCCCCTGGCATCTTCTCCCCGTCAAAAAAGGAAAAAAAAATCACACGGTGTGCAAGGAGCTAACGAGCGCAGACTGGATCACTTCGCTAAAGGAACTTGTACATGTCATATCAGCGTGCGTCCTAGGCTCCGGACGTCTTCACCTTATCATTGCCCTTGTCTTCATAGCAACCCATTACCCATGTTTCGGACAAATGTATTGCTCTCATTAAACTTAGCTAGCATATGTTTCCCGTTTTCTAGCTTACTAACCTTGGAAAATTTTGCAAGTTCTCCCCTATCTTCCACACCAAATCTATAGAAGCCACAATGCAATTGCAAACTGGTCTCCAGTAAATTGCAAGATAGATAATGGTAAGCAACGATAGCAGAGTAGAAAGATGAATGAGATCGCAACATCCATGAGAGCTTGAAGAGGGTAGTACGGAATGCGTTGTTTTGGAGGAAGTCCACGAGAAAAGAGTTACGTATAATTTTGTGCAAAATGAGGGGGTGGGACTTGTGGTGGTCGGCCTGTATTGACTGCCACGAGTATCTACTGGATCTAGGGTTGGAGTCCGACGAGGACGTCGACCCAGGCTCGGATGGTAGCGAGGAGGACTCACCCAGGGTGCTAGTCCAATCGACAGAATTGTGTCTTTGGATGTGCCGTATGTGGCATCCAAACTTGATGATATCGTAGTGCGATCACTTGTACTGCCGCAAGTAGAAGGGTATCAGTGGGGGTTTGATGCTGACACCCTCTTAGTTAGGCAGCACTTCCCTAGCAAGGTGGCCGTGCAGCAAGCTATAGCAGGTACACTGTCTGCAAGTCCAGTCGTGCGGAGGAGCGCTGGCCTCGATCGTACGAAGTGCCAGTGACCCCGGAGGAGCTCTGCCCTTCGTACGGTACTCCATATTGGCCTCTAAAGACGAGCCATTTGTCGAGACAGGCAAGAGGTAAGAACCAACTTAAAAACAGCGGGGAGACAAAATATTTTAGCAATAGTTGAGCCAAGAGAGATATGAGAGAATTTAAGCAATTCAATTAATCTTCCAAGTTAATTTTGGTTTAGAAAATAGCTTGGATACTCTAGGACGACCGATCTAACTAAGATCAAGACCTACAGTCAGCATGGCTCTGATACCACCCCTGTTAGGACCCAAAAATACAATTCTGGACCCTCTGTATATAACACACTAGTCTAAGATTACGCTAGTGCATGCAGTGTCAACATAGATGAATATCGATCGATACAAGATGAATAATAGAATAAACAATTAATTTTGATAATAAATAGCAGTTTTGACATAATCGTCGAGTTTACACATATTAAGCCACGCAAGGTTGACAGTAAATAAATAAGCAGCAGCGGAACAAAAGCAACTCCAGCGGAAAACCCATCGACTCGCCACAGGCAACCGACTGGGATCAAGATCTAATGATCAGCAATCTCGTAGAACTCCACCTCGAAGGCAGGTGACAATTCCTCCACTTCAGCTGAATGATTGCAACAAGAATGAGTACTCCGAGTACTCAACAAGTTGTACCACATAATGCATTTATAGATGATGGCTTATTACAAAGTAAATGGCTTATGTGGTTATTTTGCAAGAAAACAACATTTGCAATTGAATACAATAATAGATTGAAAGCGTACTTCAAAAAAATAAATAAATAAACAATAATAGTTTAACAAATATTTTCACAAAGAACACAAAGCCTAATCAATTCTTTCAGACAACCACATGAGTTTAATCACACAGCTGTCCCTTCTCAATTGTTTTTATGAAAATCTACTCCTCGTGTGAAATCCCCGAGCATGTCCATGACCGCAGACGTGGCTATTCGAATAGATTATTTAACACTCTGCAGATGTTGTACACTTTACCCACATGGTATAATCATTGTAGCTAGCACTAATCATAACAAAACCTTTCCAAAACTTTATCTCAATAATTGACACTTCCGATGTGTTTTACTGACGGCACCAACACCTACATAGAAAATTAGCCCATCGTACATCGTTGGACCTGAAAGCGGCGAACCGTCCATCGATGTGAATCGTCACTAAGGTAGAAACACACCTCCACCCTGGCACACAGCTTAACCTATCTGCCCCGAGTAATCAATATCAAGACTCCATAGCTTACTAAGTTAGGCCTGTCCCATACTAGTCATGTGGTCATACAGTTATGGCTCAGTTCAATGACGGATAAAGTTAAGTTCTTAATTGACCAAGGTGAGATTGTCAATTTCTAACCAAGTAACAACAATTCATATTTCCCAAGCACCAAGCTCCATCATATCACACAGTTCATCCACTCGCTCTAGTCTAAATCTTTTCCCACTCTGTTGGTTAAGTGCAACACATGCCATCAATGCGTAATAGCACACAACACATAGTTTTACACAAAGTTCCATACTCACTTAGTCAAGTTTATATTTGCAACTCAATTGAATGAATGACTCGTTGCATGGCTAAGTAAACTACTCATATCTAACCAACCCACGTTGGTGCTATGATATTACCAACTAAATAATTAACCAAGCTAGGGTGACAAAAGATCATGATATTACAATAGGCAAGGTGGAAATAAACAATTCAGATGAATAACTAAACCCAAAGTATTTAAATAAATACTTAAAGTAAATACAATAATTGAATCAAAGTAATTTTGGAAAACTGGGCTCAACATGATCAAAGATACAACTTGCCTTGGAATAGATCTTAGTACTGTCTTGGTCTTGGTGAACTCCTCCTTCCTCAAAATCTCCCAAGTAGCAACGTCTACTCGCAAACGAAGCAAATAAATAAAATAAATGTAAAACAAAGAGAAAACAAACTCCAAAAATTAAATAAAAATATCAGGAAAATAGATCTTGAAATTATATGAATTTAGAAATTTGAATGGGCTCAATCGGAGTTCGTATGAGGAAGAACGAGCTTCTGGAAGATCTAAACCTAAAGAAAAAGATTACTGTTTATGATTTCCCCGAATTACTTTTCTACTAAAAATCCCGATTAATGACGTCAGCCCTAATTTGGAATTAAAATAAAGTATGAGAAAATTGGCGTAGAGACTGACATGTGGGACCCACACGTCAGAGGGATGGCTCACAGTGGACTAGATTCACTGAGATTGGATTTGGGCTTAGGGTTTTGGTGTGCCACGTGTGTGCTGACTGGAATGCCACGAGGGCGATGACTAGATGACACGTGAGTGACGGGGCTGACATGGATGCCGAGGTGGCATGCCACGGTGGCAAGGATCAACGGCGGATACTGCTCAACGTCGGCGATGTCGAACGACGGTGTCCGGTGGCGAAAGGATGGTTTTGTCGGCATCACCGAGTCTCAGTGATCACATCTAGTGGCTTGGATGTGACTGGATCGACCAGCAAGGTGGTCGACGACGAGGTTGGCGACAATGGTGGCTCGGGTTGACGGCTAAACGACGATGAGGTTCTCCGGCGGGGCTTTGAGTGCGCGCAATTAGTTCGCGAAGACCAGGCGATGCTTTTGAACCACGTGCGAAGCCCAATGGTCATCAACAACGACTGGAACGTGGCGGCGATGGTGTGGCGATTAGGGCTCCTACGGTGTGATGGTGCTACGATGATCCCCGGGCGATGAGGAGGTGCGCACCAAGTAGAACATGATGCGGCGAACTCGAAGATGTGCTTGATGGCGACCAGAGCTCATTGACGGTGGCAGAATTTGGCGGAGAAGGCTTCGGTGGCGCTAGGGCAAAAGCTTCAATTCCAATGAAAAGTTGACGATCTAGGGTTTCTATCTTTGGGGAAAAGGCGGCGGAGGTTGAGGCGATGCTCGTGACGCGCACGTCGATGTGTTAAATAGGCTGTAGCGATGGGGCCACTGAGTTGTCCGAACGCGACGCGGCGGCGGAGTCCGGGACGAACATGTTTCGGAGACAAAGAATAGTGCCCTGGTGGGACCCGTTCATCAGTGGGTGTGGCTCGGGCGGAAACGTGTGACAAAAGGCACGAGTGAAGCTAACAGGTGGGACTGGGTGCGGTTGCGTGCGGAGAGAGAAAGAAATGATGGGCTGCGCGGGAATGAGCCGAAAGGAATAGGAATGGGCCGGGTGAAAGGCAATTCTGCCAAAAGCAATTTCTGAGATTTATAATGGATTTTCTATTCTAGAAATTGCAGAAAATCCAAATAGCAAAAGAAAAATAGGAAATAAACTCAAAAAAATTCTAGAAAAATCTGAAAAATATATCCAAGCATAGAGAACCCAAATAAAATAGTTTTGACATTTATTGATGTTGATATTAATCACATTAAATTGTTTTGTTATTAAAAGTCCATATTAGGCCTTATTAAAATTCAAATAAAACTCTTGGGTGAATTTTCTGAAGGCTAAACTACTCAAAAAGGATTTTTAAGACTCAGAAAATTGGGATGTTACAAACCTCCCCCCTTAAAGGAATATTGACCCCGAGATTCAGGTTAGCTAGAGAAAAGGCTAGGAAACTCGGCTTTTAACTCTTCTTCATGCTCCCACGTTGCTTCTCCTTTTGAGTGATTGCTCCACTGAACTTTACAAAAATGAACGGTCTTACTTCTGTGTCGGGACCCAAAAAATGCAATTCTGGACCCTCTATGTATAATGCACTAGTCCAGGATCGCGCTAGTGCACACAGTATCAACATAGATGAATATCGATCCACACAAGACGATTTATAGAATAAACGATTAATTTGAATAACAAATAACCATTTTGACCTTATGGTCGAGTTTACATTTATTAAGCCTCGCAGGGCTGGCAATAAAGAAATAAGTAGTAGCGGAACAAAATAAACTTCAGCGGAATTCCATCAATTCGCCACAGGCAACCGACTGGGATCAAGACCTAACGATCAGCACATTCGTAGAACTCCTCCTCAAAAGTAGGCGAAGGCTCCTCCACTTCTGTTGATTGATTGTAGCAAGCATGAGTACACAACCGTACTCGCAAGTCATACCACATAATGCAATTATACATGATGGCTTATTCCAAATGAATGGCTTCTGTGGTTCTTTTGCAAAAATGCAACATTTGCAATTGAATATGAATAATAGATTAAAACACAATGTAAAATAAATAAACAATATTAATTCTAACAGTTGTTTTCACAAAGAACACAAATTCTAAACAAGTTATTCACACATCCATATGACTTAGATCACACAGCTCCCTTCCCAAGTGTGAAATCCCGAGCATGTCCATATCCGCGGACGCGGCTATTCGAATAGATTGATTTAACACTCTGCAGAGTTTGTACACTTTTCCCACATGATATAACTAGTGTTGCAAGCACTAATTATAACAAAACATTTCAGAAACTTCATCTCAAACATTGATACTCCCGATGTGCTTTACCACCAGACTAACCCACAGAGAAAGCCAGTCTGACACACATCGTTGGACCTGAAGACGGCAAACCGCTCATAAATGTGTACTACGTGGTAGTCCACACCTCCACCCACCACTGAGCACCTAACCTACAACCTGAGTAATCAATGTGAAGACTCCGTAACCTACTAAGTTAGGCCCGTCCCATCAGGCATGTGGTTGTACGGAAGGCCTAGTTCAATGGCACACAAAGTTAAGTCCTTAATTGACCGAGGCAAGACTTCTAATTTCTAACTATGCCACACAGATTATCGTTCTCATTCACACAGCTCCACCAATACACAGTATCCACCACTTGCCTCAGTCTAAATCCTTTCCCACCCTGTTGGTTAAGTGCAACACATGTTATCACAAAGTAATAACACATAGTACACACAGTTTTATCACAAAGTTGCATATTCACTTAGTCAGATTCATATTTGCAACTCACATGAAATGATGACTCTTAGCATGGCTAAGCAATCTACCCGTTTCTAACCAACCAACGTTGGTGCTACGATAATACCAACTAAATAATAAACCAATCTAGGGTGACAAAATATTATGATATAACAATAGACAAGGTGGATATAACAAATTGGATAATAACTAAACCCAAAAGCATTTAAATAAATACTGTAACGTAAATGCATTAATTTGAATCAATATAACTTTTGAAAACTGGGTTCAATATGATCAAAGGTATAACTTGCCTTGAATAGATCTAGGTACTGGTCTTGATCTTGAAGCACTCCTTCTTCAAAGTTCCCCGATGTATCAACGTCTACTCGCAAACGAAACAAATAAACAAAACAAATAAATAATAGAGATACAACAAACTCTAAAAATTAAATAAAAATCTTAGATAAGTAGATCTCGAGTTTAGATGAATTTAGGAATTTGAATGGGCTCAATCGGAGTTCAGATGAAGAAGATATGGCTCTCGGAAGATCAAAACAAAGGGAAATACTCAAAAAGGAGTTTCGAGTACTGTTTATCGAGTACTGTACATCGAACACTGTACATCGAGCACTGTTCAACGTTTTCGACCACGAGTGCTCGGAAGAAAATTCAACCACCTGGTTGGAAGGTTTTGAGTGCACATGGTCGTAGAAGGCTACGACTACTGGTCGTAGGAAACTTACGACTACCGGTCGTAGGAAAGATTTCGACTGCTGGTCGTCAGAAAGATTATGACTACTGGTCACAGGAAAGATTACGACTACTGGTCGTAGGAGTTTCGACCATGGTCGTAAGAGTTTACAACCACACGAAAGGCTCGGGTCCCACGATCGATGGTGAACGACGGGGCTTCGCTGACGATGAGTGGTACCAATGAGTAGCTGATGCTATTACGAATCCGATGAGGTGCTCACGAGTGGTCGGAGACGACCGGCAGCGAGGTTCAAGCAGAGAAGAAGGTTTGGCTGTTGTCGACGACAAACACCAGTGGCGTCTCGTGGTCGTGAAGGGTTGCTGGAGGTAGCTCTGGTGATGGCGGAGACGATGGTGCAGACCACGACGGCTAGGCAACGTCGACGGTGGCACAATTGAAGAAATCGAGCTTCGGGGAGAAACCCTAGTTCTTCAAATCGCGGCGGTGCTAGGGCTCCGAAGTAGATGTGGGTGGGGGCTTTAGGGTGCGGAGGCTCTGGCGATCCTAGGGGACTATTTATCGGCTGAGAGCGTGGTCGAGAAGGTGTATCGGTGGCGGAGTCTACATCGAATCCGAGACGAGATAAGGAAATTCAAACGAATTTGGAAGGAGATAAGGAGTAGAATCGGTTGTGGGGATTACAACGGATTCAGAAATCGTATCGTCGAAGGATTCTTTGGTTGGATACGCCGTTGTCTGATGGAACTTTTAGAAGCATCAATGGTAGACACGAGCTTCTCACGTGAGAACTAAGGCACGAGGAGGATGAAGGCGGTGGGGAAAGAAGGAGCTGGGCTGAAGAGATTCGGCCCAGTTGAATTTCTGAGATTTATAATAGTTTTTCTATTTTATAAATACCACAAAATCCAAATGGCAAATAGAAAATAGCAAATGAACTCGGATAAATTCTAGAAGAATCTAGAAAATATATCCAAGCACATAGAATCCAAATAAAATAGTTTTAACAATTGTTGATGTCGGCTTTAATCATATTAAATTGTTTTGATACTAAAAGTCCAAGTTAAGCTTTTGAATTAACTTCAAATAAAACTCAAGGGTGAATTTTCAACTACTAACTAATCAAAAGATTTTTAAGACTCAGAAAATTGGGATGTTACATTCTGGTCTGACACTCTACCACATCCAAAATCTTGATTGGTTGCTCTTTGTAAGTGAGATCCTCTTTTAACTCAATTGAATCCAAGGGAGTTTGTTCTGTCGGCACAAGGAGACACTTCTTCAACTGCGAGACTTGGAAGACATCAAGTACTCCTGCTAGCGACTGCGGCAGTTCAAGCTGGTAAGCAATTTCTCCTCGGTGACTCATAATCCTAAAAGGACCAACATACCTAGGGGCAAACTTCCCTTTGGCATGAAACCTTCTGACACCCTTGAGCAGAGTAACTCGAAGATAAACGGAATCCTCCGGTTCAAAGCTGAGATCACGACGACGATTATATGCATAACTCTTCTGCCTAGACTAAGCTATCTTTAATCTTTCCCTGATCATAGACACCTGGTCTTCGGCTTCCTGAATATTATCTAGTCTGAATACCTTTCGTTCGGCTGTTTCTGACCAATTTAGAGGGGTTCTGCATGCACGACCATACAAAGCTCCAAATGGTGACATCTGCAGATTGACTTGGTAACTATTGTTGTACGAGAACTCTGCATATGACAAACTCTTATCCCAACTGGTAGCATGAGGTAGAGCACAAGCTCTCAACATATCCTCCAATATTTGATTTACTCTTTTAGTCTGCCCATCTGTCTTAGGGTGATAAGCATTACTAAAATTCAGTTGAGTCCCCAAGGCTTCATGGAGACTTTGCCAAAAACGGGAGGTGAACTGAGATCCTCGATCTGACACTATCTTCATAGGCACACCATGCAATCTGATAATTCTTGACATATACAATTCTGCAAGACGATCTCCTGAGTAATTGGTTTTGATTGGCAAGAAATGGGCAACCTTCGTCAAATGATCAACTATTACCCAAATTGAATCATAACCCGATTAAGTTCTGGGTAAAACGGTAACAAAATACATTCCGATCTCTTCCCATTTCCACTCTGGGATCTTCAGGGGTTGCAACAAACCTGCTGCTCTCTAATGTTCGGCTTTTACTTTCTGACACACATCGCATAGGGCAACAAACTCTGCGACTTCTCGCTTTAAATCTAGCCACCAAAATTTACTCTTAACATCCTGATACATATTAGTGCTTCCAGGGTGAATAGAATACTTTGAGTCATGAGCCTCCTTTAAGATTAGCTGTCTTAAACCATCAACATTTGGCACACAGATGTGTCATTGATCCAAAGCGTATTTTGATCATCCGAGGTGAAGTCATTTGGTTGGGTAGCACGAACCTACTTTTCCAAAGTAGACTGTACTTCCAGATTGGCCACGAATCCTTTAGCTACAACTTCTAGTTTTAACTTCTGAAACTCCTCATGAAGTTCTGAGCAATTTTCTTTTACCTCCAAAGCATTGCGGTAGCTCTTATGGTGTAAAGCATCTGCCACAACATTGGCTTTACCGGGATGGTAGTGGATTCCAAGATTATATTCCTTTATTAACTCCAACCATCTCCTTTGCCTGATGTTTAGATCCAACTGAGTGAAAATATACTTTAAGCTCTTATGATCTATGTACATCTCACATCGATTACCAATGAGATAATGACACCAAAATTTTAAAGCATGCACAATGGCAGCTAATTACAGATCATGGGTAGGGTAATTCTCTTCATGAGGTCTCAATTGCCTTTCCTTCTTGCATTAGGACGCAACCTAATCCCTGATGCGAAGCATCACAATAGATATCGAAGTCCTTTCGATTATTTGGCAGAATTAGCACTGTGGCTGATGTCAAACGTTTTTTCAACTCTTGAAAACTTTCCTCACAAGCTAGAGGCCAAGTGAACCTTTTCTCCTTTTTCAACAATTGCGTAAGAGGCTTAACAATCGTTGAAAATCCTTCGATGAAATGACGATAATACCCTGCCATTCCCAAGAAACTATGAATCTGAGTAACTGTCTTGGGCTGCTCCCAATGTAACACTACTTTAACTTTACTCGGATCGAGTGCTACTCCTTGAGCTATCATCACATGACCAAGAAAATCAACTTCTTGCTTCCAAAAATCACACTTGCTAAACTTGGCATACAACTAATGCTCTCTAAGTTTCTCTAGTATCAATCTCAAATGTTTGACATGTTCTTCTTCTGTCTTGGAATAAACCAAAATATCATCAATGAACACAACTACAAATTTATCCAAATATTCTATGAATACTTTGTTCATCATGTTCATGAACTATGCAGGGGCATTAGTCAGACCAAAGGACATGACTAAGAACTCATAATGTCCATACCGTGTAGAAAAAGTAGTCTTTGGTATATCCTTCGGACAAATTTTCAACTGATGGTATCCTGATCGCATATCGATCCTTGAGAACACTCTGGCTCCTTTCATCTGATCAAACAAATCATCAATTTGGGGTATCAGATACTTGTTTTTGATAGTAACTTCATTAAGAAAATGGTAATAGATACACATCCTTATGCTTTCATCTTTCTTTTTGACAAGCAAGACTGGTGCTCCCCACGGTGACAAACTAGGTCTTACGAAACCCTTCTCAAGAAGTTCTCCAATCTGTTTCTTCATCTCCACTAACTCATCGGCTGGCATCCGATAGGGTCTCTTAGAAATCGGTGCTGTTCCTAGTACTAGATCGATAACGAACTCAATATCCCGATCGGGTGGTCTTCCTAGCAAATCTTCTAAAAAAACATATGGATATTCTAACAGGCGCATCCTCCAAAGAAACGGTCTTTAAACTATTGATCACTAGATGTCCATCATGCACTGTGGTGGCTAGAAACTTCACTATCTTTCCATTGGTACCTTCGATTGTTACGGCTCTTCGGCCACAATCTAGCACGGCTTTGTGCTTTGATAACCAATCCATACCAAGTATGACATCTAGGGTTTGGGTGTTTAGGACAATGAGGTTGGCTAGATACTCAACTCCAGCAATGAGTAACTTATTTCCTAAATATCCCACTCTAGAGCTTAACTCCGCTCTAGGCGACTGGACTAATAGAGTATGCTTAAGATGCAAAACTTCCAAATTATTCTTGGTTACAAAAACTTGAGAAACAAACGAATGCGAAGCTCCAGAATAAAAAAAACTAATGCAGGTACTAAGTTAACCAGAAACTTTCCCAGTATGATGTCGGGTGCTTCCTGGGCTCCTTTTAGAGTGACGTGGTTGACACAGCCTCTAACTATGGACTGCGGTGCTCCTCCGGCTTGACCGGCGACTTGAGGTGCTCCTCGGTTGTTGCTTGGTGCTAGCGTCTTGGCTGGTGTAGCTCCAAGGTTGAAACGCACTGGAGTCATTGTTCCCTTCTGGGGACAATTGTTCGCGAATTGTCCCGGCTCTCGGTAGGTATAACAAGCTCTAGCTCTAGTCTATTGGTTACGTCCTATATTGGGGTAGACTGTCACAGGGTTACTAAAGTTTTAAGCAACTAGACGAGGTGCTGAAGTAGGTGCAGGCGTCCTGAATGAGTTTTGCGACAGAAAACGAGTGAACTGTTGAGGAACTGTTCTCGCTTTCTGCTGAGACTGATGGCTCCCTTGCTGCGCCAATCTGCCCGTTGTCATCCAATTCTTTGTGCTTATCTTTTAGAATCAAAGCTTTATTGAGTAGTTCTTGAAAATCTGGGAAGGTATGGGTGATCAGACTGACTTGTAGTCCGGTGTTTAGTCCTTTCAGAAAATGACTCTGACGAGCCTTGTCAGTAGCGATGTCTTCTGCAGCATAGCATGCAAGCTGAGAGAACTTATTGAGGTAATCTATCACTAACATACCTCCTTGTTTAAGTGCACGAAACTCATAATTCTTCAAGTCTATGATTCCTTCTGGCACATGGTAGTGGCGAAAAGCTGTTGAGAACTTTTCCCAAGTAATGTTCTGCGGCGTCTCATGCGCGGCACAAAAGTTCTCCCACCATTCAGCAGCAATCCCTTCCATCTGATGGGTAGCATAGAGAACCTTCTTGTGATCGCTGCATTGGGTGATCAATAGCTTCCTCTCAATCACGCGAAGCTAGTCATCAGCTTCTACTGGTGATACATTCCCAGAGAAATTCGACGGACGAGTTCTTGTGAACTCTGCTAGCTTGGATAGTCCATGGTGACCATGAGCAGCTGGTGCCACGTTGTTGTTGTTCTTATTGTTGTTCATATTTTGTATCTGGTTCATCATTGTGTACATCATCTGCATCTAAGCAGTCATGAATGCTCTAAAGTTCTACAGATCAATTAGGGGTGCTTGCGGTGGAACTGCTTCTGCAGGTGTCTGTTCATTTCCTTCTGACCCATTGGTTCCATAACCACTGGCAGCATCATTGTGAGTCTGAACCATCTGGCAAAAGCTCCAAGAGTTAGATAAGGTAGTAAGCATAAGGTAAGTTAGGAACTAGGTAGGGGGTTGGTTAAACCCAACAAACATGGCACAATAAAATCAACTGAAACACTTATATATTAATTAGGGTCTTAGCATGGCTGCAACAAACGTCTAAGGGCTTTTGCAGCTCATACTTGCACACAAGAAAACAAGAGCGAACCTGACAGACAAACTATCATTTAAAGGACGATGCTCCTAATCTTAAACTGACGTGGCTCTCACACACAGAGCCTCAATTGGCCAAGTCTAAACCTTAGCGAACCCAGTCGTTGAGGTAACCTATACAACTGCGGCGACGCTCCCGCCTACTGTAAACCTGGAAATTTGCAGGCATCCTCGCAAACTGGTCCTGATGTCCCGGAACTGGCGCAACAGGAACAAGTGGCCCTGGTGCGGGCACGACCAGCTCCTTCGGCTCTTCTGGCTCCTTGGGATCCTCCTCTGGTTCTTTAGGCTCCTCAGCCTCTTCTGGTTCTTCGAGATCCTTGGGATCCCCTTACATGTACATAGTTTCTTCTAGCATTGTGATCCTCTCCTCAGTCATCTGTAGCATCTCGTAGACACACTTCATCTCTATAGTGGTAGTCTCCACAGATTCCTCCTAGGCGGCGGCAAACTAAGCAAGGTGAACCACAGTAGCGTTGTGTTCTCCATCGGTGGACGGATAGCGAGCTGGAAGATCCATGGTGGCGGCGCGAGGAAGATAACATAAGACTGTACCCTACAGCTCATGGCGTAGATGTTGCACAACCTCAGGATGGCAAGGCGAGAGGACTCCTGGATTCCTTCGTCGAAGACGATCCTCCGGACTGAGATGTTTAGGGGACGGTTGGCTTTGCTGTCTCTCCAGGTGTAGATGGTCAACTAGCAGAACATTCCATGGCTCCGACCGTTCACCACCTAGTTGGTGCCTTGGTACATCGGTCGATCGAATCCTCCAAGCACTTGCAAAAGCTTTCATAACTCTACAGCAAGTCCTCCCTTACGCTCACCATAAGTCTGAAGATTAGCCATCTGTCAAGACATGCAAGAGGTAAGAACCAACTTAAAAACAACGAGGAGAAGAAAGATTTCAGCAATAGTTGAGCCAAGAGAGATAGGAGAGAAGTTAAGCAATTCAATTAATCCTGCAAGTTAATTTTGCTTTAGAAAATATTTTGGACACTCTAAAGATGGCCGATCTAACTAAGATCAAGACCTACAATTAATATGGCTATGATACCACCTCTGTCGGGACCAAAAAATATAATTCCGGACCCTCTGTGTATAACGCACTAGCCTAGGATCACGCTAGTGCACACAGTGTCAACATAGATGAATATCGATTGACACAAGATGAATAATAGAATAAATGATTAATTTGGATAATAAATAGTAGTTTTGACCTTATGGTCGAGTTTACACTTATTAAGCCACGCAGGGCTGATAGTAAATAAATAAGCAGCAGCGGAACAAAAGCAACTCCAGCGAAAAACCCATCGACTCGCCACAGCAACCGATCGATCAAGTCCTAACGACAAGAACCTCAGAGAACTCCTCCTCAAGACGGTGATTTATTCCTCCACTTCAAATTTAATGATTGCAGTAAGAATGAGTACTTCGAGTACTCAGCAAGTTGAACCAGATAATGCACTTGGTATCTAACCAACCCACATTGGTGCTATAATATTACCAACTAAATAATTAACCAAGCTAGGGTGACAAAAGATAATGATATTACAACAAGCAAGGTGGACATAAACAATTCGGATGAATAACTAAACCCAAAGCATTTAAATAAATACTTAAAGTAACTGCAATAAATGAATCAAAGTAATTTAGGAAAACTGGGTTCAACAAGATCAAAGGTACAACTTACCTTGGAATAGATCTTGGTACTGGTCTTGGTGAACTCCTCCTTCTTCAAAATCTCCTAAAGTAACAACGTCTACTCGCAAACGAAGCAAAAAAAATAAAATAAAAAAATAAATACAAAATAGAGAGAAAACGGGCTTTTGGAAGATCTAAACCTAAAGAAAAAGATTACTGTTTATGATTTTCCTGAATTACTTTTCTCCTGAAAATCCTGATTAATGACGTCAGCCCTGATTTCGGAATTAAAAGAAAATCCGGGAAAATTGGCGCAGAGACTGACATGTGGGGCCCACACGTCAGAGGGATGGCTCACGGTGGACTAGATCCATCGATGTTGGATCTGGGTTTAGGGTTTTGGTGTGCCATGTGTGTGCTGACTAGAATGCCACGAGGGCGATGACTAGACGACATGTGAGCGACGGGGCTGACATGGACGCTGAGGTGGCATTCCACGGAGGCAAGTATCAACGACTGATACAGCTCAGCATTGGCGTTGGCGAACGGCGGTGACCGACGGCGAAAGGATGGTTTCGTCGGCATCACTCAGTCTCAGCGATCACATCTAGGAGCTTGGATGCGACTGGATCGACCGAAAAGGTGGTCGACGGCGAGGTTGGCAACAGCGGTGGCTCGGGTTAACGGCTAAATGGCGATGAGATGCTTCGGCGGGGTTTTGAGTGTGTGCAATAGGTTCGCGAAGACCAGGCAATACTTATGAACCACGCGTGAGGTCCAATGGTCGTCGACGACGATCGGAACATGGCGGCGATAGGGTGGCGGCATGGCGGTTAGGGCTCCTACCGTGTGGTGGCACTACGATGATCCTCGGGCGAGGAGGAGGTGCGCACCAGGTAGAACACGACGCGACGAACTCGAAGATGTGCTCGATGGCGACCGGAGCTCACTGACGACGACAGAATTCGGTGGCGCTAGGGCAAAAGCTTCTATTCCGACAAAAAGGTGGCAATCTAGGGTTTCTGGTGTAACATCCCAAAGTGATGTTACTAAAATAAAAACAAATAAAGTTATTATTTTGTTGGATTTTCCAAAATTTGAAAGAGTTTGGTTGCTTTATTTGAATTTCTAAAGTTTTAAAAGTCTAAAATAAAATTTATTGAAGTTTTTGAAGTTTCATTTGAGTTAAAGTTGAAAAATAAAATTTATTTGCAAAATAAAATTTTATTAAATAAAATTTATTGAATTTCTAGAATTTCAAAAGCTTTTTCCTAAATATTTTAAAGCCAAAATAATTTATTTGCAAAATTAAAAGCCAACTTTAAGTTGGAAATAATTTTATTAAGTCCAAAATAACTCTAGGAATTTTTGTGAATTTTTCTAGAATTTGTGGATTTATTTTGCTATTTTCTAAAGCCTAAATGAATTATCAGAATTTATTAAATTGTTAAATCAATTAAAATTCGGGAAATGGCCTTGGGCCAAATCCCTCTCGGCCCATTTCTATTCCTCTGTGTGCACGGCCCAGTTTGGCCCATCTGCACCCGAGCCGGCCCGCTCCCACCCGGCCTTCTCTCTCTCCCCTCAACCCCCTGGCCTCACTTGTCAGCTGCCCTTCTCTCACCGACGCGTGGGCCCGCCATCTCCTTTCTTCTCCCTCATTTCTTCCTCCTTCGGCTGCAAGCTCTGGCCGCCATTAGTGCCGCGTGAAGCTTCGTTTCGGCCGCAAATCCCTCCCCTTTCCTCGTGTCGCCACACGCATTAAATCCCCCTTATCACACCGCCTATCTTCCCGGTCCTCTCCCCCTTCACCGCGCACGGAATCACCGCAATCGCGTAGTGGCCGCCGTGATCGCCGCCGCCTTGAGTCCCCTCTCAAGTGCCCCTCCACCCCTATAAAAGGGAGCCTCGGGAGCGCCTCTCTCCACTCAACCCGACACCACCACCCAGTCCTCCTCTCCCCTCTCGGTTTGGCCGTATTTCGCCGTTGAAGATTCCCGGCCGCGAGCGCTCTCTTCTTCGATTTTGGCGCCGTCACCGCCGTCCCACCGTCGCTGTCGACACCATCGGCACCGCCACCTCTTCACCTACCCGATGCTCGCACCGCCTTCGCCGAAGCGCCGCTAGATCTCGTTGCCACCGTCGAGCCCGCACGCACCGTCGCTCTTCACCTCGCTACCAGCCATCGCTGCGTCTTCATGTGACCAAAATGTGCACCCTCAACTCTCCGCGCTCTCTTCTATCCGCCAGGTCTCGCCGGCCGCCGCCAGCGTGCCCAACGCATGCGAGTCAGCAGTCGAGCATCACGGCTCAGGCCAAGATGGCACGCTGACGTGGCTGCCACCTCGGAGCCACGTCATCGCCACCTTAGCCCTTCACGCCCAGTCAGCGCCTACGTGGCACCCCATAATAAAAATAGCCGCTGACATCATGCTGATGTCAGAAAGCCATTTTCTTTTAGGAAAATAATTCCAAAATGCAAGAAATTCCAATTTCATCATTTCATGTGATTTCAAAACTTCCCGAGGTTCGTTCTCCTTCATACGAACTCCGATTTTGTCGATTCAAATGTCTAAATTCCTATAAATTCAAGATCTAACTATCTAAACTAAAATTATTTAATTTGGATTTCATTTGAATCTTCATTTGAATTTTGTTTGAATTTGGCTTATTTTCGCATATAGATTTCGACGACTTCAAAGAGTCAGATTTCGACACCGTTTGAGAGCATCGATTAATCAAGCAAGGCAAATTATACCTTTCATCATATTTGATCCTATTATTTAAAATTATTTAATTTCTGTTTTAAATTATTATTGCATGCTTATTTCTATACAGTCTAATTTAAATCCTAGTTATGCCTAAATCCTTTGTATTGCCAATCTTGCCATTCAAATAAACCTACCTTGTCACCTTAGATAAAAATCTAGTTCATGCAATAGTATGAACTAGAACACTTTGGAAACATTATGCTTAGCCATGCTTAGACCAAAAATATTTGATTTGGGGAATGTCAGCAAAAAATCAAATGTTGTTTAAATTGTACCCTTGGCATTGGTGTGTCATGAGAGTTTTTCAAATGTTTTGAAAAATGAAATAAAAGTAAATGATGGTTTGGATTTGGGCAAAACTGGATGATTGGTGGGTGCAGGTTTATGCACGGGCTTAATCTGGGTAGGATTAAGGCCCAGGGTTTTTGGAAGTTGCCCAAGTCAGTTGAGGGCCGGTCTTCGAGCGTTCCTTTGCTGCGCCTTAACGTACCACCACAAGTCTGGTGTGGGACAGACTTGGCTAATTAATTTGTAAAATTCCATCGTGGTTGTGCCTTGTTGATGTGTGGGTGTCAGAATGACCTACATTTATGTATTCCCACATGGCGCAAGAGGGGGCTTGAATCCGGCGAGTGGTTAGCCCAATGGAAGCAAAACCTTAGCGAGGTGGGACCACGGTGGGATGATGCTTTGTAAAGGCCTCGTCACGTGCTCTAGACTGCTTACCTAAATTAGTGAGCAGTGGTATCGACGGATGCCGAACAAACTAGAGAACTCATGTCTTGTGGGTAAAGCTGTACAACCTCTGCAGAGTGTTAAGAACTATTTGAATAGCCATGTCCACGGTCATGGACATGCTAGCAAAGCCACTCAAAGTTAGACTTTGGTTTTGATTTTAAAATGATTTTGCAAAACAGTTTTGACATGGATGGGTGTCCATGAGAAAAGTTATGGGTTGAAGCCCCGGGTTGGTGCCCGTGTTTATGTTGGTGTTAGGTTGGTGCCTACACTAGCTTTATCAATTCATTTAAAATTCAATTTTAATTATTGAAAAAAATTGAGCCTTTGAACTTAGTATTGTATTTAAATTATCAAATATTGCTTTTACGCAAATAACCCTATAAGCCATCTTTTGTTATATCCTTGCATGCATTAACTCGTTATTGGTGTAACTTGCAGCACCACAGTAGTTGTGCTCATACTTGCTTTATGCAAATAAATTTCAGAGCGTATGACTTCGCTACGGTGTGGATCTTGATGACTAGGCCGCTACCCGACCGATTGTTGTGGCGCATCAAACCGACTCTACTACTTCTTTGTCTTCCATTGTTCTTTATTGTTGGCTTGTAAGCCTCTTTTGTAATAAACTCTGTTGATTATTAATATAATTATGCGATTTATGGATGTTACCATATTTGTTTACTGTATGAACTAGCTACTGATCATGGGACTAGTTCAGAAATGCACAGAGGATTTGGGGGTTTACTCCCGGGTCCAACATCTGGCTTTGGGGAAAAGGCGGCGGAGGTTGAGGCAATGCTCGTGATGCGCACGCCGAGGCCTCAAATAAGCTGTAGTAGCGGGGCCACAGAGGTGTCCGAACGCGACGCGGTGGCGCAGTCCGGGACGAACACATTTTGGAGACGAAGAATAGTGCCCCGGTGGGACCCGCTTGTCAGTGGGTGTGGCTCGGGCGGAAACGCGTGACAAAAGGCATGAGTAAAGCTTACAAAGGGACTAGTCTGCAGCACGCGAGAGAAATAAATGGCAAAGCTCTGGCATGAATGGGCCGAAAGGAATAGGAATAGGCCGGGTCAAAGGAGATTCAGCCTAAAGCAATTTCCGAGATTTATAACAGATTTTCTATTAGAAATAGCAGAAAATCCAAATAGAAAAAAAATCAAATGTACTCAGAAAAATTCCAGAAAAATCTAGAAAATATATCCAAGCACAGAGAACCCAAATAAAATTGTTTTGACATTTATTGATGTTGAGATTAATCACATTAAATTGTTTTGTTATTAAAAGTCCATATTAAGATTTATTAAAATTCAAATAAAACTCTTGGGTGAATTTTCCAAAGGCTAAACTTAGACCTATTCAAACGCTAGGCCAGGCTGGGCTTCGGGCCGAACCTGCAAAAGCCCGGTGATAAAACACCGAGCCTGAGCCCAGAACGAGGCCCGGCTCCAGTGCATTTCCTAGGCCCAAGCTCGGCCCGACACAAAATCCTGAAGCCCGAAGCCCGACCCGAAGCCTGGTGGTACATACAATTTATAGATTGACAGATTGAATACAATGTCAAGCCATGATACTCAAGTCAGAACAACTCATGATACTAAAGTCAGAACAACTCATTATAACCTATTTAACTCCTTCAGCTTCACCAGCATACTACTCATCTTCTCCTTCTTCTTCTTCTTCAATACTCACATTTGGGGGAGCACCACCTGGAGGAGCACCACTTGGGGGGGAGCACCGCCGGGAGGAGCGCCGCCTGGGGGATCACTGCCTGGAGGAGCGCTGCCTGGGAGGAGCATCGCCGGGGGAAGGAGCGCCGCCGAGGGAAGCGCCGCCAAGGGAAGCGCCACCGGGGGAAGCGTCGCCTGAGGAGAGCACCGAGCGAGGGGGAGCGCCACCAGGGGAAGTGCCGAGCGAGGGGAAAGCGCCGCCTAGGGGGAGCCGCCGCCTGGAGGAGCACCGCCAGGGGGGACCGGGAGACGGGGAGAGCTCCAGGCCTCCTGTAGGGTTGGGACTTGGGAGATGGATTAACGACCTTATTGGCCTATGAGCCTTAGCCCTTATGGTGGCATGGTGCACAAGTGCAAGTGCAGACAGCAGTGTCACAGTGTGGCTGGCAATGGCTCGGGCCGTGCATTTTTCGGGCCTGAGCCTGGCCCGAAAATAATTCTAGACTTACCTAACAAGTCTGAGCCTGGCCCGGGCCGGGCCGAAAAAACGTGTCGGGCTCGGGCCAGGCCGCCGAGCCGGGTCGCCCATGAACAGATCTAGGCTAAACTACTCAAAAAGGATTTTTAAGACTCAGAAAATTGGGATGTTACACCTGATCGGGAAACTGGTCAAGAATAAGACATCCTGGAGAGTGACCGTCATCTCTCCCCACCGAAATTGGAAGGTGTGAGTATTGGATCTCCACTAGTCGATAAGTGCCGACATCACACTATCAGCCAAGGTGAAGTAGCGTCCGGCCGACAGCAGCCTCGCAAAGGGCAACAAGCCCGTGTCCCGAATGATTGGGATGTAGCGAGCATCGAGCTCCCAATAATGCTTCTCGGACCGAAGCACGAGGGGTGGAGGGCTATCCACGTCCTTGGTGATCCACAACTTGCACTGGTGATGCTCATTGTAGAAGGATTCTGACGAGGATTAAATTCCTAAATATCAATTAAAACCACATAGCTTACGTGGTCGTAAACCTCATAGCTAGTGACCCCTATGGTGGTTAGAATCCTAGGAATCACTTGATGGGTAACCTGGTCGGAGGGGGTCATGTACCCTTTGCTCGACCAGGTGATTGCTCGAAGAGTCTTTGAACTGGCACTTGGACTCGATTCCAAGTATATCTCTTTTGTGTGATGAATGGAACATGTGTCTTAATTGCTCCAAACCACACGATGTTTCCGGTCCTAAGCCACCGACAATAACCACTATATGGTTTTGTCTCCCACTGACATCAACCACTAATCAGTTGGCATTTCGCTAACTGTAACTGATCCTCTGACCAGACGTGACACTTCCAAAGAGTGTCTCTTCCAGGAGTAACCGCCACCACTTCGTCAGTTATTTAAAGGAGAATACAAACGACGAGAGTAGGATGAATCTGAGGACAACCAGGAGAAAACAACCGCAACACATCCGATCCTTCAGAAGGCAATTAGATTCAAGCAATACACTTAGTGTAATTAGGGCTAGTCTAGCGCCTTATTCAAGGCATCCCCTGTAATAGCCAGTTCATTGCAATAAAGAGCAAACCCATTCTCATCCAAGAACTTTTAGCCATTTTCCTCTTTTTGTTTCGTAAGATCGGTGATTCGATCATCGACAGCTGGCATCGTCTGTGGGGAAGAAGGTGTTGAGTTCTTGAAGATTTCTTTGCTCAGCAATCCTCATCTTCTTTTGTTCTATTGTCGCTCATGCGATCATGGCAGGAACATGGGATGAGGAGAACTGGTTTGACTTGGCGGACTACTCCAGCCTCGAGATGGATGCATGCATTCACACCATGGAACACGACACAATGTCATCGTCATCCTCTTCCATCGCAGGCTCACCACTCGCTGAGACCAGCGAGATCAATCGCACGAGGAAGATTCATCGCCACTATCAGTGGCGCTCCCAGAGGAATCGGACGTTCTGACTAGTTCGGAATATCCGAATGCCTCTGTAAGCCCGGTTCTTCCGACCAACAAAAACAATGATAAAAGCTCAATGCTGCAATCAGAGGGTCAATATGCTCTCGATATAGTCATGGGCAATCGATATTTGCCGATAGCTCCTACGTATTCCGGGGGCCAACCGACAACTGGTGAAGGTGTCAATGAAGTTGCCACCATTCGAAAGCCAAGTGGGGTGATCAAACTCAGCATACGATCGAGAATCCACTCGATCAAGCTGAGTCCACCATAAAGCCCATCGGACGTGGTAATCTCTGACCGCTCTCCATCATGGAGGCTCCTTGTCGAAGCAGTCGGAAGACTGCTGTTGGAGGCACGAGGTTAACGCAATTGGTGATACTAATCAAGATATCGTGAATGATCCTCCAAAGCTTAACCCGCCACCACTTGTTGGTGGAAATGGTACGAGAACTCAAGCACCAACCAGAAATGGCGGAGGTAATCGAGCTGATGGACATCAATCAGTTAATTCATCTATTTCTATCCCATTGCGCATGATGGGTCGAATAGGACAAGCCTGAGGGTCACAAGAAAATTCGAGTCATCGAACTCCATCTGCTAGCAGAAATCCTTTGAGACCCTCGGTAACAATTCAAAACCTACAACAAGTTTGTGATATTTTAAATAACTCAGACCCTACTCTGGTAGAGACTTCGTGATATGCTCAGATTGCAGGGCAGGTATCGAAGATCCTTCAACAGACCATGCAGTGTATAGAGATGTACAGGGAACAAAGGAATTCGCAAAGCCAAACTTTGACTTCGTCCTAGCGTTCCTCCCTTAGCAGGGTCAGCATGGTCGGTCTATGGATCGATCAATACCAAGACCTCCTCAAAGATTCTGACCAGGGAGTCACGAGGGAAGACGGCTCTTCCAAGCAGCCACTCCTCCCCCTCATCAAGAGTAGCGACCGCTTGGCTCGGATGGTCTTCGACATCATCTAAACCAAGCAGGTGGTCGAAGGTGTTATATCAACGTCCACGACTGTATTGGGACACCGGATACTCGGTATATCAACCTGAGGAATCGGTCTCCAATTGATTACAATCCGGCTACTTTGAAAGAAGGCGCCATGACTCGATTACGGGCTGTCGAGCATTTTCGATAGGACTCCAATCTGTGCGCTGGTCGGATAAATTCTGACCAGCAAATATGGAGAAGTTCAATGGGACTCAAAACCCCTTAGAATTTCTCCAGATCCATACTATCGCCATTAGAGCCGCTGGTGGCGACGACAACGTGATGACAAACTACTTGCCCATGGTCTTTGAAGGATCTACCCAGTCTTGGTTACTCTATCTACCGGTTGGGTAAATTTACACTTGGGAGCAACTCCGCGACCTTCTGATCGCAAACTTCCAGGGGAGGTACAACCGCCCCAGAAAGGAGGATGATCTTCATCGGATCCAGCAAGAACCCAATGAGACCCTTTGACAATACATTAATAGGTTCAGCCAGGTCCGTAACTCTATTCCTGAGGTCGCAGACTCATCCGTTATTCAGGCTTTTAAAGTAGGATTAAGGAATCGAAGGTTTACGGAGGACATTGCGATGAATCCTCCACGAACGACCGTCGAGCTTTTCGACATGGCTAATAGGTACGCAGCCGCCAGTGAAGCGGTCGAATGGAATAAAGTCATAGATCAAAAACAGAAGATCCCTCAACCTAGCCTAGATAAACCAGAGAAAAAGCACAAGAATTCTCTCAAGGGTAAGAAGAATCACAAGCCTAATAATAAAGAGGTTCTTGTGATTCTTGAAAAGTTTACCAAGGGCAATAAAGATTATTCCGATTGGAACAAGGAAAAAGCTCCGACCGATGAATACAAAATGAACAAGAAGTGGTTACCACTTCATCAGGTGGCAGGACACGATCTGCGTACTTGCCAAGCCTGGCAAAAGAAGCTAGAGGATTATTATTAAGGTAAAGGTCCCTTTCCTTCCATACAAGAGCTTGGAGAACCAAGCTCCAAGAAAGACAAGGATGGTGACGAAGAAATGGAGTACCAGGAGCCACAGCACACCGTTGATACGATCTTTGGCGGATCCTCCTCGTACAAATCAAGGCGCCATCTAAAGTCCGTGGAGCGGGAAGTGAACCTCGTCGAATCTTCGATCACCGTCAAGCCATCAAGGTGGTCGAAGACGATTATCTCCTTCGGCAAAGAAGACTGCCCCATCCCTTCAACTCGACCAGGTAGGTTCCCTATTGTTGTAGAGCCTACTATTAATAATTGCAAAGTTAATCAAGTTCTGATAGATGGTGGTAGTTCTTTAAATATTTTGTTTACGGGAGCATTAGAAGAATTGCAGATTCTCAGGTCAAAAGTAAAACTTATGAAATATGCCTTCCATGGTATAAAACTTATGAAATATGCCTTCCATGGTATAGTTCCCGGGTCTACTACTAAACCGATAGGGCAACTTTCCCTACTGATTACATTCGGAAGGCCAGATAACTTTCGAACAGAAAAGATTCCATTTGATGTAGTGGATTTCGAAATTGCATACAACTGAATTCTTGGTCATCCGGCATTGACAAAGTTCCTGATATCTAGGCATTACGACTACCAAAGTTTAAAGATGCTAGGACCAAAAGGGGTCATTACGGTTCGAGGGGATAGAAAGATGGCATACACATGTGATCGTAAATCCCTAGAACTAGTCGATGAACTTCCAACTAGGGATACTAATCCACCTTCCACACAAGTCAAGCACTCAAGACAAAAGATGGCCCCAAAACACTCCGACCAGACCAAAGAGGTTCCGCTCGACAAGGGCGCATCGTTGGAAGGCGTCAAAACATTATCTGGACCTGCAAATGCTAGCGTAACCACCCAAAAGGTACTGGTCGGAGTAGGACTCGACCCTAAATAGGAAGAGTGGCTCGTCTCCTTCCTCCGAGCCAATCTGGATGTATTCACCTGGCAGGCATCCGATTTGCTCGGAGTCCCTAGGGAGGTGATCGAGCATAGGCTAGCTCTCTGGTTTGACAAGAAACCGATCAAGCAGAAGGGAAGGCGCTTCATACCAGATCAGAAGGAAGCAATCCAGTCAAACATTGACAGGCTTCTCAATGCTGGGTTTATCCGTGAGGTCGACCACCTAGAGTGGCTCGCCAATCCTGTAATGGTTAGAAAAAGTAACGGAAAATGGTGAATGTGTATCGATTTCACAGATCTCAATAAATCTTGTCCGAAGGATGGTATTCCCCTTCCGCGCATTAATTAACTTGTAGACTCTGCCTTTGGGTGAGAGTTGTTAAGTTTTTTAGATGCGTATTCAGGGTACCACTAGATTAATATAAGTAAAGATGATGAAGAGAGGACTTCCTTCATCACGCCATATGACACTTACTGCTATGTCAAGATGCCATTCGGTCTGAAAAATGTTGGCGCTACTTTTCAGAGGCTAATGCAAAAAAAAGCTTTTAGTCCACAAATAGGTTAAAATTTAGAGGCCTACGTTGATGACTTGGTCGTATAGAGCATCAATGCTGGTGATTTCTGACCTACACGAAACTTTCAATAACTTAAGAAGGCATAACCTTAAGTTCAATCCAGAAAGGTGTGTGTTCGAAGTTTCCTCTAGGAAGCTTCTTGGGTTCCTGGTTTCGGCTAGAGGAATTGAAGCAAATCCAGCAAAGATATCAGCCATCAACCAGATGCGCCCTCTGACCATAAAGAAATAAGTCCAAAAGCTAACCAACTGTTTGGCAGCGTTAAGTCGTTTTATAGCACGGTTAGGAGAAAAATAATTACCTTTCTTTAAGCTTCTTCAGAAACATGAAAGTTTCGAGTGGACTAAAGATGCAAACGATGCCTTTAGAGAGCTCAAGAGGTACCTTACGAATGCCCCAATCTTAGTATCTCCAATATCAGAAGAAACATTGCTGATATACGTGGCTGCAACGCCACAAGCAGTCAGTGTTGTACTAGTCGTTGAATGTGACAGCATCCAACGACAAGTATATTACGTAAGCGAAGTCTTACATGGACCAAAGGAATGATACCCATAGGTACAAAAGTTGCTATATGGTCTTCTTATGGCTTCAAGGAAACTAAGGCATTATTTTCAGACCCACAGAGTGGTCGTACCTACTGGATATCCTCTTGGTCAAGTTCTCGGAAATAGGGAATCATCAGGACGAATAGCAAAATGGGTGGTCGAGCTTGGGGCATTCGACCTCCATTTTATTTCACGAACCACAATTAAGTCCCAGGCTTTAGCATAATTCATTGTTGAATGAACGAACCCTGAACCCACCCAAGGGCCCGAGTACGAACACCACGAAGAGTGAACCATGTACTTTGACAGTTCCTTGATGCTCAAAGGCTCAGGGGCTGGAATTTTCCTAGTATCTCTACTGGAGAACACATTAAATATGTCATTCAGTTAAACTTTACCGCTACAAACAATGTGGCAGAATACGAAGGTTTACTGGTAGGACTCCAAGCAGCCAGAGCACTCGGGATTCACAGATTACTAGTAAAAGAAGATTCTCAACTAGTAGCGAATAAAATTGGAAAAGGGTATCAATGTTCCAGTCCCAAGATGTCATCTTATTTGGTGGAAGTACGGAAACTCGAAAAGCATTTCTTTGGTTTTCAGATCCAACATATTCCTAGAAAGGACAACTTTCTGACAGACTAGTTGGCACAGATGGCCTCATCAAGGTCACCTGTCCTGCTCGGAGTTTTTCTCGAGAAACTCGATTCACCCTCGGTGATCGAGCATTCCGAAGACACAAATGCTCCACAGGAGGTCGTACAGATCGATCCCAGTCATGATTGGATGACATCAATCTAAAATTATCTTCAGCATGGCACACTTCCTAAAGACGATGTAGAGACCGGTCATACAGCTCGAAAAGCCAAATCATACACTCTGATTGAATGTACCCTTTACAAATGGGGAGCTCACGGAGTGTTGATGAGATGCATATCTCAAACGGATGGTATTAAGTTATTATTCGACATACACGGAGGAGTCTGTGGAGCACATTATTCCTACAGAACTCTGGTCGGTAAAGCCTTTAGACAAGGATACTACTGGTCAACTGCCCTCCATGATGTAAAAGAACTTGTGACAAAATGTGTACAATGTCAATTTCATAGTCGACAAGTACATCAACTGGCACAAGCTTTGCAAACAATACCTCTTTCTTGGCCTTTTGCAACCTAGGGTCTAGACATTTTGGGACCTTTTGCAAAGGCACGCAGGGGCTTTGAATTCCTTTTTTTTCATTATTGATACATTTACAAAATAGATCGAAGCTGAGCCAGTCGTTAAAGTAACAACTGAAGCTACCAAGAAATTCCTGACAAAAAAATGTGATTACACGATTTGGTATACCCAACAGATAATCACATATAACAAGATACCAGCCTCGAGCGGAATTTTAGGAATTCTACGAAGATCTAGGTATCAAGATATATTACGCTTTCGTAGCTCACCCGTAGAGTAACGGAGTAGTTGAGCGAGCTAATGGCATAATAATACAAGGAGTGAAATGCTGAGTGTTCGACCAGTTAATAAAACGGCCAGGAGCTTGGGTTCAAGAACTTCTCTCTGTATTATGGGCCATTTGAATCACGACCAGTCGTGCGACCGGTGAAACACCATTTTTTCTGGTTTACAGTGCTGCAGCCATGCTTCCTCTCAAACTGAAAATTGGCTCTGCTCGAACTGATTGTTACAACGAGAACGATCAAATAGAACGATGACTCGGCGATATCAATTTTAATTCTTGAAGAAAGACGAAACAAAGCCCTCATACGATCAGCAGTTTACCAACAAGCCATGAGAATGTACCACAATCGTAAGGTGCAACCTCATAGTCTAGCTGTAGGTGATCTGGTTCTCAGAAAAATTCAGAGCCAAGCAAATCGTAACAAACTTTTGCCAAAGTGGGAAGGTCCATACACTGTGGTCGAAGTCACCAAACCTGGTTCGATACGACTAGCCATGTCAGACGGGCGTATTATGTCTAATTATTAGAATATTGATCAACTGCGTAAGTTCTATGTATAGATGTACTTTACATTATTTTAATTTCAATAAAGATGCATCATTTCTTTACTTTTCGATGCGTGCTGTCATTTATATTTCGATTATCCATTACTTGGTCACAAACTATTGTTGTCTACGATCATCGGAGAAGATCCACTGCTCTCCGACATCCTTCTAAAGGATATCTTTTACTTTTTGGTTTTGACATAGTTGTCAAAATCCATAAGGGTCCTTGTCGTAACCGTCACAGAGATGGTTCTCACGAGCGACGATACACTCTTTTCTTAAAGAAGAAAACAAGTAAAAAGAGCATTACGCAGACAACTAAATATAGTTACCTACATGCTTAAGGATTCAAAGACTAACTTTCTTCATTTCAACATTCTGTTCTTCTTTTGTTTTGCAACTAGTCGAGACACATAAAACCTCCTAATCAAAATCTCTCCTCTCTGCATGTGGTCCTGCCTACTCGAAGGAGTTTCCTAGCGACGGTCATTTTCTTACGATCTTTGCTACCAGTCAGAACTTGAGGATGAATACGTTTCACAAAGTGTCAATCATGTCTTTAGTTCTTGACAACTTTTACGATCATCTTGGATAATGTGTATAAAAAGTAATACTTATCATTTTCTGCATATATTTTTGTATATTTTCTTATCATCAACACAAGTCTTATGATATCTTACGATCATACAATGTACTATATGATATTTCGATTATCGAAATAGATCTAAAACTAGTCGAGATCATACACTGGTTTTGACCAAATTTGTTTCCTAGTGTCAATTAGATCATTTTAAATATAATCAGCACATACTTTGTACAGTGGTCCTAAAAAGTGCTATTTTTCTTGGTCTACTGCTTCCTTAGTAAGTCTTTCTACTACACAAGCAGTCGGGGGTTAGGAAATATATGAGTACTCAAGATAAAAGATAAAAATAAGCTTTACTGATGACAAAAGGTAAGTTTTTACATTTACAATCTTTACATCCATTCACTCTTCGGGACTACCAGACTGGTCACTGTGGGATATAGATTCGACCTTCATCTCTGATGATGTCTGTTGACCCGATCTTTCTATAAGAAGGATAAATTCCTATTGGATGATGATCAAGTCTCATGATCCAGGCTACGAACGCGGCACGCATGAACCAAGCAATCGCTGAACTAACCACCAAGTCGTTATCAACCGTGTCAAAGACCTGATTGACCTGATCACGAGGATCAATTCTTGCAAGCAATCGAAGAACAAGCAAGAACAAGGTAACAAACAATCTGAATTACAAATATATGATTGAGTTCAAAAGTTGGAATTCCGCAGATGTTCTTTATGGTTGGTTTAGTCAACACAAGCGAAGAACAAGAGTTTTCCAATGGAGAAACTAAGCAAACGAAATCCAAGAAGACTAGAGGGGTGCGACCACCCTAAATAGGGAGGGGGCAGCCGCACATAGCTGTTGATAGGGGAGGTGGTACTGTTCATCTAGATAGTATGGCAGCTTAGGTAGCCAGCCAGCATATGGGCCAAATCCAGTACGATTACAAGGCCCAAATTGGCTCAAATAGGTGACACACCACCTTCTTTTGGCGATTGCAGCATGCACAGAAGGAATTTGGAGGTGGGGCTGGATCCGTTGGAAATAGGGCGAGATAAGATTTCCATCAAATACTCATAGACCTCCAATAGACTTATGTGAAAGTTATGTACATTTGAATTCGGTGATGTCTCCGTAGGCTGAATTGGATTGCAAATACTTCCCTTAATGATCAGCTCCTAATATGAAACAATGGTATTGGGCACTCCATGTAGTCGAACGATCTATTTGAAAAACAAACCAACGACATTTGTAGCATCATCGCTCTTATGACAAGGTATAAAATGTGTTATTTTAAAAATCTATCCACAACAACAAAAACACTCTCTCCCCTTCTTTGTTCTAGGTAGTTCTAAAACAAAGTCCATTGAAATATCCTTCCAAGGAACACTACGCATAGGAAGAGGCATATATAGACCGTGTGGATTAAGCCGGGACTTAGCTTTATTACATGTAGTGCAGTGAGACACGTAGCGCTTAACGTCATGCCTCATTCGAGGCCAATAGAAGTGCTCGGCCAGAATGACCTCAGTCTTCTTGACACTGAAGTGTCCCATCAATCCTCCGCTATGCGCCTCCTGTAATAACAAAAGTCAAATGGAGCTAGCTGGAATGCATAGCTTGTTAGCTCTAAATAAGAATCCATCTTTTAACACAAATTTATTCCAGCTCTTTCCCTCTGTACAATTCAGCATGGCATCTATAAAAGTATCATCTTGAGCATAAAGTTCTTTAACTGTTTCCAAACCAAAAATTCGACAATCAAGTTGAGATAACATGGTATAACGCCTAGACAAAGCATCAGCAATAACGTTCTCTTTACCTTTCTTGTGTTAGATAACATATGGAAACGATTCAATGAACTCTACCCATTTAGTATGTCTACGGTTCAGTTTACTTTGACTACGAATGTGCTTTAAAGATTCATGATCTGAGTGTATAACAAACTCTTTAGGTCATAAATAATGATGCCATGTTTCTAAAGTTCGAACGAGAGCAAATAATTCCTTATGATAAGTAGAATAGTTCAAACTAGGCCCACTCAATTTTTCACTAAAATAAGTAACAGGCTTATAACCTTCTTGTACTAACACATCTCCAAGCTCAATTCCACTAGCATCACATTCAAGTTCAAAAGTCTTACCAAAGTCAGGAAGTTGGAGAAGTGGTGCATTTGTGAGCGTATCTTTCAGAAGGTTGAATGATTATTCTTGTGCAGGGCCCAAATGGAAAGGAGCACCTTTCTAGGTGAGCTCATTCAATGGTGCGGCAATGGTGCTGAAATCCTTGACAAAGCGTCGATAAAATCTAGCAAGTCTATGAAAACTTCGCACTTGTGTGACCGTGTTAGGAGTCGGCCAACTCTGTATAGCCGCGATCTTGGTTTGATCAACTTCAATGCCCCGTGGACTAACAACATAACCAAGAAACGATACTCGATCGGTGCAAAAGGTGTACTTCTCAAGGTTACCAAATAAACGTGCATCGCGTAGAGCATGAAAAACAACACATAAATGAGCAAGATGTTCCTCAAGTGACTTGCTATATATCAATATCGCATCAAAATATACAACCACAAATTTACCAATGAAAGTACTCAAAACTTCGTTCATCAATATCATGAAAGTGCTAGGTGCATTAGTTAAACCGAAAGGCATCACTAACCGCTCATATAAACCAAACTTAGTTTTGAACGCTGTTTTCCATTCATCTCCTAATTTCATGCGAATTTGGTGATATCCACTACGCAAGTCAACTTTAGAAAACAAAGTAGAGTCACTTAATTTATCAAGCAAGTCGTCTAACCGAGGAATATGATGACGATATCTAATGGTAATATTATTGATAGCTCTACAATCAACACACATACGGCATGACCCATCTTTCTTTGGAACCAAAAGGACAAGAACAACACATGGACTAAGGCTCTCGCGTACGTACCATTTGTCAAGCAAGTCTTGTACTTGACGCTCAACCTCCTTAGGCTCCTCCGGGTTGGTTCAGTATGGCACGCGGTTGGTAGGGAAGCTCCGGGGATCAAGTCAATTTGATGTTAAATGCCCCTAATTGGAGGCAGCCCCGGTGGGACCTCACTTGGAAAAACATCGTCATACTCCTGCAAAAGGTGAGCAACAGTAGGAGGCAAAAAAGGGGGCATATCCTCAAATGAAAACAGTGCTGCTTTGCATACTAAAGCATAGCAAACATAATTACCAGCTCCTACCTCACTAATATAAGACTTTGTAGCTAACAAAACAGAACCTTTCAATCTAATTTCACCTTTCTTAGCACTAGGTAGACCTGTTCAAGGACGGCCTGGCCCGAGCCCGTTCATGTCCAGGTTGGGCTTGGGACTGCAAGTCCGGCCTGGCCCGAAATCCTGAAAAAAAAATTAAAAAATGGAAATCTATTATTTTAATACTGAAAATGAATTAAATAATACTTTTTATTTCAAAAAAGATTAAAATAATACATTTCAATAGGAAAATCAACTTTTCGGGCCGGGCCGGGCTAGGCTGGGCTCGGGCCTGCCAAATTTAGACCAGGCTTTTCAAGCCCGGCCCGACCCGGCATTTGAACAGCTCTAGCACTAGGTTCCTTCTTCTTATGCGGTGAAAGTTTTTTAGCTACAATCTCATTTTCACTTTTGCTACTCTCCTTTTCTCTATTTGCTCTTTCTAATTCATCTTTTAAAATTGCTTCTAGAGACATGGGCAGCAAAGTGGTTCGCTTTCCTTTAGACATGAGAGTATATTGATTAGTCCTACCATGATGCATAGTATTTTTATCATATTGCCATGGTCTACCTAACAGTAATGAACATGCTTGCATAGGTACGACATCGCAATCAGTATAATCATGATATGAACCAATAGAAAAGTGTACTCTCACAATGTGAGTTACCTTCAGCTTACCACATGACTTAAACCATTGGATGTAGTAAGGATGAGGGTGCTTTTGTGTGGTCAGGGCAAGCTTCTCAACCATATCAATGCTAGCCAAATTATTGCAACTTCCTCTATCAATAATCACACGACAAGAACGCTCATTGACCACAAATTTTTGTAAGAAATAGATTGTGGTGTTGATTTTGCTTAGCACACTCCATTTGAGCACTAAGGACACGCTTCACAATTATGCTCAAAAACTTATCACTTGTTTCAGCTCCAAAATGTTTTTCATCATGTTTAGATCCATATTCCTCACCTGCGAGGCCAGTTACAAGCAATGCATGTTCTTCATCAATATCACTAGCTGAAGTATACTCACCATCGTGTCTAACAAGAAGTGCTAGTTGATTTGGGCAATCTCTCATCATGCGCCCGAAGCCTTTGTAGTGTGGCATTGTATGTCTCGTGTTCTCTCGGTGGAAGCAACCGAAGTAGAACTCTTAGCTTGCTAAACCGAAGTTGATTTGCTTGTGTCGGAGGCTCGGGGAGTGGGAGTGGTGCTTGCTGGTTGCCCACGGCCAAAGGGGGGTAGGGGACAGCTAGGAGTGGCAGGGACAGCAGGGGGTGGCGCCATGCCTGAGGACTGCGCCTGATTCTGCCTACCTGCAAAAGAAACTCCAAAAGGGCCTCGAGAGTGAGACTGTCTTCCCTGCACTTCACGTTCAGCTTTGCAAGCAAGATGTAACAAATGGGTGATATAGTTATACTCCTTATAATCTAGAATGTCCTGAATGTCCTAGTTAAGCCCTCCTAAAAATCTAGCCATTTTAGCATCTTCAGTTTCTTCTAAACCACAATGTAACAAACCAGTTTGCAATTCTTGATAGTAATCTTCTACGGTGTTACTACCTTGTCTTAAACGTTGTAATTTATTTAGCAAATCGCGAGAATAATATGAAGGCACAAATCTAGTTCTCATAGCTCTCTTCATAGCATCCCATGTTCTAGGTATGTTTTGTTCATTACGGAACAATGCATTCCAACAAATAGATGCAAAATCAGTGAACTCAATTGTCACATCCTCAAATTAATAAAGAGGTTTACTTTGCATCTCATGAGTATGCATCATTGTTTTGAAGCATTGCATTAGATATTGCACTTGGGAAATCTTGTGCAAGTCTTGAAACCACACTTAAAGAAGTGAACTTCAAAACAAATCTGAAACTAATGCTACTGAAGTTCTTCTGAAAATAATTTATTCAAATACTACATTAATTTTTAAGAATTAAAATAAATTTTCCCAAACTTTTGGGGTTAGTTTCAAACCCTAAAAATTTCAAACTCAATCCAATGACCTATTTTGGTTGTGGATTTAAACTGCTCAAGACATGACATAAACAGAGGGGTTTCAAATTTTATATGGGTACTAGGTCATCCCAGAAACATCTCTGATTTATTTCATATTTTTAGGAACTTTATTCCTATTTCTAAACCTCTGGTCAAAATTGAGGATCTAGATTTGAATTCCAGTCAAACCTAATCTCAACTCAGCCTAGTACTGTTCATTTGGCTCGAACCAGGCCGAGCCACTTGACTTGGTGGAGTCAACTAGTTGCACCTCGCCACACCAGCATCTTGGGCCGTCCGATGCAGAATAAACGGCTCAGATCTAGTGGCCCACGCATTAGGACCCTCCGATTGAAAATGAACGATCCAGATCAATTGGGCCGTTCGGACCATCCGAATGTGCCACGATCTTGGATCGTTGGATTTTGATCTAACGGTGGGAGAAGTGGTTCGAGCGTTTCGCGCGAGCAACCGCGCCATTTTATTTCGCTGACACGGTGGACCCACGCTGTCAGTGCCTTCTTCAACCTCCCGTCACTTCATGCAGGACTTCAACACCACACGGCCGTGAGCTCCTACGTTGCTCCATCACCGATGTGACCGCACCGCCCATGGCAACCTATCGTGGAGCTCCGTTGGTTAACGTCGCCTCCACTCCGTCACGTTCGCGAGCATAAGTAGTTTCCAAACCCTTGTTATCACTCACTTTTCCTCTCGGTGGCTGGGGAAAGGGGAGCTCGTGTTCGTTCTCTACCCCGGTAAGCTTCCACCGGGTGGTACCTATCAATTCTATGTTCAACCCCATTTCCATTTTTGCTAATGCGGGTTCTTCTTGTGACTTGTAGCATCTGGACCATCTTTGTGCTATCTGGAACTCTAGAGCACGCTCTCGAGTGACACCATTGTGTCATCTTCACCTCCAGTGAGTATTGTCCTAAATCTTTCATATCATCTCGTGTCTTCGAGCATGATAATGAAAACCCCTAAGTTAATTTGGGCAATGCACAACAGGATCGAGTTGAATTGAAGCTTGGACCATTTTCGGCCGTATAAGCAACTTTTCATCTCCCACTTGTTCCGGTAAGCCATTGTCCGATTAATTGTTCCTATAGCTTGCTCATAAGGTCTTTAACCTTCTCCAAGCATTCACTGGTCTTGGTTTTGCTCAGGACCTTCTCTACACTTTGAGCTGCATCGTCGCCGTTGTCTTCTCCAGTGCCATCGCTGTTCAACTCACTCCAAGCTTCCCCAAGCTTCCTCGTTTGCTCAGGTAGCTCTCTAATAGTCCTTAGAGGCTTGGGCACCCGCTTATCTGAACTGCTGCGGAGCTTTATCGTATTTTGCATGTTTGCCGTGTTGCATGCCATTACTCAACTCCGGCTAGCCACCAGTGAGGGCCATCTCAGAGGGTGTAATCACTCCCATTAGATGCGTAACACTATTGCGCAAGTATCTATGCCTTTAGCTCACGCCACCGTGGAGCGTAGCGCCGGCAAGCCACCGGTGAAGCGCGCGGGACAAAATCCCATTGTCCTACACGGACAGGCACTGTAGTAAAATGATTAGGAGTTAAGTAGCATTTAATGGTTGTCTTAACCGCGCTAATGTCCTACTTACATGTGGACCCAAGCCACTTAAGCCCCGCACCCTTTTCACGTGGTCAGCCCAAACACAACTAGGATTAATTTGGACCTTTAGATATGTAATCAACAATCCAGATTCAGTGGGCCATTCGGACCATCCAAATGTGCCACAAATAGGGATCGTCCGATGCAAAATCAACTGACCTGATCAATTGGGCCGTTCGGACCGTCCGAACGCGCCACGATTATGGACCGTGCGATGCGAATGGAACGATCAGGATCAATTGGGCCGTTTAGACTGTCCGAACGCACCACGCTTGTGGATCGTTGGATCTTAATCCAACAGCCCACGAGCATGATCCGAACGTTCACGTGCGCGCACGGATCGAAGTGTTTCGCTGACAAAGCGGACCCACTTGTCAGCGCACATTTGACTCAGTAAACAGGTTAGGACGCGTTGCTGTGCTAGGCCCCACGATCAGTGACTGTGGCTAGCACCGCCCTCGGTAAGAAAAGGAGTAAATGCTTTATAAAATCCAAAACGTAATAATCTGCACACTGAAAATGCAGATAACTTTAAAACTACATAACTAATTCTCCTCAACTTCAAAATGGATGAAACCAATTCTGATAATTTTCATTTTTGATGAACTTTATTATGAAACTAGTTTCAAATATTTCTCTGTAGCAAAAATTATTATTTTGGAGAGTGATCCTTAAACCTATTATTTTTACAATAGGAAAAGGTTGTTAACTTGGAAAATGCATAACTAATCCTTGAAAACTCCAAATGAGTTAAACCCAGATGTTTTGGACTTATAAAAATATTCCCTATTTATCTATATAATACTTGAATTCCCTACTGTTCTGCAAATTTTGGCCAAATAATTAAATTACTTGAACTTGAACCTATTGAAATCTGATTTTCACATAGCCATAACTCTCACACACTAACTCCAATTGGAATAAATATTTCACCTGTGTTCATATAAAATCATGAAATAGCCACTGTATTAAAATCATGCATTTTTTAGCACTTCGATTTTTTAAGTATTTCTCGGTGTTTATCGATATCGTTATTTCTTTAGATTCTGGAGAAATCGATATTGACTCCTACGCTACTGAGAGTGAGCAGCTAAGCTACCAGCAAGGCAAGTATCATTTGAACTTTCTTTTGCATCATAATTGATCCTAGTTTTGGTTAAGTTAGTGCAATGATAATTGCTTGCATGCTATTTTGATAATGTCGCTATATTTGTGATGTGTAGAATAGTTATATCCTATTCATGAGGTTATCCTTGAGTTATTCCAGTACCACATGCTTAAGTTAGGATGTGTGATTTATGGTAATCGAGTCTTGCTTAGCCATGCAAGTCTAGAACGGTAGATTGATTGTCGGGATTAACCCGACAATTTTGGGAAACATACACCTTCTTATATTCTTTTTGATTCAGATCTTCGTATCTGTTTTGTGAACTAAATTTTGTCATTTTAAATAAGTTTTGGGGTCTGGACAAGTGTTGGCTAGTGATGGTGCCTTCGTGCACGAGATTTGGGTATATGGATGTCTTGTCCGGACCATTAAGGACCGAACTTTAGTAACGTCGTTGATTCAAGTATACTCGTGCTACCACATGCGGGATATGGGTGCTGTACGGTTAAGTAGGGGGAAGGTTTTATTGTGTTAAGTCTTATGGTGGTGTAAGGACATAGCAACCGTGAAATCATATGTTCCTTAGGAGCCGATTTAATTTTTCTATAGAGTGCAAGAGACGCACCATTTTTCTTTTTGTACATTGCATCGGTATTTCCAATACAACTTGTGAGCCCCTAGCAAGTGCTATCGATGCTTGTACTAGGAAAGAACCATCTCACATGGGGACTTAGCTCAATAGGGTCTTCTGGCTGAAAATGATCGTATCTCGATTCTCCCCGGCCGACACACCAAAGGAAGTGTGTTCAATCCGGTGGCTTACGGGCTAATCAAGTCATGTGGATAAAGTAGTACACCTCTGCAGAGATAAATCTATTCGAATAGCCGTGTCCACGGTTATGGACAACCGCTTGAGTTCGGGAGTTACTACTGTTAGACTATGTATTTAAAATGTGGGTACTTTTGGTTCGTCATGAATGGGATGTTTGTGCAATATGTTGTATCAAAGTGGGTAGCCACTTTGCTGTTGTTTGATTCATTTGGTATTCAATTTATCACTTATTCATATGCTTTACTTCTACTTCAAATCTGTTTACAAAATGGCCATTGAAAGACTAGTATGTGTAGGTTGTTAAAATTGTTGCGTCTTTTTGCAAAACTAAGCCAATATGAGCCATCCGTTGGAACAACCTCTATGCATAACTAATTTTTATTTGTGTAAGACTTGCGAGTACAACTTTGTACTCAATCCGATTGCTGCAATTTCAGGTGAGGAAGAATGTGAGCCCGATGAGCTCGTTAGCGCCAATTTAGGCGACACTAACGAGCAGTGCTATTATTTAACTCCCAGTCGGTTGCCGATGGGTATTGGGCATACCATGCTGGACATTTTGGTTTATTTACTTGCTTCCGTTGTCACTTTATGTTCTCTTTTGATCATGGCCGACCGAGCCATTTGTAATAGATGTAGACTTGAACTATTATGTTGTATGTCTTTTGGAACTATGAATGCATGATTGTTGTATGGATGTGATTAATGCTATTTGTGAGTTTGGGGCATGTTGGTCGTTGATCTTGGGAGACAACATGATCTCATGCTCGCTGTTCGTGGATTCCGATTTAACTCGCTAAGTGTGGTCTTTGATTGTTTAGAGAACCGATAATCATGCAGTACTTGCAGAGAAACGGTATGCATGATCACCGGGGCTCTAGTTTCAACAAAGAACTCTCATTTAGATGGAGTTAACTTAGAATCCATTAACTTGGAAGCCCAGAGTTATCTCCTTAAGGTCGGGCGGGTCTCGGTCTTACGGAAATAACTCGGGGGCTCCCACATCAATAGTAGTAGCCCTAATCTTTTTATTTTCAGGAAATTCATGGCATGCAAATTTTTGGTCTACGGCTAACTCCCATGTGAGGCAAGCATCAGGATCATATTTACCAGCAAAAGGAGGCATAGTGAATTTAATTTTACCAAGTGCATCATTACGATCACATACCTCACGTGGTGGGTCTCTTCTCATACCTTGTCGATTGAAGCGTTGTTGCCGATGGTTACGATCATTGTTGCGATTGAAACCACCATCGAACTTCATATCAGCAACATATGGGTTCGCTTCATCTTCTACCTCATCAGCCAATGAGCTAGCAACAGATGGGTTACGGTGCGGTTGTGCAACGCCGACAGCAGTGAGGGCGGCAGTAGGAGGTGGAGCTCTCTCTAGCTGCTCCACACGTGTAGCAATCGCAACAAGATCATTATTAGTGCGATCTAGAACCCCTCAATACGCTTCGAATATTGATTCAGCAAGCATGAAAAGTGCTGCATGATGTCTTTCATGCGAGGCGTGAGAGGTGCATCGTCCTCAACGTTGGGCCTGCTATTCTCCCCTTGTGACCCTGAACCTGCCATTGTTAGTATGAACAAGAAAAATACACGTGTGTATAAAAATTCCCTATGAAATACTAGGTTCTGTAGGTTACAAGTCACACACGCTCAAGCTCTTACCAAGCTCTTGCAAATTCTTACCAAAGAAAATAGGTGGTGCAACCCGTGGATGGTTCATGGTAAGCGTGACACAAGTGATGAGCAAAGCGATTGCAAGTGTAAGTACCTGTTCGGTTAGTGGAGCTTGGATAGGTGTAATATATGTAGAAAGGATTAGCAACAATCAAATCAGTAATGCAAGTTAAAAAATTGTTCAAAGTACTAGTCAATGTTGCTGATCTTAGCCTAATCAAAGCTAGCTAATCAAAGTCCTATGAAGAGAAGTGTAGGAATGCACACGCAAAGATCAATATGACTCGATATAAGCAATAAAAAACCTCAAACCAAGTGCTATAAGAGACGCTAGCAAACTACTCAAACTTCTTTGTAGGGGCACAAAAACGAAATAACGTGCAATGTAAACAACCCTCTAGTTTAAGAAGAAACAACAGCTAATCTCAAGAGATGAAAAATCAAAATTTTATATGGATTATATATGCTTTTTTGAAAGATTTTGATGAGATCTACAACTTTCCAGTTGAGGTGAACCCCAAATTCTGAAGGGAAGGCCGAAAGAAACGGAAAAAATAGAAACCGAAAACTTGCGACACAAATTCAGAGCTGAAGATGGCCAATTTTTGGGGTCTTAGAGGGCAACTAGCACAAGCGGATCATTTTTTTTGGATGTACCTTGTCGTTATCTTTCGAACGAGTCCGAGAACGTCGAATTCGGATACCGTATGTAAAAGTTATGCCCATTTTACAGAAGGTGTCTCGGAAATGGAATCCACTCGGACTCAAATTCGTCTCGGGCTCAACTTGAATTGGCTATATCTTTCAAACCCGTGGGCCAAAATTTCTATTTTTTTATGGAAGCTTGTGGATAGATATAGAAGGACTCCACCAATTTTCACTGTTTTTTTGCGAATGTTTGACATGCATTCAATTTTCGGGAAGGTGGACAACCTTTCTTTGTCCTTTTTTTCCTTCTATTTTTCTCTGTTTTTCTTCTTTGTCAAAAACTGAAATCAAACTCTCTTGTTTTCTTCCTTCTTTTGCTTCTCTATAAACTAAAACCAACTAGGGATTCCCGTGGATGATTTCTGTGGCAGATGATACGATGGCAGATGATGGCCATGGCAGTGCCAAGGATCGGTGGCAACATTCTTGAGTTACTGCATGATAGGAGGCGGCAATGACAAAGTACTAGAGTTGCCGTAGTAGTGAGGTGGCGGCGAGAAGGTCTTTGGAGTTCTTCTTGGCGGTAACAAGGTCTTTATCTGGTTGGCACGACAGGGAAGAAGCAGCGGCGACAGGACGATTTTGTTGACGCAGCAGGTGATTGGTGGTGGCACAGCACAGATTTGTGGTGGCTGCAGCAGGGGATTAAATAAACACAAGACGCGAAATAGACAATGATGAAGCTATGCAAAGGAACACGAAGATCAAGATGCAAACTAGACAATGACGAACTAGACTCCAACTAAACTAGAAATCAGCAACTAGACACGACGATGCAACCAAAAATTCAACAAGCAAAATACTGAAAACAAAATTGCAAAGGCTCAAATTGGTTTGGACAATATGAACTATCCTAATTTTTTTTCGTCGACTGTAGGTAGAGGAAAAAAAATCCCACTGATGAACGAAAGCTCTGATACCACTTGATGATGTCCGTTGGCCCAATCTTTCGATGAGAAAGATAAATTCTGATTGGATGATGATCAACTCTCACGATCCAGGCTACGAATGCGGTATGCACGAACCAAGCAATCGCTGAACTAACCACCAAGTCGTTATCAACCGTGCCAAAGACCCTGGCGGCAGGACGATTTTGTTGACGCAGCAGGCGATTGGTGGTGGCATAGCACAGATTTGTGGTGGCTGCAGCAGGGGATTAAATAAACACAAGTTGCGAAATAGACAATGATGAAGCTATGTAAAGGAACACGAAGATCAAGATGCAAACTAGACAATGACGAACTAGACTCCAACTAAACTAGAAATCAGCAACTAGACACGGCGATGCAACCAAAAATTCAACAAGCAAAATACCGAAAACAAAATTGCAAAGGCTCAGATTGGTTTGGACAATATGAACTATCCGATTTTTTTTTATTTTTCGTCGACTGTAGGTAGAGGAAAAAAATTCCCACTGATGAACGAAAGCTCCGATACCACTTGATGATGTCCGTTGGCCCAATCTTTTGATGAGAAAGATAAATTCCGATTGGATGATGATCAACTCTCACGATCCAGGCTACGAATACGGTACGCACGAACCAAGCAATCGCTGAACTAACCACCAAGTCGTTATCAACCGTGCCAAAGACCCAATTGACCTGATCACGAGGATCAATTCCTGCAGGCAATCGAAGAACAAGCAAGAACAAGGTAATAAGCAATCTGAATTGCAAATATATGATTGAGTTCAAAAGTTGGTATTCTGCATAGGTTCTTTACGGTTGGTCTAGTCAATACAAGCGAAGAACAAGAGTTTTTCAAGGGAGAAACTAAGCAAACGAAATCCAAGGAGACTAGAGGGGGTGACTACCTTAAATATGGAGGGGGAAACCACACATAGCTATTGATAGGGGAGGTGGTACTATTCAAGTGAACAGTACAACTGTCTAGGTAGCCGGCCAGCATATGGGCCAAATGCGGTACGATTACAAGGCCCAAATTGGCCCAAATAGGTGATGCAACACCTTTTTTGGTGATTGTGGCACACATAACAGGAATTTGGAGGTGGATCCAGATCTGTTGGAAAGAGGGCAATATAAGCTTTCCATCAAGTACTCGTGGACTTCCAATGGACTCCGTATGTGAAAGTTATGCATATTTCTATCTCTAGAGGCCGAATTGGATTGCAAATGCTTCCCTTCATGATCAGCTCCTAAGTTCCTGATTAAAAGAACATCACATGCATTAGGTAGCAGCATATGTCGCACACCAGTTGGGTGATTAGACCAAGTCGCCCAACTGTACGGCGACTGATAATTATTTCTGACAAAAAATTAAGTAGTATTATTTCTGTAATTCTGAATAAAAATAGATTATTAAAAAAAATTCGAGACTAACATGTGCAGACTAGAAGGTGAAGTACTTTTAGTCAGGAGTACAGCTAGGGATGGCAATTGTGCCCGATTACCCGTGTGCCCGCGGGTAAATGCCCTAATAGAGCTGGGTATGGGCTGGTTTCTTTGCTCACGGGCATAAAAATGGGGGAAACTCTTTGCCCATCGGGTAAATGGGCACGGGTATGGGTAAGCTCCACCCGTATCTGTCTCGTCCATTTACTCGCGACATGCACTGACAGGTAGGACCACTAAAACCCTAATAGGGTTACTCACTATCTCACAGACTCAGTCTCATCCTCCCGGCTGCCACTCACCTCCATTTACCCCCGACCCCCATTTCCAAGCCGCCACCTGCCTCCATTTTCCAGATCCGCCTCATCCTCCCTTCCATTTTCCAGATCTGCCTCATTCTTTGAACGTCCTCCCGGCGCGTGCCTCAAGACGTCCTCTCGGCATTGTCGCCCCGCCTCTACCGCTCCTCCTCCTCAAGCTCGGCCGCCGCCTCATCCTCAAGCCCGCCCCCTCCCCCGCGTATCCGCTCGCCATCTCCCTCTTCATCCTCCTCCTCCTCCACCGCTCCTCCCACCCCGCACCGCTCTTTCCCGCCGCTACCGCCGGCTCAGCCTCGGACCTGCGCCGCTTCTCCCTCCTCACCAAGCTCCTCGCCTACGCCCACCTGGCCCCAATACGGCGCTGCCTCCGCTCACTCGCCACAGCCGACTACGCCGAGGACCGCGCCGTGCTCCACGTCCTCCTCGACCATCGTCGGCCCAACTCGTCTGCCCCCTTCCTCGCTGCTTCCCACGAGATCCTTGCCGTGATGGACGCCTTCCACTGGACGAACGGGGAGAAGCGCGTGCATTGCCGCGCCACCAACGCAGGGCTCCAGGCGCAGTGGATCGATGCGTGGTGGCCCAGCTCCGACAGCGAGTTCACCTTCGTCGTCTAGGGCGACCTCGAGGTCTCGCCACTCTACTACCGCTTCCTCAAGCGGGTCGTCATGAGTACTACTACGATCGCGGCGGCTACAACCCCTCGTGTTCGACGCATGCGTCATTCTGGCGCCCGGTTTGTCGTGGGTGAGAGCTTGTTGACCACTGTGAATGCTTGTTGCTATTGTGGCTTAGTTATAAAGAATGGATTCTGTAATGCGTAGTGTTGCTTGTAATCATGGTTATTAGGACTGCGTAGAATATTGTTTAGTTAGAAAGAATGAATCTCAGGTGAGTGCTTGTTTCTCCTATGGTTTATTTAGAAACAATGGATCCTGGAATATGGATTGTTGTTTGTAAATGGGACCTGGCGGGGTAGGTGATGTGTTCTTTGTAGAGTACTTTGACTACTATTGGGTAATGCAGTATTTACCTTACTGCATTTGACCAAATGTGTCCCATATATCGCTATGTTGTTAGGATTGGTTAGAAGACTATAATGTTTTGTGTCGTCTTGCAAGATCCTGGGAACTCTTTGGGTTAGCTCAGTGCTTAATGTCTAAAGTTCACGGGCATGGGCGAGGTTCGAGGGTACACGGGCATGCCCGTGGGCGACGGGTACCCGCGGGCGACAGGTATGAGCGAGGTTCTTCGCCTGTTGTCCTTCGTGGGCATACCCATGAGGGAAAATCAGGGTCGCAGACATAGGTATGGACGAGTACTACCCGCACCCGCTGCGCCCGATTGCCATCCCTAAGTACAGCTACTACATCTTTCCGAAAACAACTAATTCTTAAGGTGATTGCATTCTTCTCTCAGGTAATGCAAGAATTTCTTGTTACAATCCATGGTGTATCTTTGTAAATTGGAATGTTTTTACTTGAAGCCAACCATTTTGTTGCCACCTTCAGGTTTCATCAATGTGAGGTGAAGGGAAGGCGCATTCGACGGAGAGAAGCGGGAGAAACTTACCGCAGAGAGGCCGGATAAAAGCTAAGATTTTTAGGTCTATTTTCGCCTCACTCGCAGCGCTAGTTTCGAAGATTTGAGGCAAAGGAAGATCAAAGAAAGATAAGGTGTAGAAGATGTACTTGCATTAAGCTGCATCCTAATGTGTATGTATCTGAAAGACATAAACTCTGACAATGCAAAGTGCATCCTGCGTTAGCATATAATGCGTGTTTTTATGTTTGTCCAAAGAAAACATCCCGTTGTCTTTTTTTTAAGAAAAAAAACATAGGCAGACATATCTACCAATTTGTTAGGTTAAAGAAAGAGGTGAGAGTACCCTGCACCTAAGCGGTCCCAGCGAACCCAGGTGAGCGGGGAGGATAAACAGTCCCTCATCATTGTCTTTATAGCACCCCATTGGCCTACACGGCACTATTTGAAATGGCATTAGCAAAAATAACGTAAATTCTCGTCCATCCGATCACAGGACGGACAAGCCGCGGGCCGACACGTGGCGTCTTGTCCGTCCTGTGGCTATGCGGACGATGCACCACATGTCGGTCTGTGGCTTGTCCGTCCCGTGGCTGGATGGACGAGGTGCCACTTGTTGGCCCGCGGCTGGCCCGTCCTGTGGCCGGACGGATGAGACTCCTCGTGTTGGCCTATGGCTTATCCATCCCGTGGCCAGATGGACGAGACGCCAGGACGAGGCAACACGTGTCGTCGTGTGACTTGTCCATCCTATGGTCGAACAGACAAGAGCGCCATTTTTTCAATCACGGCTGGAAGGACGTCATTTTTGCTAATAATGTGATTTCAAATAGTACCATTTAGACCAAAAATTTGCAACCCATTACCCATGTTCTGGACAGATGTATTGCTCTCATTAAGCTTAGCTAGCATATGTTTCCCGTTTTCTAGCTTACTAACCTTGGAAAATTCTGCAAGTTCTCCCTATCTTCCACATCAAGTCAATAGAAGCCACAATGCAATTGCAAACTGGTCTCCAGTAAATTGCTAGACAAATAATGGTAAGCAACGATAGCAGAGTAGAAAGATGAATGAGATCACAACAACCACAAGCGTCCATTTAGTTCGGTGAGATGGCAACTAAATCAGGGATGAGTAAAAAAGAAAAGAAGAAAGCCAAAAGACCATACGAGCCGAGTAGATCAGTGCTGAGTCAACAGTCCCCGTAGCGTTTGACTTGACCATAGAGTGTAACTATAATTAAGCAGCATGCGTTGTTGATTGTTCAATGGGTGTAGTGGAGGACACCACATGCTGTGCCACAGCCCACAGGCCGACAGGATGTTTGACGAGAATTGGAAGAACAGACAGACGTAGGGACATGCTAGTTCTAATTAAAACCAAGATGAAGGGCACAGACTAGCTCTGTTTGCCTTTGGCGGCGATTAAGGGAATTTGTGCGGAAATAGTGGCAGCAGCCATAAACTCACAGGAAACTCCACTACTACAAAAATGTTATTATTGGACGCTTTATCACAGACGGTTGATCAAAACCGTCTATATTACATGTAATCACAGACAGTTTTGGTTAGAGACCGTCTGTGTTACTAACTGCGCTAAAAACCGTCTGTGAAGAGATAATATCACAGACCGTTCATATTGAAAATCGTCTGTAAAGTATCACAGACGGTTCTAAATACGAACCGTCTGTGATAATTGTAGACTTCACAGACGGTTTTTAATTATAACCGTCTATGATAATATCGCTTCGGCTCCCTGGCTAGTTTCTTCGTCGCCCGATGAGTTTCTTCGTCGCCGATGCATCTTTTCATCGCATCAATGCCGCTTCGGCTCCCCGATGCGTCTTTTCGTCTAACGCACCGAATTTATTCCTTGTTTTATAAAAAGGATCATCCGACATCGAAGATGATCATCCCTAGATATAACTCTACTATATATATATATATATATATATATATATATATATATATATATATATATATTTCTAAAGCGAAAATGACTCCTCTTCGCTTTTCCTTATCGCTGGCATTGATGGCCTACAGCCGCCATCTTGTCTGACACCTCTCCACCGGTACGTTTGGTGGATGTTCTTGGAAAGACACTTTCAACAAAGGTGTCACTCTCTTCGTCTCGAGGATTTTCTAGAGCAGGTGACGGCCACCTTCCGTCGTCTTAACATCCTCCTCCACCGCGTCTTCTGGGTGATCTCCCACTTTCGGCGAGTTAACCGCGTCATTGACGTGGTCATCCACAACAACGTTACACGTCCCTAGGAGGCTTGCCGTCACTTGGACTGTTTAATCGAGGCGGCGGGCGACCAAGTCGACCATGCCGAGACCCCTCAAGTAAGGGAAGAGAGTCTATGGACTTAATTCTTCTTAATTCAACGGCAGGGTCTTGAGAGACACTTTCGAACAAAGCGCGTCGTGGTGGACGCATTTCGGGCTTCATTCGTTGATATTCACGAACCGTCCGATGCCGACACCGCCGGAATGAAGTTTTAAAGACGGAGATACCAACCTACCTTTGCCACTAGAAAAACTTTATTTATTTAGGTTTCTACTTTTTTTAATCTTTGTAAGAAGCGACTGGTCACTTGTTTGGCCATATGTAAATTCCAAAATGAAAAAAAAAATCAAGTTTGGGGGTGAAGTTACTATATTATATGTTGAACTATATATCACAGATGGTTTAGTAGAACAAATATCCATCTGTGATATGTATCATGGTTAAAGCATATTTTCAGCAGTATTTAAATGACAAAATTGACATATAAACATGTAATTTCTTCATTTCATGTAAATGTATACATGATAATATGCTCAAAAAATAGAACTTGAGAATAACCATATCACAGACGGTTCCATAATAGAACTGTCCGTGATATGGGGCTATATCACGGATGGTTATATTATGGAACCGTCTATGATATAAGACATATCACGGATAGTTCTATTATGTAACTGTCTATGATAAGTATCACTGACGGTTCTATAATAGAACTGTTTGTGATATCTCTTTATTAGTAGGAGCCCGCTAGGGTTTGCACCCTAACTCATCACTCCCCAATCCCCAGTGCCATTACTCTCGCCCGTTCCCCTCCCCACCTAGGTGCCCCCGACCTCGACGCCGCCGCCCCCGACTTCAACGGTGCCGGTCCAATCAACCTCCCCTAGCGTGCGTGACCCCAGCTACCTCTCCACCGACCTCGACGCCCCTGCCCCTGACATCGACGACTCCGTCCGAGTCGCGCCTTCTCCCCGACCCTTGTGCCTCCTTACGCTCGGCTCTGACCTGGCTGTGATTCGAGGCCTGGTTGTTTGGGGCTTCCTACTCCCTAGACTCAATCCCCCATTCCCTCACTTGCTCTTTCTATTATTTTAGTTTCATGCTTGAGCTTGTTTTGTTTTACTGATGTGAGTTGATTATTTACTGATATGGGTTAATTTATTGATTAAGCATGGTAAATGAAATGGAGGTGGGTTAATGCATGGTGGTGGTGTTGCCGCCAGTATTGCGTTGCACTGAGGTAACTACTCCCCTCTATTCTCTATCGCTTTTCCTCCCCTTGCTCTGTGATGTAAACTGAGGGCTATTGGTGTATATGCATTCTATGCATCTTGCTTATTTCATGTTATGGGTTCAGATTGACAAAAATGAATGGAGCAAAATGGTGGGTTTGGTTAATACTCTTTGATGGATATTGAGGGTTATTGATGTCGGTTCTTTGTGCTTGGTTGGCTTACATGGCATGTGGTTCGGATGGGGCAAAACATCAGTCTGTACACATACAAATTTTTGTACATGTAACTAATCTTGTGGTATGTTCCTATATGGTATTCTGCTTTTGAAAGCTGCAATTAACTTTTCAGATTTGTAAATGTTAAGCTAATTTGTAAAGCTGCAATTAACTTACAATTTTTTAGAATTTTTACCTAGCTTGTGCCTCTGATCATCAATTATTTATTAATTTGGGTGTATTCTATTCTAAAACAAGTCCAAATGAGTCAAAAACTACTACACCACCTCTTTACATGTCTCTCATCATTCATTTCATCTTTATGCGTATACTTGTGTTCATCTTAGGTCAAGTTCTCATCCCTTGCGTCCCAGTCGTCCTACCATTCCATTCTGATCTCTTCTCTATAAAATCTCTAAGTAGTGGCTACTTGAGCTTTTAAAACCAACTTCATATATATATATATATATATATATATATATATATATATATATAGAGAGAGAGAGAGAGAGAGAGAGAGAGAGGACGCCCGTTTCATACTCCCGGGAGTACATACTCCCACTTCGACTTGATTGAAAAATTTTCATTGCAGCCCTTTATTTTTGCTATATACCTTTTTTCATATATAAACGAAGTATATACATAGATTTTGCTATAAAAAGTGACATTTAATGAAATTTTTCATGAAACTCACTTTGAAGTATCTTGTAATCATTATTGGAGTATGTTCAAATTGCCAAAGAGGTATCATCATACAATTTAAGTGATATATAAGAGGTGGGAGTATGTACTCTTAGGAGTACCATACCATTTTCAAACACACACACACGTAGTCCCCAGCCACTTTCGAGGGGCCGTGAGGAGGATAAGATAGTAGCCACGGGCAACTTCATCGAACCTGCAAGTTCAAGAAGTATAGCTGCCAGGAGAGTGTGTGGACATACAATTACCTGGATATCGTCGATAGGTAATTGGACTTGATATCAAGAAATGGTTGGTTGATGATACATAAAGCCACTTTCAAGTTAGAGTACCTACGCGTTCACGCCACCATTCCTTGTCGGGTCATGATGTTTACGCATGTCCGTGGGATTCAGCACACATGGGCCATCAAAATACCAAATAGTGGCATCGGCAAGCCATATGGGCCTACTTATGCGTGAATTAGCCAGCAGGTCGTAAAAGCAGAACCAAAGCAGCAAGCATGGATACAATGTTTGCAGATATTTTTTTGGTTTGTCAAGTTTAAAGGCTTTTACAAGGACGCATCATTCGACAGCCTTTTTCAAAGTAGGTTAGCCAGATGCCTGTTACGATCTATTTGAAAAACCGATTTTAATTTTAACGATATATGACATTTCTTCCCCAGGAGCTGGAGAGAGGAGCCATGAAGGGTTTTCCCGGTTTTTCTGAATCACGTCTCTTATCTTAGCAAAGTAGAAAAAAGTTGTATATTTTTATTTCAGAAAAGGAAACGGCTGTATATCGATCGCACCATGTGCCATCTCAATTAGACTACAAAACGAGCAGACGTGAGAGTCACGGGCTTACCACCGAATGCTCCTATCGCTCGGCAAAGATCGTGTGAGCGAACATGTCTACCAGCGTCGAGACAAGGATAACATCGACTTGGCTATCAGCGGCGATTTGAAGAAAAGTCTAAACCACGGACAAGAACTCAAGATTACCTGTCTCTTCTTGCGCGCTCCATGCCAAAAACATCGGGGCCTACATGTCGAACACCTGAAAAATGCTCTTTGTGCTGTCAAAGTGACAGAAGTTCCAGATACTGCAACTTTGCAATCTTTCAGGTTCTCATGTGCAACTTTGCAATCTTTAATAAATGTATAGTATGGATGGTGAATGCTCTTTGTGCTGTCTTTTATTTTTTGTTTGAAAAATGCTCTTTGTGCTGTCAAAGTGACAGAAGTTCCAGATACCGAGATTCCAGATTTTTTCTTCTTTTTCCCCCTGCGTGTGTGTGTGTGTGAAAGGTGCACTTGCAAAGTTGCACCTTGGGATATTTGTTGTCTTATCTCGTCCAGCAGATGAACAAACTAGTGATCGAACCCTGAATTTATCAACTACACGCAGAGTCACTGGTATCATCTCGCAAGTTATATCACATAATCCCTTCATTTCGAGATATGTATTACATATGAAAATTGACAGAGCCTCTCTATTCTTCATACAAGCCAAGAACACCCAGATGAAGCAAAACCTTATCAAGCAAAGCAGCCTTTCAGCTAAAACCCTAAAGAAGATCAGAACAAAAGGGGGTCGGGCGGGAGAACAAAATCTGAGAAAAAAACATCTAGTAGAAGCATTTGTATCATGTCTTTGTAGCAAGCACCATACACAGTAGTACGCATCTGACGATGTTGCTTTGAGATTCAGTTGTAGCTCGGCTCTCTTCTGAAGCTGCTGCGATCTGCTTTGTTTTTCGGGTCAGCAGCGTTCCTCGGCACCACAATGTTGCTGATGGTCCTCACTATCTGCCGCTTGAGCTGCCCCCTCTTCAGTGGAGGCCTCTTCTCCTTTGTGCTGTAGTTGATGCCGCTGTTGCTTTGCTGGTAGCAGTACTCCATGGCTGCTCCTCTCTTCTTCTTCTTGTGTGTGTGTGTGTGTGTTTTGAAGGCAAGTGGTGCTTACTTGTGAAGAGGAGAGGACACGAGAAGGGAAGAAGTATTTATAGGCAAAAACATCTGTCACATTGGTTTCTTGCCGCACATGTTGATGTATAAGCTGATGTGTTTCTTTACCATTCTTTGCAGGAATAAATTGACCACTTCTGGGCCGTGGTAGTAGTACTCCATGGCTCAATGCACTGAAACGATTGATTACTAACTAGAGGGCAAGCTGGACGTGTGGATCAGGGGAGGGGGCATCTTTGAAGCATCCGAAGACCACTCAGGCAGTCAGCCCAGCGATAATTCGAGCTCATGGTGATTAGAAAACACTATTTACAAGTCTAGAGTTCTATCTGAGCGTGCTCATTTGCGTAACTAATTGAACAGTCTCGTCTGGACGTTTCCAATGTCTTTCTGCTAAAAATATGAGTCGATTTACCAGTCCTTACGCTTGCTCTGTCAACTCTCGCTGAACTGAACCTATCAGATAATCAGTGTGTGAGAGTAGAGCAAGCAAAGCACGGCATCAACAGAACAGTGACCAACAGCAACACAAAATCAAGCATCACGTGCTGACTTTTGACGGTTTCTGTGAGCAATGCATCAATCGTCGTTCCCTGTGAGTGGCAGTTTCAAGGTTCAGTGTATCTCCGGTGACCGTATGGATGATGATTGATGGTGATGGGGCCCCCACGAGCTTGAGGTGTCAGTGTGACTGCCTCCGCCACGGCATGCGCCGGCACACGGAGAGACACCTCGATCGGCCGAGATGACCAGCCGGCCGTGATCTTATCTGATATAACGTCTTCTGACCAGCTAGCTATTTGCCATGTGATGCATGTTGATTGTGTTCGTATATATGATGTATCGTGTCTTTTGAAAAAAGTAGGAATAAGGTTACAAGGAATTTAATTAGAAAGATATTGTCAGTAACTAACAAAAAGAAGCACTACTCTCTAGAAGGAGAGACACCACAGCATCTAGCATCTGGGAGACATAGTAGCATACACCATTAATTGATTTCTATTTGCCATAAGCTCAAGCTGGTGCTGATCTGACTACTGGTCACTGGCCATGGATGCTTCAAAGATACACACACACTGCTCCCTGATCCACACGTGACACGCCCAACTTGCCCTTGATCCACACGTGACACGCCCAACTTGCCCTGGTTACTGGTTAGTGCCTTGATCACATTCACGCCACACGAGACCCAGTCTCGCACAAAAAATAATCAATTTATTCCTGCAAAAGAAAAAAGAAAAAGAAAAAGAAAAAAAGGAAACACCAGACCAACTGATACAATATGCTGAAACTAGTGTAACTTCCAAAATGGTCTTCTTAACTACGAATTCTTTCCTACATTCACACATCCCTAAGTGAGCAAGAGCAAGTGAGCAAAAAGAAACAGAGGAGCCATGGAGTTCTACTACCAGCCAACCAGGGTTTTGAAAACTGGTATGAAAATTTTACCCGAGGTCCGGTAGGGCCGGCTTGGTTTAAAATCAGAAATTTTTTTAAAATCAGAAAATTTCGGCCAAAATTTTCAGATCAAAATTTGGTTTTTTTAATCGGCTGAAAATTTTGAAAATAAAGTTTGGCACAAATTTCTTATGAATTTGACAAAATTCATGTAAATCGGAACCGGTTTCAAAATTTACCGGGGAAACAATAATAAAAAATCACTGATAATTGGCCGAAATTTTGAACTGTGCTACCAGCACAGCAACAGCGGCATCAACTAGAGCACGAAGGAGAAGAGGCCTCCACTGACGAGGGGGTAGCTCAAACGGCAGATAGTGAGGACTTTGAGCAACCTTGTGGTGCCGAACGGTGACGTGGATCAGTGCAAGCAGATCGAAGGTTAAGAGGAGAACCAAGTTGCAACTAAACACCATACATGTTTTATGTTCAGTTCGATGACTGTGATATGCGCATACGTAGTATTTCACACATATGGATGGTGCAAAGTGCTACTAGTAGCTGTTTTTTTCTTCAGGATTTCTTCTCCGTTAATTAGATCCTGCTGCTTGCTTCATCAGTGTGTGTAGTACATCTCTCAGAGAGAAAGTTTTGTGTAAGATAACTTTGATGGCGCGTCGACAGCACCGGATGCGGCGCGACACGCATCAGACCCTTCTCTGGCGAATCTAAATGGCTGACTAAGAGAAGAGAGGCACTGTAGCCTAGCTAGTTTGAAGGGGGAGGATGAGGGGAAGAAGATGCAAAAGAAAAACATCTAGAAGACTAAGGGCTGGGGAGTGGGAAGGCGATGCGACTTGGAGGTTGGAGGAGGCGGTGAGAGAAACCTCTCTAGGTCATGCTGTCATGGAAGAAGAGGTGGAGAAATGCTGCTTTTCAATGGCTATATAAACAGGAAGAGCAAGAGGGAGAGCAGAGAGATTTTTTTTATTTAATCCTTTTTAAAAAATTATTTTAAAGTTAACCCCTCACGAACTTTATTTCTAATTCTGACCCCTTTACCCGTGGCGCGACTAAACCGTGCTGTCATGCCACCTATAACGGCGTGGCCAAAGCTATCATGCAAGCTCTCGGCCGGGCGCTGTGCCAGTGTGGAGGGCTTGCGTGGCATCGGTCACGCCGGAACTCATAGTGTGACGAGTTATATTGGCACGCCTCGAGAGTTGGCATGCTAGTGGCGACTTAGCCACCTCGGCCCGATGATAGGTCTTCATTCTCCCCAACCTCCCGTGCCTCTCTCCTCCCGTTTCTCCCGCTGCGTGCTGTCCTTTCGCCGCTGGCCCTACTCCCCACGCCGAATTCCCTCCTCCCGCCGACCCTCCTCCCCCCGTCGGACGCCCTCCTCCAACCAGTTGTCCTCCACCCACCGACTGTCCTCCCTCCGCGCCCCCCGTCGGCTGTCCCCCCTTCGCGCCTCCCTCCAGCCCTAACGCCAGCTTCCTCCTCTGCGCCTCTGGCCAGCCTCGACGTCGGCCTCCTCCCTGCGCCTCCTCACGAGTCCCGGCCGCCCCTAGGGTGTCCTGCGGCTCCCGGCGCCAGCGTCTTCCCCGCGGCGGATCGAGGTAACTGGTCTCCCTCTCATAGTTGCGATACACTGATTGTATGATTGTAGATTGTGTGACTGGAAGTTGTGATTGTAGATTGTGTGACTGGCTGAAATTTTGCTTCTGCTATACTGGAAGTTGTGATTGTGTGAATGTATCATTGTAGATTGTGGATTGTTGATTGGGGATTTACCGCACATAATTGCTAAGTAATCACATTCATAAAAAAAATCATGGCCAACACCAATCTGTATTACAGAATAACAAGATTCATAAAAAATCATGGTCCACCCTATTTCAAATGAAAACCATCCCTCAAACTCTGTTGGTTTGTGCACTCTATTGGCATTGATTCATGTAAGGAGGAACTCATAGCAACCGATTATATAGTTGTTGATTCCATTATGAATTCAGAAGAAGCATGCATGTATTATTGTAGAGGCCATCATTTCAATGAACAATCTGCTCATTCTTAGGTAAATAAACTTGCGGTTTGTGTAACATTGTGTAACACCGAGTACAAAGCGGTAAATAAATTTGGTGTCATTTTAACAGTTGTTAGTTTCCTACCTTGTGTAATCCATTTCTAATGCACAATATATTTAGTTTTTCCCGAATTATGAAAGGACCTCTATAGAAATCAAAATTATAGTTGGTGTTACCCGTGGCGTGATAGCCTTTCCTTTGGGGGGTTACTATACTAGTAGCAGTAGGTTAGCAACATGTATTGTGTAGTTCAGCGAGCAACAACAGCATGTATATTTAGGTTCGATCCACATGATCCAATGGGACAAATGGTTCTTTAAAAGTCATAACCCTGTTTGATCCATAACTCCGTTCTATGTAAATGGGTCATGTGGTGCGACTTCAAGGTCGGACTGATCCACCCCAGGCCACCCCTATATATAGGTTCGATCCACATGATTTGATGGGACAAACGGTTCTTTACAATTCATAACCTCGTTCGATCAATAACTCCATTCTATGTAAATATCTCATGTGGGGCAGCAACTTCAGGCCGGACCGATTCGCCCCACACCCGCCCCTAGTTTAGATGCACGTACCCGAAATGGTTATTGGGACATAGAAGTCGTGTGGCCTGGTTATTGGGTGGAATGGAACATTTGTGATGTCCTGGCAGCTAGGTGGCATGTAGAATTCACAATGAGTTTAGACATTATATCTAGAAGCTTGAAACATGATGTTTCGGTTAGAAACAATTGAGGTTTGTATAATTAAAATGGCCTATCAGCGTTCTAAAAGTAATCAAGTGTAATTAAAGAAATCAAATATAGGCTGAAGGCAAAACAATATGACTTACGTCATTTCTGAATTCCAAATTCCCGAACGAGTGGTTCGTGGCACTCCGAGCATGTAGCTCTGGCGTACCCAGGAGCAACATTCTGGGCGTACTCAGGAATGAACCCTGAGTGGTCCCAAACACGTGGTTTAGGCGGTCTCAACAATGGGATCTCAAGCGTACCTAGGCACGTGGATCCAGGGTAGTATAGGTTCGCACTCAGAGGTAAACTTTCAGCGGTCCCAAACATGTGGTTTGGACGGTCTCGTGAACGAGATCTCGAGCGTGACTGAGCACGAGAGACTCAGATAGTGTAGGATTTGGATCTTTTTGCCTCTCATTGTTTCTTGGTGTTATTCGTTCACTGTGTATAGCCTAACACACCTCAATCAAGGGTATCTCTTTCACATTCATTGTCAAACAACCCGAAAACTTCAGTTTACAAGACCTAATGTTCCATGATTACTGTAAACCATCATGCTCATTACTATAATTACAATGAAGTACTATCACAATCAAAAACACATCGGAAACAAGCTGTAATTAACCATACATTTGTATGTTCAAACTGCTAGCATGTGTGAACTGAAACATAGCTTTTGTGAAGTACTTGTGGTATTTCGTACTTGTGGTATTTCGTACATATGGCATGAAGTACTGACTTTGGAATATTTTGTTTGCATTGTTGGATGTAGATGGATAAAGTTAGTGCGATGTATTTACGGTGGGCGATTAATAAACCGATAGTCTTTGTCGACTTTGGTGGCATGGAAGTGACTGCTATTATGTTTCACGAATCACTAGACTTTCAGACTTTCGTACTAGTATCTTTTTTTTTGTTAACCTTGTAAATGGTTCACCGCCAATGTCGGTGATTGGCCACAAAAATGAACTACGCGGCGGCGGCGGCAGGAGAAGTTGTGCAACCTGCCCCGGCTCGGAGTGGCTCCTCGCGTGCTACAACATCGGGCGCGGCGACATCCGCTTCGGTAGACGAGGACGAGGAGCATGACGAGGAGGATGACGAGGACGTGCATGCCAGTCTTCCCGACGAGTTGGTCCTCTCGCACCTTCTTGATGCGCTGACCCCCACGCAGCCGAATCAGGGCACACCTCCATGCCGTAAATGTCGTGATCGCGCAGATATCAGTTCGGTAAACGTCATGGAGGGCACGTGAGTCCAACATTCAGTGGAAAGGTTCACACCGGGAACGGGTGCGCGAGATGACTATGTTCAAATGAAATGAGATGACTCTATTTGAATGAAATGATTGCATGAAATTATTTTTCTGAGTTAATATATGAGATGATTGATGCATGGTTCATGTTGAATGAAATGAGATGACTGATGGATGGACTTATTGCATTAACTGTTGTTTGAATGAAATGATCCATAGATGTCTCTTTTCTGATTACAGAGGTGCTATCACACCAATATACATGGCGTGACACAACAGCCCTGTCACGTTGGGATACATGGCGTGACAGGACTTAGCATCAGAGCAGTTTTGGCAACCCCTCTAGAACAGCAAAAAAACTAGTTCTGTTTGTCTTTGGCGGCAATTAAGGGATTTTTTTGCGGAAATAGTTGCAGCAGCCATAAACACATAGGCAACTTCACTGCTACAAAAAGATTAACACTGAATGTCTCATCACAGGCGGTTGACCAAAACCATTTGTATTATATGCAACCACAGACGGTTTTAGTTTAGAGACCATCTGTGCTACTGGCTGCGCTAAAAACCGTCTGTGAAGAAGTAATATCACAAACGGTTCATATTGAAAACCGTCTGTGATATTCACTGATGGTTCTAAACACGAACCGTCTGTGATAATTGTAGAATTCGCAGACGGTATTTAATTATAATCGTCTGTGATAATATCACTTCGACTCCCCAGTGAGTTTCTTCGTCATCTGATGAGTTTCTTCATCGCCGATGCGTCTCTTCGTCACCGATGCGTCTTTTCGTCGCATCAATGCCGCTTTGGCTCCCCGATGCGTCTCTTTGCCTCACGCTCCGAATTTATTCCTTGTTTTATAAAAATGATCATCCGCCATCGAAGATGATCATCCCCACATATAACTCTACTACTACTACTACTACTACTACTACTACTACTACTACTACTACTACTACTACTACTTCTACTACTACACACACACACACACACACACACACACACACACACACTTCTAAAGCAGAAATGGCTCCCTCTTCTATTTCCTTGTCGCTGGCATTGATGGCCTACCTATCCATACTGTATGAGCACCTCTCCGGCCGTACGTTAGCGGATGCTGCGGAAGGACACTATTTCAACAGTGTCCTCACTCCTCTGTCCGAGGATTTGCCAGAGTAGGTAACGGCCACCTTCCGCCGTCTTGACATCCTCCTCCGCCGCGTCTTCTGGGAGATCTCCCACTTCCGGTGAGTTAACCGCCTCATTGACGTGGTCCTCCACAACGACGTTGCATCTTTCCAGGAGGTCTGCCATCATTTGGACTGCTTAATCGAGACGGCGGATGATCGAGTCGACCATGCCGAGACCCCTCAAGCAAGGAAAGAGAGCCTATGGACTCATTTCTTCTTGATTCAATAGTCCAAGGGTCTTCAGGAGACACTCGAACGAGCGCGTCAATGGGTGGACGCATTTCAGGCTTCGTTCGCTGATGATCACGAACCGTCCGATGCCGATGCCGCCGCCTACGAAGTTTTGAAGACGGAGATAGCAGCATACCTCCGCCACTAGAAAAACTTTGTTTATTTAGGTTTCTATTTTTTTTTTAATCTTTGCAAGAAGCAACTGGCCACTTGTTTGGTCATATGTAAATTCCAAAATAAAAAAAAATCTAGTTTGGGGGTGAAGTTACTATATTATATGTTGAACTATATATCACACACGGTTTAGTAGAACAAGTATCCGTCTGTGATATGTATCATAGTTAAAGCATATTTTCAATAGTATTTAAATGACAAAATTGACATATAAACATGTAATTTCTTCATGTCATGTAAATGTATACATGATAATATGCTCAAAACATAGAACTTGAGAACAACCATATCACAGACGGTTCCATAATAGAAAGTGGCGTGGATGCGCAGGTACTCCAATTGAGAAGTGACTTCATGTATCAGCCACCAACCATTCCTTGATGTCAAGTCTAATTACCTATCGACGACATCCAGGTAATTGTATGTCCACACGCTCTTCTGGCAGCCATGCTTCTTGAACTTGCAGGTTCGATGAAGTTGCTCGTGGATGCTGTCTCATCCTCCCCACGACTCCCTGAATGTGGTCAGAACTAACAATATATATATATATATATATATATATATATATATATATATATATATATATATATATATATATATATATATATATATATATATATATATATATATATATATATATATATATATATATATATATATATATATAGGCACAAGCCACTACTTTGAGACTTTGAGAGAATATATATCACAGATGGTTTAATCTACAAACCGATTGTGATATTGAACTATCACTGAGCGATTTCATCTACAAACCGCTCGTGATAGTTAACTATCCTGAGCAGTTTTGAGTTAATAACCTTCGTGATGACATCATATCATTCTTGACCCATAAACTCGGGCGGCTCACGAATCGCTATTACAGGCGGTTTTGAGTTAATAACCGTCTGTGATGACCTTATGTCATCTTGACCCATAAACTCGGGCGGCTCATGAAACCAAATGCGTGATGGCGTTTTGAACCGTCTGTGAAGACCTTTTCTGTAGTAGTGCTTGTTTGTAATTTTAATTTTATTGGAGGTCTTTTCTGTAAAATGGGGCCTGTAATTAACTTTTCTACTGAAATGAATGCAACCAGAGTCTAGGCCCTTCTGGACCGACCCGTCATAAAAAAAAACTCAGAGGCAACTTATTTATATGGATCTTACTCGTCAATCGTAATAGTTCACTCCAAGCGCATGAAATTGACGTGGGTCGAGATATATAACCCGCCCTTAGGCCCCCTTAGTCTTATCAGTAGACTCCTCAATTATCACAATTATCAGAAGAACAAGCCCCGTTGGAATTAGTTGAGCTGAAAGAAGATCTCACTTACAAAGAGAAGCCAATCAAGATTTTGGATGTCGCATGAGCACCATACTAGAAGCAAGACCGTTCGTTTTTGCAAGGTTTAGTGGAGCAACCACTCGGAAGGAGAAGCAATGTGGGAGCGTGAAGGCAATGGCCAGGTTCCTAGCCTTTTCTCTAGCTAGCCTGAATCTCGGGGACGAGATTCCTTTAAGGGGGGGAGGTTTGTAACATCCCAATTTTCTGAGCTTTAAAAATCTTTTAAATAGTTAGTAGGAGAAAAATTCACCATTTGGATTTTATTTGATTTTAAATCAAAAGCTTAATATGGACTTTGTACATCAAACAATTTAATATGATTAAAGTCAACATGAACAATGGTCAAAACTATTTTATTTGGGTTCTTTGAGCTTGGATATATTTTCTAGATTTTTATAGAATTTTTCCAAGTTCATTTACTATTTTCTATTGCTTATTTGGATTTCTGGTATTTTATTAAAAAGGAAAAGTATTAAAATCTCGAGATGAGCAGTCTTGGGCGAATCTCTCGGCCGATTCCCTTCCATGTGGCCCAACCGCCCATTCCTTCCCGTAGTTGGACCATCGTTGGACGTTTGGATCAACACCCGCGCGCGTCCGCCTCCGTGTTCCTTTGACCGGTGGGCCGCCAAGGTCGTCGTCTCGACTTCGCCGTCTCGCGTGAACTCCGCGCCATCCGCCATTGTTAAGTCTCGAGAGCTCGTCGACAACGGAGATTCCCGGTATTCCTTCTAGGAAACACGCGAATCGATCCGTATCTCTCCGCGCCGAATTTGGTAAATCGGATCCGTGCACGCCACTATCTCCTAGAATCCCGGTTTTGTTCTTCGTGTTCATCTCGAACACGATTTGGGGATTCCCTATCTTGTGTTGCCCGGACCCTATAAATAGGACCCCTGGGTTCGCGATCATGTCCTCAATCCGAAGCCGCCACTCTTTGAGCCCCAACCGCCCTAGCGCCGCCGTAATTCGAGATTTAGGGTTTTTGCCGCCGCCGGTGAAAACTCGAATTGCGCCGCCGTCTTCACCGCCGCGTCGTCCTCGAGCACACCGCCGTGTTTAGCATCGCGTGGGCTACCTCCAGGGACCACCCACTTCGCCGGAGCCTCGCCGGGGAGCTCGTCCGACAACACCCGTACCTCACCGCCGCTTGAACCTCGCCGCCGGCCACCTCCGTCCACCTCGACCACCCGGAACTACCCCATCAGGTTCGCAACAGCGAGGGCTACGCGCTGGTACCATCCACACTTGCCGGAGCGCCGCCGTTCGCCGTGCCTTTGGAAGTCTTGCCTTGGTCAATTAAGGACTTAACTTTGTGCGTCATTGAACTGAGCCTTTCGTACAACCACATGCACGATGGGGCGGGCCTAACTTAGTAAGTTATGGAGTCTTGACATTGGTTACTTAGGAAGTAGGTTAGCTGTGTCGGATTGGGTGGAGGTGTGTACTACCAAGTAGTCGCATCACGGGTGGTTCGTGTCCCCAATCCCAGCGGTGTGCGTCTGTGGCGGCTAAGCATCAAAGGAGTGTCAATGTCGAGATGAAGTTTTGAACTATTTTGTTACGGCTAGTTCTAGCTACACTAGTTGTATCTTGTGGGTAAAGCGTACAACCTCTGCGAGTGTTAATCAATCTATTGAATAGCGCGTCATGATCATGGACAATGCTCGGTGATTTCACACGAGGGGTAGATTTTCATGAAAACCTTGGAAAGGGAGCTGTGTGACCTAAGTCATATGGCTATGTGAATAACTTGTTTAGGCTATGTGTCTTTGTCAAACAAAACTGTCAAATAATCAAATTATTATTGTCTATTTGTTTTGAATTATGCTTTCAATCTATTACTTGTATTTAAATTGCAAATACTGCATTTCTGCAAAAGAACCACAGAAGCCATTCCTTTGGAATAAGCCTGCATCTATAATTGCATTTCTGTGGTATGACTTGCGAGTACGGTGTGTACTCATGCTTGTTGTAAAACATGCAATGAAGTGGAGGAGTCATCGCTTTGCTTTGAGGAGGAGTTCATCGAAGGTGATTGATCATAGGGTCTTGATCGATCGGTTACTGTGGTGAATTGATGGGATTCATTGAAGTTTCTTCATTCATTGCTATTTTATTTCTTTCCTAGCCTCAGTGGCTTAATAATTATAAACTTCGACCATAAGGTCAAAACCCTTATTTGTTATCAAATTACTCGTTTATGTTATTAATAAGCTTATGTGGATCGATATTCACTGTGTTGACCTTGTGTGCACTAGTGTGATCTGGACTAGTGCATTATACATAGAGGGTCCAGAATTGCATATTTTTGGTCCCGACGGAGGTGGTATCGAGCCATATTATTCAGGTCTTACCCTTAGATCGGTAGTCTTAGAGAGTCCAAATTATTTTCTAAAGAAAAAAAATTAACTTGCAAGATTAAATGAAGCGCTTAACTCCCTCATGTCTCTCTCGACTCATCTATTGCTATAATCTTTTCCTCTCCCATTGTTTTAACTTGGTTCCCACCCTCTTGTCTGTCTTTATAGATGCTTCATACCTCTGTGGCGCAAAGGCGGACTTGCCATGTGAGTGTTGGAAGCCGTTGCATGTACTTGGAGGCTTTGATCGTCCCATGTATCGTGGCAACCAATGGGTGGTAAACGACCGAGATCGTGGAGTGATCTGCCGTTTGACGACCTCGCCGGAAAAAGCACTAAAGCCGACCCGACCATTGAACATATCCGTCGGAAGGATCACCTTCGCGCAAGGAATTCAAGAGTAAATCACGCTGGCCATCCTTAGGATTTGCCACATCTACGTGAGAGCTGCGAAATCTGTCTTCGTTACCATCCCAGAAGCGGTAGTGGATCGACCAACCGCTACCGTCTAAGGATGGAGAAGACAATGCCGCGATGGTGCACCTCGCCCGATTCGCGGCCGCTCAAGAGAAGTCGGCTGAGCGATCGCCACCGATTTGAACACGCCTATGAGACCCTACAAAGAGTCAAGAAAGGATCGCCATGTTGGAAGAAGCCCTCTACGGTCGGCCGACCATGAGGAGGAACAGGAGGAAGAAGACCCTGAAGAGCCAGAAGAACCAGAAGAGGATCCTGAAGAAGATCCTGAGGAAGACCCCGAGGAGGTCCCAGAGGAGCCAGCAGAGGCCACAGAGCTGGAAGAACCAACTGCACCTGCGCCAGTCCCAGGACATCAAGATTAGTTCGCGAAGATGCCAACTCACTTCCAAGTCTACAGCAGGCGGGAGCATCGTCGTGGTTGTGGAGGCTACCTTAGCGACTGAGACCGCTAGAGTCTTAGTTTGTCAGGCTTAGCCAGTTTATTTTCGAGTCGCCCTTTAGGCGGTAGTTTGTGTGCTTAGGTTTGTCTTTTCTTTGTGTGCCGGTATGAGTTGCAAAAGCCCCTAGGCATTGTTGCAAGTCATACTAAGACCCTTAATAAATAAAGGTGTTTCATTTGGTTTTCTTGAACTGTGTTTGTTGGGTTTAACCTACCCCCTAGATTAGTTCTTAACTCATCTTGTGCTTTCTACCTTATCTAACCTATGGAGCTTCACCAGATGGTTCAGACTCGCCATGCCGCTGCAAGTGGATCCGGAACCCAAGGATCAGAAGGCAACGAGTAGACCCCTACGGGAGCAGTACCACCACAAGCACCCCCTCTTGACTTGCAGAACTTTAGAGCCTTCATGGTAGCACAGACATAGATGATGTATACTATGATGAACCACCTGCAGAACATGAGTAATCAGAACAACAACAACAACAATCATCACCTTGGAGTCCCAGTCGCTCATGGACACCAAGGACCATCCAAGCTTCTTTGAATTCATGAGGACTCGCCCTCCAACCTTTTACGGTAATGTTACACCAATTGAAGGCGATGATTGGCCGGGTTATTGAGAGGAAGCTGCGATCACTCAATGCAGCGACCATGAGAAAGTTCTCAGATGCTACTCATCGGATGGAAGGCATAGTGCGAATGGTGGGAAAATTTCAGCCTTGACACATGAGGCGCCATAAAATATCACTTGGGAAGAATTTCTTTGCGACATTAAAATCGATATCATGTACTGAGGAATAATGGATCTAAGAAGGATGAATTCGTGCCTTGAAGCAAGGAGCTATGTTAGTGACTGACTACCTGAATAAGTTTTCTCAGCTAGCTCGCCATGCTCCAGAGGATGTCGCTACTGATAAGTCTCGCCAGAGTCGCACCTTGAAGGGCTTGAATACCGGGCTGCAAATCAATCTGCTTGCCCATACTTTCCCAGATTTCCAGGAGCTAGTGAACAAGGCGTTGGTTATCGAAGATAAACGCAAAGAACTGGAAGATAACCGCAAACACAGGATGGCTCAGCAAGTGAGTCACGATCGCGACAAAAAGCAAGGCGATTCATAGCAAGATAATCGTGTCCCACCGCGAGTTCATTTAGGGCGTCGCACCAAACTCAACACCTCGTCAATTGTTGAACTCTCGCAACCCAGCACCGACCAATCCCAACCCAGGGAACAACAGGCAGCATGATCCGAGAGTGTGTTACTATTGCCGTCAGCCAGGGCATTTCGCCAACCAGTGTCCACAGAAGGGGACCATCACTCCAGTGCGTTTCAACCTTGGCACTACACCCACCAAGACCCCAGCACCGAGCAACCAAGGAGTTTCTCAAGGTACCAGTCAACCAGGAGGAGCACCTCAGTCTGTGGTCAGAGGTCGTGTCAACCACGTCACTCTGGAAGGAGCTCAGGAAGCACCGGACGTCATACTAGGTAAGTTTCTAGTAAACTCAGTACCTGCATCAGTTCTGTTTGATTCTAGAGCTTCGCATTCCTTTGTTTCTGGAGTTTTTGCAACTAAGAACAACTTGGAAGTTATGTGCCTTAAGCATAGTTTGTTAGTCCAGTCGCCTGGAGTAGAGCTAAGTTCTAAAGTGGGATGTTTAGGGGCTAAGTTACTCATAGCTGGAGTTGAGTTTCTAGCCAACCTCATTGTTCTAAACACCCAGACCTTAGATGTCATTCTTGGCATGGATTGGTTAACCAAACACAAAGCCATGTTAGATTGTGGCCGAAGAGCTGTTACAATCGAAGATACTAAAGGAACCAAGGTAGAATTTCAAGCTACCTCCGTGCGTGATGGACACCTGATAGTCAATAGTTTGAAGGCAGTTGCTTTGGAAGATGTGCCTATTGTTAAGGAGTATCTAGATGTGTTCCCAGAAGAATTACCCGGAATGCCACCAGACTGTGACATCGAGTTTGTCATCGATCTAGTGCCCAGGACAGCACCTATTTCTAAGAGACCCTATCGGATGCCAGCCGATGAGTTGGTAGAAATGAAGAAGCAAATAGAAGAACTTCTGGAGAAAGGTTTTATAAGACCTAGTTCGTCGCCCTAGGGAGCACCAGTTTTGTTCATCAGGAAGAAAGATGGAAGCATGAGGATGTGCATCGATTATCGATCTCTCAATGAAATCACCATCAAGAACAAGTACCCATTACCTCGGATAGATGACTTGTTTGATCAGATGAAAGGAGCCGGAGTGTTTTCAAAGATCGATCTGCGATCAGGTTACCATCAATTGAAGATTTTCCTAAGGATATACCGAAGACCGTTTTCTCAACACGGTATGGACATTATGAGTTCTTAGTCATGTCCTTTGGTCTGACTAATGCACCGGCCTATTTCATGAACATGATGAATAAAGTGTTTATGGAATATTTGGATAAGTTCGTAGTGGTGTTTATCGATGATATCTTGGTCTACTCCAAATCAGAAGAGGAACATGCTGAACACTTAAGATTAATCCTAGAGAAACTCAGGGAGCATCAGTTGTATGCAAAGTTTAGTAAGTGTGAATTCTGGAAAAAGGAGGTGGATTTCCTTGGTCATGTAATGACAGCCGAAGGAGTAGCCGTTGACCCGATAAAGTCAAAGCGATTACTATGGGGAACGACCCAAGACTGTCACTCAGATTCGTAGTTTCTTGGGAATGGCAGGATATTATCGTCGTTTCATTGAAGGATTCTCAACAATTGCTAGGCCTCTTACGCAGTTGTTGAAAAAGGAAAAGAAGTTCACTTGGACCCCAGCTTGTGAAGAAAGTTTTCAGGAGTTGAAGAAGTGTTTGACTTGACGATCTTTGAATTTGCGGACATCATAAAGATTTTGATATCTACCGTGATGCTTCACGTCAAGGATTAGGATGCGTCCTGATGCAAAAAGGAAGAGCTGCGCTTATGCGTTAAGGCAATTAAGGCCTCATGAAGAGAATTACCCTACCCATGATCTGGAATTAGTTGCCATAGTGCACGTCTTAAAGATTTAGAGTCATTACCTTATCGGTAACCGCTGTGAGGTATATACAGATCATAAGAGTCTAAAATATATTTTCACTCAGTCTGATTTGAACATGAGACAGAGAAGATGGTTAGAGTTGATAAAGGATTATAACCTTAGAATCCATGACCATCTGGTAAAGCTAATGTAGTTCTTGAGCGCTTTAAGCCGTAAGAACTATTGCAATGCCGTGGAAGTAAAGAGGTTTGTTGAACTTCAAGAGGAATTTAAAAAGCGAAGCTAGAAGTTGTAGCGGAAGGATTTATAGCCGCCTAGAAGTGCGATCTACTTTGAAGAAGCAGATTAAGTGAAGCTCAGCAGAAGGATTGAGTTTTCGATATCAAGAAGAAGATGGCAGAAGGAAAGTTCAAAGACTTCACCAAAGATGATCAAGATACGCTGTGGATCAACGGACGTATTTGCGTACCAGATGTCGATGGGTTAAGACAGCTAATTTTGAAAGAAGCCCACGATTCAAAGTATTCAATTCACCCTGGTAGTACCAAGATGTACCAGGATGTTAAGAACAAGTTTTGGTGGCCAAACATGAAGCGAGAAGTTGCAGAGTTCGTTGCCTTGTGCGACGTATGTCAGAAGGTAAAAGCAGAGCACCAGAGACCAGCAGGTCTGTTGCAACCTTTGAAGATTCCAGAGTGGAAGTGGGAAGAAATCGGAATGGACTTCATTACCGGTTTACCCAAGACTCAATCGGGTTACGATTCAATTAGGGTAATAGTGGATCGCTTGACTAAGGTTGCCCATTTCTTGCCGGTCAAAACCACTTATTCAGGAGACCGCCTTGCAGAGTTATATATGTCAAGGATTGTCAGTTTGCATGGTGTGCCTAAGAAGATAGTGTCAGATCGAGGATCTCAGTTCACCTCCCATTTTTGGCAAAGTCTGCATGAAGCCTTAGGAACTCATCTGAATTTCAGTACTGCATACCAACCCCAGACAGACGGACAGACTGAAAGAGTTAATCAAATATTGGAGGATATGTTGAGGGCTTGTGCTCTAGCCAATGCTACCCGTTGGGATAAGAGTTTGCCGTATGCAGAATTTTCGTACAACAACAGTTATTAGGCCAGTCTGCAAATGTCACCGTTTGAATCTTTGTACGGTCGTGCCTATAGAACCCCTTTGAATTGGTCAGAAACAGCTGAACGTTTAGTTTTCGGGCCAGACATTATTCAAGAGGCAGAAGAACAAGTGTCCATGATCAGAGAAAGGTTAAAGATAGCTCAGTCGAGGCAGAAGAGCTATGCTGATAATCGTCATCGTGATCTCAGCGTTGAACCAAAGGATTTTGTTTATCTTCGAGTTACTCCCCTCAGAGGTGTAAAGAGATTTCATGCCAAAGGAAAGCTTGCCCCTAGATATGTTGGTCTGTTCAAAATATTGGCTCGTCGTGGAGAAGTAGCCTATCAATTGGAGCTGCCGCAGTCGTTAGCGGGAGTACATGATGTCTTTCATGTCTCTCAGTTGAAGAAGTGTCTTCGTGTGCCAGAAGAACAAGCCCCGTTGGAATCAGTTGAGCTGAAAGAAGATCTCACTTACAAAGAGCAGCCAATCAAGATTTTGGATGTCGCAGAGCGCCATACCAGAAGCAAGACCGTTCATTTTTGCAAGGTTCAGTGGAGCAACCACTCGGAAGAAGAAGCAACGTGGGAGCGTGAAGACGAGCTGAAAGCTGAGTTCCCTAGCCTTTTCTCTAGCTAGCCTGAATCTCGGGGACGAGATTCCTTTAAGTGGGGGAGGTTTGTAACATCCCAATTTTTTGAGCTTTAAAAATCTTTTAAATAGTTAGTAGGAGAAAAATTCACCATTTGGATTTTATTTGATTTTAAATCAAAAGCTTAATATGGACTTTGTACATCAAACAATTTAATATGATTAAAGTCAACATGAACAATGGTCAAAACTATTTTATTTGGGTTCTTTGAGCTTGGATATATTTTCTAGATTTTTCTAGAATTTTTCCAAGTTCATTTGCTATTTTCTATTGCTTATTTGGATTTCTGGTATTTTATTAAAAAGGAAAAGTATTAAAATCTCATATGAGCAGTCTTGGTAAAACTCTCGGCCAGTTCCTTCCATGGCAATAGCAACCGCCCGTTCCTTCCCCGCCGTTGGACCATCGTTGGACGTTTGGATCAACACCGTAGCGTCGCCTCCGTGTTCCTCTGACCGGTGGGCCCGCCAAGGTCGTCGTCTCCGACTCGCCTTCGTCTCCGCATGAACTCCGCGCCATCCGCCATTGTTAAGTCTCCGAGCTCGATACAACAACGGAGATTCCCAAATTTCCCTTCTAAGCAGCGTCGAATCGATCCGTATCTCTCCGCGCCCAAATTTGGTAAATCGGATCCGTCTGACGCCTCTATCTCCTAGAATCCCGGTTTTGTTCGTCGTGTTCATCTCGGATACGATTTGGGCATTCCCTATCCCGTGTCGCTCGGACCCTATAAATAGGACCCCTGGGTTCGCGATCATGTCCTCAACCCAAAGCCGCCACTCTTTGAGCCCCAACTGCCCTAGCACCGCCGCAATTCGAGATTTAGGGTTTTTGCCGCCGCCGGTGAAAACTCGAATTGCTCCACCGTCTTCGCCGCCGCGTCGTCCTCGAGCACACCGCCGTGTTCAGCATCGCGTGGGCTACCTCCAGGGACCACCCACTTCGCCGGAGCCTCGCGAGAGCTCGTCAAACAACACCGTACCTCGCGCCGCTTGAACCTCGCCCGGCCACCTCATCCCACCTCGACCACCCGGAACTACTGTCGAGTTCGCAATAATGGGCTATCTTGTTGGTACCATCCACACTCGCCGGAGCGCCGCTGCTCACCGTGCCTTTGGTTCCTGAGCCGTCGCCGTCGTCAAGCCGACGTGGCAGCCCGCGTTAGCGTCCACCTCAGCACCGTGCGTGCGTGTCATCCTGTGTGGCGCCGCGTCGGCTGCGTGTCTTGTGAGTGTGCCACGGGCAAATCCAGATCAATCGGTTCGGTGGACCAAGTTCACCGTGGACCGTCTCGCTGACGTGTGGGTCCCACATGTCAGATTTTCTTTTAATTCTTTAATTCCGAGCGCTGACGTCATCGTTGCGCAATAATCCAATTTTTTTAAAGAAATAATTCGGAAATTCGGAATAATCAGTTTTTAGGGTTTTCTTTAGATTTCCAACTTCCCAAGCTCATATCTTTTGCATCCGGACTCCGATTGAGTCCATTCAAATTTCTAAATTCATCTAAATTCAAGATCTATCTATTTGAGATTTTTATTTAATTTTGGGAGTTTGTTTTGCCTCTGTTTTTATTTATTTTTGTTTGTTTGTTTCGTTTGCGAGTAGACGTTGATACCTCGGGAGGTTTTGAAGAGCAAGGAGCATCTCAAGACCAAGATCAATACCAAGACCTTTTCCAAGGCAAGTTATACCTTTGATCATATTGAACCCAGTTTTCAAAAGTTATATTGATTTAAATTATTGCATTTACTTTAATTATTTATTTCAATGCTTTTGGGATTAGTTAATATCCAATTTGTTATGACCTCCTTGTCTAATTGTATGCCATAATTTTTTGTCACCCTAGTTTGGTTAATTTAGTTGGTGCTATGGTATTACCAACGTGGGTTGGTTAGATGCGATTAGTTTGCTTAACCATGCTACGAGTCACCATCTCATGTAGTTGCAAATATAAACTTGACTAAGTGGCTATGGAACTATGTGATAGAAACTGTGTGCTCTATGTGCTATTACCCGTTGATGGCATATATTGCACTTAACCAACAGGGTGGGAAAGGATTTAGACGGAGGCAAGTGGACTGTGTGATATTTTGGTGGATCTATGTGCGTGGGCTTAATAACCTGTGTGCATAGGGATTTGTAGCTTAATTGGAAGTCTTACCTTGGTCAATTAAGGATTTAACTTTGTGCGTCATTGAACTGAGCCTTTCGTACAACCACATGCCTGATGGGACGGGCCTAACTTAGTAAGTTATGGAGTCTTGACATTGGTTACTCAGGAAGTAGGTTAGCTATGTCGGATTGGGTGGAGGTGTGTACTACCAAGTAGTCGCATCACGGGGCGGTTCGCCGTGTCCTTGTCCAACGGTGTGCGTCTGTGGCGGCTAAGCATACTGGGAGTGTCAATGTCGAGATGAAGTTTTTGAACTGTTTTGTTACGGCTAGTGCTAGCTACACTAGTTGTATCTTGTGGGTAAAGCGTACAACCTCTGCAAAGTGTTAATCAATCTATTGAATAGCAGCGTCATGATCATGGACAATGCTCGGTGATTTCACACGAGGGTAGATTTTCATGAAAACCTTGGGAAGGGAGCATGTGACCTAAGTCATATGGCTATGTGAATAACTTGTTTAGGCTATGTGTCTTTGTGAAACAAAAGCATCAAATTATTATTGTCTATTTATTTTGAATTATGCTTTCAATCTATTACTTGTATTTAAATTGCAAATCTTTGTATTTACGCAAAAGAACCACGAAGCCATTCCTTTAGAATAAGCTGCATCTATAATTGCATTTACGTGGTATGACTTGCGAATGCACGGTGTGTACTCATGCTTGTTGTAAAACATGCAGCAAGTGGAGAGTCATCGCTTTGCTTTGAGGAGGAGTTCATCGAAGGTGCTTGATCGTAGGGTCTAGATCGGTCGGTTACTGTGGTGAATTGATGGGATTCGGCGTTCTTCGTTCATTGCTATTTTATTTTTTTGCTAGCCTGCGTGTTTAATAATTGTAAACTTCGACCATAAGGTCAAAACCCTTATTTGTTATCAAATTACTCGTTTATGTTATTAATCGCTTGTGTGGATCGATATTCACCTGTGTTGACACTGTGTGCACTAGCGTGATCTTGGACTAGTGCATTATACACAGAGGGTTCAGAATTGCATATTTTGGGTCCCGACAAGGGAGACCGGGGAGTCGGTGAGCGGAAGAGGAAGGTCCTGGTTAGCGTTGAATAATGATCGGTGATCACGATGAATATTAGGTTGGGCGGATTTGGGGCGGTGAGGAGGCAATGGTGCGACGAGGTCACCGCTGGTGGGGAGGAGGGACGGGGGAGCGGACGAGGATCTGGGAGTTGCGGTCAACACCGGAGGAAACAAGGAATGCGATGGGCTTGAAGAAGAGAGGAAAGGGAGGGGAGCGGCAGCACAGGAGGCTGGTGGAGGCCAGCGCTGGTGGTGTTATCAACAGGATAACCTAGCATCTTCCAATGCTTAAACTTATACAAGTACTAGTCACATGACCGTGCGTTGCAACGGGGACTCATACTTTACACCAAAAAATTATATGCAATGTACACTAACCGTGTCTAAAGCAAACTATTCATTTGAATGTGCAATTATTGGATGTTCAAATCATTTCATGGTGTGAAGCATACAAATTAAGAATGGCAAGAGCAAATTAAGTAACACCATACGATGAATAAAAGCGTCTGAGATGTACATAGCTTCCCAAAAAATACACTTCTTTCTTGGCTTGTCATTTTGAATCTCCTTGTATTACGCTCTTGTAAACTAAATTACATATGATTTTATTCCTTCACGAGAACTAATTGAGAGGTTAATAACACTTCTTGATGCATCTTGCGACCAAGACATGCGATGTCAAGCCGATGGCCTATGCAAATAACTTTCTCGGGATGTTCCAATGACAGCATATACAATTCTATTGTGATGAGCTTGTCGTCACCACGTTCATCTATTCCCAATGTTTACAAGCATATCTTTGCGCCTTGTACAACAAATATAGTGCGAGAATGGTTTTTTCTATATCTTGCTATGATACTTTATTACATTTTTGATAAATTATCATTCTTCATGTAACAACTAGCAAACATTTTTAAATCATTATATGCTAGTGGTCCTTCATTTCCCCCTAAAGAAATATTTCCCAGATGCTTCCTGAAACACAACAAACATACAATACAATTCAAAGTTAGTAGTCAATGTTAATACAATGCTTTCCAGAATTCTTTGAGAGTGAGACTAAATATGAGGAAGGATATCCAGGTAAACAAAAAAGAAATAAGGGAGAAGATCACAAATTAAGGCGTGAAATGAACTTTGCATACCTTAGTTTGTTTGAGCGACAACAAGTATGCAGCCATGAAGGATGCAATCCCATCAACTATGTTCTCTTGTTTAACGAGAACATATCCATCCTCTGAATCGTCACTACTCACTAACGCTCATACTTTCATCGTCCCATATATCTTCCGCACTTATGATATCCCATGATATAGTTTCATCTCTTTGTTACATGAATAATTGTGGAATTGTTCGGTTGTCGAGTTCAATTGGAAGAAGTGCAATAAAAGGAAATTTGTAGCATCTTTGCGAAAGATCGATGTGTGCATTCGTTTTAAAGCCATAATTACGGTTAAACTTTTTAAGTCCAAAAAGGCCAATAATGGTTCACTCGTGAAGCCTTTTTGCACCATCTTGATACATTGACTTCTGGATGTTATCAAGCTTTTCGGAAATTGGTGATTCAACCCTCAATTTAAGAAGATCACACAATTGCAAAGTAAAGGAAGAGACACAAAATTTAGAACAGTTTTAGAACGAAGGAAGAAGTACAAATGAAAGCTCTCTTTTCTCTTTCCCTCTCTCCTAGTTCACCTTTCATGTCACCCCAATAAGTGATACAACAAGTGCCGAGAAACAGTTTAGCCCACAGTTGTCATTGAGAAAACAAAATTGGAAAGGGTAAACTTGGCACCAGAACACCAACATCTACATCCATGGCTCATAACAGATATTTCCCCATATATAGAAGTAACTAAAAATGAATAACCTAAACTATGAAACTACAGTCATTTCTCAACTATTCCAAAATCCGAGGACATAACGTGACTCATCATATTTGCTCACTCCTAGTTCAGTTCTCCCTTATGAGTTAAAAAAACATTTGATTGGACAATACACAACCTCATAAAATTTCTTTGAGCTCCCTAGTTCAGTTTTCACTCAGTATAACACATTTGATTGGAGAATATGCAGACTCATACATTTTTTAGTAACTCCCTAGTTCAGGTCAGACTTATGGCTCATGTGATATGTAGCACCATCTAGAAAACAAATCAGATATGATTGGACCATTCGAGAATTTGAGCTACAGAGAGTTAGCATAATTACCACCATCCTGCAAAAGATGCTATCAAACAATTTTCATTTCAACCTATTTTTTTTATTTCACCTCATTCGATCAAAGCGGCTATTACCTTGTACACCAACATACATATGCTGCATTGCTGCTTGATCCTCTGTTGAAGCATTCCATTTCCAAAGCATGAACATGATCCAGAACATACACACACTTGTAGAGCAAGGTCACTTCAATAAGGATTAGTTTTCCTTTAGCAACACAAAAGCACAAAGAAAAGGTAGTACTAAGATCAATGTGTTCAATCAGCAGAATCCCTTTCTCAAACAAACTCTCGCAACTAACTAATGTAACAGATGACATGCTAAAACTCCCCCTAAAATAATGAAATGTTCTTCGAGACAAATAACTTATAAATTTGCGGTATTGCTTATTTTTCCTGTGTACAAATTATAAAATGAACAAATCCAAAAACACATGTGCGGTACATTTGTCCCATCACACTATAGACATGCACATACAACATCTTTAAATTTGTATAAGTTTTGTTCGAAAGGATCAATAAAATAAGATGCAATTTTATACACGTTATAACACATGTCCCTATAAGTTTATACAAACAACCACTTTTCTCATAAAGTTCACAATGATACTCCTCCAGATCCTAGCCATCCACCTTGCTGGCGCATCCTTCCCTAATCACTCTGCTTTGCCGACTTGCTCTCTTCTCTCTCCAATCACTCTTAGCCATCTTCAGTAGCCATAAGACATTTATGTTATATTTTTATAGAAGTTAAATTGTCATGAAAAGTGATTTAAAGCAATAGAAAGACATGGTATTATTTTCAACATGAAGACCGCGCAATGCATCATAATCTAGCTAAAGGAAAAGACATGACCAAACCAAGCAAGGAAGCCTACCCAAACAAAACAAAGACAACTAACTTGGGGGAGGATCTAAAGCAAATGAAAACAAGACGTCGCTGTGACCCAACTTTGCTGAGTCTTCCGCGCAAAATACAAACACATATATAGCTCGCAATAGCAACTCATAATCACTCAACAATCTCCTAGTTAAGTGCTCGTAGTACAAAACCTGAAGGTACAATCACCTGTTGGAGCATTAAAAAACCTGACCTTCTTGGAGGAAGACTGAGATCAGAGGCCACAGGTTTAGTGTCATTCATATCTGAGTAGATGGAGGAATAGTTTAAAAAACAGTGCATCCAGAAATCCATGCTTGAAATGTAGACCAATAAAATATTGGCAGGTAGTTAGTTACCAAATAGCAAGCAATCAAATTTGGCTCCAGCCGTGTAGGATTCCATCTTCACAGGTTAGTATTTGCAACAGAAATGGGAACCTGCTTATATCTTCTCTTGCTAAATAGAATTGCACATTTTCCCCCTTTTGAGCATATTGCTTGAGATGGTAACAAATATGATATGCTAATTGCACCCGTTTAATTAGCCTCAATTGTCATGGTCATATCCATAGGATCAGTCGGAGATACATCGTTGTTGCTAAATACGACATGTGCTAAAGTTAATTATTCAAAATTCATAACAAGTAGAGAACATGCAAGCAGTTGAAGTTGATGGTGTCACTCACAAACTTAAACGGGCAGCTTCTTTTCTAAAGGTAACCTAAGTATCGATTGCTTTATCAGTCATTTTTTGTGTGTTAAATTACTTCTACTAAAATAGTGTGTTTTTTTAATCAACTTTGGAACTTGCTTGAATTGTGAATTATACACAGTGTTGATGTTATCTGGAAATTAAACTTTGGTCGAGCAACAACATGATCATGTGTGCATATTTAGTCGTAAGCCCAATTAACAAGCACCACACGAGATGGCATCACATACCCAATTTTGCATTGCCTCTTCCGATAATGAACACCCAATGGACCACAATGAAACCAAAAACTTTGCATGCATATAAGTTGTGTAAGAAGGAATGCAACAAATTTGGCATCAAATACCTAATATTGTGTTGCCTAATACAATAATGATCACTACGTCTACCACAAAAGGCAAGAATACCGTGGAGACGAGGTCTGGCCGAGCGAGATCTAGGCACCGACATCTTTGTTGAGAAGCCGAGAGACACTCCTGCCGTCGACCACCGGGGAGGCGAGAAGCGAGATCTATGTGGGTGCCACCGTTCACGACATGTATCACTCGGGTCGGGGAGGAAACTCAACGCCGCCGTCGGGAGGATATGCTATGAGCGGAGGAGGACTCCTTGTCAAGACCCAAGGAGGGGTTGAGAGTGGCCGAGTCGACGCGGCCGCTCATGACGTTCGATTGGTCAGACAGCAGGATTTGCCACCTAAGAAATGAAGCACTTTTCTCTGCGAGAAAAGAACTAATCAACCTTGAAACCAAAATTGGGAATTAATCCTTGCACAAACATACATTCGATTGAAGTCTCTTCCCAAAAAATAGGATTGGATGTTAGATCCCATCTTTGGCAAAAGATTCAAGGGACCCATCGGTGGAAAATACAAATGGATACATAGAGCAATGATATGGATCTTGCTGTGAACCTGAATAGAAATTGTTCACCTTGTGATTCTATTCGTCCTGCAGCAATCCCGTCTCAAGATCCCGTCAAATAGGTGACGTCGTGATCGAATCGGTCAGCGGCGACGGCGGCGAGTCTGCCATGGAAAAAAATTTGGATGCTAAGGAGGGTTATGTTGAGAGGCCTCACAGCCTTATCCCATCTATGACCGCCATCGCCAGAGCCACGGCCGACGGAGATCTAAGGATGGTGATCTGAGGATGACGGCAAGCGAGATCCACGGAAGCGAATCTGGCGTGGTGGGCGCGGAGGTAGAGGAGGACGGCGTCGGGTCTGAGAAGAGGTAAGTGGCGATGGAGACCGTGGCGTTAGGCGCGGGGAAGAGGAGGCTGCACTGCCGCTGCCGCCGCCCTCCACATGCGCGCCGCGCCACCTCGTCCACCACCGCGCCTCCATAGCTCCCCCATCGACGCTGCGTCATCATCATCTTCTTCTTCCGCCCCTGGTGTCGGCAGGCGGCGGGGGAAGGGAGAGGAGAGAGAGCGAGGAGGAGAGAGAGAGAGCGAGAGAGTGGGGTGAGAGAGTGGGGTGTGGGAGTTGTTGGGAACCGGCAGTTAGGATGCGGAGGGCTGGAGAGGTGCACGAACTACCCGATCCAACGGCTCTCGTTCCACGAAGAAAAATAGATTCAACAGCTCACGTCGTATGAAGGAGGACACACCACCATCAACTCCAATATTTAAGTAGTAGAGACTCTCGGACGCGGTTTAACATTATCATCATCCTCTCCATGTAACTGATGCCTGAGACAATGAGACAGTTTTTTCTGTCCTTTGTTTACGTTGCCCATTCTCAGTTACTCGACAACAAAATCCACCGATGTTTTTGTCGGGTCATGATGTTTACGCTGCGCATGTCCGTGGGACTCAGTACACATGGGGCCATCAAAATACCAAATAGTGGCATCAGCAAGCCATATGGGCCTACTTATGCGTGAATTAGCCAGCAGGTCGTAAAAGCAGAACCAAAGCAGCAAGCATAGATACAATGTTTGAAGATATTTTTTTGGTTTGTCAAGTTTAAAGGGCTACAAAAAGAAGTTGCAGTCCAGAGCGGGGAGGCTCACAACGCTCAAGGCAGTTCTCACTTCTATATCCATCTACCATATGACTTTGGCTGACCTCCTGGCTTGGATAAGGAAACAAATTGACAAGCGTCGTAGGGCCTGGTTCTGGGATGGAAGTGATCTCACCTTGGTCTAGAAATGCTCGGTCAAGCTGGAATACCGCTTTGTCGTCCCAAGATTTTGGGTGGCCTTGGGATCCTCCGCTAGCCACCTTGATGAGAGCCCTCACTGCGGTGGCTTTGGTATCGATGGAAGGATATTGAGAAGCAATGGAGTGGCATGAAACTACCGATCCGCGGAGGAAGATCAAGAATTTTTCGAGCCTCAACGAAAATAGTGCTAGGAAGCGGTGACAAGGCGAGTTTTGGAAAGACGCTTGGTTGGGACAATTGCCCTTTGAAAGACTCGGCCCCAAGTCTTTTTGCGATCACATCTAGAAAGAAACGAGCAGTGCGACAAGCACTCGGGGAAAGTACTTGGATCGCCGACCTCGGGAAGAATATCTCCGAGCGAAGACCAGTGGACTTAAATGCTGACTCTATGTGAGAGTCGCGCGGTGTCACTTACTCCCGAAGTCCCGGATGATATCATCTGGAAATGGACCCCGACGGGAACATACACTGCCCAATCAGCTTACAAGGCGCAGTTTTTAGGATCAATACACAAGCCTTTTGTTGGCCTTATCTGGGACTCCTGGGTACCACAGAAATGCAAATTTTTTGCTTGGTTGGCGATTCAAGAGCGATTGCCAACAGCAGACGTTCTTACTAAAAGGGGCATGCCAAATGATTTCTGATGCCCGCTTTGTACAAACAATCCAGAAACAACACATCATCTTCTTGTAAATTACGGCTATACCAAAAGAGTTTGGAATGCCATTGCTACTTGAGCTCAACATGATACTATGGTATCGTCGCAATGGGGCTCCCAGGGGTCGATCCTAGATTAGTGGCTGGCCCTGTCTCAAAGCGAAAGGGCCGTGCATAAGAAGGGCCAAAACTCCCTTGTCATCCTCACCATGTGGCAATTCTGGAAAGAAAGAAATAAAAGAATTTTTCAGCACCAGCGAACCGACGTCCCCGGAATAGTTGCGATCATCAAGGAAGAGGCCAGGACCTAGATCCTAAGTGGAGCAAAGCTTTTGGCGGCTTACCTTCCAACGGAGTCTGTTAATCTTTTGTGAGGAGCGGCCCTTAGGGTTTTTCCTTCTCTCTTTTTATCCCTTTTCCCTCTGTTTTTCTTTTCGGTTAGCCTTACTCTGTACCCTGTTTTTCTCCTTCTTTAATGCAAAGATTGTAATGCTCTTGCCATTCCCCCAAAAAAAAAGTTTAAAGGCTTTTACAAGGACGCATCAATGGACAGCCTTTTTCAAAGTTGTTGTGGACCATACATTTTCATTTTAAGTAGGTTAGCCAGATGCCTGTTACGATCTATTTGAAAAACCGATTTTAATTTTAACGATATAAGATATGAAATATGACATGCAGAAAAAAGGGCCGTGCATATAGCAGAAAAAAACTTCTCCAATCAGCAAGTGAAAACTTCTGCTGGGGGTGGACACAGGGCGGTTCCTTGATTGAAGCGCATATAGCAGAAAAAAAGGACCAGGGCCTAGCAGAAAAAAAAGGGCCTAGCAGAAAAAAGGGCCGTGCATACAGCAGAAAAAAGGGCTGTGTGCGTCTTTCAGGTTCTCATGTGCAACTTTGCAATCTTTAATAAATGTATAGTATGGATGGTGAATGCTCTTTGTGCTGTCATTTTTTTTTGTTTGAAAAATGCTCTTTGTGCTGTCAAAGTGACAGAAGTTCCAGATACTGCAATTCCAGATTTTTTTTTTCTTCTTTTTTCCCCTGCGTGTGTGTGTGAAAGCTGCACTTGCAAAGTTGCACCTTGGGATATTTGTTATCTCGTCCAGCAGATGAACAAACTAGTGATCGAACCCTGAATTTATCAACTACACGCTGAGTCACTGGTATCATCTCGCAAGTTATATCACATAAACCCTTCATTTCGAGATATGTATTACGTATGGAAATTGACAGAGCCTCTATTCTTCATACAAGCCAAGAACACCCTGATGAAGCAAAACTTTATCAAGAAAAGCAGCCTTTCAGCTAAAACCCTAAAGAAGATCAGAACAAAAGGGGTCGGGCAGGAGAACAAAATCTGAGAAAAAACATCTAGTAGAAGCATTTGTATCATGTCTTTGTACCAAGCACCATACACAGTACGCATCTGACGATGTTGCTTTGAGATTTAGTTGTAGCTCGGCTCTCTTCTGAAGCTGCTGCGATCTGCTTTGTTTTTGGGGTCAGCAGCGTTCCTCGGCACCACAATGTTGCTGATGGTCCTAACTATCTGCCGCTTGAGCTGCCCCCTCTTCAGTGGAGGCCTCTTCTCCTTTGTGCTGTAGTTGATGCCGCTGTTGCTTTGCTGGTAGTACTCCATGGCTGCTCCTCTCTTCTTGTTCTTCTTCTTCTTCTTGTGTGTGTGTGTGTGTGTGTGTGTTTGTTTTGAAGGCAAGTGGTGCTTACTTGTGAAGAGGAGAGGACACGAGAAGGGAAGAAGTATTTATAGGCAAAAACATCTGTACTGTCACATTGGTATAAGCTGATGTGTTTCTTGACCATTCTTTGCAGGAATAAATTGACCACTTCTGGGCCGTGATGTTTCTAGCGTGCTCAATGCACTGATAAAGGAATTAGTGCCCTTAAACACACGAACGCTAGCCCTGAAAAGGACTGAAACGATTGAAAAGGGCGAGCTGGACGGGTGGATCAGGGGAGGGGGCATCTTTGAAGCATCCAAAGACCACTGACCAGTCAGGCAGTCAGCCCAGCGATAATTCGAGCTCATGGTGATTAGAAAACACTATTTACAAGTCTAGACTTCTATCTGTGCGTGCTCATGTGCGTAACTAATTGATCAGTCTCGTCTGGACGTTTCCAACGTCTTTCTGCTAAAAATATGAGTCGATTTACCCGTCCTTACGCTTGCTCTGTCAACTCTCGCTGAACTGAACCTACCAGATAATCTGAGAGCAGAGCAAGCAAAGCACGGCACCAACAGAACAGTGACCAACAGCAACACAAAATCAAGCAGCACGTGCTGACTTTTGACGGTTTCTGTGAGCAATGCATCAATCGTCGTTCCCTGTGAGTGGCAGTTTCAAGGTTCAGTGTATCTCCGGTGACCGTATGGTTGATGATTGCTGGTGATGGGGCCCCCACGAGCTTGAGGTGTCAGTGTGACTGCCTCCGCCACGGCATGCGCCGGCACACGGAGTGACGCCTCGATCGGCCGAGATGACCAGCCGGCCGTGATCTTATCTGATATAACTTCTTCTGACCAGCTAGCTATTTGCCATGTGATGCATGTTGATTGTGTTCGTATATATGATGTATCGTGTCTTTTTAAAAAAGTAGGAATAAGGTTACAAGGAATTTAATTAGAAAGATATTGCCACAGCATCTAGCATCTGGGAAACTAACAAAAAGAAGCACTACTCTCTAGAAAGAGAGACACCACAGCATCTAGCATCTGGGAGACATATAAGCATACACCATTAATTGATTTCTATTTGCCATAAGCTCAAGCTGGTGCTGATCTGACTACTGGTCACTGGCCATGGATGCTTCAAAGATTATCTGGTCCCTGATCCACACGTGACACGCCCAACTTGCCCTGGTTACTGGTTAGTGCCTTGATCACATTCACACCACACACCATACACCACACGAGACCTGCAAAAGAAAAAAGAAAAAGAAAAAGGAAAAGGAAAAAGGAAACACCTGACCAACTGATACAATATGCTGAAACTAGTGTAACTTCCAAAAGGGTCTTCTTAACTATAAATTCTTTCCTACATTCACACATCCCTAAGTGAGCAAAAAGAAAGAGAGGAGCCATGGAGTACTACTACCAGCCAGCCAGGGTTTTGAAAACCGGTATGAAAATTTTACCGAGGTCGGTAGGGCCGGCTTGGTTTAAAATCAGAAAATTTTGGCCAAAATTTTCAAATCAAAATTTGGTTTTTTTAATTGGCTGAAAATTTTGAAAATAAAGTTTTGCACAAAATTCTTCTAAATTTGACAAAATTCATGTAAATCAGAACCGGTTTTAAAATTTACCGGGGAACCGATAAAACGAAAATCACTGATAATCGGCCGAAATTTTGAACTGTGCTACCAGCATAGCAATAGCGGCATCAACTACAGCACGAAGGAGAAGAGGCCTCCACTGACGAGGGGGCAGCTCAAGCGGCAGATAGTGAGGACTTTGAGCAACCTTGTGGTGCCGAACGGTGACATGGATCAGCGCGAGCAGATCGAAGGTTAAGAGGAGAACCAAGCTGCAACTAAACACCATACAAGTTTTATGTTCAGTTAGATGATTGTGGTATGCGCATACGCAATATTTCACACATATGGATGGTGCAAAGTGCTACTAGTAGCTGTTTTTTTCTTTAGGATTTCTTCTCCGTTAATTAGATCCTGCTGCTTGCTTCATCAGTGTGTGTAGTACATCTCTCAGAGAGAAAGTTTTGTGTAAGATAACTTTGATGGTGCGTCAACAGCACCGGATGCGGCGCGACACGCATCAGACTCTTCTCCAGCGGATCTAAATTGCTAACTAAGAGAAGAGAGGCACTGCAGCCTGCTAGTTTGAAGGGGGAGGATGAGGGGAAGAAGATGCAAAAGAAAAACATCTAGAAGAATAAGGGCTAGGGAGTAGGAAGGCGATGCGACTTGGAGGTTGGAGGAGGCGGTGAGAGAAACCTCTCTAGGTCATGCTGTCCTGGAAGAACAGGTGGAGAAATGCTGCTTTTCAATGGTTGCATAAACAATGGCTGTATAAACAGGAAGACCAAGAGCGAGAACAGAGAGAATTTTTTTATTTAATCCTTTTTTAAAAAATTATTTTAAAGTTAACCCCTCGCGAACTTTATTTCTAATTCTGACCCTTTACCCGTGGCGCGGCTAAACTGTGCTGTGACGCCACCTATAACGGTGTGGCCAAAGCTGTCATGCAAGCCCTCGGCACGGCCGTGCCGTGCGTGGAGGGCTTATGTGGCATCGATTCTGCCGAACTCATGGTGATGAGGACATCCGTCGATTGGACCGATTACATGAGCACGAGCTAAAAAGATTAATCAACAGGTGAACTCGCTCCTAATTGAATTTGGGTTTAATTTACATGAGAACTGGTTATTACCTAACGCTAGTATTTTAATTGTTCTCAGGTTTACGCGTGAGGAGACTTTGTGACCCAAGAATATTATATGCTGTCTAGGAGTACATGTCCAGTAGAAGGTGTGGGAGAACGGGGACGCTAAAAGAAGACAATGCATACGTGGAGAAGAAATAAAGGATGCATGTGTTGCATTCACAATAGAGCAAGCAAATGAAAAGCATAAGCAAGTAATTGAAGAAGCATGGATGGACATCAACGAGTGTATGCAACCAATGGCTCATCCAACGGCAATGTTGCAGTGGGCGGTCAATCTGGCATGCATGATGGACATTACCTGTTGGTGTGGAGTTTGTATGCATGCTTGGATTGCATGCTTCACATACACATACATGGAGGTGCTGCATGTTGTGCACCATGCATGGAAGGCATTAAAGAAAACCAGCACACATGCATGGCCAACACGTGAAGACAAAAAGGAAAGCCATTGCCTTTGCATGCATGGACCAAGTCAAAAGGAATGCGTGCGTGCTGTGTGTACCAACCGAATCCAAAGGATGGAATCCAATCTGATCCGCATGGCAACCGAACCAGCTAATTAGATTAGCACCAACAGACTCTATTTTATTTTGTTTGATCGACCCCACAGTGATATTTTCAGATTTCAATATACTCTTGATTCTAGGGTTTGAGCAATATTTGCCCCCACTAGAATAGGGAGTTCCAATCTGTTGTGTCGTTCCATTGTTCTTGTGATTCCTTGTGTTTTGCAGGAGCAGCGACACGTCTACTTTGTGTGATCGAGTAGACGGGATCACAAGCGTGTGGTTGGACAAATTCTTTTGTCGCAAGTTGCTGTTTTGACAGCGGTTGGCGCCATCGGTTCATTAGGTTGCACGGATCCAAAGTTATCAATGATCCTACGTCGTGAAGATCGGGCATCCCCCCCCCGCATCACATGGTGTGACGAGTTATATTGTCACGCCTCGAGAGTTGGCGTGGTAGTGGCGACTCAGCCCCCTCGGCCCGATGATAGGTCTTCATTCTCCCCAACCTCCCGTGCCTCTCTCCTCTCGTTTCTCCCGCTGCGTGCTTTCCTTCCGCCACTGGCACTACTCCCCACGCCTGATTCCCTCCTCCCGCCGGCCCTCCTCCCATCGGTCGTCCTCCACCCGCCCACTGTCCTCCCTCCGCCCCCCCCCCCCCGGGATGTCCTCCCTCCGCGCCTCCCACTAGCCCCGACACCGGCTTCCTCCTCCGCGCCTCTAGTCGGCCCCGATGTCGGCCTCCTCCCTATGCCTCCTCACGAGTCCCAGCCGCCCCTAGGGTGTCCTGCGGCTCCCGGCGCCAGCGTCTTCCCCGCGGTGGATCGAGGTAACTAGTCTCCCTCTCATAGTTGTGATACACTGATTATATGATTGTAGATTGTGTTTCTGGAAGTTGTGATTGTAGATTGTGTGACTGGCCAAAATTTTGCTTTTGCTTTCCTGGAAGTTGTGATTGTGTGAATGTATGATTGTTGATTGTTGATTGGGGATTAGGGATTTACCGCACAGAATTGCTAAGTAATCACATTCATAAAAAAATAATGGCCCACACCAATTTGTATTACATAATAACAAGATTCATAAAAAAAAATCAGGGTCCACCCTATTTCAAATGAAAACCATCCCTCAAACTCTATTGGTTTGTGCACTCTATTGGCATTGATTCAAGTCAGGAGGAACTCATAGCAACCGATTATATAGTTGTTGATTCCATTCTGAATTCAGAAGTAGCATACATGTATTATTGTAGAGGCCATCATTTCAATGAACAATATGTTCATTCTTGGGTAAATAAACTTGCGGTTTGTGTAACACCGAGTACAAAGCGATAAATAAATTTGGTGTTAGTTTAACCGTTGTTAGTTTCCTACCTTGTGTAATCCATTTCTAATGCACAATGTATTTAGTTTTCCCCGAATTATGAAAGGACCTCTATAGAAATCAAAATTATAGTTGGCGTTACTCGTGGCGTGATAGCCTTTCCTTTTTTTTTGGGGGGGCTTACTATACTAGTAGTAGTAGGAACATGTATTGTGCAGTTCAGCGAGCAACAACAGCCTGTGTATATAGATTCGATCCACATGATCCAATGGGACAAATGGTTCTTTAAAAGTCATAACCCTGTTTGATCCATAAATCCGTTCTATGTAAATGGGTTATGTGGGGCGACTTCAGGGTCGGACCGATCCACCCCACACCCACCCCTAGTTTGACGCACGTACCCGAAATGGTTATTGGGACATAGAAGTCATGTGGCCTGGTTATTGGGTGGAATGGAACATTTGTGATGTCCTGGCAGCTAGGTGGCATGTAGAATTCACAATGAGTTTAGACATTATATCTAGAAGCTTGAAACATGATGTTCCGGTCAGAAACAATTGAGGTTTGTATAACTAAAATTGCCTATCAGTGTTCTAAAAGTAATCAAGTGTAATTAAAGAAATCAAATATAGGCTGAAGGCAAAAAAAATATGACTTACCTCATTTCTGAATTCCAAATTTCCTGAACGAGTGGTTCGTGGCACTCCGAGCATATAGCTCGGGCGTACCCAGGAGCGACATTCTGGGCGTACTCAGGAATGAACCCTAAGCGGTCCCAAACACATGGTTTAGGTGGTCTCAAGAATGGGATCTCGAGCGTACTTGGGCATGTGGATCTAGGGTAGTGTAGGTTCGCACTCAGAGGTAAACTTTCAGCGGTCCTAAACATGTGGTTTGGGTAGTCTCGAGAACGAGATCTCGAGCGTGACTGAGCACGAGAGAGTCAGATAGTGTAGGATTTGGATCTTTTTGCCTCTCATTGTTTCTTGGTGTTATTCGTTCACTATGTATAGCCTAACACACCTCAATCAAGGGTATCTCTTTCACATTCACTGTCAAACAACCCAAAAACTTTAGTTTACAAGACCTAATGTTCCATGATTACTGTAAACTGATGAACCACAGAGGTCCTGTTCTGGCCCGATCTTTCGATGAGAAGATAATTTCGGTAGTAGTCGCTTAACTCTCACAATCCTGGCTACGAACTCGCAAGGCTCAAAACCACGCAATCGCTGAACTGCTCGACAAGTCGTTATTTACCGTGCACGAATACGGGATGACGACCACGAAGGTCGATTCACGCATACACCGAAGAAGCACGCAAGAACAAGATAAAGCAATCTAAAATTGCAAATAGGAATTGAAATATTTGAATTGAGTTGGATTCTGAATAAAGATCTTGGCTGGGTGGTCTAGTCGACACACACAAAAAAGATACAAGTTGCAACGAAAGCAAACTAAACATAAACAAAATCCAAGAAAACTAGAGGGGGTGTGGCCTCCTTAAATAGGGGATGAGGAGCCACACATCTAATAGAACTAAGGGGTGGTACTATTCACGTTTACTGTTCACATAAACAGTGCACGCCCCCTAGGTGGCCCGCCGGCATAAGGGCCAAGTTGAGTACGATTACAAGGCCCAAATTGGCCCAAATAGGTGATACAACATTTTCTTTTGATGATTGCGGTCCTCACAGCAGGAATTTGGAGGTGAGACTAGATCCGTTGGAAAGAGGACGAAATAAGCTTTCCATCAAGTACTCGTGGACCTCCAACAAACTCCGTATGTGATAGTTATGCATGTTTTAAGCTGGTGGTGTCAGGCTGATTCCGAATTGATCTAGAATTGAATTTCAGTCGACTTGGACTTGTTGTGGTAGTAGTGGTACTCCCCTTGCCTTTGTTTCTGAGTAGAATAACATCACAAGACTTAGGTAGCAATCCATCCTCAATGGAACAATTATGAACTCCTAGAAACGAAGTTACCTGATAATTTAGTTGGTGAGCACGAGCTCTAGTAATTGGTCCTTGCATATCAAGTGGAAGGGTAGAAACAATAGGTATGGTTGTAACAGTGGAAGGTACGTCCTCACCATCCTCCCCTTCATGAATTGGAGTCGTCCTCGACTTAAGATCATCTTCTTCTCCCAAGTATGGAGTCAAATCTGTATTGTTAAATGTGGGACCAACCCCAAAATCTGCAGGCAGATCCAGCTTATATGCATTATCATTAATCTTTTCTAACACTGTAAAAGGACCATCAGCTCAAGGCATCAATTTTGATTTTCTCAAGTCAGGGAACCGATCTTTGCGCAAATGCAACCAAACAAGATCTCTCGGTTCGAATGTTATTTCTTTTCTACACTGACTACCCACAAGTTTATATTGTGCATTCATTCGCTCTATATTCTCTTTAGTTGTCTCATGCATCTTCAGAATCAATTCAGCACGTTGTGTAGCATCAATGTTTATCTTTTCGAATATGGTAGAGGTAATAAATCAATAGGAGCGAGGAATAAATCCATATACTACGAAAAGGGCACATCTTTGTGGTTGAATGCAATGACGGTTGTAAGCAAACTCCACATGAGGTAAACATTCTTCCCACATCTTCAAGTTCTTCTTCAAAACAGCCCTCAACATAGTGGACAATGTCCGATTGACAACTTCAGTTTGTCCATCTGTTTGGGGATGACATGTAGTAGAAAACAGTAACTTTGTCCCCAATTTAGCCCATAGTGTCCTCCAAAATTGACTCAAAAACTTTGTATCACGATCCGACACAATTGTATTGGGCACTCTATGGAGTCGAACGATTTCTCTGAAAAATAACTCAGCAACATTTGTAGCATCATCGCTCTTATGACAAGGTATGAAATGCGCCATCTTCGAAAACCTATCCACAACAACAAAAATACTATCCCTTCCCCTCTTTGTTCTAGGCAGTCCTAAAACAAAATCCATAGAAATATCTTCCCAAGGTACGCTTGGAACAGGAAGAGGCATATATAAACCATGTGGATTAAGATGTGACTTAGCTTTGTGGCATGTAGTGCAGCGAGACACATAGCGCTCAACGTCGCGCCGCAACTTAGGCCAATAGAAATGATCGGTCAAAATATCCTCTGTCTTCTTGACACCAAAATGTCCCATGAGGCGCCTCCTGTAACAACAAAAGACAAACGGAGCTAGCTGGAATGCATAGCTTGTTAGCACGAAACAAAAATCCATCATTCACAACAAATTTATTCTAGCTTTTGCCGCCTTTATAGTTCTGAAATATATCTTTAAAATCATTATCATGCACATATTGCTCTTTAATTGTCTCTAAACCAAAAATTCTAAAATCAAGTTGAGATAACATGGTATAACGACGAGATAAAGCATCAGCAATAACATTATCCTTTCCTTTCTTGTGTTTAATGACATATAGAAACGATTCAATGAACTCAACCCATTTAGCATGTCTACGGTTCAGATTTGATTGACCACGAATGTGCTTTAATGATTTATGATCAGAATGTATAACAAATTCTTTGGACTACAAATAATGTTGCCAAGTCTCTAATGTATGAACTAAAGCATATAATTCCTTATCATAAGTAGAATAATTCAGACTAGGCCTACTTAATTTCTTGCTGAAATACGCAACATGTTTACCTTCTTTAATAAGCACTCCTCCAAGTTCAATTCCACTAGCATCACATTCAAGCTCAAAAGTCTTACCAAAATCAAGAAGTTGGAGAAGTGGTGCATGTGTAAGCTTATCTTTCAAAATCTGAAACGATTGTTCTTGTGTAGGACCCCATATAAAAGGAACACCTTTCTTCGTAAGCTCATTCATCGGTGCAGCAATGGTGCTGAAATCTTTGACAAAGCGTCGATAAAATCCAGCAAGTCCGAGAAAACTCCACACTTGTGTGACCGTGTTAGGAGTCGACCAACTCTGTACAACTTCGATCTTGGCTTGATCAACCTCAATACCCTGTGGAGTAACAACATAGCCAAGAAAAGATACTCGATCGGTGCAAAAAGGTGCACTTCTCAAGGTTACCAAACAAACGTGCATCACGTAAAGCATTAAAAAAGCACACAAATGTTCCAAATGTGTCTCTAATGTTTTGCTATAGATCAATATGTCATCAAAGTATACCACCACAAATTTTCCTATGAAATCACGCAAAACTTCATTCATTAATCTCATGAAAGTACTAGGTGCATTAGTTAACCCAAAAGGCATCACTAGCCACTCATATAATTCAAACTTAGTTTTGAATGCTGTTTTCCATTCATCGCCTAACTGCATGCGAATTTGGTGATATCCGCTGCGCAAATCAACTTTAGAGAACACAGTAGAGCCACTTAATTCATCAAGCATATCATCTAGTCTAGGAATAGGATGACGATATCGAATAGTAATATTATTGATAGCTCTACAGTTAACACACATACGCCATGATCCATCTTTCTTAGGTACCAAAATCACAGGAACAACACAAGGACTAAGGCTTTCGCGTACGTACCCTTTGTCAAGCAAGTCTTTCACTTGACGCTGAATTTCCTTAGTCTCTTCAGGATTGGTTCGTATGGCGCATGGTTGGGAAGCGAGGTTTTAGGAATTAAATCAATTTGATGCTCAATTCCCCGAATTGGAGGCAGCCCCAGGGGTATGTCACTTGGAAACACATCAGCAAACTTCTGCAAAATGTGAGCAACAACAGGAGGCAAAGAAGGAGGCATATCCTCAAAAGAAAACAAGGCTTCTTTGCACACTAAAACATAGCAACTAGATTTGCTTTCTTCCATCTCACAAATATCAGACTTGGTAGCAAGTAAAACAGAACCTTTCAATTTAATTTCACCTTTCATAACATTAGGTTCTTTCTTCTTCGGGTGCACAAGTTCTTTAGCTACAATCTGATTTTCACTTTTGCTACTGTCCTCTTGTCTATTAGCTCTCTCTAATTCATCCTTTAAAATAGCTTCACGAGACATGGGCAGTAAAGTGATTTTCTTTTCTTTAAACATGAGAGTATACTTATTAGTTCTACCATGATGCACCGTATCTCGATCATATTGCCAAGGCCCACCTAACAACAAAGAGCAAGCTTGCATAAGTACTACATTGCAATCAGCATAATCATGATAAGAACTAATAGAAAAATATACTCTCACAATGCGAGTTACCTTCAGCTTACCAGAATTGTTGAACCATTGAATGTAATATGGACGAGGGTGCTGTTGTGTGGTCAATGCAAGCTTCTCAACCATGTCACCAAATTGTTGCAACTTCCTCCATCAATGATCACACGATATGAACGCTCTTTGATGACAAGTTTTGTTTGGAACAGATTGTGGCGTTGATTCTGCTCAGCACGCTCCATTTATGCACCAAGTACACGCTTCACTATAAGGCTTAAATACTTATCTGTAGTTTCAGCGCCATATTGTTCCTCGTCCCGCTCAGATTCTTGATCATCACATGCAGGGTCAGTTGCAAGCATAGCATATTCTTCTTCAATGTCACTAGCGGAAGTATACTCACCATTGTCCTTTATCAAGAGAGCACGCTTGCTAGGGCAATCTCGCATCATGTGTCCATAGCCCTTGCAGTGATGGCATTGTGTTTCTCATGCTCTACCTGTTGAAGCAACTGAAGATGGACTTTGTGCGGGGGCTTGTACCATGCTCTTGCTCGTTTCCGGTGCACGTGATGGTGTAGTGGAAGTAGATGGACGCCGGCTATTGGAGGAGTTCGTAGGTGCAGGTGTTCGGCTGGAGGGAGTAAATGGTGCTCTTGATTGCCCTTGAGTTGGGCGGCCTGCAAAAGAACCTACAAAATTTCCTTTGTTTCTGGATTGATGTCCCTGTACCCCTCTCTCAGCTTTACAAGCAAGATGAAACAAACGAGTAATAGAATTGTATTCTTTATAATTAAGTATGTCATGAATTTCACAGTTTGAACCTCCCAAAAATCTAGCCATCTTAGCATCTTCAGTTTCTTCTAAACCACAATGCAACAAACCAGTTTGCAATTCTTGATAATAATCCTCTACATAACTACTACCTTGTCTTAAGCATTGCAATTTATTAACCAAATCACGAGAATAGTATGACGGCACAAATCTAGCTCGCATAACTCTCTTCATAGCATCCCAAGTTCTAGGTATGTTTCGTTCATTACGGCACAATTCATTCCACCAAATAGAAGCAAAATCTATGAACTCACTAGTAGCAGCCCTAACCTTTTTATTGTCAGAAAATTTATGGCATGCAAATTTTTGGTCTACAACTAACTCCCATATGAGATAAGTATCAGGATCATATTTACCAGCAAAAGGAGGCATAGTGAATTTAATTTTACCAAGTGAATCATTATGGTCACGTACCTCACGTGGTGGACCTCTTCTCATACCTTGTCGATTGAAGTGTCGTTGCCGATGATCACGATCATTGTTGGGAATGACACCACCATCAGACTCCGTATCAGCAACATATGGGTTCACTTCATCTTCTACCTTGTCGGCCCATGAGCTAGCATCGGATGGGTTACGATGTGGTTGTGCAACGCCGACAGCAGCGGGGGCGGCAACAGGAGGTGGAGCTCTCTCTAGCTGCCCCACACGTGTAGCCATCGCAGCAAGATCATTATTGGTGCGATCTAGAACCCCCTCAATACGCTCTGAATGTTGATTCAGCAAGCGTGAAAAGCGCTGCATGATGTCTTTCGTGCGAGACGTGAGAGGTGCATCTTCCTCAATGTTGGGCCTGCTATTCTCTTCTTGCGACCATGAACCTATTATTGTTGGTATCAAAGCAAAGAACAAATCACAGTATATATGTCCCTATGAAATACTAGGTTCTGGAGTTTCACAAGTCACTCACACTCAAGCTTATACCCAGTTCTTACACGTTCTTACCAATGCAGCAAGGAAGAGGTACAACCAGTGGTTGGTTCATGATACTCTCACTTGCAATTAGCCCAACAATTGCGAGGAACGGCACCTGCTGAGTTAGTAAGAAGTGGAGCTCGGAAGGCTAGTATGTAGCAAAGGAGTAGCAATTGTTCAAATCAGTATGCAAAGTAGAAAAGCAGTTCAAAGTACTAGTCACAAGTGCTGGTCCTAGTCTAAATCAAGCCTAGCTAGAGCAACTCACAAGAACGACTAGTAGTAACAACGGAAGGCTAGCAAAAGGACTATCAAGGCAAGCGAGCAATGGATGACTATGCCAAACTGAACAAGGAAAGAAGCCAAGAAAAAAGGCAACTTTGAATTTTTTTCTTCTCTTTATTTCTTCTTCTTTTTGTTTTTTTCTTCTTCTTCTCAGTCTTTCTTTCTTTTCTTCTTTTTTTTCTTCTTCTCTTTCCTTTTTTTTCTTCTCTCTTTTTTTATACCTCAAAAGCTACCGGAAACGAAAAAAAAAAATTTTGGATCTCCACGTGAGACTTTGCTCTGAGGGCTTTGTATTCTCCACGGGAATCAACCAGAAGCGAGCTCCTTGATGTGGCGGCGACGGCGACGACCAGCGCAGGCGGCGGCCGGGCGATCATGATCGGCGAAGCTCCTGATCGGGCAAGGCGTTCGTCAGCGGCGATCCTGCGGCGATGGCCCGGTGGCGGAGGTGGCGACGTCTGAGGCGGGACGACAATGAAGCAAGATGGCGCGACAGTCTTGGCGATCCGGGCGGAGACGGTGAGCAGTGTGGCGCCAGACCCTAACGAGGCAAGCGGCGGCACCTATGAGGAGGAGCAGCGCGTGGTGGAGCTGGTTGTAGAGGACCACAGGAGCAGCCTGTTCTCCCGACGTCATGACGACCACGAGCGTAGCGAGGCGGTCTTGCGCGATCTTGGCGTCTTGTAGTAGGTCTGACTACCTTCGGTTTGCTTGCCATTGGATGAAGCGCCCAGGAAACCGAGGAAAACACGCTACTGCCGCTAAACTGCGATGCGGTATTTGGGCTCGGCGGTCTCGGCGTTCTTTGGCGCTGCTTGGAGCGAAGTCGACAGCGTCGTTCTTCTTGCGCCAAAAAAACCAAAGCCAACGCGCTGGACTTGTTGAGGGAAACGTATACGAGAAGGACTGTGTACGTGAGTGGAAAAAAACATGGGCGAGGCGGTAGCAATTTGTGGAGCTCGCAAAACGAGATAGGTTTATTTTTGGCTGCCGAATTGGTGGTGCAAACTTTGATGGCGACAGCTGGCAATTAGTGCAGCAGAAAAATGAGGCGGATGGCCGCCGTGGTGATCTTGGTGTTCGCGGCAGGGAGGAAGAATAGAACTAGACGATTTGCAAGAGGCCCTAAACTAGACCAATCTAGATAGGAAACCAGCATAATGACTCGACGATGCAACGAAAATTCAACAACACAAACAAAAAAGAAAAAACTGCAAAGGCACAGATTGGTTTGGATGATGAACTAAACTTATTTTTTTATTTTCGTGGTTATTTGTACTGTAGGAAAAATAATTCTCACCGATGAACTGTAGCTCTGATACCACTTGATGAACCACGGAGGTCCTGTTCTGGCCCGATCTTTCGATGAGAAGATAATTTCGGTAGTAGTTTCTCAACTCTCACGATCCTGGCTACGAACTCCCAAGGCTCAAAAGCACGCAATCATTGAATTGCTTGACAAGTCGTTATCAATCGTGAACGAATACCCGGATGACCTGACCACGAAGGTCGATTCCTGCATACACCGAAGAAGCACGGAAGAACAAGATAAAGCAATCTAAAATTGCAAATAGGAATTGAAATATTTGAATTGAGTTAGGATTCTAAATAAGGATCTTGGCTGGGTGGTCTAGTCGACACACGCAAAAAAGATACAAGTTGCAACGAAGGCAAACTAAACATAAACAAAATCCAAGGAAACTAAAGGGGGTGCAGCCTCCTTAAATAGGGGATGAGGAGCCACACATCTAATAGAACTAAGGGGTGGTACTATTCACATTTACTGTTCACATAAACAGTGCACGCCCCCTAGGTGGCCCGCCGGCATATGGGCCAAGTTGAGTACGATTACAAGGCCCAAATTGGTCCAAACAGGTGATATGACATTTTCTTTTGATGATTGCGGTTCGTACAGAAGGAATTTGGAGGTGAGGCCAGATCCGTTGGACAGATGACGAAATAAGCTTTTCATTAAGTACTCGTGGACCTCCAACGGACTCTGTATGTGAAAGTTATGCATGTTTTAAGCTGGTGCTGTTAGGCTGATTCCGAATTGATCTGGAATTGAATTTCAGTCGACCTGGACTTATTATGGTAGTAGTGGTACTCCCCTTGCCTTTGTTCCTGAGTAGAATAACATCACAAGACTTAGGTAGCAATCCATCCTTAATGAAACAATTATGAACTCTTAGAAACGAAGTTACTTGATAATTTAGTTGGCGAGCACGAGCTCTAGTAACTGGTCCTTGCATATCAAGTGGAAGGGTAGAAGCAATAGGTATGGTTGTAACAGTGGAAGGGATGTCTTCATCATAAACCATCATGCTCATTACTGTAATTACAATGAAGTACTGTCACAGTCAAAAACACATAGGAAACAAGTTGTAATTAACCATACATTTGTATGTTCAAACTACTAGCATGTGTGAACTGAAATGTAGCTTTTGTGAAGTACTTTGTTGATTGTGATATTTCGTACATATGGCATGAAGTACTGACTTTGGAATATTTTGTTTGCATTGTTGGATGTAGATGGATAAAGTGCTACGTGTATTTACCGTTGGGCCGATTAGCCAAACTGATAGTGCTGTCGACTTTGGTGGCATAGAAGTGATTTCTATTATGTTTCACGAATCACTAGACTTTCAAACTTTTGTACAAGTATCTTTTTTGGTTAACCTTGTAAATGGTTCGCCGCCAATGTCGGTGATTGGCCACAAAAATGAACTACGCGGCAATTGCGGGAGAAGTTGTGCAACCTGTCCCGGCTCGGAGTGGCTCCTCGTGTGCAACAACATCGAGCGCGGCGACATCCGCTTCGGTAGACGAGGATGAGGAGCATGACGAGGACGACGATGAGGACGTACATGCCAGTCTTCCCGACGACCTGGTCCTCTCGCACCTTCTTGATGCGCCGACCCCCACGCCGCTGACTAAGAGCATGTGTAACACCCTGATTTTTAGAGCCTTTTTGAAAATTTTCAAAATAAAAAGAACCATTTGATTTTGATGATAATTCAAAGCTTAACTTGAGAATTTCAGGATCTGGATTGTTTAAAATGACTAAGCTAAACTTCAACTAAATCAAAGTTTGGTTCTTTTGATGTAGCTCTAGCTCTCTGGAGCTAACTCCCTTTTCTTGATAGGATTTCTTTTCCTTCATCCTGTTTGGACATTTTTATATGTCCAGACCGTCCCCCTTGTTTGACCTCTGTTGTTGTCTGGATCTCTTCTGATCCTAGACCACAATCTTCGGTTGGGCATATTCTTGTGCCCAGGCCTCCTCTAGGTTGATCTAGCCGCACCTCCCTCACATCTTTTGCTTGAGTATCCTCTTTGCTTCTTGGAATGCTCGATAATTCACTTGAACCTACATGGCCAATTAGATCTTCTTTGCATTCGATTGAACCACCTTTGTGCTCAATTGGACTCCTTTTCGCCCCGATCCTTGTAGCCTTCTCTTTGGAAAGGTCCTTCTAGTGCGATTCGGTATTGCCACCCCAATTCACGGTAATACCATTCTTTAGGACCTCTTTCCCATTCGCTCAGACCTTCTCTTTAAGTTTGATTACTTTGAATCTCTTTGTTGGGTTGAATCTCTTTGGATCAGACCTCTTTTCTGTTCAGACTTCTCTTAAGTCTAGACCTTTTGTCACCTGGGCACTTCTCAATGCCCAAACTTCTTTTTATTCGGACCTCCTTGTAACCTCGTGGATTTCTTATATGCCTTCAAACCTCCTGAGTTCATTCGAACCCCTAGCCATTTCTTCTTGGCCGAAAGGAACTCCTTAGGGTTCATTCTAACTATCACGGCTTTAATCTCACCCTTGAGGTTGGAGCCTCCTTTGAGTTGCTTTGACTCATGAGCTTCTGTTGGACCACCATTTGTGGATCTCCTCCGTGAAATCCTTCTTTCTTGGAACCCCACTGTCTGGACCTTCTTCCCTTTGTTCTGAATCTAACGGTTTGGACCTCCCCTTACTTTGAATCCTAAGGCCCAAACCTCCCGTCGTTATTTCTCTCTGGGGACCTCCCCTTCGCGTTGATCTTGGTGTTGGACCTCCTCTTGGAGATCCAACCGCCTGCACTCATCTTACTTTTAATCTTAACCACGGGACCTCTTGGTAGTTCTTTGGACCTCTGTCCGGACCTCTCCGTGGCTTTTAGAGCGGCTTGGGACCTCTTCGCAGACCTCTCTTAAAGAGATCCTGACCGTCGGGACCTCCTGTTGTTGATCTGACCGTCAGGACCTCCCATGTCCAGACCTCCTCCGTATCTCTGGACCTCCTCCACTTCAGACCTCCTTGAGTCGCGGGACCTCCTTTGATGAAGTCCTGGTTGTCCGAACCTTAGTCACTTGGACCTCCTCCATGTGTATTTGGACCTCCCATGTTCGGACCTCCTTTGTGTATATCGGGACCTCTTAGTTTCTTAGACCTCCTCGAGGACCTCTCTTGCGGGGCAAGACCTCCCCCTTTTGACCCGACTGTTTCTAATTTGGCCGGCCCCACCTGCCAGTCTTAACCATTCTCAATTCCTCCGCCACGTTATTATATTGAGCATTTAATGCGGGTCTTGTCACATTAAATGCATCCATATCGTGGTGTTTTACTGAATTGGGTCACTTAACCGTACTCGATATTTTTCTTAGTCCTTCCCAAAGCAACATAAGCTATCCTTTCTCGTACTTTTTAACGGTGGTGGTAGTGACACCGCTTCTGCCACTCACCCATCTTTGACCTACTTCCATACTTATCCTTGACATATGTATTTCTAGTTTTCTTCACCCCTTTTTGTCTATAATTAGTCCAGGGAGCTCTACCATTTTACCTTTTTCACATTCACCATCCTGGCTTTAGTCCGATGGTACATCCAGGAAGACTTGGCTCTCACAACCTTCCTTCCATCCATTACTTCTTGGCCTGGTAAGTTCCTTTGGTAATCTGCTCCATTCCTGTGTTTACCACGCTCACCATTTCAACTCCTGCTCAGTTCTTGTTCTTGTTGCCATGATAAACGGGTGTATCCTTCTCAGGACCCCTTTTCTTGGATTTCGCTCGGACTTCTGTGGCTTCTATGTGAGGACCTCCTCTGTGGTCTCTGCACATAGAGTATCTTCTGGACCTTCTTGGCCGTGCGCAAGGATTACCTTCCAGGGTCCCTCTGTTCCTTGGTCAAGATCACTCCTTTGAAGTCCTTTGTCAAAAGACCACTTCCTCTCGATAAGTTGGAACCACCTCCAAAGAATCCTTCTAAATACAATGCTTTTACATTAATTGAGTTTTGAGGTTCCTCTAGTGTTCTTTTGGTTCTTTATTTGGGTAGGGTGCTCAATATGTTTTCTTCTGTAGATCTTGGCGTTTCCAGAGAGCCGAGCCGTGAGAGTGAGTAAAATCTTAAGCTATCAAGCAAGAGGCAAGTTACACTTTTGATCATATTGCACCCAATATTTCAATTTATTTATGTTCTGCTTCAAAGTATCATGCATGCCTGCTTCTACCAAGTTATTTCAATACGTCTTTAAACACATAGTTATACCACTTTCTCTCATATGGCCAACTTTGACATTGAACCAAATTTGTTGTCACCTTAGGCAAAATCTGGTTGACATAATAATGTGAACCAGGAATCATTTGAAAAACCCATGCTTAGTTAAGCTTAGACCAAAATTGTTGTTTTGGGGAAATCTTTACCAACATGACCAATAAGCTTTTGAATGTTTTAACCATGACATTGGGTTGTCATGGAGGTATGAAAGTATTGCTGGGGAAGCAAATAAAAGGAAATGGATTTAGACTGGGGCGAAATTGGTTGGCTTGGTTGGTGCAAGTTTATGCACGGGATCGTGTCGTTATGATAGATCGATAACCTTGGGTTTGTGGAAGTCGCCCTAGTCATTTGAGGACCGGTCTTTGAGCGACCAATGCCATGCCTATAATGGGCTATGCCAAAACCGTGCAACCACATGTCTCCAGTGTGGGGCGTGGGACCTGGCTGATTAATTTGCAAAACTCTACCATATGCTGCTCCATTGGAGGTGTGGGAGGTCTTGTTTGGCCAATGGTCTTTTATAACCTATTGTTCCCACTGGTGCAAGAGGGGGCTTCCCGCCGGATTGCGATCCACAGGGGGGTGAAACCTTAGCAAGGAAAGGCTGTGGTGGAGCAATGCATTGTAAAGGCCTTGTCATGAGCTCTAGACCTCTTACCTTCGGTAGTGAGAGGTGGCACTCACAAGCATGCCAAACAAACTAGAGTACTCATGTCGTGTGGGTAAAGTGCACAACCTCTGAGAGTTAAATCTATTCAATAGCCGTGTCCGCGGTCATGGACGTGCTGGCAAAGGCCACTTGAAGTTAGTTGTTGACTTTGGGAATTTCTGGAAATGATTTTCAAATCTGTTTTGGGACTGCCGTCCCATGGGTTTGGGCAGGGAGCCTAATGTCAGGAGGGTATCCTTCACCATCTTATGATGAATGTTATCCAACTGAAAAACTGATTTGATGAAATGAATTTTAATTATTGTATTACTGCCTTAGAACTTAATACATGTATTTGAAAGAAACATGGCTTTATGCAAATCAACCATATTAAGCCTTCCATTGTGATATCCATTATGCATGTCATCTTGTTATCGGACGGTGTAACTTGCGAGCACGGTTGTTGTGCTCACTCTTGCTTGATGCTATCTCTTAGCGAGAATTGAGAGCTTTAAGGTGATTCGCTCGGTGGACCAAATGGTCCAGATCGACTAGGATTGCGCCCTCCAAAGGTTTCGTGGTGTATCGGGTGGCTCGGTGTTCATTTTGTTATGTTTTGCTTGCTGGCTTGTAAGATCTCTTGTAAACAACTCCTTTGGTTATTAATAAAGCTTATGTTGCTGCTATGTTATCACTGTTGTTGCTGTGAAGAGCTAGCCATGATCCTTGGGACTAGCTCGGGTTTCACAGGGGACCCCGGAGCGGGCTACGACCTCCATGTCCGCACAAAGGGATGAGCGTGTGAAGTTCTGAGGAGGTCCCAGATCTCCACGACCTCCTCTGGAGGGTCGTGGGTGGTCTTGGTGAGCCCTCGGACCTCCTCGTTCGTTCCTAAGTGTGGCTATGGTAGGCCGTGGGTGCTCCCTGGTTCCTAGGCTCACTCTCGGGTCACGTTCTCCTGGACCTCCAGGAGGTCTCGTTGGACCTCCTGGGAGGTCTTGGTGGACTGCCCGAGAGGTCCTTTATGGACCTCCTGGGAGGTCCTAGTGGACTTTCCAGAGGTCATGGAGGATCTCTCGGTGCCGTAGAGTTGGGTCGTTACAGCATGCCTCCACGTCGTAAATATCGTGATCGCGCGGATATTAGTTCGGTAAACGTCGTGGAGGGCACATGAGTCCAACATCCAGTGGAGAGGTTCACACCGGGAACAGGTGTGCACCGAATGCTCAAATGATGTGATGAATGGGTGTATGCATGTCTATAAAATTCAGTGAAATGAAATGACTTGAGATGACTATGTTCAAATGAAATGAGATGACTCTGTTTGAATGAAATGATTGCATGAAATTATTTTTCTGAGTTGATATATGAGATGATTGATGCATGGTTCCTGTTGAATGAAATGAGATGACTGATGGATGAACTTATTGCATTAATTATTGTTTGAATGAAATGATAGAAATGATCCATAGATGTCTCTTTTTTTTATTATAGAGGTGCTATCACACCAATATACATGGCGTGACACAGCAGTCCTGTCACGTCAGGATACATGGCGTGACAGGACTTAGCACCAGAGCGGTTTTGGCAACCCCTCTAGAACGGCAAAAAAACTAGTTCTGTTTGCCTTTGGTGGCGATTAAGGGATTTTGTGCGAAAATAGTTGCAGCAGTCATAAACTCATAGGCAACTTCACTCCTACAAAAAGACTAATACTGAACGTCTCATCACAGACGTTGACCAAAACCGTCTGTATTACATGCAATCACAGACGGTTTTGGTTTAGAGACCATCTGTGCTACTGGCTACGCTAAAAATCGTCTGTGATAATTATAGACCTCACAGACGGTTTTTAATTATAACCGTCTGTGATAATATCGCTTCGACTTCCCGGTGAGTTTCTTCATCGACCGATGAGTTTCTTCGTCGCCGATGCGTCTCTTCGTCGTATCAGTGCCGCTTCAATGTCGCTTTGGCTCCCCGATGCGTCTCTTTGTCTCACGCGCTGAATTTACTCCTTGTTTTATAAAAATGATCATCCGCCATCGAAGATGATCATCCCCACATATAACTCTACTACAACGACTACTACCACACACACACTTACACACACACACTTCTAAAGCAGAAATGGCTCCCTCTTCTGTTTCCTTGTCGCCGGCATTGATGGCCTACTGTCCCATCTTGTCTGAGCACATCTCATTTGTACATTAGCGGATGCTGCGGAAGGACACTATTTCAACAGTGTCGTCACTCCTCTGTTTGAGAATTTACTGGAGTAGGTAACTGCCATCTTCCACCGTCTTGGCATCCTCCTCCGCCGTGTCTTCTGGGTGATCTCCCACTTCTGGTGAGTTAACCGCCTCATTAACGTGGTCCTCCACAACGACGTTGCACGTCTCCAAGAGGTTTGCCGTCACTTGGACTGCTTAATCGAGGTGGCGGACGACTGAGTCGACCATGCCGAGACCCCTCAAGCAAGGGAAGAGAGCCTATGTACTCATTTCTTCTTGATTCAACAGTCCAAGAGTCTTCGGGAGACACTTGAACGAGCGCGTCAATGGGTGGACACATTTCAGGCTTCATTCGCTGATGATCACGAACCGTCCGATGCCGATGCCGTCGCCTACGAAGTTTTGAAGACGGAGATAGCAACACACCTTCGCCACTAGAAAAACTTTGTTTATTTAGGTTTCTATTTTTTTTAATCTTTGTAAGAAGCAACTAGCCACTTGTTTGGTCATATGTAAATTCCAAAATAAAAAAATCTAGTTTGGGGGTGAAGTTACTATATTATATGTTGAACTATATATCACAGACGGTTTAGTAGAACAAATATCCGTATGTGATATGTATCATACTAAAGCATATTTTTAGCAGTATTTAAATGACAAAATTGACATATAAACATGTAATTTCTTCATGTCATGTAAATGTATACATGATAATATGCTCAAAACATAGAACTTGAGAACAACCATAACACAGACTGTTCCATAATAGAAAGTGATGTGGATGCGCAGGTACTCCGATTGGGAAGTGGCTTCATGTATCAGCAACCAACCATTCTTTGATGTCAAGTCTAATTACCTATTGACAACATCCAGGTAATTGTATGTCCATACGCTCTCTGGCGACCATGCTTCTTGAAGTTGCGAGCTCGATGAAGTTGCCCGTGGTCTTGTCTCATCCTCCCCACGACCCCCGATGTGGTGGGGAACTATATATATATATATATATATATATATATATATATATATATATATATATATATATATATATATATATAATATGAAGTCGGTTTTAAAGGCACAAGCAGCCACTACTTTGAGACTTTGCAGAGAATATATATATCACAGATGATTTCATCTACAAACCGTCTGTGATAGTTAACTATCATAGACGATTTTGAGTTAATAACCCTGCGATGACATTATATCATTACTGACCCATAAACTCAGACGGCTCACGAATCAACTATTACAGACGGTTTTGAATTAATAACCGTCTGTGATGACCTTATGTCATTACTGACCCATAAACTCAGACGGCTCACGAAACTGTCTGTGATGACGTTTTTGAACCGTCTGTGAAGACCTTTTCTGTAATAGTGCTTGTTTGTAATTTTAATTTTATTGGAGGTCTTTTCTGTAAAATGGGGCCTGTAATTAACTTTTCTACTGAAATGAATGTAACCAGAGTCTAGGCCCTTCTGGGCCGACCCACCATAAAAAAAACTCATAGGCAACTTATTTATATGTATCTTACTCGTCAATCGTAATAGTTCACCCTAGCGCATGAAATTGACGTGGGTCGAGATATAAACTGCCCTTAGGGCCCCTTAGTCTTATCAGTAGACTCCTCAATTATCACATTTTTTCTCTAAATTGCGCAAGCCACATCAAACAGATGGCTCTTTATACACCAATCAATTTATCTAAATACTTAATAGAAATACTAAACAACACTACAGTGTTGCAACGAGATAACTTCACTCAACGCCCCCCCCTCTCGCTCTCTTGCGACAGCTAACAGGGGGTTGTTGTTGTCGTCGACGGGTTCACAGCGCCCCCCGGATGTAGAGGGAGACCGGGGAGTCGGTGAGCGGAAGAGGAAGGTCCTGGCTAGCTGCCGAAGGACAAGACTGATGATCGTGAATATTAGGTTGCGCGGGACCGGGACGGTGAGGGAGGGTGAGACGGCGGTGCGATGAGGTCACCATCGGTGGGGAGGAGGGGCGGGGGAGCGGAGGAGGATCTAGGAGCTGCGGCTGACACTGGAGAGGGAGACAAGGAGGGCGATGGGCTTGAAGAAGAGAGAGGAAGGGGAGGGGGAGCGGCGGCACAGCGCTGGTGGTGTTATCCTGTTGCAACAGGATAACCTAGCATCTTCCAATGCTTAAACTTATACAAGTACTCTGGGAAGCGGTTTAACATTATCATCATCCTCTCCATGTAACTGATGCTTGAGACAATGAGACAGTTTTTTTCCTGTCCAGTGTTTCGCCGCCCGCTACTCCGTTACTCGACAACAAAATCCACCGAAGTTTTTGTCGGGTCACGATGTTTACGCATGTCTGTGGGACTCGGCACACATGGGGCCATCAAAATACCAAATAGTGGCATCGGCAAGCCATATTTTTTTGTTGAGTAAATGTCACAAAACCCCAGGTTTTGTGGCACTAGTATCAGAAAACCCCATGTTTTGCGATTTGTTTCAGAAAACCCCACATTTTGGTCACGTCACAACGCGTGGCGTGACAAAAGCACGTTGTCACGCCACGGACCTCAGCGTGACCAAAGTGACGATAGCCTTGTCACGCCAAGATCCGTGGCGTGACAGCACGCGTTTGCCACGCCAAGATCCGTGGTGTGATCAAAACATGGGGTTTTCTGAAATAAATCATAAAATGTGGGGTTTTATGATACTAGTGCCCCAAAACCTAAGGCTTTATGATATTTACTCTTTTTTGTTTTGTCAAGTTTAAAGGCTTTTACAAGGACGCATCAATGGACAGCCTTTCTCAAAGTTGTTGTGGACCATATATTTTCATTTTAAGTAGGTTAGCCAGATGCCTGTTACGATCTATTTGAAAAACCGATTTTAATTTTAACGATATAAGATATGAAATATGACATTTTTCCCGCAGGAGTCGGAGAGAGCAGGTATATTTTTTCACGTCTCTTATCTTAGCAAAGTAGAAAAAAGGTTGTATATTTGCGGGGTGACTGAGGATACTAATCATATCTTTTTTTAGATGTATTTTGGCCACTTTTGCTTGGTGTAGCTTGAGAGAGATATTTCAGTGGGACAGGTGTCCTGATTCTTTAGAAGACCTTCATGATGGTTGGCTTGATGATAGGGGTCTAATGATTACAATCTTGGTTTATTTAGCTTTGCGGCATTGGCGTTGACTCTTTGGAAAATTCGCAATAAAGGAGCTATTGAGAAGATTTATCCTAATCAACCTATTGAAGTCTTGTTCAAATTTCTGTCCTGCTTGCAGTATTGGCGCAGCTTGTCCAAAGGAGCTAATTGCCTGAAGATCGACAATGTGATGAAGAAGACTGAAGGGTGGCCCCTTCGTTTTATAGTTTTTAGTAAATCTGAAGATGGATCAGTTTGATGCCTTTTTCTTGTCTGGTCCTTGGCTGTTTTACTGTAACTCTTGATGCTGGTAGTTTGTTTCAGCAGTTATTTCATTCTGTCCCTGGTCTTGTCTGGATAGTTGGTTTTCCCAACTCTGATACTCTTAGTGCTCTTATAAGAATGCTTTATTAGCTTTTTAAAAAGCTCGGCTGTTATGCCTGTTTGGAAAAAAAAAGGTTGTACATTTTTATTTCAGAAAAGGAAACGGATGTATATCGATCGCACCATGTGCCTTCTCAATTAGACTACAAAACGAGCAGACGTGAGTCACTGGCTTACCACCGAATGCTACCAGCGTCGAGATCGTGTGAGCGAACATGTCTACCAGCGTCGAGACAAGGATAAGATCGACTTGGCTATCAGCGGCGATTTGAAGAAAAGTCTAAACCACGGACAAGAACTCAAGATTACCTGTCTCTTCTTGCGCGCTCCATGCCAAAAACATCGGAGCCTACATGTCGAACACCTGACAAATGAAATGACATTTCCTGCTACTTCACACAAAGCCTTTTTTTTTTTGGCTTCGCTGCATGTATGACATATCATAAGTACATAAGTAGTAAATCCTGAATTTGTATAGTATATATTTGGCATTGACAAACGATCAAATCTCTCTTTTTTTTTGTGAGGGAGCGTGGTAGATGTTTCTTTTCTTGTGGTTTTATCACTGGGCACTGGCTGGTTAATATATGAGTTATTTTACAGTACACTTAATTTAATATAGACCGTTAATTTTCTTTGATCTAATGGTTTAGATTAGATATAATTTAGTTATACTATATCTAGTAGTATGAGTAGTAGAATTTCGAGAGGATATATTTTTAATTGCTCATGTGAAAATCACATGCCATAAAAGAAATATTTTCAACTCTAGTTGAAAAAACTCATAATATCCTTACAAAAAGTATAAATAAAAAAAGCATATTATATTATTAACAAATCAATAATCAGATTTAATTTACACTACTATCGTAAGCAAGCAATAAAATGTCAGTGCAAGTCCAATACCCTGCCAAAATGCCAGCGCCGCTATGTACAAAATTAACCGCGGATATGATAGAATACCTGTTTTCGCTTGACCTGTCACAGCTTTTACTGACTATTACAGCTACTTCTCCAATCAGCAAGTGAAAACTTCTGCTGGGGGTGGACAAAAGGGCGGTTCCTTGATTGAAGCGCATATAGCAGAAAAAAAGGGCCGTGTGCGTCTTTCAGGTTCTCATGTGCAACTTTGCAATCTTTAATACATGTATAGTATGAATGGTGAATGCTCTTTGTGCTGTCTTTTTTTTTTGTTTGAAAAATGCTCTTTGTGCTGTCAAAGTGACAGAGTTCCAGATACTGCAATTCCAGATTTTTTCTTCTTTTTTCCCCTGCGTGTGTGTGTGAAAGCTGCACTTGCAAAGTTGCACCTAGGGATATTTGTTGTCTTACTTCGTCCAGCAGATGAACAAACTAGTGATCGAACCCTGAATTTATCAACTACACGCTGAGTCACTGGTATCATCTCGCAAGTTATATCACATAAACCCTTCATTTCGAGATATGTATTACGTATGGAAATTGACAGAGCCTCTATTCTTCATACAAGCCAAGAACACCCTGATGAAGCAAAACTTTATCAAGAAAAGCAGCCTTTCAGCTAAAACCCTAAAGAAGATCAGAACAAAAGGGGGTCGGGCGGGAGAACAAAATCTGAGAAAAAAACATCTAGTAGAAGCATTTGTATCATGTCTTTGTACCAAGCACCATACACAGTACGCATCTGACGATGTTGCTTTGAGATTTAGTTGTAGCTCGGCTCTCTTCTGAAGCTGCTGCGATCTGCTTTGTTTTTGGGGTCAGCAGCGTTCCTCGGCACCACAATGTTGCTGATGGTCCTAACTATCTGCCGCTTGAGCTGCCCCCTCTTCAGTGGAGGCCTCTTCTCCTTTGTGCTGTAGTTGATGCCGCTGTTGCTTTGCTGGTAGTACTCCATGGCTGCTCCTCTCTTCTTGTTCTTCTTCTTCTTCTTGTGTGTGTGTGTGTGTGTGTGTGTTTTGTTTTGAAGGCAAGTGGTGCTTACTTGTGAAGAGGAGAGGACACGAGAAGGGAAGAAGTATTTATAGGCAAAAACATCTGTACTGTCACATTGGTATAAGCTGATGTGTTTCTTGACCATTCTTTGCAGGAATAAATTGACCACTTCTGGGCCGTGATGTTTCTAGCGTGCTCAATGCACTGATAAAGGAATTAGTGCCCTTAAACACACGAACGCTAGCCCTGAAAAGGACTGAAACGATTGAAAAGGGCGAGCTGGACGGGTGGATCAGGGGAGGGGGCATCTTTGAAGCATCCAAAGACCACTGACCAGTCAGGCAGTCAGCCCAGCGATACTTCGAGCTCATGGTGATTAGAAAACACTATTTACAAGTCTAGACTTCTATCTGTGCGTGCTCATGTGCGTAACTAATTGATCAGTCTCGTCTGGACGTTTCCAACGTCTTTCTGCTAAAAATATGAGTCGATTTACCCGTCCTTACGCTTGCTCTGTCAACTCTCGCTGAACTGAACCTACCAGATAATCTGAGAGCAGAGCAAGCAAAGCACGGCACCAACAGAACAGTGACCAACAGCAACACAAAATCAAGCAGCACGTGCTGACTTTTGACGGTTTCTGTGAGCAATGCATCAATCGTCGTTCCCTGTGAGTGGCAGTTTCAAGGTTCAGTGTATCTCCGGTGACCGTATGGTTGATGATTGCTGGTGATGGGGCCCCCACGAGCTTGAGGTGTCAGTGTGACTGCCTCCGCCACGGCATGCGCCGGCACACGGAGTGACGCCTCGATCGGCCGAGATGACCAGCCGGCCGTGATCTTATCTGATATAACTTCTTCTGACCAGCTAGCTATTTGCCATGTGATGCATGTTGATTGTGTTCGTATATATGATGTATCGTGTCTTTTTAAAAAGTAGGAATAAGGTTACAAGGAATTTAATTAGAAAGATATTGCCACAGCATCTAGCATCTGGGAAACTAACAAAAAGAAGCACTACTCTCTAGAAAGAGAGACACCACAGCATCTAGCATCTGGGAGACATATAAGCATACACCATTAATTGATTTCTATTTGCCATAAGCTCAAGCTGGTGCTGATCTGACTACTGGTCACTGGCCATGGATGCTTCAAAGATACACACACACTGCTCCCTGATCCACACGTGACACGCCCAACTTGCCCTGGTTACTGGTTAGTGCCTTGATCACATTCATACCACACACCATACACCACACGAAACCTGCAAAAGAAAAAAGAAAAAGAAAAAGGAAAAGGAAAAAGGAAACACCTGACCAACTGATACAATATGCTGAAACTAGTGTAACTTCCAAAAGGGTCTTCTTAACTATAAATTCTTTCCTACATTCACACATCCCTAAGTGAGCAAAAAAAAAGAGAGGAGCCATGGAGTACTACTACCAGCCAGCCAGGGTTTTGAAAACCGGTATGAAAATTTTACCGGGGTCGGCAGGGCCAGCTTGGTTTAAAATCAAAAAATTTTGGCCAAAATTTTCAAATCAAAATTTGGTTTTTTTAATCGGCTGAAAATTTTGAAAATAAAGTTTTGCACAAAATTCTTCTAAATTTGACAAAATTCATGTAAATCAGAACCGGTTTTAAAATTTACCGGGGAACCGATAAAACGAAAATCACTGATAATTGGCCGAAATTTTGAACTGTGCTACCAGCATAGCAATAGCGGCATCAACTACAGCATGAAGGAGAAGAGGCCTCCACTGATGAGGGGGCAGCTCAAGCGGCAGATAGTGAGGACTTTGAGCAACCTTGTGGTGCCGAACGGTGACATGGATCAGCGCGAGCAGATCGAAGGTTAAGAGGAGAACCAAGCTGCAACTAAACACCATACATGTTTTATGTTTAGTTAGATGATTGTGGTATGCGCATACGCAATATTTCACACATATGGATGGTGCAAAGTGCTACTAGTAGCTGTTTTTTTTCTTCAGGATTTCTTCTCCGTTAATTAGATCCTGCCGCTTGCTTCATCGATTATGTGTAGTACATCTCTCGAGAGAAAGTTTTGTGTAAGATAACTTTGATGGTGCGTCAACAAAGACGGATCTTGTGCGACACGCATCAGACTCTTCTCCAGCGAATCTAAATTGCTGACTAAGAGAAGAGAGGCACTGCAGCCTAGCTAGTTTGAAGGGGGAGGATGAGGGGAAGAAGATGCAAAAGAAAAACATCTAGAAGAATAAGGGCTAGGGAGTAGGAAGGCGATGCGACTTGGAGGTTGGAGGAGGTGGTGAGAGAAACCTCTCTAGGTCATGTTGTCCTGGAAGAAGAGGTGGAGAAGTGCTGCTTTTCAATGGCTGCATAAACAATGGCTGTATAAACAGGAAGACCAAGAGGGAGAACAGAGAGAATTTTTTTATTTAATCCTTTTTAAAAAATTATTTTAAAGTTAACCCCTCGCGAACTTTATTTCTAATTCTGACCCTTTACCCGTGGCGCGGCTAAACCGTGCTGTGACGCCACCTATAACGGCGTGGCCAAAGCTGTCATGCAAGCCCTCGGCCGAGCGCCATGCCAGCGTGGAGGGCTTGCGTGGCATCGGTTACGCCGGAACTCATGGTGATGAGGACATCCCGTTGATTGGACCGATTACATGAGCACGAGCTAAAAAGATTAATCAACAGGTGAACTCGCTCCTAATTGAATTTGGGTTTAATTTACATGAGAACTGGTTACTACCTAACGCTAGTATTTTAATTGTTCTCAGGTTTACGCGTGAGGAGACTTTGTGACCCAAGAATATTATATGCTGTCTAGGAGTACATGTCCAGTAGAAGGTGTGGGAGAACGGGGACGCTAAAAGATGACAATGCATACGTGGAGAAGAAATAAAGGATGCATGTGTTGCATTCACAATAGAGCAAGCAAATGAAAAGCATACGCAAGTAATTGAAGAAGCATGGATGGACATCAACGAGTGTATGCAACCAACGGCTCATCCAACGACAATGTTGCAGTGGGCGGTCAATCTGGCATGCATGATGGACATTACCTGTTGGTGTGGAGTTTGTATGCATGCATGGATTGCATGCTTCACATACACATACATGGAGGTGCTGCATGTTGTGCACCATGCATGGAAGGCATTAAAGAAAACCAGCACACATGCATGGCCAACACGTGAAGACAAAAAGGAAAGCCATTGCCTTTGCATGCATGGACCAAGTCAAAAGGAATGCGTGCGTGCTGTGTGTACCAACCGAATCCAAAGGATGGAATCCAATCTGATCCGCATGGCAATCGAACCAGCTAATTAGATTAGCACCAACAGACTCTATTTTATTTTGTTTGACTGACCCCACGGTGATATTTTCAGATTTCAATATACTCTTGATTCTAGGGTTTGAGCAATATTTGCCCCCGCTAGAATAGGGAGTTCCAATCTGTTGTGTCGTTCCATTGTTCTTGTGATTCCTTGTGTTTTGCAGGAGCAGCGACATGTCTACTTTGTGTGATCGGGTAGACGGGATCACGAGCGTATGGTTGGACAAATTCTTTTGTCGCATGTTGCTGTTTTGACAGTGGTTGGCGCCATCGGTTCGTTAGGTTGCACGGATCCAAAGTTATCAATGATCCTACGTCGTGAAGATCGGGCATCCCCGCATCACATGGTGTGACGAGTTATATTGTCACGCCTCGAGAGTTGGCGTGGTAGTGGCGACTTAGCCCCCTCGGCCCGATGATAGGTCTTCATTCTCCCCAACCTCCCGTGCCTCTCTCCTCTCGTTTCTTCCGCTGCGTGCTTTCCTTCCGCCACTGGCACTACTCCCCACGCCTGATTCCCTCCTCCCGCCGGCCCTCCTCCCCCCGCCGGACGCCCTCCTCCCATCGGTCATCCTCCACCCGCCCACTGTCCTCCCTCCGCCCCCCCCCCCCTGGTCGGATGTCCTCCCTCCGCGCCTCCCACTAGCCCCGACACCGCTTCCTCCTCCGCGCCTCTAGTCGGCCCGATGTCGGCCTCCTCCTATGCCTCCTCACGAGTCCCAGCCGCCCCTAGGGTGTCCTGCGGCTCCCGGCGCCAGCGTCTTCCCCGCGGTGGATCAAGGTAACTAGTCTCCCTCTCATAGTTGTAATACACTGATTATATGATTGTAGATTGTGTTTCTGGAAGTTGTGATTGTAGATTGTGTGACTGGCCAAAATTTTGCTTTTGCTTTCCTGGAAGTTGTGATTGTGTGAATGTATGATTGTAGATTGTTGATTGGGGATTAGGGATTTACCGCACAGAATTGCTAAGTAATCACATTCATAAAAAAATAATGGCCCACACCAATTTGTATTACATAATAACAAGATTCATAAAAAAAATCATGGTCCACCCTATTTCAAATGAAAACCATCCCTCAAACTCTATTGGTTTGTGCACTCTATTGGCATTGATTCAAGTCAGGAGGAACTCATAGCAACCGATTATATAGTTGTTGATTCCATTCTGAATTCAGAAGTAGCATACATGTATTATTGTAGAGGCCATCATTTCAATGAACAATCTGTTCATTCTTGGGTAAATAAACTTGCGGTTTGTGTAACACCGAGTACAAAGCGATAAATAAATTTGGTGTTAGTTTAACCGTTGTTAGTTTCCTACCTTGTGTAATCCATTTCTAATGCACAATGTATTTAGTTTTCCCCGAATTATGAAAGGACCTCTATAGAAATCAAAATTATAGTTGGCGTTACCCGTGGCGTGATAGCCTTTCCTTTTTTTTGGGGGAGGGAGGGGGCTTACTATACTAGTAGTAGTAGGAACATGTATTGTGCAGTTCAGCAAGCAACAACAGCCTGTGTATATAGATTCGATCCACATGATCCAATGGGACAAATGGTTCTTTAAAAGTCATAACCCTGTTTGATCCATAAATCCGTTCTATGTAAATGGGTCATGTGGGGCGACTTCAGGGTCGGACCGATCCACCCCACGCCCACCCCTATATATAGGTTCGATCCACATGATTTGATGGGACAAACGGTTCTTTACAATTCATATCCTTGTTCGATCAATAACTCCATTCTATGTAAATATCTCATGTGGGGCAGCAACTTCAGGTCGGACCGATCCGCCCCACACCCTCCCCTAGTTTGACACACGTACCCGAAATGGTTATTGGAACATAGAAGTCATGTGGCCTGGTTATTGGGTGGAATGGAACATTTGTGATGTCCTGGTAGCTAGGTGGCATGTAGAATTCACAATGAGTTTAGACATTATATCTAGAAGCTTGAAACATGATGTTCCAGTCAGAAACAATTGAGGTTTGTATAATTAAAATGGCCTATCAGTGTTCTAAAAGTAATCAAGTGTAATTAAAGAAATCAAATATAGGCTGAAGGCAAAAAAATATAACTTACCTCATTTCTGAATTCCAAATTTCCTGAACGAGTGGTTCGTGGCACTCCGAGCACATAGCTCTGGCGTAACCAGGAGCGACATTCTGGGCGTACTCAGGAATGAACCCTGAGCGGTCCCAAACACGTGGTTTAGGTGGTCTCAAGAATGGGATCTCGAGCGTACTTGGGCATGTGGATCTAGGGTAGTGTAGGTTCGCACTCGAGGTAAACTTTCAATGTCCTAAACATGTGGTTTGGGTAGTCTCGAGAACGAGATCTCGGCGTGGTGAGCACCCAGAGAGTCGAGATAGTGTAGGATTTGGATCTTTTGCCTCTCATTGTTTCTTGGTGTTATTCGTTCACTATGTATAGCCTAACACACCTCAATCAAGGGTATCTCTTTCACATTCACTGTCAAACAACCCAAAAACTTTAGTTTACAAGACCTAATGTTCCATGATTCTCAGAACCGATGAACCACGAGGTCTGTTACGGCCCGATCTTTCGATGAGAAGATAATTTCGGTAGTAGTCGCTTAACTCTCACAATCCTGGCTACGAACTCGCAAGGCTCAAAACCACGCAATCGCTGAACTGCTCGACAAGTCGTTATTTACCGTGCACGAATACCCGGATGACCTGACCACGAAGGTCGATTCCTGCATACACCGAAGAAGCACGCAAGAACAAGATAAAGCAATCTAAAATTGCAAATAGGAATTGAAATATTTGAATTGAGTTGGATTCTGAATAAAGATCTTGGCTGGGTGGTCTAGTCGACACACACAAAAAAGATACAAGTTGCAACGAAAGCAAACTAAACATAAACAAAATCCAAGAAAACTAGAGTGGGTGCGGCCTCCTTAAATAGGGGATGAGGAGCCACACATCTAATAGAACTAAGGGGTGGTACTATTCATGTTTACTGTTCACATAAACAGTGCACGCCCCCTAGGTGGCCCACCGGCATATGGGCCAAGTTGAGTACGATTACAAGGCCCAAATTGGCCCAAACAGGTGATACGATATTTTCTTTTGATGATTGCGGTCCTCACAGAAGGAATTTGGAGGTGAGACTAGATCCATTGGAAAGAGGACGAGATAAGCTTTCCATCAAGTACTCGTGGACCTCCAACAGACTCCGTATTTGAAAGTTATGCATGTTTTAAGCTGGTGGTGTCAGGCTGATTCCGAATTGATCTAGAATTGAATTTCAGTCGACTTGGACTTGTTGTGGTAGTAGTGGTACTCCCCTTGCCTTTGTTTCTGAGTAGAATAACATCACAAGACTTAGGAAGCAATCCATCCTCAATGGAACAATTATGAACTCCTAGAAACGAAGTTACCTGATAATTTAGTTGGTGAGCACGAGCTCTAGTAATTGGTCCTTGCATATCAAGTGGAAGGGTAGAAATAATAGGTATGGTTGTAACAGTGGAAGGTACGTCCTCACCATCCTCCCCTTCATGAATTGGAGTCATCCTCGACTTAAGATCATCTTCTTCTCCCAAGTATGGAGTCAAATCTGCAATGTTAAATGTGGGACCAACCCCAAAATCTGCAGGCAGATCCAGCTTATATGCATTATCATTAATCTTTTCTAACACTGTAAAAGGACCATCAGCTCAAGGCATCAATTTTGATTTTCTTAAGTCAGGGAACCGATCTTTGCGCAAATGCAACCAAACAAGATCTCTCGGTTCGAATGTTATTTCTTTTCTACACTGACTACCCACAAGTATATATTGTGCGTTCATTCGCTCTATATTCTCTTTAGTTGTCTCATGCATCTTCAGAATCAATTCAGCACGTTGTGTAGCATCAATGTTTATCTTTTCCGAATATGGTAGAGGTAATAAATCAATAGGAGCGCGAGGAATAAATCCATATACTACCTGAAAAGGGCACATCTTTGTGGTTGAATGCAGCGAACGGTTGTAAGCAAACTCCACATGAGGTAAACATTCTTCCCACATCTTCAAGCTCTTCTTCAAAACAGCCCTCAACATAGTGGACAATGTCCGATTGACAACTTCAGTTTGTCCATCTGTTTGGGGATGACATGTAGTAGAAAACAGTAACTTTGTCCCCAATTTAGCCCATAGTGTCCTCCAAAATTGACTCAAAAACTTTGTATCATGATCTGACACAATTGTATTGGGCACTCTATGGAGTTAAACGATTTCTCTGAAAAATAACTCAGCAACATTTGTAGCATCATCGCTCTTATGGCAAGGTATGAAATGCGCCATCTTCGAAAACCTATCCACAACAACAAAAATACTATCCCTTCCCCTCTTTGTTCTAGGCTGTCCTAAAACAAAATGCATAGAAATATCTTCCCAAGGTACGCTAGGAACAGGAAGAGGCATATATAAACCATGTGGATTAAGATGTGACTTAGCTTTGTGGTATGTAGTGCAGCGAGACACATAGCGCTCAACGTCGCGCCGCAACTTAGGCCAATAGAAATGATCGGTCAAAATATCCTCTGTCTTCTTGACACCAAAATGTCCCATGAGGCTCCTCCTGTAACAACAAAAGACAAACAGAGCTAGCTGGAATGCATAGCTTGTTAGCACGAAACAAAAATCCATCATTCACAACAAATTTATTCTAGCTTTTGCCGCCTTTACAGTTCTGAAATATATCTTTAAAATCATTATCATGCACATATTGCTCTTTAATTGTCTTTAAACCAAAAATTCTAAAATCAAGTTGAGATAACATGGTATAACGACGAGATAAAGCATCAGCAATAACATTATCCTTTCCTTTCTTGTGTTTAATGACATATAGAAACGATTCAATGAACTCAACCCATTTAGCATGTCTACGGTTCAGATTTGATTGACTACGAATGTGCTTTAATGATTCATGATCAGAATGTATAACAAATTATTTGGACTACAAATAATGTTGCCAAGTCTCTAATGTATGAACTAAAGCATATAATTCCTTATCATAAGTAGAATAATTCAGACTAGGCCTACTTAATTTCTTGCTGAAATACGCAACATGTTTACCTTCTTGAATAAGCACTCCTCCAAGTTCAATTCCACTAGCATCACATTCAAGCTCAAAAGTCTTACCAAAATCAGGAAGTTGGAGAAGTGGTGCATGTGTGAGCTTATCTTTCAAAATCTGAAATGATTGTTCTTGTGTAGGACCCCATATAAAAGGAACACCTTTCTTCGTAAGCTCATTCATCGGTGCAGCAATAGTGCTGAAATCTTTGACAAAGCATCGATAAAATCCAGTAAGTCCGAGAAAACTCCACACTTGTGTGACCGTGTTAGGAGTCGACCAACTTTGTACAACTTCAATCTTGGCTTGATCAACCTCAATACCCTGTGGAGTAACAACATAGCCAAGAAAAGATACTCGATCGGTGCAAAAGGTGCACTTCTCAAGGTTACCAAACAAACGTGCATCACATAAAGCATTAAAAAAGCACACAAATGTTCCAGATGTGTCTCTAATGTTTTGCTATAGATCAATATGTCATCAAAGTATACCACCACAAATTTTCCTATGAAAGCACGCAAAACTTCATTCATTAATCTCATGAAAGTACTAGGTGCATTAGTTAACCCAAAAAGCATCACTAGCCACTCATATAATTCAAACTTAGTTTTGAATGCTGTTTTCCATTCATCGCCTAACTGCATGCGAATTTAGTGATATCATTGCAAAATCAACTTTAGAGAACACAGTAGAGCCACTTAATTCATCAAGCATATCATCTAGTCTAGGAATAGGATGACGATATCGAATAGTAATATTATTGATAGCTCTACAGTTAACACACATACGCCATGATCCATCTTTCTTAGGTACCAAAATCACAGGAACAACACAAGGACTAAGGCTTTCGCGTACGTACCCTTTGTCAAGCAAGTCTTGCACTTGACGCTGAATTTCCTTAGTCTCTCCAGGATTGGTTCGTATGGCGCATGGTTGGGAAGCGAGGTTCTTGGAATTAAATCAATTTGATGCTCAATTCCCCGAATTGGAGGCAGCCCCAGGGGTATGTCACTTGGAAACACATCAGCAAACTTCTGCAAAATGTGAGCAACAACAGAGGCAAAGAAGGAGGCATATCCTCAAAAGAAAACAAGGCTTCTTTGCACACTAAAACATAGCAACTAGATTTGCTTTCTTCCATCTCACAAATATCAGACTTGGTAGCAAGTAAAACAGAACCTTTCAATTTAATTTCACCTTTCCTAGCATTAGGTTCTTTCTTCTTCGGGTGCACAAGTTCTTTAGCTACAATCTGATTTTCACTTTTGCTACTGTCCTCTTGTCTATTAGCTCTCTCTAATTCATCCTTTAAAATAGCTTCACGAGACATGGGCAGTAAAGTGATTTTCTTTTCTTTAAACATGAGAGTATACTTATTAGTTCTACCATGATGCACTGTATCTCGATCCTATTGCCAAGGCCCACCTAACAACAAAGAGCAAGCTTGCATAAGTACTACATCGCAATCAGCATAATCATGATAAGAACTAATAGAAAAATATACTCTCACAATGCGAGTTACCTTCAGCTTACCAGAATTGTTGAACCATTGAATGTAATATGGACGAGGGTGCTGTTGTGTGGTCAATGCAAGCTTCTCAACCATGTCACCAAATTGTTGCAACTTCCTCCATCAATGATCACACGACATGAACGCTCTTTGATGACAAGTTTTGTTTGGAACAGTCTGTGGCGTTGATTACGCTTTCGGACGCTCCATTTTTGCACTAAGTACACGCTTCACTATAAGGCTTAAATACTTATCTGTAATTTCAGCACCATATTGTTCCTCGTCCCGCTCAGATTCTTGATCATCACATGCAGGGTCAGTTGCAAGCATAGCATATTCTTCTTCAATGTCACTAGCGGAAGTATACTCACCATTGTCCTTTATCAAGAGAGCTCGCTTGCTAGGGCAATCTCGCATCAAGTGTCCATAGCCCTTGCAGTGATGGCATTGTGTTTCTCATGCTCTACCTGTTGAAGCAACTTAAGATGGACTTTGTGCGGGGGCTTGTACCATGCTCTTGCTCGTTTCCGGTGCACGTGATGGTGTAGTGGAAGTAGATGGACGTCGGCTATTGGAGGAGTTCGTAGGTGCAGGTGTTCGGTTGGAGGGAGTAAATGGTGCTCTTGATTGCCCTTGAGTTGGGCGGCGTGCAAAAGAACCTACAAAATTTCCTTTGTTTCTGGATTGATGTCCCTGTACCCCTCTCTCAGCTTTACAAGCAAGATGAAACAAACGAGTAATAGAATTGTATTCTTTATAATTAAGTATGTCATGAATTTCACAGTTTGAACCTCCCAAAAATCTAGCCATCTTAGCATCTTCAGTTTCTTCTAAACCACAATGCAACAAACCAGTTTGCAATTCTTGATAATAATCCTTTACATAACTACTACCTTGTCTTAAGCGTTGCAATTTATTAAGTAAATCACGAGAATAGTATGACGGCGCAAATCTAGCTCGCATAACTCTCTTCATAGCATCCCAAGTTCTAGGTATGTTTCGTTCATTACGGCACAATTCATTCCACTAAATAGAAGCAAAATCTATGAGCTCACTAGTAGCAACCTTAACCTTTTTATTGTCAGGAAATTTATGGCATGCAAATTTTTGGTCTACAACTAACTCCCATATGAGATAAGTATCAGGATCATATTTACCAGCAAAAGGAGGCATAGTGAATTTAATTTTACCAAGTGAATCATTATGGTCACGTACCTCACGTGGTGGACCTCTTCTCATACCTTGTCGATTGAAGCGTCGTTGCCAATGATCACGATCATTGTTGGGAATGACACCACCATCAGACTCCGTATCAGCAACATATGGGTTCACTTCATCTTCTACCTCATCGGCCCATGAGCTAGCATCGGATGGGTTACGATGTGGTTGTGCAACGCCGACAGCAGCGGGGGCGGCAACAGGAGGTGGAGCTCTCTCTAGCTGCCCCACACGTGTAGCCATCGCAGCAAGATCGTTATTGGTGCGATCTAGAACCCCCTCAATACGCTCTGAATGTTGATTCAGCAAGCGTGAAAAGCATGATGTCTTTAAATGCGAGACGTGAGAGGTGCATCTTCCTCAATGTTGGGCCTGCTATTCTCTCCTTGCGACCATGAACCTATTATTGTTGGTATCAAAGCAAAGAACAAATCACAGTATATATGTCCCTATGAAATACTAGGTTCTGGAGTTTCACAAGTCACTCACACTCAAGCTTATACTCAGTTCTTACAAGTTCTTACCAATGCAACAAGGAAGAGGTACAACCAGTGGCTGGTTCATGATACTCTCACTTGCGATTAGCCCAACAATTGCGAGGAACGACACCTGCTGAGTTAGTAGGAAGTGGAGCTCGGAAGGCTAGTATGTAGCAAATGAGTAGCAATTGTTCAAATCAGTATGCAAAGTAGAAAAGCAGTTTAAAGTACTAGTCACAAGTGCTGGTCCTAGTCTAAATCAAGCCTAGCTAGAGCAACTCGCAAGAACGACTAGTAGTAACAACGAAAGGCTAGCAAAAGGACTATCAAGGCAAGCGAGCAATGGATGACTATGCCAAACTGAACAAGGAATGAAGCCAAGAAAAGAGGCAACTCTGAATTTTTTTTCTTCTCTTTCTTTCTTCTTCTTTTTGTTTTTTTTCTTCGTCTTCTCTGTCTTTCTTTCTTTTCTTCTTTTTTTTCTTCTTCGCTTTCCTTTTTTTTCTTCTCTCTTTTTTATACCTCGAAGCTCTAGGAAGCGAAAAAAAAAATTTTGGATCTGCGTGAGACTTTGCTCAGAGGCTTTGTATTCCCACGGAATCAACGAGCGAGCTCTTTGATGTGGCGGCGGCGGCGACGACCAGCAGCAGCGGCTCGGGCGGCCATGGATCGGCGAAGCTCCACGATCGGCGGCAATGGCGTATCCGGCGTATCCTGCGGCGATAGCCCGATGGCGGGCGGCGACGTCTGGGCGGGGATAATGGCGGCGATGGCGCGGCGGTCTTGGCGGATCTGGAGGCGAGCGGTGAGCAGTGTGGCGCCAGACCCTAACGAGGCAGCGGCGGCACCTATGAGAGAGGAGCGGCGTGGTGGAGCTGGTTGTAGAGGACCACAGGAGCAGCCAAGGTTCTCCCGACGTCGCGACGACCGCGATGGCGGCGGCGGCGAAGCGCGATCTTGGCGTGTCGCAGTAGGTCGACTACCTTCGGTTTGCTTGCCATTGGATGAAGCGCCCGAAACGAGGAAAACGCGTAAACTAGCGATGCCGATATTTGGGCTCGGCGGTCTCGGCGTTCTTTGGCTGACTTGGAGCGAAGTCGGCGCGTCGTTCTTGTGAAAGAAAAACCAAAATAAACGCTATTTGGACTTGTTGAGAAGCGATATCTGAAGAATTGTGCGTGAGTGGAAAAAAACATGGGCGAGGCGGTAGCAATTTGTGGAGCTTCGCAAAACGAGATAGGTTTTTTTTTGGCTGCCGAATTGGTGGTGCAAACTTTGATGGCGACGGTGGCAATTAGTCTGTGAGAAAAATGAGGCGGATGGCCGCCGTGGTGATCTTGGTGTTGGCGGCAGGGAGGAAGAATAGAACTAGACGATTTGCAAGAGGCCCTAAACTAGACCAATCTAGATAGGAAACCAGCATAATGACTCGACGATGCAACGAAAATTCAACAACACAAACAAAAAAGAAAAAATTGCAAAGGCACAGATTGGTTTGGATGATGAACTAAACCTATTTTTTTATTTTCGTGGTTATTTGTACTATAGGAAAAATAATTCTCACCGATGAACTGTAGCTCTGATACCACTTGATGAACCACGGAGGTCCTGTTCTGGCCCGATCTTTCGATGAGAAGATAATTTCGGTAGTAGTTTCTCAACTCTCACGATCCTGGCTACGAACTCCCAAGGCTCAAAACCACGCAATCATTGAATTGCTCGACAAGTCGTTATCAATCGTGAACGAATACCCGGATGACCTGACCACGAAGGTCGATTCCTGCATACACCGAAGAAGCACGGAAGAACAAGATAAAACAATCTAAAATTGCAAATAGGAATTGAAATATTTGAATTGAGTTGGGATTCTAAATAAGGATCTTGGCTGGGTGGTCTAGTCGACACACGCAAAAAAGATACAAGTTGCAACGAAGGCAAACTAAACATAAACAAAATCCAAGGAAACTAAAGGGGGTGCGGCCTCCTTAAATAGGGGATGAGGAGCCACACATCTAATAGAACTAAGGGGTGGTACTATTCATGTTTACTGTTCACATGAACAGTGCACGCCCCCTAGGTGGCCCGCCGGCATATGGGCCAAGTTGAGTACGATTACAAGGCCTAAATTGGCCCAAACAGGTGATATGATATTTTCTTTTGATGATTGCGGTTCGTACATAAGGAATTTGGAGGTGAGGCCAGATCCGTTGGAAAGATGACGAAATAAGCTTTTCATTAAGTACTCGTGGACCTCCAACGGACTCTGTATGTGAAAGTTATGCATGTTTTAAGCTGGTGCTGTTAGGCTGATTCCGAATTGATCTGGAATTGAATTTCAGTCGACCTGGACTTATTGTGGTAGTAGTGGTACTCCCCTTGCCTTTGTTCCTGAGTAGAATAACATCACAAGACTTAGGTAGCAATCCATCCTTAATGGAACAATTATGAACTCTTAGAAACGAAGTTACTTGATAATTTAGTTGGCGAGCACGAGCTCTAGTAACTGGTCCTTGCATATCAAGTGGAAGGGTAGAAGCAATAGGTATGGTTGTAACAGTGGAAGGGATGTCTTCATCATAAACCATCATGCTCATTACTGTAATTACAATGAAGTACTGTCACAGTCAAAAACACATAGGAAACAAGTTGTAATTAACCATACATTTGTATGTTCAAACTACTAGCATGTGTGAACTGAAATGTAGCTTTTGTGAAGTACTTTGTTGATTGTGATATTTCGTACTTGTGGTATTTCGTACATATGGCATGAAGTACTGACTTTGGAATATTTTGTTTGCATTGTTGGATGTAGATGGATAAAGTGCTACGTGTATTTACCGTTGGGCCGATTAGTCAAACTGATAGTGCTGTCGACTTTGGTGGCATGGAAGTGATTTCTATTATGTTTCACGAATCACTAGACTTTCAGACTTTTGTACTAGTATCTTTTTTGGTTAACCTTGTAAGTGGTTCGCCGCCAATGTCGGTGATTGGCCACAAAAATGAACTACGCGGCAACTGCGGGAGAAGTTGTGCAACCTGTCCCGGCTCGGAGTGGCTCCTCGTGTGCAACAATATCAAGCGCGGCGACATCCGCTTCGGTAGACGAGGATGAGGAGCATGATGAGGACGACGATGAGGACGTACATGCCAGTCTTCCCGACGAGCTGGTCCTCTCGCACCTTCTTGATGCGCCGACCCCCACGCCGCTGACTAAGGGCATGCCTCCACGCCGTAAATGTCGTGATCGCGTGGATATCAGTTCTGTAAACGTCGTGGAGGGCACATGAGTCCAACATCCAGTGGAGAGGTTCACACCGGGAACGGGTGCACACCGAATGCTCAAATGATGTGATGAATGGGTGTATGCATGTCTATAAAATTCAGTGAAATGAAATGACTTGAGATGACTATGTTCAAATGAAATGAGATGACTCTGTTTGAATGAAATGATTGCATGAAATTATTTTTCTGAGTTGATATATGAGATGATTGATGCATGGTTCATGTTGAATGAAATGAGATGACTGATGGATGAACTTATTGCATTAATTATTGTTTGAATGAAATGATAGAAATGATCCATAGATGTCTCTTTTTTGATTATAGAGGTGCTATCACGCCAATATACATGGCGTGACACAGCAGTCCTGTCACGTCAGGATACATCGCGTGACAGGACTTAGCACCAGAGCGGTTTTGGCAACCCCTCTAGAACGGCAAAAAAACTAGTTCTGTTTGCCTTTGGTGGCGATTAAGGGATTTTGTGCGAAAATAGTTGCAGCAGTCATAAAATCATAGGCAACTTCACTCCTATAAAAAGACTAATACTGAACGTCTCATCACAGACGGTTGACCAAAACCGTCTGTATTACATGCAATCACAGACGATTTTGGTTTAGAAACCATCTGTGCTACTGGCTACACTAAAAATCGTCTGTGATAATTATAGACTTCACAGACGGTTTTTAATTATAACCGTCTGTGATAATATCGCTTCGACTTCCCAGTGAGTTTCTTCGTCGACCGATGAGTTTCTTCGTCGCCGATGCGTCTCTTCGTCGTATCAATGCCGCTTCAATGTCGCTTTGGCTCCCCGATGCGTCTCTTTGTCTCACGCGCTGAATTTAGTCCGTGTTTTATAAAAATGATCATCCGCCATCGAAGATGATCATCCCCACATATAACTCTACTACTACTACTACTACTACTACTACCACACACACACTTACACACACACACACTTCTAAAGCAGAAATGGCTCCCTCTTCTGTTTCCTTGTCGCCGGCATTGATGGCCTACCTGTCCATACTGTACGAGCACCTCTCCGGCTATACATTAGCGGATGCTGTGGAAGGATACTATTTCAACAGTGTCGTCACTCCTCTGTCTGAGAATTTACTGGAGTAGGTAACTGCCATCTTCCGCCGTCTTAGCATCCTCCTCCGCCGTGTCTTCTGGGTGATCTCCCACTTCTGGTGAGTTAACCGCCTCATTGACGTGGTCCTCCACAACGACGTTGCATGTCTCCAAGATGTTTGCCGTCACTTGGACTGCTTAATCGAGGTGGCAGACGACTGAGTCGACCATGCCGAGACCCCTCAAGCAAGGGAAGAGAGCCTATGGACTCATTTCTTCTTGATTCAACAGTCCAAGAGTCTTCGGGAGACATTTGAACGAGCGCGTCAATGGGTGGACACATTTCAGGCTTCATTCGCTGATGATCACGAACCGTCCGATGCCGATGCCGCCGCCTACGAATTTTTGAAGACGGAGATAGCAACACACCTCCGCCACTAGAAAAACTTTGTTTATTTAGGTTTCTATTTTTTTTAATCTTTGTAAGAAGCAACTAGCCACTTGTTTGGTCATATGTAAATTCCAAAAAAAAAAATCTAGTTTGGGGTGAAGTTACTATATTATATGTTGAACTATATATCACGAGCGGTTTAGTAGAACAAATATCCGTATGTGATATGTATCATACTAAAGCATATTTTTAGCAGTATTTAAATGACAAAATTGACATATAAACATGTAATTTCTTCATGTCATGTAAATGTATACATGATAATATGCTCAAAACATAGAACTTGAGAACAACCATAACACAGACTGTTCCATAATAGAAAGTGATGTGGATGCGCAGGTACTCCGATTGGGAAGTGGCTTCATGTATCAGCAACCAACCATTCTTTGATGTCAAGTCTAATTACCTATTGACAACATCCAGGTAATTGTATGTCCATACGCTCTCCTGGCAGCCATGCTTCTTGAAGTTGCAGGCTCGATGAAGTTGCTCGTGGCTGCTGTCTCATCCTCCCCACGACCCCGAATGTGGTCAGGGAACTATATATATATATATATATATATGTATATATATATATATATATATATATATATATATATAAGTCGGTTTTAAAAGGCACAAGCGACCAATACTTTGAGACTTTGCAGAGAATATATATATCACAGATGATTTCATCTACAAACCGTCTGTGATAGTTAACTATCATAGACGATTTTGAGTTAATAACCCTGTGATGACATCATATCATTACTGGCCCATAAACTCAGACGGCTCACGAATCAACTATTACAGACGGTTTTGAATTAATAACCGTCTTGATGACCTATGTCATTTTTGACCCATAAACTCTAGACGGCTCACGAAACCGCTGCGTGATGACGTTTTTGAACCGTCTGTGAAGACCTTTTCTGTAATAGTGCTTGTTTGTAATTTTAATTTTATTGGAGGTCTTTTACGTAAATGGGGCTGTAATTAACTTTTCTCTTGAAATGAATGTAACGAGTCTAGGCCCTTACAGGGACCCATATAAAAAAACTCATAGGCAACTTATTTATATGTATCTTACTCGTCAATCGTAATAGTTCACCCTAGCGCATGAAATTGGCGTGGGTCGAGATATAACCCGCCTTAGGGCCCTTAGTCTTATCGATGAACTCCTCAATTATCACATTTTTTCTCTAAATTGCGCGAGCCACATCAAACAGCTGGCTCTTTATACACCAATCAATTTATCTAAATACTTAATAGAAATACTAAACAACGCTCTGATGTTGCAACGAGATAACTTCACTCAGCGCCCCTCTCGCTCTCTTGCGGCTAACGAGGGGTTGTTGTTGTCGTCGGCAGGTTCCACAGCGCCCCCCGGATGTAGAGGGAGACCGGGGAGTCGGTGAGCGGAATAGGAAGGTCCTGGCTAGCGCTGAAGGACAATACAGTGATGCGGTGAATATTAGGTTGGGCGGGATCGGGACGGTGAGGGAGGGTGAGACGGCGGTGCGATGAGGTCACCGTCGGTGGGGAGGAGGGGCGGGGGAGCGGAGGAGGATCTAGGAGCTGCGGCCGACACTGGAGAGGGAGACAAGGAGGGCGATGGGCTTGAAGAAGAGAGAGGAAGGGGAGGGGGAGCGGCGGCACAGCACTGGTGGTGTTATCCTGTTGCAACAGGATAACCTAGCATCTTCCAATGCTTAAACTTATACAAGTACTCTCGGAAGCGGTTTAACATTATCATCATCCTCTCCATGTATAGCGATGCTTGAGACAATGAGGCGATTTTTCCTGTCCGGTGTTTAGCGCCCACATACTCCGTTACTCGACAACAAAATCCATCGAAGTTTTTGTCGGGTCACGATGTTTACGCATGTCTGTGGGACTCGGCACACATGGGGCCATCAAAATACCAAATAGTGGCATCGGCAAGCCATATTTTTTTGTTGAGTAAATGTCACAAAACCCCAGGTTTTGGGGCACTAGTATCAGAAAACCCCATGTTTTGCGATTTGTTTCAGAAACTCCACGTTTTGGTCACGCCACAACGCGTGGCGTGACAAAAGCACGTTGTCACGCCACGGACCTCGGCATGACCAAAGTGACGATAGCCTTGTCACGCCAAGATCCGTGGCGTGACAGCACGCGTTTGCCACGTCAAGATCCGTGGTGTGATCAAAACATGGAGTTTTCTGAAATAAATCATAAAATGTGGGGTTTTATGATACTAGTGCCCCAAAACCTAAGGCTTTATGATATTTACTCTTTTTTGTTTTGTCAAGTTTAAAGGCTTTTACAAGGACGCATCAATGGACAGCCTTTCTCAAAGTTGTTGTGGACCATATATTTTCATTTTAAGTAGGTTAGCCAGATGCCTGTTACGATCTATTTGAAAAACCGATTTTAATTTTAACGATATAAGATATGAAATATGACATTTTTTCGCGAGGCCGGAGAAAGCAGTATATATTTTTTCCGTCTCTTATCTTAGCAAAGTAGAAAAAGGTTGTATATTTGCGGGGTGACTGAGGATACTAATCATATCTTTTTTTAGATGTGTTTTGGCCACTTTTGCTTGGTGTAGCTTGAGAGAGATATTTCAGTGGGACAGGTGTCCTGATTCTTTAGAAGACCTTCATGATGGTTGGCTTGATGATAGGGGTCTAATGATTACAATCTTGGTTTATTTAGCTTTGCGGCATTGGCGTTGACTCTTTGGAAAATTCGCAATAAAGGAGCTATTGAGAAGATTTATCCTAATCAACCTATTGAAGTCTTGTTCAAATTTCTGTCCTGCTTGCAGTATTGGCGCAGCTTGTCCAAAGGAGCTAATTGCCTGAAGATCGACAATGTGATGAAGAAGACTGAAGGGTGGCCCCTTCGTTTTATAGTTTTTCGTAAATCTGGAGATGGATCAGTTTGATGCCTTTTCCTTGTCTGGTCCTTGGCTGTTTTACTGTAACTCTTGATGCTGGTAGTTTGTTTCAGCAGTTATTTTATTCTGTCCCTGGTCTTGTCTGGATAGTTGGTTTTCCCAACTCTGATACTCTTAGTGTTCTTATAAGAATGCTTTATTAGCTTTTTAAAAAGCTCGGCTATTATGCCTGTTTGGAAAAAAAAAAGGTTGTACATTTTTATTTCAGAAATGGAAACGGATGTATATCGATCGCACCATGTGCCTTCTCAATTAGACTACAAAACGAGCAGACGTGAGTCACTGGCTTACCACCGAATGCTACCAGCGTCGAGATCGTGTGAGCGAACATGTCTACCAGCGTCGAGACAAGGATAAGATCGACTTGGCTATCAGCGGCGATTTGAAGAAAAGTCTAAACCACGGACAAGAACTCAAGATTACCTGTCTCTTCTTGCGCGCTCCATGCCAAAAACATCGGAGCCTACATGTCGAACACCTGACAAATGAAATGACATTTCCTGCTACTTCACACAAAGCCTTTTTTTTTTTGGCTTCGCTGCATGTATGACATATCATAAGTACATAAGTAGTAAATTCTGAATTTGTATAGTATATATTTGGCATTGACAAACGATCAAATCTCTCTTTTTTTTTTTGTGAGGGAGCGTGATAGATGTTTCTTTTCTTGTGGTTTTATCACTGGGCACTGGCTGGTTAATATATGAGTTATTTTACAGTACACTTAATTTAATATAGACCGTTAATTTTCTTTGATCTAATGGTTTAGATTAGATATAATTTAGTTATACTATATCTAGTAGTATGAGTAGTAGAATTTCGAGAGGATATATTTTTAATTGCTCATGTGAAAATCACATGCCATAAAAGAAATATTTTCAACTCTAGTTGAAAAAACCCATAATATCCTTACAAAAAGTATAAATAAAAAAAGCATATTATATTATTAACAAATCAATAATCAGATTTAATTTACACTACTATCGTAAGCAACCAATAAAATGTCAGTGCAAGTCCAATACCCTGCCAAAATGCCAGCGCCGCTATGTACAAAATTAACCGCGGATATGATAGAATACCTGTTTTCGCTTGACCTGTCACAGCTTTTACTGACTATTACAGCTACTTCTCCAATCAGCAAGTGAAAACTTCTGCTGGGGGTGGACAAAAGGGCGGTTCCTTGATTGAAGCGCATATAGCAGAAAAAAAGGGCCGTGTGCGTCTTTCAGGTTCTCATGTGCAACTTTGCAATCTTTAATACATGTATAGTATGAATGGTGAATGCTCTTTGTGCTGTCTTTTTTTTTTGTTTGAAAAATGCTCTTTGTGCTGTCAAAGTGACAGAAGTTCCAGATACTGCAATTCCAGATTTTTTTCTTCTTTTTTCCCCTGCGTGTGTGTGTGAAAGCTGCACTTGCAAAGTTGCACCTAGGGATATTTGTTGTCTTACTTCGTCCAGCAGATGAACAAACTAGTGATCGAACCCTGAATTTATCAACTACACGCTGAGTCACTGGTATCATCTCGCAAGTTATATCACATAAACCCTTCATTTCGAGATATGTATTACGTATGGAAATTGACAGAGCCTCTATTCTTCATACAAGCCAAGAACACCCTGATGAAGCAAAACTTTATCAAGAAAAGCAGCCTTTCAGCTAAAACCCTAAAGAAGATCAGAACAAAAGGGGGTCGGGCGGGAGAACAAAATCTGAGAAAAAAACATCTAGTAGAAGCATTTGTATCATGTCTTTGTACCAAGCACCATACACAGTACGCATCTGACGATGTTGCTTTGAGATTCAGTTGTAGCTCGGCTCTCTTCTGAAGCTGCTGCGATCTGCTTTGTTTTTCGGGTCAGCAGCGTTCCTCGGCACCACAATGTTGCTGATGGTTCTCACTATCTGCCGCTTGAGCTGCCCCCTCTTCAGTGGAGGCCTCTTCTCCTTTGTGCTGTAGTTGATTCCACTGTTGCTTTGCTGGTAGTAGTACTCCATGGCTGCTCCTCTCTTCTTCTTCTTCTTCTTCTTTTTCTTTTGTGTGTGTGTGTGTGTGTTTTGAAGGCAAGTGGTGCTTACTTGTGAAGAGGAGAGGACACGAGAAGGGAAGACGTATTTATAGGCAAAAACATCTGTACTGTCACATTGGTTTCTTGCCGTACATGTTGTATAAGCTGATGTGTTTCTTTACCATTCTTTGCAGGAATAAATTGACCACTTCTGGGCCGTGATGTTTCTAGCGTGCTCAATGCACTGATAAAGGAATTAGTGCCCTTAAACACACGAACGCTAGCCCTGAAAATGACTGAAACGATTGATTACTAACTAGAGGGCGAGCTGGACGTGTGGATCAGGGGAGTGGGCATCTTTGAAGCATCCGAAGACCACTGACCAGTCAGGCAGTCAGCCCAGCGATAATTCGAGCTCATGGTGATTAGAAAACACTATTTACAAGTCTAGAGTTCTATCTGTGCGTGCTCATGTGCGTAACTAATTGAACAGTCTCGTCTGGACGTTTCCAACGTCTTTCAGCTAAAAATATGAGTCGATTTACCCGTCCTTACGCTTGCTCTGTCAACTCTCGCTGAACTGAACCTACCAGATAATCGAATTTTTTTAAATAATATTATTTTAAAACATAATTATAAAAATATATCGTCTCTCAAAATTTGAAATGTGTTCGCATCATGGGTTGAAATGGCGGCGAGGGGACCTATCAGCCATTCAATGGCGGAGGACCTCTCACTCCGTCATGCCGGTCCAACCTACCTCATCGCCATTGAAATGGCGATAGGTCCTGTCGCCATTTGAACCGGCTGACGAGTTCCTGTCGTCGCCGGTTCTGTCGCCATTTCAAATGGCGATGCGAAGCCCATCCCTATAAAAAAAACCCAAAATTCACATAAGACTCATTCTTATTGAGAAAAAAGAAGAGAAAGAGTAGAGGTGAGGAGAGCTAGCGGTTATTGTCCGTCGGATTGCCAACCTCTCAAGTAATTTTTTAACCGAATGGATTACATAGTTTTAGATGTGCGGTTCGTAAAGCGGTATAGTTTACATAATACTTTTGATTGGGTAGTATAGTTTTAGATATCTGGGTTAATCGTGGAAATGTTCTTTATGGTGCGGTCGTCAAATATGTCCGACTCGACATCGTCAATTTCAAAATTTACTATGGTCAAGGGACTATTCTAGAGGTCACGAGGATTGATTTGCATTATTTCAATCGGCAACCGTACCCTAGCAAAACGGAGCGGTGTACATGGGGTATTTATAATGCGGTGGTTGTTCCATACATTCCAAGTGGACCGTGATGTGTACGATCTGAGATTGAGTTGCCTTTCCCCGAAAACTGCCGACATATTGGGAGTTAGTGCGACCGAGGACCAAAATCATGGTAGTCATATATACGCATCGCGAGGAGGCGAGGTGGAAATTGGTCCTTCTCGTCCAAGCATATGCCAAACCCACTCCTCCTTTGCAATTTGAACAAGAAGGAGGTGTCGAGGCGAAAAAAAGTCGGGGACTGCAGCCTGTATGGCGCACACAATTCTTGAAGCTCCGGAGTTCTTGATCTTTGTCGATGAAGACCTGCGAGTAGCTCCTCTGACCATGCAAGCTCTGGTCTTCTTGACGAGGGTGAGAGGTTGAAGCCGTAGTGCAAAGGATGGATCTCGAGACCGAGACTACATGGCATTGTCGAAGATGAAGGTTCCGACGACGAGGATAAAGTTGACGGCGGGCGGTTCCATCCATTGGAACACATACCGACTCGACAATCTAAATGCGTCAGCGAAGGCTCCGTGTCTTGGTGGGAATCTGACAGTGAGGTCGGACTAGGAGCTATGTACAAATGCAAGGAGGCCGTGCGGGGCGGTCAAATTCTGGGCCTTGTCGGTCTGGCGCACATTGAGTCATCAAGTCGACCCCAAGATTCTCTGATGTGAAGTCGGCATAGAGGATGCCCTTGGCGAGTGCGCATTTCGACCAAAGTGGGACACCTCTTTGGAAGTGCTCTATAGTGGTCCCTCACACATACGTCGTTTAAGTCGATCAGTCCACCGGAACCTATCATCGAGCTTCATCGCCAACCTTATGTACAAGGAGATCGTGGATAATCTAGATTTTGAGCCACGATGCATCATTCGGCGATTGAGGCAAGGTTCCAATACACAATCAGCTATGCAAAGGCTTGGAGGGCAAAGCAGAAGGCATTGGAATTAAGGTGGGGAACGCGTTAAGGATTCCTACCACAACCTCCTGCGCAACCGAGTCATACAAGACAAAAATCCACGGCACCCATATCGATATTGAAGGCGCCCGCGCGAAGTGGACCAATAAGAGGGTATTGCGGTGAGTATTCTTGGCGTTTGGTCTATGTATCAACGCATTGACGCTGTGCCGTCAATCTTGTCGTAGATGGCACATTTTTGTTGGGAGGTACAAGGGCGGAATCTTGGTTGCAATAGCGACAGACGGAACAATCAAGTTCTCCCGTGGCATTCGCTTCGTTGAAAGCGAGAACACGGATAGTGGTTAATGGTTCTGAAGAGCGTGAGGATTTGTTGTGCAAGACCGTCCCCAGCGTGTGCCTCATACATGATCGGCATGCGAACTGCTGCGTGCAATAACCAGCTGCAACAAGGAAGAACGTACCACTTCCATGGCGGATCTGTAGGCGGTGGTGCTTGAGGCACTTGGTGCAAACTTCTACAAGCAGTTCATAACAAAGACTTGATGAACATGTTCAAGTGGTATGTACAGCGAACCGAGCCCGAAGCATTGCCAAAGATACCCACAGATGCTCCGGATTGGCGAGGAGGGCGGAAGCGCGGTGAGATGCTTCTCGGATGGATTGAGCACGAGCCTAAGGAGAAGTGGTCATTGCTCCATGACAAGGGTGGCGCTCGATATGGTGTCATGACAACTAATCTAGCCGAGGTGTACAAGCTGGGTCATCTGCGCGTGCAAGGTGCCTCCCTTTGGTGGGTATTGTGGAGGCAATACTCATGATGCTGACGAAGTACTTTGTTGTGAAGCAACAACGCATCGCTCGCCATGGCAAATGATGAGAATCTTGTACTCGCCATGATCACCAAGTACATGGAGAAGAAGAGCAAGAAGGGTGAGGCATTGGGGCATTCAAGATGGGCACAAAGGGAGCTTAACCCGAGGTGATGTGCGGGGATAAGGGCGCCATGGACGCCAACCGTGAGAGGTTACCCATGAGTGCACGTTACGCCGCGCTAGTTGCACATGCACTTGCAACAAGCCCTTCTTCGCATGCATAGGCCTGCTCCCATGTCATAGCCGCATGTTAAGACGGTGGCGCGACATCCCGTCGATACCTCTCTGTCTATTTCACCAAGGGCGGTGATGCAAACTGGACCGCGGAGATATATGGTTCTGTTGTGGTTGGCCATTTCAGCGGCCATCCGACACAGGAGCAACTAATCTGAAACTGCGGACATTGATAGGCTCAAGGGAAAAGTTGGGCGGCGATGCAGTCTGACGATCGGGGAACGACATGGGCGAAGCGAAGCCGGACGTCGTCTGAAGAAGTGCTCTATTTGCGGAGTCTGGGCACACCTTCAAGAAATGTCCCACGAAAATCCTCAAGATGAAGGAGACATCGCCACTCCGGACGTCGTGGGGACCTCATCTGGTCACCCAACTCGAGAGCGATCCACGGGGACATTGAGGCTGCGACCAATGTTATTACCAATGTTACGAATTATGTTATTGCAGACGGTAGTAACATGTTATTGCCAATGTTACGAATTATCATTTTAATTAAGTGTTATCATGTTTTCTTTGAATGTTATGTAATATCGGTGCTATTAAGTGTTATGATGTTTTGCTATGAATGATGTTTTGTTGAATGTTATGTAATTATCGTAGTTTTCATAGTAATGGCAAGTTCACATTTGTTTCCTTACATAATATCGATTCATGTACATGAGCAAGCGTATTAATTCACTAATGCATCGCAAATATCACTTACCTTTCTACTTCGAATCGTTCATATCTCAATCTTTCTCGTAAAATTCTTGAAAATTCATCGCACTAGAACAACATACAACGATCAAAAATGTTATTGCGAGTCTAACAGATTTTGCACCGTTAAAGCGTATAAAAATCAAAAGGCGGCAAACCTAGCTAGAAGAAGGGCAAATTTGAACTTGCTTCGCATCGCCATTTGAAATGGCGGCGAGGACTATCAGCTAGTTCAAATGGCGGCGAGGGACTATCGCCATTTCAACTGGCGATAGGTGGTTGGACCGGCGACGGGAGAGGTCACTGTCATGGGTTGAAATGGCGATAGATCGCATCGCCATTTCATTAGCAACAAACAACGTTTACGTAATTTTTGGAGAGACGTTATATTTTTGTAATTATGTTTTAAATTAATATTATTTTAAAAAAAATTCCCAGATAATCTGAGAGCAGAGCAAGCAAAGCACGGCACCAACAGAACAGTGACCAACAGCAACACAAAATCAAGCACCACGTGCTGACTTTTGACGGTTTCTGTGAGCAATACATCAATCGTCGTTCCCTGTGAGTGGCAGTTTCAAGGTTCAGTGTATCTCCGGTGACCGTATGGATGATGATTGATGGTGATGGGGCCCCCACGAGCTTGAGGTGTCAGTGTGACTGCCTCCGCCACGGCATGCGCCGGCACACGGAGAGGCACCTCGATCGGCCGAGATGACCAGCCGGCCGTGATCTTATCTGATATAACTTCTTCTGACCAGCTAGCTATTTGCCATGTGATGCATGTTGATTGCGTTCGTATATATGATGTATCGTGTCTTTTTTAAAAAGTAGGAATAAGGTTACAAGGAATTTAATTAGAAAGATATTGCCAGTAAGTAACAAAAAGAAGCACTACTCTCTAGAAAGAGAGACACCACAGCATCTAGCATCTAGCATCTGGGAGACATAGTAGCATACACCATTAATTGATTTCTATTTGCCATAAGCTCAAGCTGGTGCTGATCTGACTACTGGTCACTGGCCATGGATGCTTCAAAGATATACACACACTGCTCCCTGATCCACACGTGACATGGCTCAACACCATACACCACACGAGACCCAGTCTCGCACAAAAAATAGTCAATTTATTCCTGCAAAAGAAAAAAGAAAAAGAAAAAGAAAAAGAAAAAAGGAAACACCAGACCAACTGATACAGTATGCTGAAACTAGTGCCACTTCCAAAAGGGTCTTCTTAACTATAAATTCTTTCCTACATTCACACATCCCTAAGTGAGCAAAAAGAAAGAGAGGAGCCATGGAGTACTACTACCAGCCAGCCAGGGTTTTGAAAACCGGTATAAAAATTTTATCAGGGTCCGGTAGGGCTGGCTTGGTTTAAAATCAGAAAATTTCGGCCAAAAATTTCAAATCAAAATTTGGTTTTTTTTTAATCGACTGAAAATTTTGAAAATAATGTTTGGCAAAAAATTCTTCTGAATTTGACAAAATTCATGTAAATCGGAACAGGTTTCAAAATTTACTGTGAACCGATAAAATGAAAATCACTGATAATTGGCCGAAATTTTGAATGCTACCGGCCTGACAATAGCGACATCAACTCTGACCTGAAGGAAAGAGGCCTCGGTGGCGAGGCGGCTCAAGCGACGAGATGGTGAGGACTTTGAGCAACCTTGTGGTGCCGAACGGTGACGTGGATCAGCGTGAGCAGATCGAAGGTTAAGAGGAGAACCAAGCTACAACTAAACACCATACATGTTTTATGTTCAGTTAGATGGCGTCATTATCTTGCATCGTAGTATTTCACACATATGGATGGTGCAAAGTGCTACTAGTAGCTATTTTTTTCTTTAGGATTTCTTCTCCGTTAATTAGATCCTGCTGCTTGCTTCATCAGTGTGTGTAGTACATCTCTCAGAGAGAAAGTTTTGTGTAAGATAACTTTGATGGCACGTCGATAGCACCGGATGCGGCGCGACACGCATCATACTCTTCTCCGGCGAATCTAAATGGCTGGCTAAGAGAAGAGAGGCACTACAGCCTAGCTAGTTTGAAGGGGGAGGATGAGGGGAAGAAGATGCAAAAGAAAAACATCTAGAAGACTAAGGGCTAGGGAGTGGGAAGGCGATGCAACTTGGAGGTTAGAGGAGGCGGTGAGAGAAACCTCTCTAGGTCATGCTGTCCTAGAAGAATAGGTGGAGTAATGCTGCTTTTCAATGGCTGTATAAACAGGAAGACTAAGAGGGAGAGTAGAGAGAATTTTTTTTATTATTTAATCCTTTTTAAAAAATTATTTTAAAGTTAACCCCTCGCGAACTTTATTTCTAATTCTGACCCCTTTACCCGTGGCGCGGCTAAATTGTACTATCACGCCACCTATAACGGCGTGGCCGAAGCTGTCATGCAAGCCCTCGGCCGGGCGCCGTGCCAGCATGGAGGGCTTGCGTGGCATCGGTCACGCCGGAACTCATGGTGTGACGAGTTATATTGTCACGCCTCAAGAGTTGGCATGGCAGTGGCGACTTAGCCCCCTCGGCCCAATGATAGGTCTTCATTCTCCCCAACCTTCCATGCCTCTCTCCTCCCGTTTCTCCCGCTGCGTGATGTCCTTCCGCCGCTGGCCCTACTCCCCACGTCGGATTCCCTCTTCTCAGCCCTCCTCCCCCCCATGACAGCTCTCCTCGCTGAAGTCCTCCTGCCGCCCTGTCTCCTCCCGCGCCCGTCAGTGTCCTTCCTTGGCGCCTCCCTTGACCAGCCTGGCTTCCTCCTCCGCACCTCTGGCCAGCCCAGACGCCGGCCTCCTCCCTGCGCCTCCTCACGAGTCCCGGCCGCCCCTAGGGTGTCCTGCGGCTCCCGACGCCAGCGTCTTCCCCGCGGCAAATCGAGGTAACTAGTCTCCCTCTCATAGTTGTGATACACTGATTGTATGATTGTAGATTGTGTGACTAGAAGTTGTGATTGTAGATTGTGTGACTGCCGCATAGAATTGCTAAGTAATCACATTCATAAAAAAATCATGGCACACACCAATCTGTATTACAGGATAACAAGATTCATAAAAAATCATGTTCCACCCTATTTCAAATGAAAACCATCCCTCAAACTCTATTGGTTTGTGCACTCTATTGGCATTGATTCATGTCAGGAGGAACTCATAGCAACCGATTATATAGTTGTTGGTTCCATTCTGAATTCAGAAGTAGCATACATGTATTATTGTAGAGGCCATCATTTCAATGAACAATCTTTTCATTCTTGGGTAAATAAACTTGCGGTTTGTGTAACACCGAGTACAAAGCAGTAAATAAATTTGGTGTCAGTTTAACAGTTGTTAGTTTCCTACCTTGTGTAATCCATTTCTAATGCACAATGTATTTAGTTTTTGTTTTTCCCGAATTATGAAAGGACCTATATAGAAAACGTGACAACCTTCCCTTTTTTTTTGGGGGGGGGGGGAGGTTACTATACTAGTAGCGATGAGTTGACAACATGTATTGTGCGATTCGTGACAACAACAGCATGTATATATAGATTCGATCCACATGATCCAATGTGACAAACGGTTCTTTAAAAGTCATAACCCTATTTGATCCATAACTCTGTTCTATGTAAATGGGTCATGTGGGGCGACTTTAGGGTCGGACCGATCCGCCCCATGCCCACCCCTATATATAGGTTCGATCCACATGATTTGATGGGACAAACGGTTCTTTACAATTCATAACCTCGTTCGATCAATAACTCCATTCTATGTAAATATCTCATGTGGGGCAGCAACTTCATGTCGGACCGATCCGCCCCACACCCACCCCTAGTTTGACGCATGTACTCGAAATGGTTATTGGGACATAGAAGTCATGTGGCCTGGTTATTGGGTGGAATGGAATATTTGTGATGTCCTGGCAGCTAGGTGGCATGTAGAATTCACAATGAGTTTAGACATTATATCTAGAAGCTTGAAACCTGATGTTCCGGTTAGAAACAATTGAGGTTTGTATAATTAAAATGGCCTATCAGCGTTCTAAAAGTAATCAAGTGTAATTAAAGAAATCAAATATAGGTTGAAGGCAAAAAAAATATGACTTACCTCATTTTTGAATTCCAAATTTCCCGAATGAGTGGTTTGTGGCACTCCGAGCATGTAGCTCTAAGCGTGCCAGGGGCGACATGCAGGCGTGCTCGAGGAATGAACCTGGCGGTCCCAAACACGTGGTTTATGCGGTCTCAAGAATGGGATCTCAAGCGTACCTGGGCACGTGGATCCAGGGTAGTGTAGGTTCGCACTCAGAGGTAAACTTTCAGCGCTCCCAAACATGTGGTTTGGGCGGTCTCGAGAACGAGATCTCGAGCATGACTGAGCACGAGAGACTAAGATAGTGTAGGATTTGGATCTTTTTGCCTCTCATTGTTTCTTGGTGTTATTCGTTCACTGTGTATAGCCATTGTCAAACAACCCAAAAACTTCAGTTTACAAGACCTAATGTTCCATGATTATTGTAAACCATCATACTCATTACTGTAATTACAATGAAGTATTGTCACAGTCAAAAACACATAGGAAACAAGCTGTAATTAACCATACATTTGTACTCCCTCTGTCCAAAATATAAGGCGTATTTTGGTCATGCACGGAGATTAAGAAAGTTGTAAAACCAAAAGGATGGTATAGGGAAATGACCATGATGTCCCTAGTGTTAATGTCTTGAGAATAAGAGAGAATAGTGTGGGAGGGTGTTTACTCATAAATGTTGAAGAGAGAGGGAAGATAAATGAGGGCAAAAGAGAGAAAATGTCATCAAAGTCGCATGCACGCCTTATATTTTGAAACAAAACTAAAAAAATTATATGCCTTATATTTTGGAATAGAGGGAGTATGTTCAAACTGCTAGCATGTGTGAACTGAAACGTAGCTTTTGTGAAGTACTTTGTTGATTGTGATATTTCGTACTTATGGCATTTCGTACATATGGCATGAAGTACTGACTTTGGAATATTTTGTTTGCATTGTTGGATGTACATGGATAAAGTAGTGCGATGTATTTGGGTGAAATTTGATTAATGGCCGATAGTCTTGTCGACTTTAGTGGCATGGAAGTGATTGTTATTATGTTTCATGAATCACTAGACTTTCAGACTTTCGTACTAGTATCTTTTTTTTGTTAACCTTGTGAATGGTTCGCCGCCAATGTCGGTGATTGGCCACAAAAATGAACTACGCGGTGGCGGCGGGAGAAGTTGTGCAACCTGCCCCCGCTCGGAGTGGCTCCTCGCATGCTACAACATCGGGCGCGGCGACATCGCTTGATGAGCGAGGGCGAGGAGCATAGCGAGGAGGATGGCGAGGGCGTGCATGCCGATCTTCCGATGAGTGGTCCTCTCGCACCTTCTTGATCGCCGAGACCCTCTGCGGTGACTCGAGGCCGCGCCCACACCGTAAATGCCGTGATTGCACGGATATCAGTTCGGTAAGCGTCGTGGAGGGCACGTGAGTCCAACATCCAGTGGAGAGGTTCACAAGAGAGCGGTCTTGGCCAAAGCTCAAATGATGCGATGAATGGGTGTATGCATGTCTGTAAAATTCAATGAAATGAAATGACTCTATTGAGATGACTATGTTCAAATAAAATGAGATGACTCTGTTTGAATGAAATGATCGCATGAAATTATTTTTTTGAGTTGATGTATGAGATGATTGATGCATGGTTCATGTTGAATGAAATGAGATGACTGATGGATGAACTTATTGCATTAACTGTTGTTTGAATGAAATGATAGAAATGATCCATAGATGTCTCTTTTCTTATTACAGAGGTGCTATCATGCCAATATACATGGCGTGACATATTAGTCTTGTCACGTCGGGATACATGGCGTGACAGGACTTAGCACCAGAGCGGTTTTGGCAACCCCTCTAGAACGACAAAAAACTAGTTCTGTTTGCCTTTGGCGGCGATTAAGGGATTTGTGCGAAAATAGTTGTAGCAACCATAAACTCATAGGCAACTTCACTGCTACAAAAAGACTAATACTGAACATCTCATCACAGACGGTTGACCAAAACCATCTGTATTACATGCAATCACAGACGATTTTGGTTTAGAGACCATCTGTGCTACTAGCTGCGCTAAAAACCATATGTGAAGAAGTAATATCATAGACGGTTCATATTGAAAATCGTTTGTGATATTCACAGATGGTTCTAAACACGAACCGTCTGTGATAATTGTAGACTTCACAGATGGTTTTTAATTATAACCGTCTGTGATAATATCGCTTCGACTCCCCGGTGAGTTTCTTCGTCGTCCGATGAGCTGATGCGTCTCTTCGTCGCATCAATGCCGCTTCAATGTCGCTTTGGCTCCTCGATGCGTCTCCTTGTCTCACGCGCCGAATTTATTCCTTATTTTATAAAAAGGATCATCCGCCATCATATCGAAGATGATCATCCCCACATATAACTCTACTAGTCACGTGCCCGTGCGATGCTACGGAAACTCATACTTTGCACAAAAAAATTATATGCAATGTACACTAATCGTGTCTAAAGCGAACTATTCACTTGAACGTGCAATTATCCAATTATTGGATGTTCAAATCAGCATGTTATCCATGTATAGATGTGAAGATAAAAAAAAATGATCAACGAATTAAAAGTCGAGACTTTTTCATGCACTCCTCTTTCTGCTTGTGTCAACAGCATCCATGAATCTCGTATACATTTGACATTTCTCTTTCACACTTGCATTTTACACATTATCATTTTACACATTATTATTACAGAGTGATGGTGCACCAATGCAACCATAAGCTAGAAAATCCTAATTGACCAAAAAAATAATGTTACACGTATAGACAGTCAAATTATGGTTCAACTGTCGTCTATGATCAAGTCGGTCAGAATGATCAACGGGACTACTATCAATCGATATGCTGTCGATATTAAGTAGTTGACAACTGATATGTCATAGTTCACCTTCTGGTGACTCACGGTAGCCAATGCACGATCTTAACTTTACACCCTATTAGATCTTGCATCAACAAAAAACATCGATAGGAACTACTTGAGTCTTGTTAACCCGATTTCTTGTAACCATTTGGCTTGCTCACGAGTTTGAGTCAATGAATTGATCTGTAATGCCAAAAATCAACCATTCATTGGTTGACAATTTTGACGAGCCACTAATTAAGTAGCATAACATGTAAGTATATCCTATTGATATCCTATAATTTTATCCAGTGCCAGTTAATAAAAGTTGACAATTCTGTCTTCGATACATTGGATGTCATGCTAATGAAAAGGCATGCATTATAGTCAAGGCATGCACGATCGCGTGCAATGAGGTGAACATGTCTTCCATAGTGAGTTCGTATGTTACATAGATCATGATTTGGGTTAATGCACGCACAAAGCATGCAAATATCCACATTATAAATAACTGAATTGAGAAACATGACAAGATGGGCATATGACTTACTATCAAGCTTACAACAGCCAGCTTCATCCAAAACCCTTTTGTTCGCTCACTGACAAATTCACCCTGATGATTACAATGTAGCACAACATTAAATGGTGTAGCTTTTCCTACATGCTCTGCTACTGCAACCATTGTTTCCAATAAAAACAAAATCATCGAGCTAAGAATAAAAATAATGAGTTAGTATTTTTACCCCAAAAAGGAACACAAGAATATTTCTTGAATACAGAACTTTCTAATAACTATTAAGTCCAAAAAAACACAACCCTTTTATCACAGAGACAAAGGGAACATGGTAATGGAACAGGCATAATAAGGCATCAACGGAGCGGTTCTGACCTACGCGACCTAGGCCGATCCAACGGATGTCAGGAGCGCTATAGAGGGTATCTCCACCGTTGAAGGAGGACGGACCGCCACCAATTGCAATATTTAAGTAGTAGAGACTACTACTAGTACTAGTACTACTACTACTACTACTACTACTACTACTACTACTACTACTACACACACACTTCTAAAGCAGAAATGGCTTCCTCTTCTGTTTCCTTATCGCTGGCGTTGATGGCCTACCTGTCCATACTGTATGAGCACCTCTCCGGCCGTACATTAGCGGATGCTGCGGAAGGACACTGTTTCAACAGTGTCCTCACTCCTCTGTCTGAGGATTTGTCGGAGTAGGTAACGGCCACCTTCTGCCGTCTTGACATCCTCCTCCGCCGCGTCTTCTGGGTGATCTCCCACTTCCGGCGAGTTAACCGCCTCATTGACGTGGTCCTCCACAACGACGTTGCACGTCTCCAGGAGGTTTGCTGTCACTTAGACTACTTAATCGAGGCGGCGGACGACCAAGTTGACCATGCCGAGACCCCTCAAGCAAGGGAAGAGAGCCTATGGACCCATTTCTTCTTGATTCAACATTCCAAGGGTCTTCGGGAGACACTCGAACGAGCGCGTCAGTGGGTGGATGCATTTCGGGCTTTATTCGTTGATAATCACGAACCGTCCGATGCCGATGCCGCCACCTACGAAGTTTTGAAGACGGAGATAGCAACATACCTCCGCCACTAGCAAAACTTTGTTTATTTAGGTTTCTATTTTTTTAATCTTTGTAAGAAGCAACTGGCCACTTGTTTGGTCATATGTAAATTCCCAAAAAAAATCTAGTTTGGGGTTGAAGTTATTATATTATATGTTGAACTATATATCACAGTCAGTTTAGTAGAACAAATATCTGTCTGTGATATGTACCATAGTTAAAGTATATTTTCAGCAGTATTTAAATGACAAAATTGACATATAAACATATAATTTCTTCATGTCATGTAAATGTATATATATGATAATATGCTCAAAACATAGAACTTGAGAACAACCATATCACAGACGGTTCCATAATAGAAAGTGGCGTGGATGCGCAGGTACTCCGATTGGGAAGTGGCTTCATGTATCAGCAACCAACCATTCCTTGATGTCAAGTCTAATTACCTATTGACGACATCCAGATAATTGTATGTCCACACACTCTCCTGGCAGCCATGCTTTTTGAACTTGCGAGCTCGATGAAGTTGCAGTAGTTCTTTATCGCATCCTCCTCGACCCGAATGTGGTACAGAACTATATAACTATATATATATATATATATATATATATATATATATATATATATATATATATATATATATATATATATATATATATATATATATATATATATATATATATATATATATATATATTTTAAAGGCACAAACAGCCACTACTTTGCAACTTTGGAGAGAATATATATCACAGATGGTTTAATCTACAAACCGTCTGTGATGACATCATATCATTACTGACCCATAAACTCAGACGGCTCACGAATCAACTGTTACAGACGGTTTTGAGTTAATAATCATCTGTGATGACCTTATGTCATTACTGACCTATAAACTCAGATGGCTCACGAAACCATCTGTGATGACGTTTTTGAACCGTCTGTGAAGATATTTTTTGTAATAGTGCTTGTTTGTAATTTAAATTTTATTGGAGGTCTTTTCTGTAAAATGGGGCTGTAATTAACTTTTCTGGCCCTTCTGGGCCGACCCGCCATTAAAAAAAACTCATAGGCAACTTATTTATATGTATCTTACTCGTCAATCATAATAGTTCACCCCAAGCGCATGAAATTGACGTGGGTCGAGATATAACCCACCCTTAGGACCCCTTAGTCTTATCAGTACGTAGACTCCTCAATTATCACAGTTTTTTTCTCTAAATTGCGCAAGCCACATCAAACAGCTGACTCTTTATACACCAATCAGTTTATTTAAATACTTAATAGAAATACTAAACAACGCTACAGCGTTGAGATAGCTTCACTCAACACCTCCCCCCCTCTCTCTCGCTCTCTTGCGACAGCTAACAGGGGGTCGTTGTTGTCGTCGGCGGAGTTACTTTTTTTTGATGTAGAGACCAGAGTCGGTGAGTGGAAGAGGAAGGTCTGCTAGCTGCCAAGAAGGGCGTTCTGGTGATCGGTGAATATTAGGTTGGACGGGACCGGGACGGTGAGGGAGGGCGAGACGGCGGTGCGACGAGGTCACCGCCGGTGGGGAGGGGGGGCAGGGAAGCGGAGGAGGATCTGGGAGCTGCGGCCGACACTGGAAAGGAGACAAGGAGGGTGATGGGCTTGAAGAAGAGAGAGGAAGGGGAGGGGAGCGGCGGCACAGGAGACTAGTGGAGGCCGGCGCTGGTGGTGTTATCCTGTCGCAACAGGATAACCTAGCATCTTCCAATGCTTAAACTTATACAAGTATTCTCAGACGCGGTTTAACATTATCATCATCCTCTCCATGTAACTGATGCTTGAGACAATGAGACAGTTTTTTCCTGTCCAGTGTTTCGCCGCCCGCTACTCCGTTACTCGACAACAAAATCCACCGAAGTTTTTGTCGGGTCATGATGTTTACGCTGCGCATGTCCGTGGGACTCAGCACACATGGGGCCATCAAAATACCAAATAGTGGCATCGGCAAGCCATATGGGCCTACTTATGCGTGAATTAGCCAGCAGGTCGTAAAAGCAGAACCAAAGCAGCAAGCATGGATACAATGTTTGCAGATATTTTTTGGTTTGTCAAGTTTAAAGGCTTTTGCAAGGACGCATCATTCGACAGCCTTTTTCAAAGTTGTTGTGGACCATATATTTTCATTTTAAGTAGGTTAGCCAGATGCCTGTTACGATCTATTTGAAAAACCGATTTTAATTTTAACGATATAAGATATGAAATATGACATTTTTTCCGCAGGAGCTGGAGAGAGGAGGTATATTTTTCTTTTTTTTGAATGGAAGAGAGGAGGTATATTTTTCACGTCTCTTATCTTAGCAAAGTAGAAAAAAGGTTGTATATTTTTATTTCAGAAAAGGAAACGGATGTATATCGATCGCACCACGTGCCTTCTCAATTAGACTACAAAACGAGCAGACGTGAGTCACGGGCTTACCACCGAATGCTACCAGCGTCGAGACAAGGATAAGATCGACTTGGCTATCAGCGGCGATTTGAAGAAAAGTCTAAACCACGGACAAGAACTCAAGATTACCTGTCTCTTCTTGCACGCTCCATGCCAAAAACATCGGGGCCTACATGTCGAACACCTGAAAAATGAAATGACATTTCCTGCTACTTCACGCAGAGCCTTTATTTTTGGCATCGCCACCTGCATGACTCATAAAAAATTCTGAATTTGTATATTTTTGACAGTGACAAATAATCAAATTTCTATTTTTTTTTGTGAGGGAGCGTGATAGATGTTTCTTTTCTTACGCTTTTACCACTGGGCACTGGTTTTTAATATATGAGTTATTTTACAGTACACTTAATCTAATATAGACCGTTCATTCTCTTTGATATAATGGTTCAGGTTATATATAATTTAGTTATACTACTTCTGGTAGTATGAATAGTAGAATTCCGAGAGAATAGATTTGCAATTGCTCATGTGAGAATCACATACCATAAGTGTAATATTTTTAACTCTAGTTAGAAAAACACATAACACCCTTACAAAAAGGTTATAAATACAAACAAGTCTATTATACTATTAACAAATCAATGATCATATTTAATTTATACTACTATCATACACTACCCGTAAAATTTCTCAAACAGATAGCATCAAATGAAGTGCAAGCCCAATACCCTGCCAAAATGCCAGTGCCGCTATGTACAAAATGAACCGCGGATATGATAGAATACCCACCTGTTTTCACTTGACCTGTCACAGCTTTTACTGACTATTACAGCTACTTCTACGATCAGCAAGGGCGGTTCCTTGATTGAAGCGCATCTAGCAGAAAAAAAGGGCTGTGTGCGTCTTTCAGGTTCTCATGTGCAACTTTGCAATCTTTAATAAATGTATAAGTATGGATGGTGTATGCTCTGTGCTGTCTTTTTTTTTGTTTGAAAAATGCTCTTTGTGCTGTCAAAGTGACAGAAGTTCCAGATACTGCAATTCCAGGTTTTTTCTTCTTCCCCCCCTGCGTGTGTGTGTGAAAGGTGCACTTGCAAAGTTGCACCTAGGGATATTTGTTGTCTTACTTCGTCCAGCAGATGAACAAACTAGTGATCGAACCCTGAATTTATCAACTACACGCTGAGTCACTGGTATCATCTCGCAAGTTATATCACATAAACCGTTCATTTCGAGATATGTATTACATATGGAAATTGACAGAGCCTCTCTATTCTTCATACAAGCCAAGAACACCCTGATGAAGCAAAACCTTATCAAGCAAAGCAGCCTTTCAGCTAAAACCCTAAAGAAGATCTGAACAAAAGGGGGTCGGGCGGGAGAACAAAATCTGAGAAAAAAACTTCTAGTAGAACAAAATCTGACAAACATCTAGTAGATGCATCTTTGAAGCATCCGAAGACCACTGACCAGTCAGGCAGTCAGCCCAGCGATAATTCGAGCTCATGGCGATTAGAAAAAACTATTTACAGGTCTAGACTTCTATCTGTGCGTGCTCATGTGCGTAACTAATTGAACAGTCTCGTCTGGACGTTTCCAACGTCTACCTGATAAAAATATGAGTCGATTTACCCGTCCTTACGCTTGCTCTGTCAACTCTCGCTGAACTGAACCTATCAGATAATCAGTCTGTGAGAGCAGAGCAACCAAAGCACCGCACCAACAGAACAGTGACCAACAGCAACACAAAATCAAGCAGCACGTGCTGACTTTTGACGGTTTCTGTGAGAAATGAGACCACGAGCAATGCATCAATCGTCGTTCCCTGTGAGTGGCAGTTTCAAGGTTCAGTGTATCTCCGGTGACCGTATGGATGTTGATTGATGGTGATGGGGCCCCCACGAGCTTGAGGTGTCAGTGTGACTGCCTCCGCCACGGCATGCGCCGGCACACGGAGCGACACCTCGATCGGCCGAGATGACCAGCGGGCCGTGGTCTTATCTGATATAACTTCTCTGACAAGCTAGCTATTTGCCATATGATGCATGTTGATTGTGTTCGCATATATGATGTATCTTGTCTTTTTTTAAACGTAGGAATAAGGTTACAAGGAATTTAATTAGAAAGATATTGTCAGTAACTAACAAAAAGAAGCACTACTCTCTAGAAAGAGAGACACCACAGCATCTAGCGTCTGGGAGACCTAGTAGCATACACCATTAATTGATTTCTATTTGACATAAGCTCAAGCTGGTGCTGATCTGACTACTGGTCATTGGCTTATGGATGCTTCAAAGATACACACACTGCCCCCTGATCCTTATTAAAATTCCTGATCCTTATTAAAATTCCAATTAAAAGTGAAAATATTTCTTTAGTATCTCAAAAAGGGATTGTATTAACTAAATATAACGTACTTTAAAGAAATTGGAGGGGAAGCACAATATGTCGTTTCTGTATTAAAGAGGAAACAATTCAGCATCTTTTCTTTGATTGCCTTTTTGCACCTCTTACATGGTGGGTTGTTCAATGTGCGTTCAATTTAGCTCCTCCTATGAGCATAACAAATATGTTTGGGAATTGATGAGCTGTTATTCCAAAAATTCTAAAGTCACAACTCCTGGTGGGAGCTAGTGGCTTATGTTAGTCTATTTAGTTATGTCGGAATGATGTTGTTTTTGACAAAAAGATTATAACTAATCATGTGCAGGTTTTCTTATTGAGTGGGTACTGGCTGAATATTTGGGCAAACCAGTAGAAATCAGCCCAGAAAGAATTCATGTTAGAGGGAAGTCAAAAGTTGGAGTTTGTGGCGAAGCAAATTCTCATTTTTTATGGGTGGAGACTTAGTCACAGGATTTGCAATGATTGAGTTGAATTTTCAATCTTTTTTGGTTGTAAGGCTATAAGCTGTTTTTTTTCATTTTGGTTTGTTTGAGACTTTAGACTCTTAATAAAATAGACTGTATATATCTTTGATGCAGAGGTCAGAGAAGATTTTGCTCTTCCATTATCTACAAAACACTGCTCCCCGATCCACACGCCCAACTTGCCCTTTAGCAGTTAACAAATTCAGGGCAAAAATTCCCTGGTTAGTGCCTTGATCACATTCACACCATACACCTCACGAGACCCAGTCTCGCACAAAAAATAATCAATTTATTCCTGCAAAAGAAAAAAAAGGAAAAACCATACCAACTGATACAATATGCTCAAACTAGTGTTAACTTCCAAAATGGTCTTCTTAACTATAAATTCTTTCCTACCTTCACACATCCCTAAGTGAGCAAGAGCAACTGAGCAAAAAGAAAGAGAGGAGCCAAGGAGTGTTACTAACAGCCAGCCAGGGTTTTGAAAACCAATATGAAAATTTTACCAAGGGTCGATGGGGCGGCAGCTCTTGGACCTACCGCTTAAAATCGTAAAATTTCGTCTAATAGGGAAGGCTTAAAATTAGAAAATTTCATACTGGACCGGCCTGGCTTAAAATCAGAAAACTTCGGCCGAAATTTTCTAATCAAAATTTGTTCTTTAAAAAAAAAATTTGGCTGAAAATTTTGACAATAAAGTTTGGCACAAATTTCTTCTGAATTTGACAAAAAACAAGCAAATCGGAACCTATTTCAAAATTGAACCGATAAAACGAAAATCACTGATAATTGGCCAAAATTTTGAACTGTGCTACCAGCTACCAGCACAGCAACAGCAGCATCAACTACAACACGAAGAACAAGAGGCCTCCACTGATGAGGGGGCAGCTCAAGCGGTAGATAGTGAGGACTTTGAGCAACCTTGTGGTGCCAAACGGTGACATGGATCAGCGTGAGCAGATCGAAGGTTAAGAGGAGAACCAAGCTGCAACTAAACACCATACATATTTTATGTCCAGTTAGATGACTGTGGTATGCGCATATGTAGTATTTCACACATATGGATGGTGCAAAGTGCTGCTAGTAGTTGTTTTTTTCTTCAAGATTTCCTCTCCGTTAATTAGATCCTGTTGCTTGCTTCATCAGTGTGTGTAGTACATCTCTCAGAGAGAAAGTTTTGTGTAAGATAACTTTGATGGCGCATCGACAGCACCGGATGCGGCGCGACACGCATTAGAATTTTCTCCGGTGAATCTAAATGGCTGACTAAGAGAAGAGAGGCACTGCAGCCTAGCTAGTTTGAAGGGGGAGGATGAGGGGAAGAAGATGCCAAAGAAAACCATCTAGAAGACTAAGGGTTGGGGAGTGGGAAGGCGATGCGACTTGGAGGTTGGAGGAGGCGGTGAGAGAAAGCTCTCTAGGTCCTGCTGTCCTGGAAGAAGAGGTGGAGAAATGCTCCTTTTCAATGGCTGTATAAACAGGAAGACCAAGAGGAAGAGCAGAGAGATTTTTTTATTTAATCCTTTTTAAAAAATTATTTTAAAGTTAATCCCTCGTGAACTTTATTTCTAATTCTGACTTCTTTAGCTACGCCACCATGCGTGGCCAAACCGTGTTGTCACTCCACCTATAGCAGTGTGGCTAAAGCTGCCACGCAAGCCCTCGGCCAGACGCCGTACCAGCGTGGAGGGCTTGCGTGGCATCGGTCACGCCGGAACTCATGGCGTGACGAGTTATATTGTCACGCCTCGAGAGTTAGCGTGACAGTGGCGACTTAGCTCCCTCAGCCCGACGGTAGGTTTTCAGTCTCCCCAACCTCCCGTGCCTCTCTCCTTCTGTTCCTCCCGTTGCGTGCTGTCCTCCCGCTGCTGGCCCTACTCCCCCCGACGGATGCCCTCCTCCCACCGGCCGTCCTCCAACCGCCGGTTGTCCTCCCTTCGCACCTCCTGCCGGTCCCGACGCCGGCTTCCTCCTCCGCGCCTCCCGCCGGCCCTGATGCTGGCCTCCTCCCTGCGCCTCCTCACGAGTCCCAACCGCCTCTAGGGTGTCTTGCGGCTCTCAGCGCCGGCGTCTTCCCCGCGGCGGATCGAGGTAACTGGTCTCCCTCTCATAGTTGTGATACATTGATTGTATGATTGTTGATTGTGTGACTGGAAGTTGTGATTGTAGATTCTAGATTGTGTGACTGCCGAAATTTTGCTTTTGCTATACTGGAAGTTGTGATTGTGTGAATGTATGATTGTAGAATGTGGATTGTTGATTCGGGATTTACTGCACAAAATTACTAAGTAATCACATTCATAAAAAATCACTCTTTGTGCTGTCTTTTTTTTTTAAAAAAATGCTCTTTGTGCTGTCAAAGTGAAAGAAGTTCCAGATACTGCAATTCCAGGTTTATTCCGATTCACTTCAGAAAATTAAGGAATTGTGATTGGAAAGGGGTTGAGAATAGCGTTGACAAGAAACTTAGTTGTTGGAAACAAAAAAATATGTTTGTTGGTGAACGATTAGTACTTATTAATTCGGTTCTTAGCAGTCTACCAATGTATATGTCATCCTTTTTTGAGGTTCCTAGAGTGGTTCTCAAAAGATTGGATTTTTATCGCTCTCGTTTTTATTGGCAAAGCGATAGTCATTGTAGGATTGTTGATGACAATCAGAGGGGGGGGGTGAATGATTGTGGATGATTTTTTGCATCCTTACTACAGAACGCTTCCTGGTGAAAACTCTCTGGAGAATTTCTAGGCAAAACACTTCAGCGGAACCTCGTCAGAAAACCGATAAGAGAACTCAACCAGTGCTCTACAGTAGCGCACGCCGACACCGATCCGAGATGAACACACGCACATCGCCGCCGAAGCACGGAACCTCACGAAAGCCACTAGCACCAAGACGTCGCGTCAAGCGGCCGCATGACAAAACGACCGACCGCAATACTGCCGCCGCTAGCAATCTCCCTCTGCTGCAAAAGTCAAGCCACTCATACGAAAAACTATAGTCAAAAGATCCAAAGCTTGGCCAGCATTAATCACACATCAAGCACATGATCAAATTGTATATTCCCTCAATCCAAAAGCTTCTGTTGCCACCAAAAGCGATGGGACAAAAGCTAGATTGATTTTCTGGAGCTCCCCCCTACAGCCGACAGCCTTTCCTTTTTATCTCACGCAAAGTCTCATCACACCAAAACCAACTAGGACTCCAATACCTATACAGCCCAAGCTGCCCTGAGATAGGTGCCTTTCCTTTCAGATACTTAGGTATTCTGATTCACTTCAGAAAACTAAGGAATTATGATTGGAAAGGGGTTGAGGATAGCGTTGACAAGGAACTTAGTTGTTGGAAACAAAAAAATATGTTTGTTGGTGAACGATTAGTACTTATTAATTCGGTTCTTAGCAGTCTGCCAATATATATGTTATCCTTTTTTGAGGTTCCTAGGGAGGTTCTCAAAAGATTAGATTTTTATCGCTCTTGTTTTTACTGGCAAAGCGATAGTCATAAACGAAAATATAGACTTGCTAAGTGGAGTTTAGTGTATTCACCTAAAGAGTAGGACGGTCTAGACATTCAGAACTTAGATAAAAAAACAAAAGTCTATTAGAAAAATGGTTGTTTAAATTACTTAATGAAAAAGGTGTTTGGCAATCTATGTTAAAAGGAAAATATTTGGGCAGGAAGTGTCTTTCACAGATGGTTAATAAGCCTGGAACTTCTCATTTTTTGGCCAGGTTTAATGAAAATCAAATATTTGTGCAGACTAGGATTTAAGAAGATATTTGGTTAGGTGACTCTCCACTAAAAAGTCAGTATCCACTACTTTATAATGTGGTACGGAGAAAGGACAATACAGTGGCGAATATTATGAGAACGATACCTTTAAATATTTCTTTTTGTAGACCTATTATTGGGCCTAAGCTACATGAGTGGAATGAGTTAGTTTTGAGAATTGCTAATTTACATCTGATCTCTCAAAAAGATGTTTTCAGGTAGAATTTGGATAAGTCTGGAATTTTTTCAGTACAGTTTTTCTATATGGCACTAATTGGTAGTTCTCAAGTCCCCATTAGGAATTTTTTTTTGGTTAATTAAAATTCTATTAAAAGTGAAAATATTCATATGGTATCTCAAAAGAGGGGTAATTTTAACTAACGATAATCTGCTCAAAAGAAATTAGAGGGGAAGCAAAAATTGTTGTTTTTGTATTAACGAGGAAACAATTCAACATCTTTATTAAATGTCTCTTTGCACGTTTTGCATGGTGCGCTGTTCAATGTGCATTTAATTTATCTCCTCCTGTGTGTATAGCAAACATGTTTAGGAATTTGTTAGCCGGTATTCCAGAAAATTTTGAAGTCACAACTTCTAGTGGGAGTTAGTGCCTTATGTTGGTCTATCTGGTTATGTTGAAATGAAGTTATTTTTGACAAAAAGATTGTCACTAATCTCTTGTAGGTTGTTTTTTGAGTGGGCACCGGTCGGGGATTGGGCAAATTCTGTAAACCAAAGGCGAATGAGTCCATGTTGGTCGGAAACGACAAGCTGGAGGTAGTGGCGAAGCAAATTTTAAGCCGTCATGGGGTGGCAGTTTAGTCACAGGATTTGTAATGATTGAGGTTAATTTTTAGTCATCGTTTTGTTGTAAGGCTTCGAGCCAATTTTAACAGATTTGGTTACTTCGGTGCTTTAAACTCCTTAATAAAATGGGTTATGTGCATCTTGAATACGTAGGCTGGGAGAGTTTTTCTCTTCTATTATCCAAAAAAAGCTAGCTATTAGCCATGTAATGCATGTTGATTGTGTTCGCATATATGATGTATCTTGTCTTTTTAAAAAAGTAAGAATAAGGTTACAAGGAATTTAATTAGAAAGATATTGTCAGTAACTAACAAAAAGCACTACTCTCTAGAAAGTGAGACACCACAGCATCTAGCATCTGGGAGACCTAGTAGCATACACCATTAATTGATTTCTTTTTGGCATAAGCTCAAGCTGGTGCTGATCTGCCTACTGGTCATTGGCTTATGGATGCTTCAAAGATACACACACTGCTCCCTGATCCACACGCCCAACTTGCCCTGGTTAGTGCCATGATCACATTCACACCATACACCACACGAGACCCAGTCTCGCACAAAAAATAGTCAATTTATTCCAGCAAAAGAAAACAAAAAGAAAAAAAAGGAAACACCAGACCAACTGATACGCTATGCTGAAACCAGTGTAACTTCCAATAGGGTCTTCTTAACTATGAATTATTTCCTACATTCACACATCCCTAAGTGAGCAAGAGCAGTTGAGCAAAAAGAAAGAGAGGAGCCACGGAGTACTACTACCAGCTAGCCAGGATCTTGAAAACCGGTATGAAAATTTTACCGGGTGCCGGCCTGGCTTAAAATCAGAAAATTTTAGCCAAAATTTTCAGTTCAAAATTTGATTTTTTTTATCAGCTGAAAATTTTGAAAATAAAGTTTGGCACAAATTTCTTTTGAATTTGACAAAATTCTTGTAAATATGAACCGGTTTCAAAATTTACCAGGGAACAGATAAATTGGCCGAAATTTTGAACTGTGCTACCAAAGACACCAACAATGCATCAACTTCTGACATGGAGGAGAAGAGGCCTCCGGATTGAGGCGGCTCAAGCGGCAGATAGTGAGGACTTTTAGCAACCTTGTGGTGCCGAACGGTGACGTGGATCAGCGCGAGCAGATCGAAGGTTAAGAGGAGAACCAAGCTGCAACTAGACACCATACATGTTTTATGTTAAGTTAGATGATTGTGGTATGCGCATACGTAGTATTTCACACATATGGATGGTGCAAAGTGCTGCTAGTAATTGTTTTTTTTTCTTTAGGATTTCTTCTCCATTAATTAGATCCTGCTGCTTGCTTCATCAATGTGTGTAGTACATCTCTCAGAGAGAAAGTTTTGTGCAAGATAACTTTGATGGCGCGTCGACAGCATCGGATACGGCGTGACACGCATCAGACTCTTCTTCGGTGAATCTAAATGGCTGACTAAGAGAAGAGATGCATTGCAGCCTAGCTAGTTTGAAGGGGGAGGATGAGGGGAAGAAGATGCAAAAGAAAAACATCTCGAAGACTAAGGGCTGGGGAGTGGGAAGGTGATGAGACTTGGGGGTTGGAGGAGGCGGTGAGAGAAAGCTCTCTAGGTCCCGTTGTCTGGAAGAAGAGGTTGAGAAATCTTTGCTTTTCAATGGTCAGATAAAGCAGGGAAGACCAAGAGGGAGAGGAGAGAGAATTTTTTTTATTTAATCCTTTTTTAAAAATTATTTTGAAGTCCCTCGCGAACTTTATTTCTAATTCTGACTTCTTTGGCCACGCCACCACCCATAGTGTGGCCAAACCATGTTGTCACGCCACCTATAGGGTGTGGCCAAAGCTGTCACGCAAGCCCTTGGCCGGACACCGTGGCAGCGTGGAGGGCTTGTGTGGCATCGGTCACACCAGAACTCATGGCGTGATGAGTTATATTGTCACGTCTCGAGAGTTGGCGTGACAGTGACGACTTAGCTCCCTCGGCCCGACGGTAGGTCTTCATTCTCCCTAACCTCTTGTTCTTCCCGCCGCCGGCCCTACTCTCCCCACCGGATTCCCTCCTCTCACCGGCCCTCCTCCCCCATCGGATGCCCTCCTCCCACCGGTCGTCCTCCACCTGTCGGCTATCCTCCCTCCACGCCTCTTGCTGGTCCCAACGCCGGCTTCCTCCTCCACGCCTCCCGTCGGCCCCGACGACGGCCTCCTCCTTCATGCCTCCTCACGAGTCCCGACAGCCGGTGTCTTCCCCACGGCGGATCGAGGTAACCGGTCTCCCTCTCATAGTTGTGATACACTGATTGAATGATTATAGATTGTGTGACCGGAAGTTGTGATTGTAGATTGCGTGACTGGCCGAAATTTTCCTTTTGCTATACTGGAAGTTGTGATTGTGTGAATGTATGATTGTAGATTGGGGATTTACCGCACAGAATTACTAAGTAATCACATTCATAAAAAATCATGGCCCATCCTATTTCAAATGAAAACTATCCCTCAAACTCTATTGGTTTGTGCACTCTATTAGCATTGATTCATGTCAGGAGGAACTCATAGAAACTGATTATATAGTTGTTGATTCCATTCTGAATTTAGAAGTAGCATACATGTATTATTGTAGATGCCATCATTTCAATGAATAATCTGTTCATTAGAAATCAAAATTATAGTTGGTGTTACCTGTGGTGTGATAGCCCATCCTTTTTTTTTGGGGTGTGGGGGGTTACTATACTAGTAGCAGTAGGTTAGCAACATATATAGTGCAGCTCAGCGAGCAACGACAACACATATATATAGGTTTGATCCACATGATCCAATGGGACAAATGGTTCTTTAAATGTCATAACCCTGTTTGATACATAACTCCGTTCTATGTGAATGGGTCATGTGGGGTGACTTTAGGGACGGACCGATCTGCCCCATGCCCACCCCTATATATAGGCTCGATCCACATGATTTAATGGGACAAACAGTTCTTTACAATTCATAACCTCGTTCGATCAATAACTCCATTCTATGTAAATGTCTCATGTGGGGCGGCAACTTCAGGTTGGACCGATCCGCCCCACGCCCACCCCTAGTTAGACGCACGTACCCGAAATGGTTATTGGGACATAGATGCCGTGTGGCTTGGTTATTGGGTGGAATGCAACATTTGTGATGTCTTGGCAGCTAGGTGGCATGTAGAATTACAATGAGTTTTGAAATTATATCTAGAAGCCTGAAACATGATGTTCCGGTTAGAAACAATTGAGGTTTGTATAATTAAAATGGTCCGTCAATGTTCCAAAAGTAATCAAGTGTAATTAAAGAAATCAAATATAAGCTGAAGGCGAAAAATGTGACTTACCTCATTTCTGAATTCCAAATTTCAGAATTCCAAGAGGATAGATTTGTAATTGCTCATGTGAGAATCATGTACCACAAAAGTAATATTTTTAACTCTAGTTGAAAAAGCCCATAATACCCTTACAAAAAGATTATAAATACAAAAAAGTCTATTATACTATTAACAAATCAATGATAAGATTTAATTTATACTACCATCATATACTAACAATATAATGTGTCGTAAAATTTATCTATTAGTCGAATATGACGTAAAATTTCTCAAATAGATAGCATCAAATGAAGTGCAAGCCGAATACCCTGCCAAAATGCCAGTGCAGCTATGTACAAAATGAACCGCGGATATGATAGAATACCCACCTGTTTTCACTTGACCTGTCACAGCTTTTACTGACTATTACAGCTACTTCTACGATCAGCAAGTGAAAACTTCCGCTGGGGGTGGACACAGGGCGGTTCCTTGATTGAAGCGCATATAGCAGAAAAAAGGGCCGTGTGCGTCTTTCAGGTTCTCATGGATAGTGAATGCTCTTTGTGCTGTCTTTTTTTTTTTTTTTGAAAAATGCTCTTTGTGCTGTGAAAGTGACAGAAGTTCCAGATACTGCAATTCCAGGTTTTTTCTTCCTTTTTCGCCTGCGTGTATGTGAAAGGTGCACTTGCGAAGTTGCACCTTGGGATATTTGTTGTCCTATCTCGTCCAGCAGATGAACAAACTAGTGATCGAACTCTGAATTTATCAACTACAAGCTGAGTCACTGGTATCATCTCGCAAGTTATATCACATAAACCCTTCATTTCGAGATATGTATTACATATGGAAATTGACAGAACCTCTCTATTCTTCATACAAGCCAAGAACACCCAGACGAAGCAAAACCTTATCAAGCAAAGCAGCCTTTCAGCTAAAACCCTAAAGAAGATCTGAACAAAACGGGTCAAGCGGAGAACAAAATCTGAGAAAAAAACATCTAGTAGAAGCATTTGTATCATGTCTTTGTACCAAGCACCATACATAGTACGCATCTGACGATGTTGCTTTGAGATTCAGTTCTAGCTCGGCTCTCTTCTGAAGCTAGTGCGATCTGCTTTGTGTTTGGGGTCAGCAGCGTTCCTCGGCACCACAATGTTGCTGATGGTCCTCACTATCTGCCGCTTGAGCTGCCCCCTCTTCAGTGGAGGCCTCTTCTCCTTTGTGCTGTAGTTGATGCCGCTGTTGCTTTGCTGGTAGTAGTACTCCATGGCTGCTCCTCTCTTCTTCTTCTTGTGTGTGCGCGTGTTGAAGGCAAGTAGTGCTTACTTGTGAAGAGGAGAGGACATGAGAAGGGAAGAAGTATTTATAGGCAAAATCATCTGTACTGTCACATTGGTTTCTTGCCGCACATGTATAAGCTGGTGTGTTTCATTACCATTCTTTCTTTGGAATAAATTGATCACTGGGGCGTGATGCAATGCAATCGATCAGTGAATTAGTGCCCTTAAATGCATTTAACGCTAGCCCGAAAATGACCAAACGATCGATTACTAACTAGACGTGCGGATCGGGGAGGGAATCTTTGAAGCATCCAAGACCATCGACAAGTCAGCGATCAAATTTCAATGATAATTCTAGCTCATGGTGATTAGAAAGCACTATTTACAAGTATAGACTTCCATCTGTGCGTGCTCATGTGCGTAACTAATTAAACAGTCTCGCCTGGACGTTTCCAACATCTTTCTGTCAAAAATATGAGTCGAATTACCCGGCCTTACCCTTGCTTTGTCAACTCTCGCTGAATGGTGTTCTTGGGCTGAAAGTTTTATTAAAGAAGAGAGTGTTGGAATAAAAGTTAATGATGATATTTGATCCTTTTTTCAAACTAAGAAGGGTCTAAGATAAGGTGATCATATGCCCCCACTTCTTTTTAATCTTGTTGTGGACATGCTTATCATTTTATCTCTAGAGCTAAAGAAGAAGGTCTTTTATCGCGAGTAGTTCCCTACTTGATTGATGATGAGTTGTCCATTTTACAGTATGCTGATGACACTATTCTCTTCCTGAATAATGATTTTGAACAAGCAAAAAATCTCAAGCTTATTCTATGTGTCTTCGAACAATTATCAGGTTTAAAGATTAATTTCCATAAGAGCGAGATTTTTTGTTTCGATATTGCCGAAGAGGTTGAATCACAATATACTCAGTTATTTGGTTGTGAGATAGGTGCCTTTCCTTTCAGATATTTAGGTATTCCGATTCACTTCAGAAAATTAAGGAATTGTGATTAGAAAGGGGTTGAGAATAGCGTTGACAAGAAACTTAGTTGTTGGGAACGAAAAAATATGTTTGTTGGTGAACGATTAGTACTTATTAATTCGGTTCTTAGCAGTCTGCCAATGTATATGTCATCCTTTTTTGAGGTTCTGTAACGACCCAACTCTAGGGCACCCGAGAGGTCCTCTAGGACCTCTGGAAAGTCCATCAGGACCTCCCAGGAGGTCCACAAAGGACCTCTCGGATAGTTTCCCCAAGACCTCCCAGGAGGTCCAGCAGGACCTCCGGGATGTCCGGGAGAACATAGCCCGAGAGGGTCTTGGAGCCAAGGAGCGCCCACGGACTTGCCACGGCCACAACCAAAGGGAAAACGAGGAGGTCTGAGAGCTCCTCAAGATCACCCGCAATCCTCCAGAGGAGGTCGTGGAGGTCCGAGACTTCCTCAGAACTTCACTCGTTCACCCCTTGGTGAGGACATGTAGGTTCGAGCTTGCTCCAGGGTTCCCTGTGAATCCCGAGCTAGTCCCAAGGATCATGACTAGCTTTTCACAGAAATAATACAATGGTGGTGACATCCAGAACGTATCTTTATTTAAGCAAAATATCTACAAAGTTGTTTACAAAGTGGCCTTGGGCCAAGCACATATATACAAAAGAGCAAAAGAACAAAAGGTCACAGGTCCATCAAGACACCACAGTGACCGAAGGCACAACCTATTCGCTTTGGTCTTCTTCCTTTCGCCAAGATCTTCTCCCGCAAAGATTGTAATGAGCAAGAGTGAGCACAACAACCGTGCTCGCAAGTTACACCCGTGGATTAGCAAAATGACATGCATATATGGATAGTCAAAGGATGGCATAGTGTGGTTAATTTGCACAAAGCCAATTTTCTTTCAACTACCATTACTAAGTTCCAAAGCAGGTCTTTAAATAGATGAAATTCATTTTTATCAAAGCAATTTTTCAATTGGATAACATTCATCAACGAGTTGGTGAAGGATACCCTCCTGACAATAGGCTCCCTGCCCAAACCCATGGGATAGCGATCCCAAAACAGATTTAAAAACATTTCTGGAAATCCCCAAAATCAACATCTAACTCTGAGTGGCCTTTGCCAGCACGTCCATGACCGTGGACACGGCTATTCGAATAGATTTAACTCTGCAGAGGTTGTACACTTTACCCACATGACATGATTTCTCTAGTTTATCCCAGATCCGTCAATGCCACCTCTCACTACCAAAGGTAAGAGGTCTAGAGCTCATGATAAGGCCTTTACAATGCATTGCTCCACCACGCCTTTCCTTGCTAAGGTTTCACCCCCTATGGACAACAATCCAAAGAGAAGCCCCTCTTGCACCAAGGGGAGCGATGAGGTCATAAAAGACCATCACCCCTACAAGACCTCCCACACCTCCAATGGAGCGAAGATATGGTGAAGTTTACAAATTACTCACCAGTCCCACGCCCCATTCTCGAGACATGTGGTTGCACGATTGTGGCATAGCCCATTATAGGCTTGGCATTGGTCGCTCAAAGACCGGTCCTCACATGACTAGGGCGACTTTCACAAACCCCTGGACCTCCACCTTTATCAGGATAGAGTCCGTGCACAAACATTGCACCAGCCAATCCAACCAATTCGCCCCAGTCCCAATCCATTTTCATTTTCCTTGCTTCCCCAGCAACACTTTCACATTCCCATGACACCCCAATGTCATAGTCAAAACATTTTAAGCAATATTTGGTCATGTTGGTAAAAATTTCCCCAAATCAATACTTTTGGGTCTAAGCTTAACTAAGCACAAGTTTTTCAAATGATCTTGGCTCACACTACTGCATGACCCAAGTTTGATCTAAAGGTGACAATGAGTTCAGTTCCAAATCAACAGTGGCCATACAAAGGAAGTAGGTATATCTATGAATTTAAACCAGGTATTGAAATACTTGGTAAAAATAAGCATGCATTAAACTTTGAAACTGAACATAATTAAATTGAATTATTGGGTGCAATATGATCAAGAGTGTAACTTGCCTTGCTCACTGTCCTGAGAATCTTCCTCTTCTGTGCACTCAGACTTCTTAGAGTCTTCGCAATCTACACGGGTAAAGGAGCAAATTCAAGGAAAACTCAAATAAAGAACCAATTGAAAACAACAAGAAAACCAAAAGAATCCCAGAGGGAGTCCAAAACTTAATCAACAGAAGAGGTCTACATTTTTAGAATGGTTCTTTTGGAAAAGGTTCAAGCTTACCAGGAGGAGGTGGTCTTTAGCAAAAGACCCTAAAGGAGTGATTCAAGTAATAGAACGAGATCCTAAGAAATGGTTCTTGCAAGAAGTCCAGAGGAGGTCCTCACACAAAAGCCCTAGAAACCCAAAAAGAAGTCCACCCGAGGAGGTCCCGAATGGACACAACCATTTCGATCTGAGGGCAAAACAAGAGCGGAGGAGATCGCCAAGGACTTACCAGGATAGAAGAAACAAGGGATGGAGGGAGGTCGGAGCGAAGAAAGTTTTCCACAGAGCCACCGACGAGAGCCAAGATAACAGAGGGTGGAGAAAGGGAGGAAGGTGATGTGGTAAAATTTCTTGGTCTAATTGTAATCAAAATGGTGAAGAAAACTAGAAATATACGTGTCAAGGATAAGTATAGAAATGGGTCAAAGGTAGGTAGTGACAGGGTAGGTGTCACTACCATTCAAACAAAAGGTACGAGGAAGGACAATGTATGTTGCTTTGGAAAGGAACAAAGAAAAATGTCGAGTACAACTAAGTGACCAAATTCAGAGTAAACTCCACGTATATGGATGCATTTAATGTGACAAGACATGCATTAAATGCTCAATATAATAACGTGGCGGAGAAAATGAGAATGACTAAGTCTGGCAAGTGGGGCCAGTCAATTTAGAAACAGTCGGGTCAAAAGGGGAGGTCTTGCCCCGCAAAGGAGGGCTAAAGGCTAAGAGGTTCTGATATACACAAAGGAGGTCCGAACGTGGAGAGGTCCAAATACACATGGAGGAGGTCCACGTGACTAAGGTTCTGGACAACCAGACTTCATCAAAGGAGGTCCCGCGGCTCAAGGAGGTCTCAAGGCCGAGGAGGTCCAGGCCAAACGTAAAAGGCCACTTGAGAGGTCTAGGACAGAGGTCCAAAAACTTCAAAGAGGTCCCGTGGTTGAGATTAAAGACAAGTTGAGGTCCGAGCAGTTGGATCTCCCAGAGGGAGGTCCAGCGGCCAGGATCAAACGTAAAGGGGGAGGTCCCCAAAGAGAAATAACGCACGGGGAGGTCTGGGCCTTTGGATTCAGAGTGGGGGAGGTCCAAACCGTTAGATTCAATGCAAGGAGAGGTCCAGGCAGAGGAGTTCCGAGAAGGAGAGGGATCCCACGGGGAGATTCACAAAAGGTGGTCCAACAAAAGTTCGTGAGTCAATGCAACTCAAAGGAGATTCCAACCTCTTGGGTGAGATCAAAACCGTGGTGGTTAGAATGAACCCTAAGGAGGTCCATTCGGCCAAGAAGAAATGCCAAGGGGTTCAAATGAACTCTGGAGAGTCGAAGGCACACATAAGAGGTCCACTGGAATGCATGGAGGTCCGAATGAAAAGAGGTCTGGGCCTAGAAAGGTGCCCATGCAACAAGAAGTCTAGACTTAAGAGAAGTCTGAACAGAAAAGAGGTCTGAATCCTTAGAGATTCGAACCAACAAAGAGGTCCAAGGGACCAAACTCAAGGGAAAGAGGCCTGGACATAAGGGTTTGTCCAGGTGAGAAAAGGTCCAAGCCTCAAGGGAGATCTAACCTCAAGTGTTGCTGGGGAGGTCTAGGCCACAGAGAAGGTCTAAACCTACATAGCCGAAAAGATAAAGCTGAAGGAGGATCGCCAAGCATACCAGAAGAGATACCAACAACTCAAACCTCTCCAATGTAACCAAACTTGAATTCTCATTAAAGTAAATAGTTTTAATTTATTTTACACATTTTTAAAAAGAATTTAGAAAATCAGAATGTTACAGGTTCCTAGAGTGGTTCTCAAAAGATTGGATTTTTATCGCTCTCGTTTTTATTGGCAAAGCGATAGTCATTGTAGGATTGTTGATGACAATCAGAGGGGGGTGAATGATTGTGGATGATTTTTCGCATCCTTACTACAGAACGCTTCCTGATGAAAACTCTCTGGAGAATTTCTAGGCAAAACACTTCAGCGGAACCTCGTCAGAAAACCGATAAGAGAACTCAACCAGTGTTTCTACGGTATGTGACGCCGGACACCGATCCGAGACGAACACACGCACACGTCGCCGAAGCTCGGAACCTCAAGAACGCAAAACGCCGCAGCCCACTAGCACCAAGACGTCGCGTCAAGCAACAGCAAAGAAATGACCGACCGCAATACACGCCGCCGCTAGCAATCTCCTCTGCAAAAAGTCAAGCCACTCATACTGAAAAATCAGAGTCAAAAGATTCAAAGCTTGGCAAGATTAATCACACATCAAGCACATGATCAAATTGTATATTCCTCAATCCAAAAGCTTCATTGCCACCAAAAGCGATGGGACAAAAGCTAGATTGATTTTCTGGAGCTCCCCCCTACAGCCGCCAACCTTTCCTTTTTATCTCACGCGAAGTCTCATCACACCAAAACCAACTAGGACTCCAATAACTATACAGCCCAAGCCGCCCTGAGATAGGTGCCTTTCCTTTCAGATACTTAGGTATTCCGATTCACTTCAGAAAACTAAGGAATTATGATTGGAAAGGGGTTGAGGATAGCGTTGACAAGAAACTTAGTTGTTGGAAATGAAAAAATATGTTTGTTGGTGAACGATTAGTACTTATTAATTCGGTTCTTAGCAGTCTGCCAATGTATATGTTATCCTTTTTTGAGGTTCCTAGGGAGGTTCTCAGAAGATTAGATTTTTATCGCTCTTGTTTTTACTGGCAAAGCGATAGTTATAAACGAAAATATAGGCTTGCTAAGTGGAGTTTAGTGTATTTACCTAAAGAGTAGGACGGTCTAGACATTCAGAACTTAGATAAAAAAACAAAAGTCTATTAGAAAAATGGTTGTTTAAATTACTTAATGAAAAAGGTGTTTGGCAATCTATGTTAAAATGAAAATATTTGGGCATGATGTGTCTTTCACAGATGGCTAATAAGCCTGGAACTTCTCATTTTTTGGCTAGGTTTAATGAAAATCAAATATTAGTTTTTTTCGTTTTGGTTCATTCCAGATTAAAAATAGAATGCAGACTAGGATTTAAGAAGATATTTGGTTAGGTGACTCTCCACTAAAAAGTCAGTATCCACTACTTTATAATGTGGTACGGAGAAAGGACAATACAGTGGCGAATATTATGAGAACGACACCTTTAAATATTTCTTTTTGTAGACCTATTATTGGGCCTAAGCTACATGAGTGGAATGAGTTAGTTTTGAGAATTGCTAATTTACATCTGATCTTTCAAAAAGATGTTTTCAGGTAGAATTTGGATAAGTCTGGAATTTTTTCAGTACAGTCTTTCTATATGGCACTAATTGGTAGTTCTCAAGTCCCCATTAGGAACTTTTTTTGGTTAATTAAAATTCTATTAAAAGTGAAAATATTCATATGGTATCTCAAAAGAGGGGTAATTTTAACTAACGATAATCTGCTCAAAAGAAATTAGAGGGAAAGCAAAAATTGTTGTTTTTGTATTAACGAGGAAACAATTCAACATCTTTATTAAATGTCTCTTTGCACGTTTTGCATGGTGCGTTGTTCAATGTGCATTTAATTTGTCTCCTCCTGTGTGTATAGCAAACATGTTTAGGAATTTGTTAGCCGGTATTCCAGAAAATTTTGAAGTCACAACTTCTAGTGGGAGTTAGTGCCTTATGTTGGTCTATCTGGTTATGTCGAAATGAAGTTATTTTTGACAAAAAGATTGTCACTAATCTCTTGTAGGTTGTTTTTTTTTGAGTGGGCACTGGCTGGGGGATTGGGCAAATTTACAGAAACCAAGGCAGAAGGAGTCCATGTTGGTTGGAAACGACAAGCTGGAGGTAGTGGCGAAGCAAATTTTAAGCCGTCATGGGTGGCAGTTTAGTCACATGATTTGTAATGATTGAGGTTAATTTTTAGTCATCGTTTTGTTGTAAGGCTTCGAGCCAATTTTAACAGATTTGGTTACTTCGGTGCTTTAAACTCCTTAATAAAATGGGTTATGTGCATCTTGGATACGTAGGCTGGGACAGTTTTTCTCTTCCATTATCCGAAAAAAGCTAGCTATTAGCCATGTAATGCATGTTGATTGTGTTCGCATATATGATGTATCTTGTCTTTTTAAAAAAGTAAGAATAAGGTTACAAGGAATTTAATTAGAAAGATATTGTCAGTAACTAACAAAAAGAAGCACTACTCTCTAGAAAGTGAGACACCACAGCATCTAGCATCTGGGAGACCTAGTAGCATACACCATTAATTGATTTCTATTTGCCATAAGCTCAAGCTGGTGCTGATCTGCCTACTGGTCATTGGCTTATGGATGCTTCAAAGATACACACACTGCTCCCTGATCCACACGCCCAACTTGCCCTGGTTAGTGCCATGATCACATTCACACCATACACCACACGAGACCCAGTCTCGCACAAAAAATAGTCAATTTATTCCAGCAAAAGAAAAAAAGGAAACACCAGACCAACTGATACGCTATGCTGAAACTAGTGTAACTTCCAATAGGGTCTTCTTAACTATGAATTATTTCCTACATTCACACATCCCTAAGTGAGCAAGAGCAACTGAGCAAAAAGAAAGAGAGAGCCACGCAGATTACTACTACCAGCTAGCCAGATCTTGAAAACCCAGATGAAAATTTTACCGGTGCCTACCGCTTAAAATCGAAAAATTTTAGCCAAATTTTCAGTTCAAAATTTGGATTTTTTTTATCAGCTGAAAATTTTGAAAATAAAGTTTGGCACAAATTTCTTTTGAATTTGACAAAATTCTTGTAAATATGAACCGGTTTCAAAATTTACCAGGGAACAGATAAATTGGCCGAAATTTTGAACTGTGCTACCAGCACACCAACAGCGGCATCAACTACAGCACGGAGGAGAAGAGGCCTCCAGTGACGAGGGGGCAGCTCAAGCGGCAGATAGTGAGGACTTTGAGCAACGTTATGGTGCCGAACGGTGACGTGGATCAGCGCGAGCAGATCGAAGGTTAAGAGGAGAACCAAGCTGCAACTAGACACCATACATGTTTTATGTTAAGTTAGATGACTGTGGTATGCGCATACGTAGTATTTCACACATATGGATGGTGCAAAGTGCTGCTAGTAATTTTTTTTTCTTCAGGATTTCTTCTCCATTAATTAGATCCTGCTGCTTGCTTCATCATTGTGTGTAGTACATCTCTCAGAGAGAAAGTTTTGTGCAAGATAACTTTGATGGCGCGTCGACAGCATCGGATGCGGCGTGACACGCATCAGACTCTTCTTCGGTGAATCTAAATGGCTGACTAAGAGAAGAGATGCATTGCAGCCTAGCTAGTTTGAAGGGGGAGGATGAGGGGAAGAAGATGCAAAAGAAAAACATCTCGAAGACTAAGGGCTGGGGAGTGGGAAGGCGATGAGACTTGGGGGTTGGAGGAGGCGGTGAGAGAAAGCTCTCTAGGTCCTGCTGTCCTGGAAGAAGAGGTTGAGAAATGCTGCTTTTCAATGGCTGTATAAACAGAAAGACCAAGAGGGAGAGGAGAGAGAATTTTTTTTATTTAATCCTTTTTTAAAAATTATTTTAAAGTTCCCCGCGAACTTTATTTCTAATTCTGACTTCTTTGGCCACGCCACCACCCATAGTGTGGCCAAACCATGTTGTCACGCCACCTATAGGGTGTGGCCAAAGCTGTCACGCAAGCCCTTGGCCGGACGCCGTGGCAGCGTGGAGGGCTTGTGTGGCATCGGTCACACCAGAACTCATGGCGTGATGAGTTATATTGTCACGTCTCGAGAGTTGGCGTGACAGTGACGACTTAGCTCCCTCGGCCCGACCAGTGGTCTTCATTCTCCCTAACCTCTTGTTCTTCCCGCCACGCCCTACTCTCCCACCGGATTCCCTCCTCTCACGGCCTCCTCCCCATCGGATGCCCTCCTCCCACCGGCCGTCCTCCACCCGTCATTGTCCTCCTCCACGCCTCTCCGCCCCAATCTTCTTCCTCCTCCGCGCCTCCCGTCGGCCCCAACGCCGGCCTCCTCCTTCATGCCTCCTCACGAGTCCCGACAGCCGGTGTCTTCCCCACGGCGGATCGAGGTAACCGGTCTCCCTCTCATAGTTGTGATACACTGATTGAATGATTATAGATTGTGTGACTGGAAGTTGTGATTGTAGATTGCGTGACTGGCCGAAATTTTCCTTTTGCTATACTGGAAGTTGTGATTGTGTGAATGTATGATTGTATATTGGGGATTTACCGTACAGAATTACTAAGTAATCACATTCATAAAAAATCATGGCCCATCCTATTTCAAATGAAAACTATCCCTCAAACTCTATTGGTTTGTGCACTCTATTGGCATTGATTCATGTCAGGAGGAACTCATAGAAACTGATTATATAGTTGTTGATTCCATTCTGAATTTAGAAGTAGCATACATGTATTATTGTAGATGCCATCATTTCAATGAATAATCTGTTCATTAGAAATCAAAATTATAGTTGGTGTTACCCGTGGTGTGATAGCCCATCCTTTTTTTTTTGGGGTGTGGGGGGTTACTATACTAGTAGCAGTAGGTTAGCAACATATATAGTGCAGCTCAGCGAGCAACAACAACACATATATATAGGTTTGATCCACATGATCCAATGGGACAAATGGTTCTTTAAATGTCATAACCCTGTTTGATACATAACTCCGTTCTATGTGAACGGGTCATGTGGGGTGACTTTAGGGTCGGACCGATCTGCCCCATGCCCACCCCTATATATAGGCTCGATCCACATGATTTAATGGGACAAACAGTTCTTTACAATTCATAACCTCGTTCGATCAATAACTCCATTCTATGTAAATGTCTCATGTGGGGCGGCAACTTCAGGTTGGACCGATCCGCCCCACGCCCACCCCTAGTTAGACGCACGTACCCGAAATGGTTATTGGGACATAGATGCCGTGTGGCTTGGTTATTGGGTGGAATGCAACATTTGTGATGTCTTGACAGCTAGGTGGCATGTAGAATTACAATGAGTTTTGAAATTATATCTAGAAGCCTGAAACATGATGTTCCGGTTAGAAACAATTGAGGTTTGTATAATTAAAATGGTCCGTCAATGTTCCAAAAGTAATCAAGTGTAATTAAAGAAATCAAATATAAGTCAAGGCGAAAATGTGACTTACCTCATTTCAATTCCAAATTTCAGAATTCCAAGAGGATAGATTTGTAATTGCTCATGTGAGAATCATGTACCACAAAAGTAATATTTTTAACTCTAGTTGGAAAAGCCCATAATACCCTTACAAAAAGATTATAAATACAAAAAAGTCTATTATACTATTAACAAATCAATGATAAGATTTAATTTATACTACCATCATATACTAACAATGTAATGTGTCGTAAAATTTATCTATTAGTCGAATATGCCGTAAAATTTCTCAAATAGATAGCATCAAATGAAGTGCAAGCCGAATACCCTGGCAAAATGCCAGTGCAGCTATGTACAAAATGAACCGCGGATATGATAGAATACCCACCTGTTTTCACTTGACCTGTCACAGCTTTTACTGACTATTACAGCTACTTCTACGATCAGCAAGTGAAAACTTCCGCTGGGGGTGGACACAGGGCGGTTCCTTGATTGAAGCGCATATAGCAGAAAAAAAAGGGCCGTGTGCGTCTTTCAGGTTCTCATGGATAGTGAATGCTCTTTGTGCTGTCTTTTTTTTTTTTTTGAAAAATGCTCTTTGTGCTGTCTTTTTTTTTTTTTGAAAACTCTTTGTGCTGTGAAAGTGACAGAAGTTCCAGATACTGCAATTCCAGGTTTTTTCTTCCTTTTTCGCCTGCGTGTATGTGAAAGGTGCACTTGCGAAGTTGCACCTTGGGATATTTGTTGTCCTATCTCGTCCAGCAGATGAACAAACTAGTGATCGAACTCTGAATTTATCAACTACAAGCTGAGTCACTGGTATCATCTCGCAAGTTATATCACATAAACCCTTCATTTCGAGATATGTATTACATATGGAAATTGACAGAACCTCTCTATTCTTCATACAAGCCAAGAACACCCAGATGAAGCAAAACCTTATCAAGCAAAGCAGCCTTTCAGCTAAAACCCTAAAGAAGATCTGAACAAAACGGGGTCGGGCGAGAGAACAAAATCTGAGAAAAAAAACATCTAGTAGAAGCATTTGTATCATGTCTTTGTACCAAGCACCATACACAGTACGCATCTGACGATGTTGCTTTGAGATTCAGTTCTAGCTCGGCTCTCTTCTGAAGCTAGTGCGATCTGCTTTGTGTCTGGGGTCAGCAGCGTTCCTCGGCACCACAATGTTGCTGATGGTCCTCACTATCTGCCGCTTGAGCTGCCCCCTCTTCAGTGGAGGCCTCTTCTCCTTTGTGCTGTAGTTGATGCCGCTGTTGCTTTGCTGGTAGTAGTACTCCATGGCTGCTCCTCTCTTCTTCTTCTTGTGTGTGCGCGTGTTGAAGGCAAGTAGTGCTTACTTGTGAAGAGGAGAGGACATGAGAAGGGAAGAAGTATTTATAGGCAAAATCATCTGTACTGTCACATTGGTTTCTTGCCGCACATGTATAAGCTGGTGTGTTTCTTTACCATTCATTGCAGGAATAAATTGACCACTTCTGGGCCGTGATGCAATGCAATCGATCAGGAATTAGTGCCCTTAAACGATTTAACGCTAGCCCTGAAAATGACTGAAACGATTGATTACTAACTAGAGGCGAGCTGGACGTGCGGATCGGGGAGGGCATCTTTGAAGCATCCGAAGACCATCGACGGTCAGCGATCGGCCAGCGATAATTCGAGCTCATGGTGATTAGAAAGCACTATTTACAAGTATAGACTTCGATCTGTGCGTGCTCATGTGCGTAACTACTTAAACAGTCTCGCCTGGACGTTTCCAACGCTTTCTGTTAAAAATATGAGTCGAATTACCCGGCCTTACCTTTGCTCTGTCAACTCTCGCTGAATGGTGTTCTTGGGTTGAAAGTTTTATTAAGGGAGAGAGTGTTGAAATAAAAGTCAATGATGATATTGGATTTTTTTTTCAAACTAAGAAGGATCGGAGACAAGGTGATCCTATGTCCCCGGTTCTTTTTAATCTTGTTGTGGACGTGCTTACCGTCTTTATCTCTAGAGCTAAAAAAAAGGGTCTTTTATCAGAAGTAGTTCCCCACTTGATTGACGATGGGTTGTCTATCTTACAGTATATTGATGACACGATTTTCTTCCTAAATAACGATTTCGAACAAGCAAAAAATTTCAAGTTTATTCTATGTGTCTTCAAACAATTATCAGGTTCAAAGATTAATTTTCATAAGAGCGATATTTTTTGTTTCGGTACTGCCAAAGAGGTTGAATCACAGTATAAGAGGTTGAATCACAGTATATTCAGTTATTTGGTTGTGAGGTAGGTACCTTTCCTTTCAGATACTTAGGTATTCTAATTCATTTCAGAAAACTAAGGAATTGTGATTGGAAAAGGGGTTGAGGATAGAGTTAACAAGAAACTTAGCTGTTGGAAAGGAAAAAATATGCCTGTTGGTGGACGATTATTACTTATTAATTTTGTTCTTAGCAGTCTGCCAATTTATATGTTATCATTTTTTTAGGTTCCTAGGAAGGTTCCCAAAAGATTAGATTTTTATCGCTCTCGTTTTTACTGGCAGAGCGATAATCATAAATGAAAATATAGGCTTGCTTAGTGGAGTTTGGTGTATTCACTTAAGGAGCAGGGCGGTCTAGGCATTTAGAACTTAGATAAAAAAATAAAAGTCTACTAGGAAAATGGTTGTTTAAATTACTTAATGAAGAAGGTGTTCGGCAATCTATGTTAAAAAGAAAATATTTGGGCGCGAAGTGTCTTTCACAGATGGTTAATAAGCCTGGAACTTCTCGTTTTTTGGCTAGGTTTAATGAAAATCAAAGATCAGTTTTTTCGTTTTGGTTTATTCCAGATTAAAAATGGAATCAAAACTAGGATTTAGGAAGATATTTGGTTATGTGACTCTCCACTGAAAAGTCAGTATCCGCTACTTTATAATGTGGTAAGGAGAAAGTACAATACAATAGCGAATATTATGAGAACGACACCTTTAAATATTTCTTTTCGTAGACCTATTATTGGGCCTAAGCTATATGAGTGGAGTGAGTTAGTTTTGAGAATTGCTAATTTACATCTGATCTCTCAAAAAGATGTTTTGTGGTGGAATTTGAATAAGTCTGGACTTTTTTCAGTACAGTCTTTCTATATGGCACTAATTGGCAGTTCTCAAGTCCCCATTAGGAACTTTTTCTGGCTAATTAAAATTCCATTAAAAGTGAAAATATTCCGATGGTATCTCAAAAGAGGGGTAGTTTTAACTAAGGATAATCAGCTCAAAAGAAATTGGAGGGGAAGCAAAAAATATTATTTTTGTATTAACGAGGAAACAATTCAACATCTTTTTATTGAGTGCCCCTTTACACGTCTTGCATGGTGGACTGTTCAATGCGCATTTAATTTATCTCCTCCTATAAGTATAGCAAACATGTTAGGAATTGGTTAGCTGGTATTCCAAAAAATTTAAAATCACAACTCCTAGTGGGAGCTAGTGCCTTATGTTGGTCTATCTGGTTATTTCGAAATGAGGTTATCTTTGACAAAAAAGATTGTCACTAATCCCTTGCAGGTTATCTTTTTGAGTGGGCACTAGCTGGGGGATTGGGCAAATTTGCTGAAACCAGCCCAGAAGGAGTCAATGTTGGTCGGAAGCGACATGTTGGAGGTAGTGGCGAAGCAAATTTTAAGCTGTCATATGTGGCAGTTTAGTCACAGGATTTGTAATGATTGAGGTTAATTTTCAGTCATTGCCTGGTTGTAAGGCTTCGAGCCAATTTTAACAGCTTTGGTTACATCGGTGCTTTAAAGTCATCAATAAAATGGACTGTGTGCATTCTGGATGCAGAGGCCACGAGAGTTTTTCTCTTCCATTATCTAAAAAATGTTGATTGTGTTCGCATATATGATGTGTCTTGTGTTTTTAAAAAAGTCGGAATAAGGTTACAAGGAATTTAATTAGAAAGATATTGTCAGTAACTAACAAAAAGAAGCACTACTCACTAGAAAGAGAGACACCACAGCATCTAGCATATGGGAGACCTAGTAGCATACACCATTAATTGATTTCTATTTGCCATAAGCTCAAGCTGGTGCTGATCTGACTACTGGTCATTGGCTCTTGGATGCTTCAAAGATACACACACACACTGCTCCCTGATCCACACGCCCAACTTGCCCTGGGTTAGTGCCTTGATCACATTCCCACCACACACCACACACCACACACCACACGAGACCCAGTCTCGCACAAAAAAAGAAAATTTATTCCTGCAGAAGAAAAAAAAGACAGCAGACCAACTGATACAATATGCTGAAACTAGTGTAACTTCCAAAAGGGTCTTCTTAACTATAAATTATTTCCTACATTCACACATCCCTAAGTGAGCAAGAGCAACTGAGCAAAAAGTAAGAGCGGAGCCACGGACTACTACTACTACCAGCCAGCCAGGATCTTGAAAATCGGTATGAAAATTTTACCGGGTCCGGTAGGGTCGGCTTGGCTTAAAATCAGAAAATTTTGACTGAAATTTTCAGATCAAAATTTGGATTTTTTTAATCGGCTGAAAATTTTGAAAAATAAAGTTTGGCACAAATTTCTACTGAATTTGACAAAATGCATGTAAATTGGAACCGGTTTCAAAATTTACTGGGGAACCGATAAAACGAAAATCACTTATAATTGGCCAAAATTTTGAACTATGTTACTAGCATAGCAACAGCGGCATCAGCTACAACACGGAGGAGAAGAGGCCTCCACTGATGAGGGGGCAGCTCAAGCGGCAGATAGTGAGGACTTTGAGCAACCTTGTGGTGCCGAACGGTGATGTCGATCAGCGCGAGCAGATCGAAGGTTAAGAGGAGAACCAAGCTGCAACTAAACACCCTACATGTTTTATGTTCAGTTAGATGATTGTGGTATGCGCATTCATAGTATTTCACACATATGGATGGTACAAAGTGCTGTTTTTTCTTCGGGATCTCTTCTCCATTAATTAGATCCTGCTGCTTGCTTCATCAGTGTGTGTAGTACATCTCTCAGAGAGAAAGTTTTGTGTAAGATAACTTTGATGGCGCGTCGACAGCACCGGATGCGGCGCGACATGCATCAGACTCTTCTCCAGCGAATCTTAATGGCTGACTAAGAGAAGAGAGGGACTACAGCCTAGCTAGTTTGAAGGGGGAGGATGAGGGGAAGAAGATGCAAAAGAAAAACATCTAGAAGACTAAGGGCTGGGGAATGGGAAGGCGATGCAACTTGGAGGTTGGAGGAGGCGGTGAGAGAAAGCTCTCTAGGTCATGCTGTCCTAGAAGAAGAGGTGGAGAAATGCTACTTTTCAATGGCTGTATAAATAGGAAGACCAAGAGGGAGAGCAGAGAAATTTTTTTATTTAATCATTTTTTAAAAAATATTTTAAAGTTAATCCCTCGCGAACTTTATTTCTAATTCAAACCCTTTTGGCCACGCCACCACCCGTGGCGTGGCTAAATTGTGATGTCACGTCACCTATAGTGACGTGGCCAAAGCTACCATGCTAGCCCTTGGTTGGGCGTCGTGCCAGCGTGGAGAGCTTACGTGGCATCGGTCTCGTCGGAACTCATGGCGTGATGAGTTATATTGTCATGACTCGAGAGTTGGCGTGATAGTGGCGACTTAGCTCTCTCGGCCCGACGGTAGGTCTTCATTCTCCCCAACATCCCGTGCCACCCTCCTCCCATTCCTCCCGCTGTGTGTTATCCATCCGCCGCTGGCCCTACTCCCCCTACCGAATTCCCTCGTCCCACCAGTCCTCCCCCCCCCGCCGGACACCCTATTCCCACCGGCCGTCCTCCACCCGCCGGTTGTCCTCCCTCCGCGCCCCCGTCGGCTATCCTCCCACTGCGCCTCCCGTCGGCCCCGACGCCGACTTCCTCCTCCGCGCCTCCTGCCGGCCCCGACGCCGGCCTCCTCCCTGCGCCTCCTCACGAGTCCCGGCTGCCCCTAGGGTGTCCTACGGCTCCCAGCGTCGACGTCTTCCCCGTGGCAGATCGTGGTAACTGGTCTCCCTCTCATAGTTGTGATACATTGATTGTATGATTGTGTGACTGGAAGTTGTGATTGTAGATTGTGTGACTAGCCGAAATTTTGCTTTTGCTATACTAGAAGTTGTGATTGTATGAATGTATGATTGTAGATTGTGGATTGTTGATTAGGGATTTACCACACAGAATTACTAAGTAATCACATTCATAAAAAATCATGGCCCACACCAATCAGTAGAACAGAATAACAAGATTCATAAAAAATCATGGTCCACCCTATGTCAAATGAAAAACATCCCTCAAACTCTATTGGTTTGTGCACTCTATTGGCATTGATTCATGTCAGGAGGAACTCATAGCAACCGATTATATAATTGTTGATTCCATTCTGAATTCAGAAGTAGCATACATGTATTATTGTAGATGCCATCATTTCAATGAACAATCTGTTCATTCTTGGGTAAATAAACTTGCGGTTTGTGTAACACCGAGTACAAAGCGGTAAATAAATTTGGTGTCAGTTTAACAGTTGTTAGTTTCCTACCATGTGTAATCCATTTCTAATGCACAATGTATTTAGTTTTTCCCGAATTATGAAAAGACCTATATTTAAATCAAAATTATTGTTGGCGTTACCCGTGGCGTGATAGCCTTTCCTTTTTTGGGGTGTTGTAGGGGGGGGGGCGTTACTATTCTAGTAGCAGCAGGTCAGCAACATGTATAGTGCAGCTCAGCGAGCAACAACAACATGTATATATAGGTTCGATCCACATGATCCAATGGGACAAATGGTTCTTTAAAGGTCATAACCCTGTTTGATCCATAACTCTGTTCTATGTAAATGGGTCATGTGTGGCGACTTCAGGGTCGGACCGATCCGCCCCACGCCCACCCCTATATATAGGTTCGATCCACATGATTTAATGGGACAGACAATTCTTTACAATTAATAACCTCGTTCGATCAATAACTCCATTCTATATAAATATCTCATGTGGGGCGGCAACTTTAGGTCGGACCGATCCGCTCCACACCCACCCCTAGTTAGACACACGTACCCGAAATGGTTATTGGGACATAGATGCCGTGTGGCCTTGTTATTGGGTGGATTGGAACATTTGAGATGTCCTTGCAGCTAGGTGGCATATAGAATTCACAGTGAGTTTTGACATTATATCTAGAAGCCTGAAACATGATGTTCCGGTTAGAAACAATTGAGGTTTGTATAATTGAAATGGCCCGTCAACATTCTAAAAGTAATCAAGTGTAAGTAAAAAAAATCGAATATAGGCTGAAGGCAAAAAAAATGTGACTTACCTCATTTCTAAATTCTAAATTTCTCGAACGAGTCGTTTGTGGCACTCTGAGCATGTAACTCTGGCGTACCCAGGAGCGGTCACAAACACGTGGTTTGGTCGATCTCGAGAATGGGATCTCGAGCGTACCTGAGCACGTGGATCTAGGATAGTGTAGGTTTGCACTCAGAGGCAAGCTCTGAGTGGTCTCAAACACGTGGTTTGGGCGGTCTCGAGAACGGGATCTCGAGCGTGACTGAGCACGAGAGACTCAGATAGTGTAGGATTTGGATCTTTTTGCCTCTCATTATTTCTTGGTGTTATTCGTTCACTATGTATAGCCTAACTGTAAGGACCTACCTCGAGTTGCACCAGGAGAGATCTCCCAGGACCTCCTAGGAGGTCCGATAGGACCACCTGGAGGTCTGGGAGGTCCTCCAAGACCACCCGAGGAGGTCTGCCTCTGTGCTCACTGAGCTAGTCCCATGATCAGTCCTGTTAGCTCGCACAGACATACATTGGTGTGATCAATTCCATACAACAAGCTAAAGAAGAAGCAAATGACAACTTAACATATATTACCAAAGACCTTTCGGTCAAGCTTCTTACAGGGGTTTGCCACATGGGCTTACAACAAAAGAAGTCTTTTCAAGCGAAAATAAAACACAAAAGCACAGAGCCAACCGATCAGCCCACAGGCTATCGAGTGGAGGACGTCCCCTAGCACGCAAAGCCTCCAAAGACCTCTTCTTCACAGAGCTTTGAGCTCCCTGGAACTCCATAATCTGCTGGTTAAAACAGATGGCACAAGCCATGAGTACTTTGAATGTACTTAGCAAGCCGTGGGGAAACAAGTATGCAAATAATATTCATGCAAGGCTTGCCAAAAGAGAGCTGTAAGGTTAGTTTGCAGAAAGCAACATTGATTGGAAATACACTTAATAGATTGTAAGGCATAAGTTGAAAGATAATACAGAAGTAACAAGTTCTCTTGAAAACCAACTATGAACACCCATTTACAGCACAGACCACCTCGAGGACCACCCAAGACCTCTCTGGAGGACCCACTCCAAAAATCCACAAGATCACCCTAGAGCTCCACGACCACCCCAGAGCATCCACTCTGGAGCACCTTGGACCACTCTAGGGCTCTCAAGACCAACCTCTTTTTAAAAAGTCTACCCCTCGTTCGAAATCTCCGGACGTGTCCATAACCGAGGACACGGTTATTCAAATAGATTTAAACTCTATAGAGGTGTACAATTTTACCCACATGAGATAATCATCTTATACTGTCCGCTCACACACTTCTAAGGTGTGCGACTAAGAGATTATCATAAGGCCTTTACAAAGTTCCGCTCTGAATCAGTTATGCCCGCTAAGGTTTCGCCATCCTAGGGTGCGTATAGCAAAGCCTGTGGCCCCCTCTTGCGCCGTTCGCAGCCACAACAGAACCGAACCAGAACTTCACTAATTAGTTGGACAGGTCCACCCCATCTTGGACATGTGGTTGCACGATATGGCTGTGAGACCCCCTGTGGTATTTAGCTTGTAATGCTTAGTCTTCCATTTGACCCTAGCATCACAAACAAAATATCACGTGCCTTGGAAAAATGTGCACATCCCAGAAGTGCTGTACACACACCCTTTTACAAAGTCATGCATCAATTCCATTCAAGCACAGAACCAAAGCAAGACTAGATTAACAAAACGCATACATAATAGGGTATTACAGCAAGGGCCAACCGGCCACAAATTAAGCTAAAAAGAATAAATAACAGCGGAAGCAAAATGCCATAAGATGGCGATAGACAAAAAGCCGCAGTTTGCCTTTAAGCCCACAAGGCAACTGACCGGGCCGCCAACCTAGTCGTCCAACACGAAGTCTAAATCACAAAAGTGAATCCCTTGGGGATCGACCTCCTCTACACAAGTTAAGCAAAGAAAATGAGTACAAAAATGTACTCGCAAGACTTACAAGTAACAGCCTATACATAGCTACATGCAAGCTTTCTCAATGGAGTAGGCTGTAGGTTTATTTTCAGCATAAAGCAATTTTCATTTGCAATAAGGTAATAACTTGAAAGCAGTTTTTGCAATCTGTTTTTAAGTTCAAATAACAGCTAGACAACAACAATAACAATAGATAGATGACAACAACAACCTGGAAGTGACTAACCCATTAGCCACCACAACAATAGCATGAATTTCCCGTTCATACCAACCAACATCAAGTTTTAATTAAAGGTTATAGTCTAATTCTTGCGGGAAATAACCAAGCTTGTCCATATCCTAGGACGAGGCTATTCGAATAGTTTGAACCCTGCAGGGGTGTACCAATGTACCCACACATGAGACCACCCTTTTCGCCAAGCTATTTAGCACACTTCCTTTGGTATGCCGGCACAGTTAATCTTACATGACACTTTCCAATGGAATGTATTAACTACGAGTCGCCCACATGGGAATAATACATCCCCATACGTTGATACGGAGTCATCAAAGATGTTCACCCCCTTATAAAGGATGGTGCTCCTTGCAGTGGATAACGCTCCACCACTACTCACCCAAAACACTTAACACCTGTTTCTTTTTCAACACAACACACGCACACATCCACCATGCGACTCGGAATTAACACACACCAAAGTACTAAGTCAAGAGAGGTTCCATATCGCCCTCGTGTGGTTAGCATGCAAAAGTGCTTGGATCAATGGCGCAAGTAATTCGGTCCTTGTTGACTCGGGCATCATTCCAGTCACACCAAACAACCACACCAACAAACCAATACGCCCAAGTCTAAAACAATTTTATTTTCAGTTTTAGATTTACAAAGTAACAAAGCACAAAGTTCTGGACATATGGAATAATAATTAGATTTGTGTGATCAAGATCATCGACTAAGTCGATGACCGCCCAATACTACCGATAGCTAAGCATGACTAAGCAACATTAACTCGTCAACTACTAAGTGACAAGAGCTCATCCAACGAACCACAATCACAGCAAGATAATCCTAGGCTTAGTAATAGAGGATAAACATTTACCTACAGATTATGCAACTAGAGGATCAACTAATCGAATCATAATTTAACAACAAAATAGAGCATGCAATACATACACTTTGTAAACAATATAATTAGACTTTGAAATAATGGGATTAGTATGATCAAATTGCTTGCCTTTTTGGAGATACTCAATATTCTGCATAGGATTACTTTCGCAATCAACGGACTCGTCGGCACCTGACGAAAAGAACCGATAAGAACGAAGAACACCGAAAAGACTCAAAAATCAACTTCCACCAAAAGCTCTGAAATTTTTACAGAAGGTAGAGAATGATTTTTAAGGAATTTAGCAATAAGAACCAATTGATTTGGATTCTCAATGCAAAAGTTATGTCCAAAACAAATCTGGCCGGCTGAAAAAATGATGGGAAATTCACTTCGGTTACTATTCATCCAAAATTAAATTTTTGGCACAAATTTCCAGAGAGGTGTTGCACCTAAAATTTTTATGGTAAATAAAGCACCACATGAGATGAACAACACAATTTGATTCACCTCATTTGGAGCTAGGATGCATTTTCTATGATTTTTCAAAGACCTGAAAAAGGTGCACAAGTTAAATGCAGTTACAAAACTTTTAAAAATAGTAGCATGCCTAAAACCTATTTTAAAAATAAGCTTACTAACAGAGGAAACCAACAAAGTTGATTTCACTCAAAAAGGAGCTACAGATAATTGCTTATGCATTTTTCAAGTTAAATGAATTTTTAATGCAACAATTAAAGCTAAACTAATTTTAAATCTATTAACAGATTTTTCTGGAGCAAAACTAAGCTTAAAACCATTTTTAGATTAAAGCTTAGTTAAAACCAGAACTAAGAAAATTTGAATCAACCGAAAAGGAGTTAAAAGGAATAAGTTATGCAATTTTAAAGTTTAATGCAATTTTCAGTTAACAAATAAAACTTACCGGGTTTTTAGAGAACACAACCGAAAAGGAAAAGCATGGGCCGTTGAGATCAAATCCAACAGCCCACGCCAAGATCGCAAAGACAACCACATTACGCTTCCACGCTCCAAAACAAAACAAACCGATAGATCAAGATCCAACGGTCCACGTTGATTGAAGTTCAGATGGTCCGAACGTTCAAACAATTGTGGGCCGTTGATATAAGAACAGAGGGCTGAGATTGAAGTGGGGTTCGGACGGTCTGAACGTTCACTTCAATCTGAGCCGCAGATCTGAAATTGAACGGCTCACAAGGACTGAGCCGATCTGGGTGGTCCGAACGTTCATTCAGACTGGTAGTTGATCAAAATCAATGGTCCGAGTGGGCTAGGTTTATGCGCCGCAGCGCAAGGCGCACTTTCATGCGCCGGGCCCTTGTCGATGGTCATTAAGCCACACTTACAGCGCTTTAAATGCACAGGTGAATAAAGGCGGGCCCACGAACCAGAGAGACAATTAAGAGATTAAAGACGGCCATTAAATGTTAAGCCAATGATTAACACTGATTAACTAATGATTAGCAATTATGACCGAATCTAAGCCTTAATGACGGCGACCGAGAGCGGTTAAAGCTTATGGGCCCACCCGATAGCGACTCAAGGCTTATTTACAAACTGCCATTAAAGGTTAAGCACCGATTACAAAGGATTTAATCAATGATTAGCGTTTAATGACCGGGATCAATGTCCTAACGACAACGCTACAGTGCGCTGTTGTCCGACAAAAATCCCGACGCGCTCCAGAGCTTGTTGCCGGCGGTGAGGACCTCGCCGGTGCAAACCAAAGGCACCACTAGGTCTGCAATAGCTTTGCGCACACATTGGTGGCCTTCTCGACGACGGTGGCGGTCTAGAACGCCGGCGAGCCGTAGAAGAGCGGAGGTGACCAACATGGCCAAACCCGAAAAGCAAAAAGAGCTCCGCATTGTTCAAGTAAGCGAGTGCCACTACTTCTAGGGGGCTACCAAGATGCTACCTGAAGGATGCGGAGGCACAGAGGTGGTCGGAGTAGCTCCGGCGACGAGGAGCAGCGCCGACACCGAAGGAGATGAAGTGAAGATGGCGGCCTGAGCAAAAAGAACACCAACGGAAGGTAAGGTTAGCTCCACAAGGGCTCACAGAGGGTCCATGAGCAAGGAATTGAGGAACTAAGGCCTTACCGAAGCTGAGGACGAAGACGAAGAGCTGCGGCCGAAAAAGGGGGAAACTCCAAAATTAGTTGCTTCCTGTTGAGGCAAACCAAAATTGGATTAGGGGTTTTACTCTAGGTGATTAGAGGAACAAGCTGGAGCAAAAGATTGAGCAAGGGAGCCACTGGAACACCAAAAACGATGAAGCTCGCTTGCGGCCGTCAATGGCGGATTTAGGGTTTTGTGAATTGAGCGCAACCAAGCACAGAGGAGCAAAGGCAAAGCTCAAGGGTGTTAAAAGAAAGCTGAGGGAGGGCTCAGTGGCTACTTATAGCCGAGAGAGACAAAGAGTGAGCAACGACAACTATCAAAGATGAGCTCGGGTCAAAGCTGCTGCCATGAGCCAAGGGGATGGGAGCAAGTGAAGAGGAGACTTTGAGGGCAATACTGGCAAGCATTAAATGCTAAGAGCCGTTGCAGGACAAGGGGGAAGGGACTGGGCACTGCTCTCCCACGCTGCACACACCATGGCGCGCTGGCGCGAGGAAGGGGATGACCAGGAGATGATGGGGTCCACCGGTCAGAGAGAAAAGGGCAAAGCAGCTCAGGTCAAAGGGATTGAATGGGTTGAACCCAACCCAAACAGCGCTGACCCAAAGCAACCGACGGTTAGATCGAAGATGGACGGCTACGATTTAACCTAACGTTTGGAGGCTCCAAACGCTCAAGTCAATCGTGGCCCTCCGATTAGATTTGGACGGTTGAGATCGAGAGATCCATTCAGGCGGTCGAACGTTCACTTGAACGTGGGCCGTCTGATGGAAATCTAATGGCTGATAGCCCACGCGCCAACTTGAACGCACCAGGTGCAATTAGGCGGTTAGGCTGGACCACGAAAGAGGGTTGGGCTCGAGTCAGACTCGAGTCCAACAGAGGTTGACTAGGGTTTTGAATTAGTTGAAAACTTGGAGGAATTTTTAGAGATAGCAAACTAACTCAAAAAATTCTGAAATTTTGACTAGAGGTTCTTAGCTCCAGGATAAACCTTGTATAAATTTCCCAGAGATTTTTATGCACAGCATTTTTCTCCAGAAATTTAACAAAGCTTGTTCTAGGGTTTGACCAAGAGTCAAACTGGTTTGACTGCCTCTTAAAAATTATCAAATAATTTCTAAAAATTATGAAATTTTTCAAAGGGGTCACACAGCATCCCTAGAACCAAGGAAAAATATTTCCAGGGGTTGAACACAAGATTCTCAACAAGGTGGTTATGACTTTATTCAATTGGAGATTTTGGTTTTTGATTTCCCATAATCCTTTACAAGAATTACAGAAAAGTTCAAAAACTTCAAGATGCAAGAAAAGTTTTAATTTCTACACATTTTCTTACATTTGAAGCATATACCCATATTTGGGATGTTACAATGGCCCAGGTCAATGGCTCACAAGGTTAAGTCCTTAATCGGCCGCTCAGGCGAGACTTACCACGACCCAATGTGACTCCACTGGGGACTAGCACCTCGAGCACCCACTACTCACCACTAGCCTTCTCGCCCGAGCATAAAACAGTTTTGAGGTTCTTACCGGCCACTGGACCTCCCAGTCCTGGCACAACAACAATTAACAGAGGTGGCAAAACCATGGTTCCATAGTTCATTAAGCAAGTTTAACATTGTTAGGTTCAACCCAGCCAGAGGACCACCCAGCCCTTGGCACAACAAATTTTAGTTGCAAGGCAACAAATGTAAATAGCTCACACACGTACACACTTCATATTAATCACCTACACTGATTGCTACTACACAAGCCACAACCAGTGCGCTGGGGGTAAACTAACGTTGAAGACTCTTGGTGAGACCAACGTCTATAAGAGCAGGGCTAAGCAAACATGATACCCAGGTTGGCAATAACAATAAGAGACCAACTAATAGTACCCATCCTAAGGTGTCCACGGAAAACATGTCAACATGTCTGGCGCAAATATTCAAGGAGGCATAAACTCAAGTAGGGAAGTAATTATGCCCAAAACCAGTTTTATACAACTAGCAATGCAAGTTTATTAAAACGAAATACTTTTGCAGAAATAGGTTCAAGATGATCAAAGGTCCACGACTTGCCTCTGTTGATGAGAAAAGCTTCGGTTGAGATAGCTGGATCCTCGAACTCCTCAGCAACAACTGGGATCTACACGTTAGCAAAGAAGCCAAATAAACAAAGAAACTCCAAGAAATCCAAAAGAACTTACTTAAAGCCAAAAGAGATGAGGTCCACTGAGAGGGGGAGGTCCGAGAGGGAGGTCCACCGGGAGGGAGGCCCAAACCCAAAGGAGGTCCGAACCAAAGGGGCTTGGAGAGCTCACTAGGACAGGGAGAAATGTGAAGGGGGAAGTTTGAGTGAAGAACAAGGAAGAAGTGGTCGCTCTGGGTGCTCTATTTGTAGAGGAAGGAGAAATAGAGCACCACCAAGATGGAGCGACCAGATTCAAGGTAACAGGGTGATGGTACACTGCTAGCAGGTACGAAAAGTACCGGAGCAGGTAAGAGAGGTGACAAAATGGTCAAAGGTGGTGGCAACAGCATTTAATGCGCACAGACTTTTGTATTACAAGTGATGTGACAAGAGGTAGAAAAGGTACTAACAGGACTGACAAGTGGGGTCAGTTAAAACCCCCAAAGAGGAGGTCCTGTAGGAGTCAAAAGAGGAGGTCGAAGGTGAGGTCGTGACCTATGAGGGAGGTCTGACCGCAAAGGGTGGTCTTTGCAAAAAGACCAAGGGTCGTGACCTATGAGGGAGGTCTGACCGCAAAGGTGGTCTTTGCAAAAAGACCAAGGGTCGTGACCTCAAGGGGAGGTCTGACCGCAAAGGTGGCCTTTGCAAAAAAGACCACGGGGAGGTCCTAGGGACAAGGAGGCTCAAGGGAGGAGGAGGTCCAAAGGGAAAAGGAGGTCCGGAGGACTAGGGGATAGTCCTGAAGACAAGGAGGTCTTAAGGATAGGAGGTCCTAACTAAAAGGGAAGGTTGTGACCAAGAAGTGGTCATAACCAACAGAGAGGTCTAAACCCAAAGGGGAGGTCTAAACCACAAAGCAGGTCTAAACCAAAGGGAAGGTCTTGACCAACCGAGGGGTCTACACTCAAAGGAGAGGTCTAAGCACAAAGAGGAGGTCCAGACCAGTAGAGAGGTCTAAACACAAAAGGGAATCCAGGCCCCACAGGAGGTCTAAATCACAAGGAGATCTAAACCTCATAGGAGGTCTAAATCACAAGGAGATCTAAACCTCATAGGAGGTCTAAATCACAAAGAGATAGCCGAGGGAGACACGGGGCGAGCAGAGAAGGGGAGAGAGAACACTAGAGCTCAAGCAAATCTCCAAATAAAACCAAACTCGGAACAACCAGCAAGGAACAGGAATAAATAGCAAGAAACGGGCTCTCAAGAGAGGGGCTCGACTCGTTGGGAGGAGGTCCAACGGGTCGGGAGGAGATCCAGCCACGAGGGTGGTCTTTATAAAAAGACCAGCAAAGACTGAGAGGGTGGTCTTTGCAAAAAGGACCCAAAAAGGTGGTCTTTGCAAAAAGACTAGTCGCGACCAACAGGGAAGTTGTGACTCAAGAGGGAGGTCGTGACCAATGGGAGGTCATGACCCAAGGGGGTGGTCTTTGCAAAAAGACCAAGAGAGGTCCTGAGGGCAAAAGGTCGAAGGCACGGCGAAGCAGGGCTGTCCGATTTGAATCGGGCGGTCCACAAGGAAGTGGAACGTTCAGACCAGCCGAACGCTACACTCGATCGGACCATCCAAAAAGGATCGGACGGTCCACGAGTGGGAAGGGCGCGAGGCTGGTTCGGACCGCGTGAAGGGAAAGGGAGGTCCGAACCCAAAAAGGAGATCCAACGGAGGAGATCCGAAGGGGACGTCCTGAACGGTCAAGATCAAACGAGGGGAGGTCCTGACGGTTAGATCAAAACCAAGGGAGGTCCTGACGGTCAGATCAAAATCAAGGGAGCGGAGCGATAGCAAGGAAAACGTGGGGAAGGCTGGGGCCGCCAGATCTCGATTGAACAGGGCAAAGCGATTGGGTCGTCCAACACAGATCGAACGGTACAAAAGCGATAAAGGTCTGGATCAAGCGGAAGGCTCGAACGGACGCGAGGGAGGTCCCAACGGTTAAGATGAACACAAGGGAGGTCTTCAACGGTCAGGATAAACACAAGGGAGATCCCAACGGTTAAGATGAAAACAAGGGAGGTCTCAACGGTCAGGATAAACACAAGGGAGATCCCGACGGTTAAGATGAACACAAGGGTGGTCTCTACGGTCAGGATCAGAACAAAGGGAGGTCTTGACGGTTAAGATCTCTCAAGGGGAGGTCCTAACGGTCACGATCAGAACAAAAGGAGGTCCTGACGGTTAAGATCTCTCAAGGGGAGGTCCTAACACCAAGTTCACAAAAGGGAGCGAGCGATAGTGAGGAAAAGCGCTGGAAGGTGGAGCCGCGGATCTCGATCGAACGGAGCCAAACAGTTGGGATGTTCGGACTGAGCGAACATTCCAACAAGAACAAGCCATCCAACACAGATCGGATGGTTCACAAGCGATAGAGGAACGGCGCAACCATGATAGGAGAGCGGTGCAACCGCGATAGGAGAACGGTACCATCGCGATAGAAGAGCGGTGCAACCGCGATAGGATCTGGAGCAAGCGGTAGCACCGAAGGAACACGGGGGAAAAACCAAAGGAACTAGAGGGAGGTCCCAGTGAAAGCTGAGAAGGTCCATTTGAACCCAAGAGGGTTCAAATGAACTAAGGGACGTTCAAATGAACACGAGGGGGCTCCAAATGAACCCGAGAAGGTTCAAATGAGCTCAGAGAGACCCAAATGAACCCGAGGGGTTCAAATGGGCAGGAGGAGGTCCAACTAAATACTAGGAGGTCCGATTGGACACGGGGAGGTCCAATTGGACACAAGGAGGTCCAATCGAACAGAGGGTGAAAGAAGATTAAACAAGAGAGGGATCTAGACGGGAATTCAACCCAAATGAGGATTTTGGAGATCAAGGATATTTGGAACACAAGCATGAGCTTTGGAACGGCTCGGGGGTGGTTGTGACCTAAAAGGGGAGGTCAAAACCAAAGGTAAGTTCAACAAAAGAAGAAAGTCTAAACCTCAAAGAGATTCAAACCAACAAAAGGGGGGGGGCTGGACTAAAGGAAGTCCAAACAAAAGATATAAGGAAAGGTCCAGAGAGCAAAGGAGGTTTGAACCTACAAGGAGATCCAAACGAAGGAAGGTTTGGACCCTTAGATCCGAACGAAGGAAGGTCTGAACAGAGAGAGATCTAGAGATGTCCAGCGAAAGGAAGATTCTGGACATAGGGGAATGTCCAGCAAGAGGAGGGTCTAGAGGAAGAGAAGCCAGCCCGGAGAACACACAAGGCAAACCGAGAAAAGGGGCTAAAATCCAAAGAACAACAACAACTCCGGATCGACCAAAAAGGATTAATTGAAGTTTAATTAGTTCAAGTTAATTCTCCAAATTTCCAAAGTCTTCAAGTTAAGCTTGAGCAATTCAACAAAACCGAATGGTTACTTTTATTTTGAAATCTTTTCAAAACTCTAGACAAACGGGACGTTACACTAACACACCTCAATCAAGGGTATCTCTTTGACATTCATTGTCAAACAACCCGAAAACTTTAGTTTACAAGACCTAATGTTCCATGATTACTATAAACCATCATGCTAGTTACTGTAAATACAATGAAGTACTATCACTGAAAGCATCTAGGCCCCTAAAAATTGTTTTGGTAATTAATGATAATATGTGAATATGGGATTAACATGCTTATTGAGTATTTACAAGGTTAAATCCCATTGGTGAACGTATAGATGCAAAGTGGCATGTAAATGGACTACATGAAGATCTTTTGGCTAAAAGACAAGGTACAAGTAGTCTAGAATCCTTTTTCTATTTTACCGGTCTTAGGAGTTTTGGTTGGAAGACCGGATTATAGGATAAATACCGTACTATTAAGAGGGATCATGGCTAGTAGCTTGATAGCATATTCTTGTGCCATATGGATCAACTTAGGATCATGCATGCATTTGAATTTAAACTTGAAAAGTATTAAGTGCTTCTGTCCAAAATCGGTAGTCTGCTTGATTATAATCATGGTCGTATCGCTTGGTCTTGATATGACCGGACTTTACTTGGCGGTAGTACCAGTATTTTGAAGGAACGACCAACTAAGTGCTCAAGCGGGCGATGGCTCCTTGAGCGGTCGTATCGCATGGCGATCATTCGAATTTTAGTTGGCGGTTCAAGAAAACCGAAGCGATGTATTTTGCCTCGAGAATCTCTCATGGAAATCGGTCGTATCGCTTCGTGACAATCGGTCGTACTGGATGTCGATCGCATCAAATTTGTGAGGCGGTTCAATAAAAGCAGAACAAGTGTAAATCTGCTCAAAAACTCAATCTAGAAATCGACGTTCGCGCTTGGAGCAGTCGTGCGCTTTATGGTCATTCCGTTTTTAATATGGCGGTACAAAAATTCCAGAATGATTGTAATCTTCAGCAAATTGTGAAACCCTACTTTTGGTCGTACCGCTCGTTAAAACGGAACGATAGGGAGTTCAGACGTCGCTTGTTTGCTGCGGTCTTCCATTGGGTCAACCAACGGCTAGTTTATTTATTTTTAGTATCTGTTCTAGCCGTTAAGCGTGCTCGATCGAAAGTCGCGGTCGCATCAGCTCACCGAATCATGGGTCATTCCGATTTTCGCTGAAGAGTTGGGGTTCGTCCCCAACGGTCATAATTGTTGGTGGGGGCTATAAATACCCCCAACTGCTCTTGTACAGGCTGCTAGTGCCAATTTGACGTCTATAGAGCCTTGAGAGCCTTGTGCATTCACTCAACACTCAAAACACTCTAGTGCATTCATTGTGAGCTTGTTGAGATTCATTCAAGTGCATTCATACTCCTAGTTGATCCATTTGCACTTGAGTGCCATCAAGTGAAGACCATTAGTCTATTACTCTTGGAGTGTTGCCGCACTCCTAGACGGTTTGGTGGTGGAGCACGGTGATCTCTTCAAAGAAGATTGTGAAGAGGCTCAGTGTAAGCTTGTGAGTGGTTCGGTGTTCACCATCTCCGGAGCGGAGGAAGAACAACCATAGTGAATCGAGGAAGGCTTAATTGTGGAGCCGCTTGAGGTGTCAAGCTTCCTCAACAGGACTAGTGAAGACCTAAAGTCTTGATACCACAGGAAAAACATCGTCGTGTCCTTGTGGTTATTTCTAGTCTTTACTTTCCACATTTATATTTCTAGCTTGTTTATTGTGATTGAATTGCTTAGCTAGAAGTATAATTTGTTTAGACTAAGTTATTTATTGACTAAAATTGTTAAATTGTTAAAAATTTAAAAACCTCCTATTCACCCCCCCTCTAGTCGGTTATCATTGATCCTATAATCACAGTCAAAAACACATAGGAAACAAGCTGTAATTAACCATACATTTGTACGTTCAAACTGCTACCATGTGTGAACTGAAACGTAGCTTTTGTGAAGTACTTTGTTGATTGTGATATTTCGTACTTGTGGTAATTCGTACATATGTCATGAAGTACTGACTTTGGAATATCTTGTTTGCATTGTTGGATGTAGATGGATAAAGTGGTACGTGTATTTACCGGTGGGCCGATTAGCCAAACCGATAGTGCTATCGACTTTGGTGGCATGGAAGTGACCGCTACTATGTTTCGCGAATGACCAGGCTTTCAGACTTTCATACTAGTATCTTTTTTTGGTTAACCTTGTAGATGGTTCGCTGTCGATGTTGGCTATTGGCCGCAAAAATGAACTACGTGGCGGCGGAGGGAGAAGTTGTGCAACCTGTCTCAGCTCGGAGTGGCTCCTCGCGTGCTACAACATCAGGCGCGGTGACATCCGCTTCAGAGGCACAAGATGAGGACGAGGAGGAAGATGAGCAGCATGACGAAGAGGACGAGGAGGAGGACGATGAGGACATGCATGCCAGGCTTCCCGATGCCCGACGAGCTGGTCCTCTAGCACCTTCTTGATGCCCCGACCCCCACGCAGCCGACTCAGGGCACACCTCCACGCCGTAAATGCCATGATCACGTGGACATCAGTTCGGTAAACGTCGCGGAGGGCATGTGAGTCCAACATCCAGCGGAGAGGTTCACACCGGGAACGGGTGCGCACTGAAAGCTCAAGTGATGCGATGAATGGGTGTATGCATGTCTGTAAAATTCAATGAAATGAAATGACTCTGTTGAGATGACTATGTTCAAATGAAATGAGATGACTCTGTTTGAATAAAATGATTGCATGAAATTATTTTTCTGAGTTGATATATGAGATGATTGATGCATGGTTCATGTTGAATGAAATGAGATGATTGATGGATGAACTTATTGCATTAACTGTTGTTTGAATGAAATGATCCATAGATGTCTCTTTTCTGATTACAGAGGTGCTATCATGCCAATATACATGGCGTGACACAACAGTCCTGTCACGCTGGGATACATGGCGTGATAGGACTTACCACCAGAGCGGTTTTGGCAACCCCTCTAGAATGGCCAAAAAACTAGGCATGGCAACACGGTTGTGTCACGCCAAGATCCATGGCGTGACAAAGCAGTCCTATCATGCCATGGATCTCGACGTGACACAGAAGCACTGTCACGCTGGGACTACTTTGTCACGCCATTGATCTCGGTGTGACACAGAAGCACAGTCACGCTAGGATAAATGGCGTGACAAGACTTAGCGCCGAAGCGCTTGACGTTCTTTTCGAACCCCTCTGGAATGGCAAGTAACATGGCATGGCAGTACGGTTTTGCCACGCCAAGGATAGTGGCGTGACAAGATAGGACTTAACACCACAGCACTAGACGTTCTCGCAACCTCTCTAGAATGGATCAAACCCTAGCGTGGCACAATGATTAGGCCACGCCATGACTCCACGATGCCACGATGAAGGAGGAGGAGTCCGAGGAGGAGGCTAGGCGCAGAGACGGAGGAGGAGATGGTGGCGGTCGGGAATAGTGCCAGCCGCAGAGGAGGATGTGGTGGCTGGGCACGGAGATGGAGGAGGAGGAGGTGGCGACAGCGGCAATGGTGCTGAGCGTGAAGGTGGCGAGGCATGGGACTGGCATGGGAGGCGACAGGGCGAGGCTGTGTGGAGCGACGGAGGTAGGGCGGCGGGTGTTGCCACACAGGGGGAGAAAAGGGAGGCGGCAGGAGGACTGGAGGAGGGAGGAGGTGAAAATGAAGAGAAAGATGAAGAAAGAAGAAGGGCACGGGCGCACAGTTGATAGAAAAGAAAAAAGGAGGAAAATAAAAAAAGTAAAAAGAAATGGAGGAAATAAAGAGAGAGAGAAAAGAAGGAAAATATATGTATTTTTGAATTCTACACATTTTTTTGGATTTGTTTTGAATTTGTTTTGATTTTTTTTTAAAAAATTTCGGGCTAAACGAGCCGGCCACAGCCCGTCGGTCCGACCATGCCCAGACCGGCCCGAGGCACCAGCGCGTCGTGCATGTGTTGAGACCTCGGCCCATGGGCTGGCACGACACGACCCGATTAGCTGGCAGGTCTTATCGCGCCATGCCGGGCCGGGCGCCTATTTGGACACCACTAAATACCACCGGTGTTCAAGTTTGCAAGTGCATCTTTTTCCAGCGGGGATAAGTGCAACTACATTGGATAAGTGCAACTGTAGTCTGCACATGTCTCAAACCCGTGACATTTTGGCATCCACGTCCGTTTATCAGCATTTTAATTTTTAACCCATCTTTGCATGGAGAATGCTTCTTTTACAATTGATTGGCCGCCATGGCCACATCATCCCTGTGTATTTCCCTCCTTGCGCTGTCGTGTACACACCAACGCATTGGGAGGATCTATAGTATCGTGGCATTAGGAGCGATCTCTACTGTCTGATCAAAAATCGAACCGTCCATATCAATATGGGATTTTTCACTCTTAGCATAACATGATAAATATCTATGGGCCCTTCGATGTGGTCGGATAAAGGAGGTGCATGTCCATGCCACAAGTGGTCGAAGAGTCAAGAAAATATTGAACAATCCATGGATGACAAATATCTCCCCTGGAGTTTGGCCAGATATCGTGAGGCAAACGGAGAATACACAAGTAGGTCATTTAGTCCGACTAGGTACGAACTGGTCGTATGAAGATACTGACTGGTCGTGAGCTAATCGTACATGATCACTAAGAGGTCGATGAACTGGTTGTAAGGTGTTACGAACTGGTTGTGACTAGAAGCGAATTGGTCATATGGAGATACGAACTGGTTGTGAGTGAAAAGGACCTGGTCGTATATCATATTGCATAAGGTTCGTTCGATATAATCCTTATGTGTATTCGGGGTTGCTATGTCTTGCTAAGAACTACTACCGACATGTGATCGAAAAAGGGTTTTCGAGACATGACTGGTTACGCATGAACCTACAGGGTCACAAACTTAATGGGTTGGAGCAAAAAGGCAAGCAGGAAGATGAGCTAGTGATAGAGTACTACTACCAGTACCACCTCAGCAGCAACTACAACACAAAGGAGAAGAAGGAATTTTTTTTAATAATCTATTTTTTATTCGGAATTACAGAAATAATACTACGTAATGTTTTTTGACAGAAATAATCACATATCGCTCCACGGTTGAGTGACTTGGTCTAGTCGCCAAACAGGTAAGCGACAAATGTCCAAGTCGCTTAACCGTGAAGCGACTCAACCTTGCGAATCCGAGTCGCTGATCGGTTTGGCGACTTGGTCATAGTCGCCAAACGGTAGGGTGACAATGCCACATGTCGTTGAAACGCTGGACCCTAGTCGCCCAACCGTTGGGCAACTTGGGGTCTTTATGTACCGCGCGCGCGGCCGCCCGTGAACAGTCGCCATTCAAGAGAGCGACGACCGAGAAGAAGAAAGAAGAGAAAGAGAAGAGAGGAGAGGGAAAGAGAGGAGAGGGAGAGGAGGAAAAAAAGTTTGTTTGCATCGACGACGACGACGGTGAGTCTCTAGCATTATTTTGTATGCGTGTATTTTTGAAACCATGCTAGGTTAGTAAGCAACATCATGTGTATTGACATATTGTTAGCCAAAAAAATAATGGTAGGTTAGCTTCAAAAATCTTAGTTTGGAGATAGCATGATTAATACAGTTAGTTTAAAAGTTCATTTGGAGGAAAAATTTATCGGTGAAAATTAATCCAGTTGTACTATTTCGCATGCTGCGCTAATTACGCCTGAGCTTGATGAACGATAACGTGTTACTTTTCTATTATAGAAACATGTCGATAACCCGTGCATTTGCAAATGCTAGTTTATAGAATGTTAAATACATGTATTTTTTTGCACAATAAAGAATTAATAACATTTTATTTATAGTTTTGGTTGTATTATGGAATTATAAAATACTAAGACAAAAATCATATATACATGGTTCCAAACCCATAGGATTCCAAAACTTGTGAAATTTTAAATTTTGCATGAAAGCTTCACCCATTGTAAATATGCATAGTAACGATGATGTTTTAAGTATTTTGCAATCCATAGCAGCCTGTACAGGTGTTAACGTAATATAGCCTTTTGTAGGGAAAATTGCGTGTTTACCACTTGGGGTTCATGAAATTGTATATTTATTACCACTGTGTTCGAGCAAAGTGTTTTGGTGCTACTAAGAACATACCAAATATGATTTATTTGCCATTGGCATATAATTTAAATGCTGAATTAACATTAATGCTTTTAATTTCTTGGTTATTTACTTTAAAACTGACATACCTATGTAATATCCCATTCAAGTAAAGTAATTGTGTCATAATTGCTAACTGGTAATTGATTTGCAGGTATGGCTCACGACCCTAGTGGTTCGGACTCGCATTTCGGCCTGCTAGACCAGTTGGTCGACGTGCAGCACCGCACGAGCCGTCGTGTCCCGCATCCGGTTCACAGGGACGACGCGGCTGACTTGGGGGGTGGTTCGTACACGGACACCTCGACGGGCTTGGAGAGTAGACCCACGCTTGGTAGACAGGTTTGTCCACAAGCTGTGCCACTTGTTTCTCTCATTGGATTGAGGCCGAGCCATTGGAGAAGTAGTCCTTGCTACACGACACGGACGGTGCAATGTACGACATAATGACCACTAACCTTACAGAGGTGTACAATTGGGTCATTAGGGGCATCCGTTCTCAGCCTCTCGTCACAGGTTTGAAGGCAAGCTACTCCCTTGTTCATTAATATAGCTATATTAAATGTAAACCTTACTTTGCTCTATCTTATATGTATTGCATCAAAACTATTTCTCAAAACTCAAATCAAATAAATGAGTCAAAGATGAAAAGATGAGAAAGATGTTAGAGATGAAAAGAGTTGAGAAATGAGAAATGAAAGAAAAAGCGTAATATTATGGTTGGTAAAGGGGGGCCCGTGGTCAGGATGAAAGAGGGCAAGAGGTGGGACTCCTTTACATATGGTTATAATATAAGGACAAACAAAACTCTTACTCGGTCAGAGGTCGTAAATTCAGTGCCGACCATTTTCCCGTTTCAACGGGCAGAAAATGCTACCATATTACGTGATTTCGCTCTCCACACCGGGTATGTAATATGTGTGAGTGTGGTGTAAGAAGAGGTGCTATAAGCATTAGGTGGAGTGTTGGGTGCGAAGAGGATGAATCGGCCCAACCAACATTACCTGAACTCGGTGGTGGCCAGGTCAGCACCGACGGAAAGTAATGGGTGGAGAAAAATATTCACGTAACCTGGAAAACGTTTTGTATTCTGAACTTGAAATCGCATCAAAGGAAATGCGATAAACCTAGCAAAAAGAGTTCAGGATAGCTATGGGTAAAGTGGTACAAGCATGCGCAATGCTATACAAAATCATGAATTCATGCCAGTCTCCTAGATTGGAGTCTACGGGAACCGCTAGGGGTCTTTCTTCTCTCCGAGTAATCAAGTAGTCTTTTCAGAATTAAAATTGCAACCTAAGTTTTAAGGTTTATTTTCAGAGTAAGAGAAGAGGTAAGAATTTTGCTAAGGACGAAATGTTAGAGTCATCAATTGCATTTTAGCTACTAATGCTTGCTGAGTACACTATAGTACTCACTCTTGCAATCTCTCCCCTTGCTTAGATCCTAATCCGACCGGGAGTTATCCCGAGTGGGATGAGGAATTTTGCAGGTTTTGAGAAGGCCGCAGGTGACGGGGGCGTTGGGTGCGAGAAGAAGGGCGAGATGATCGCCCCTTTTGACTCGTGGGACGAGGAGACTACCGGAGAAACCTAGCAGGAAATAGCGGAAAGTGTCCTTCCATGTTTGTGATTAAATTATTGTATTTAAAGCCTTAGACCTGCGTGGCAACTGTTGTAATAAAGAGCAGTTTCTATTTTATTGTTCTGCTGCGTTATCTCTGATAAATGGCTTACTATTCGTTGGAGTAGTGTTCTACTGGGCAAACGAATAGTAATCCGTATGCTTAAGTGTGATTACCTTCTGGGTAATGACACAGGGTGTCGCAGGTAGTATCAGAGCAATAAGATCGGGCCACGCTAATAAAATAGAAACTGTAGCAAGAACCTAGGTGTGCTTCTCGCTTGCTATAATGCATTAATTACTTTATTAATTCTCATCTTCATATCAATTTCCACTTTCGTTCCATTTCAAAAGTAATATGTTAAAAAGCTCATCCTTTCTTAAAGTGACAGCCTACTAACGTAGAACCATTCATTCGTAGGAGGTGTAGGTTCAATCTTTCAACCAAAAGAGTGCAGGGAAAACGTATGCCTAGTCGTAGGCCTCGCGTAGTTATTTCTGTTAAATAACCTGTCAGGTTAGCCATCTAACATAGGATCGAAGATTTGAGATTGTAGGTGGGGGAGTATCAATATAAGATCATAAGTTTCCATGTTTGGGCTAGAGGCATGGACTAGAAATCTGGTGTGGACCTGCTTTTCCAATTTTGGGATAAGTATGGACCATACCAGTAGCTTCTCCTTACCTTTTCATCTCAGATAACCAAAATGACCCGTCAGCATCTCGAAGTAATCCGTAACTAATTAAAGAAATTAAAGAAAGAGGCTGATGGTGTAAAAAGAATGCCTTATCTTATTTCTACATATCAGTTTTCCCGGATGAGTGGTCCGTGGCACTCCGAGCGTGTAGCTCTGGCGTATCCAGGAGCGAAGTCCTGGGCGTACTTAGGGATGAGCCCTGAGCGTTTCCCAACATGTAGTTGGGCGGTCTCGAGAACGGGATCTCGAGCGTACCTGGGCATGTGGATCCAGGGTAGTGTAGGTTCGCACTCAGAGGCAAGCTCTGAGCGGTCCCAAACACGTGGTTTGGGCGGTCTTGAGAACGGGATCTCAAGCGTGACTGAGCACGAGAGACTCAGCTAGTATAGGAATTGGATCTTTTTGCATTTCCTTGTTTCTTGGTGTTATTTGCCTCCTATGTGTGTGGATTAATATAAGTTAACCGCGATTAGTTCTTACCAGATAAATGTAATACCCTCTTCTCCATCGCAAACTATTGCTAAAGAAGTAATAAAATCATGCTATCAACGAAACCATTAATGCGAGTAATTTCTTAACACCTCCCCCATGAGATGGAAGATTAGAGACAGAGCGATCGAAACTTGGGTTTGAGATTGGAGAATCCACCAACAAACCTTAGCAAGATAGCATTTGGCCAATCCAAAACAACCACAATACCAACAGCCAGTTATCTCCATCCACCACCTACCCTTGGACCTCATTCAAACATGCTACCACAACCACCACCTAGAAATGGACCACCCAAGCCAAGAATCTAGAACCCACCCTTCCAAAGGCCTATAGCCTAGTAGCAGTTTGTTGCCATCACCCGTCGACACGTGAAGTGTAGAGGGTGCAACCTGACGAAGGATTGCCTGATTATCGATTATCGGATTTAAACATTATATGGTTGTTGAATGTTGGATTATTAGAAATACCTAATTATTGGGTATTGGATTATTGTTGGATATAAAAAGGAAGGTTGGATATTTGGCTATAGGAGCACATTTGTTGGATTGATGGATTAATAGATTAGGGAGTTAGATAATTGTTGAGGAGTGAATTGAGGGATTATATAACTGTTGGAGTTGGATTATTGGATTTCATTATGGTTGGATCCTAGGATCATATCATCATCGGATCACTAGAATCATATTATTGTTGAATTATAGAAATACATGTGCTGGAGGTTGGAATATGTTATTATTGGATTATGGAAGTGTATCTTTGTGGGAGTATAGAGATAAATCTTGGATTGGAATTATAGAAATACATCTTGACGAATTTGAATAGATTTAGTAGCTGTTGGAGGATTTGTATTGGAAAATTAATCCAGCAAAAGTGATGATCGGAATACAAAAAGGATGGATTCTCATAATAGTTCATGATGACGATTTCGGCAGATTGGTTGAATCAAGAAGTATGTATAAACTTTGAGGAATTAATAGGATAATTTAGTTATACGGGATATATATAGGATTTCATTATTGGATTTAGAAGAAATCTTAGAAGGGATAAGTGTGCTAGTAGTGAATGTTGGAAGTTTAGTTTAGACAAGACGATTAAAGATAGGTAATGAATAAAGAACGAAGTTGGATTATTGTCGTATGTTTTAAATAAGATCCAAGTGCCTTGGTTGGGAATATAGAGAGTTGATGAATTGGCGGAGTATTGGAGTAAGTAGTGTGGGATTGATCACAAAGTAAATGGGAGCATTAAACATCAGTTCCTGGAAAGGGCAAGAGATTTCTTTACAAGGGTTTTGGATTGGGAAAGATTGAATTTTAAAGTTATCACCTCAATCCCTGAACTTGAAAAAGCTGCTACTATTAAGTGGTACAGGCCTAGCTGTCTATCAAATGTTAGCTTCACAATTGTGATTGAGCTTTTGGCTATTAGATTGGGAGATATTGCAGATAGGATCATTGATGATGGTCAATCTGTGTTTATTAAAGGGAGAAATATTTTAGGTGGAATCATTGTTATTCAGAAAATTGCTCATGGGATTAGTGGTTCCAAAAGTAAAGTGGTGATTTTTAGATTTGATTTTGAAAAGTCTTATGATAAGACCCATTGGAGTTCGTTTGGAAAAAGTGATGGTGAAGGAAATGTTGTTTTTCTTAGTATTGGATTCGATTGATTATGGGATCAATTAAGAGAGAGATTAGTGTTGGTAAATAATAGCCTGAGTAGCTTTTCTAATTACACAATGGGGATTTGATCAAGTTAATGAGAAGATTCAAATGTAATTATCCCGTGGTGAAATGGAAGTTGTTGGTTGGTCCAAAGATTTCGGTGGTATTAGGGATTATAAACACTCGGGTTATGAACGACTGCCTGATTGTTAAATAGGTTGGAAAGATTCACGCAACTAGGATTGAGAGGTGGTTTGGAATTTGTGAATCCAAGTATTATCCGGCGGGTGTTTTCGAAGATGCTAATACCTTGAGAGAATCTCAATTCTGTAAGAATATACTGAAAGTGAAAAGAATTGATTCAATTGGGATGCTAGGATTCAGATTTGGAAGAATTGCAATATATCCTTCTAGAGAGATGTTTATGTTAGGAATTACCCGTTGGAGGTTCAATCCAACCAACCTTTAGTATTTGTCAGTTCTCAGATATTAGCCTGAATAACAGTTGTTTTGAGGATAGGTAGGAGATTGATTGTCTTAGAAACTTTGGTAAAGAGAAGGGAATTCAAAGGAATTCGCTAAAGAATTGCATCATGGGCATTGACTTGAATAAGGATTTTGATAAAGTTGTTTGGAGTTGGAGAAATCAGGATTGGTGGGACTGCAGAGAACATTGATCATATACCGTTTTCTTGTGTTTTAGCCAAATTGTTTGATGTGGTGTGAAGGAGGTGTAGAGTTAAAAGTGCATTCCAAATTTCTTAGATGATTTTCGAAATTAAATGGTGAAGAGGAGAGGGGATAGTAATATAAGGATTGTTTGGATTAGTTTTGTAACATTGGCTTGGATTCCCTGGAAATATAGAAGCAGGATGACGATTGAGAAGAGTTTTCCTAGGCAACATATGGATAAGACTTTCAAACTATGTCCTGATGGCAGCATTGGCGTGTTCTCATCCATGGGGTTGATCGTAATAACTTGGATTGTTTCCTAACTACTTTTGGAGATTGGGCTAAGATCATAGCTCGACCAATCTATGTTTTATCAGAGTTTGTAACTTCTTGCTGGTTGAAAAACTTTGATTTGATCCTTGTCTTGAAAGCTAGTGTTCCTAGCGTGCTACATTTTCGGATTTCCTTGTAACACCTGGGTGCGGGGTGCGCAGATTTGGATTAAAAGGGAAATTAAGTCCATAGTATATTGGACCAGGTTGGATTTTAGAATATGAAGGTACCAGAGTGTATAGGTTGAAATTACCAGGCTAGTTATCAATAGATTCACGAAGCATTCCCCGCCACCCATGCTCAGAGAATGTGTTTGGAAGCCTTCGTAACACCTACCCAATTTAAACCCACCACTACAAGATGACCTAACCTACGAAGAGCCTCTAGTGAAAACTCTAGCTACAGAAGACCGGAAACTTTAGAACCAAACCATTCGTTCATACATGGATCAAGGGGAAAATTATTCCTTTGGTAGAGCCACACGAGCTACACAAAGCCTACCACGACCTACTCGAGGGAGATCTAAATTTCGGGGACGAAATTATTCCAAGGGGGGGAGGATGCGAGAACCCGCATAATTAAACCAAGCTTATCAACAGTAATCATGTAATTAACATAAGTAAAAATTTCATTAAAACATGTCAAGCATAATCTCAGTAAGTAATCAATTATATAATTAACGAAATGAACCTTGTAATCAAGCAAATATTATTTGTCAATAACACAGTTTTACAACAGTCCTTTTTACAAACAAGAATTTAGAATGTTTCAACCAAATGTGTAACTCAAAAATTTATATTATAAATCTTTTACAAACCTCAATTACAAGAAGATAATAAAATAAAGATAAAGGTGCTTGCATTCATTTTCATCACAGCCTTCCTTGCCTCCTCATTCAACCATCCTCAACTTCCTGTCGTGCAACCTAGAGCTCAAAGAGTAGTTAGCAAACCAAAAGCATCAAAGGAAATGCGATAAACCTAGCAAAAAGAGTTCAGGATAGCTATGGGTAAAGTGGTACAAGCCTGCGCAGTGCTATACAAAATCATGAATTCATGCCAGTCTCCTAGATTGGAGTCTACGGGAACCGCTAGGGGTCTTTCTTCTCTCCGAGTAATCAAGTAGTCTTTTTAGAATTAAAATTGCAACCTAAGTTTTAAGGTTTATTTTCAGAGTAAGAGAAGAGGTAAGAATTTTGCTAAGGACGAAATGTTAGAGTCATCAATTGCATTTTAGCTACTAATGCTTGCTGAGTACACTATAGTACTCACTCTTGCAATCTCTCCCCTTGCTTAGATCCTAATCCGACCGGGAGTTATCCCAAGTGGGATGAGGAATTTTGCAGGTTTTGAGAAGGCCGTAGGTGACGGGGGCGTTGGGTGCGAGAAGAAGGGCGAGATGATCGCCCCTTTTGACTCATGGGACGAGGAGACTACCGGAGAAACCTAGCAGGAAATAGCGGAAAGTGTCCTTCCATGTTTGTGATTAAATTATTGTATTTGAAGCCTTAGACCTGCGTGGCAACTGTTGTAATAAAGAGCAGTTTCTATTTTATTGTTCTGCTGCGTTATCTCTGATAAATGGCTTACTATTCGTTGGAGCAGTGTTCTACTGGGCAAACGAATAGTAATCCGTATGCTTAAGTGTGATTACCTTCTGGGTAATGACATGGGGCGTCGCACTAATTGTATCGTAATTGCAAAATTTGACTTTATTTCAAGTGTCACTCTCTCGTCTTAATTGCAATGCACGACGTGATTTCGCTCGGCAGCGTACCACGTGACCACTCTCTGCATAGCAGGACGTGACCACTCTTTGCAAAGCAGGACGTGACCACTCTCTGCAAAGCAGGAAGTGACCACTCTCTACTAAGCAAGATGTGAACACCCTCTGCAAAGCCGGATGTGACCCGACGAGGTAGCCTTTCAGGATGACGTGTCCTGATGAGGCAGCCTTTCAGGACAATGTGACCCGACGAGGTAGTCTTTCAGGACGACGTGACCTGACGAGGTAGCTTTCTCAGCTTTTCAAGACGACGTGACCCGACGAGTCTCCTCAGGGCCGCTGCCTCACGGATGCGAATTTCCTTCAACTGAATTATAATTCAGTCGCGTACGCAGCACCGGCTCGATATATAAGTACTACCCCTTCCACGCCGGGTTCTCCTGCATCCAGACTTCAACACAATCTTGCTCAGATGGACAAGCACTGGGAGGAGGTCCGCGAAATGCAAAGGGAGTATGCGGCCCAGGAGGAACAAAGGAAGCGTGCCAGGAGGCCACCTCCTCGCAATGACACCGTCTCCCGTAGCAGCAACCCCTACCACAACATCCCAACCGAGCGTTCACCGCAAAACCCGCCCGAGGGGGAGACGCCGCCCCTCTGTTGGTGAAGGGACAAATGCAAGTTCTTCAAGTCCAAGCACCCGCTAAGCCTGGGCATGCGTTACTGGGGTTGCACGAATTGCTCCAGCGACTATCCCGACCGCCATTGAGACACGAGATGCTATCGACAGCCGGTAAGGATAGGTAGTAGTATGTTCCCCTACCATTTCTCTTTCAAAGTCCGCACTAACAACCTCTCTCGTCTACCCGCAGTTCCTGGATCCACTATGTGGCTATTGCAAGTGGATCGACCTAGAGATCCACCCACACGACCAGTGGACTCTCGACAGCTAGGAGTGAGATGCCAACAGGGACCGCGAGAGGAGGAAGGAGGAGCGCTGCACCGAAGAGCACAACCAGCGTATCCGGTGGGAGACGCAGGCCCATCTAGAGGCGTGAAGGCGCAAGGAGCGCGAGACTCGCGAGAGGGAGCACGAGAAAAAGAGAGAATTGGTGGCCGAGGCCGAGGCGGCCAGCGAGGAGTACAACGCCGAGCTCGCAAGGAAGGGCAAATGGCCCCGGTCCATGCAGTAGTCCGACCATCTTCGTCTATGTGTCCTATGTATTTCTAATTCTCTAAAGGCATGCCTGTACCGGCCTTGGTTCGTTAGCCTACTTGCCATGTAACCCCTTGTCAGGTCAAATGTCGTATTATTATCGTTGCACCATTTCTCCAAAGTTCACCGTGTATGAATTTCCCGGCACATCGCAATATCACTTACCTTCGTACTTATGAATAATTGCTATCTCTATCGTCCTCACAAAATTCTTCAGAAATTTAGCGCACTAGAACAACATACGACGATCACAAAATATTATTGCGAGTCTCACAAATTTTGTACCCTTTGGATTCTACGAAAATCACAAACGGACCAACCAACCTTTTTACCACCCTTTTATTTCAAAATTTTTTTGCATCCTACAACAGGATTTTCTAAATGTAATACCTACAAAATGTAACATTTATTCCCACATAATTATTCTAACCGGATTTATTAAATAGCAGATTCAATACTTCAAATTGCCCAGTGGTTGGGTGACTTATACCTAGTCGTTCAACCACACGACGACTTAGTAAAGTCGCCAAACTGATAGGCGACTATAACGCTTGGCGCTCTGTGGTTGGGCGACTAGGTATAAGTCGCCCAACCGTACGACGACTCATGATTATTTCTGTTAAAAAAATTTAAGTGATATTATTTTCATAATTCCGAATAAAAATAGATTATTAAAAAAAATTCGAGAAGAAGCCTCCTCTGAACAGAGGGCAGCTCAAGCTGCGGGTAGTAAGGACGATAAGCAACCACGCTGGGCCGACCAGTGTTGGTGGCCCAAAGCAAGCAGTTCACTAGTTCAGAAGAAAACCAAGCAACAAATTGATCATATGGTGCAAGCGTGGTACTCCATAGATGGACTATACAACATGCTGCCACTATTTTTTTCTCAGAATCACCTTAATTTACCACCCCACCCCCCACCCTCCCTGTTCACCTTTTTTTTAGGATTTTAGCTGAAATCCTAGTTCTTGGGTACTTCATCATAGTGTTCTTGGCCTCTGAGTGATGAAATGGAGAGTTGGTGTCACAAGTGCCATGTAAATATCTTTCAACAAGAAAAATCCTTTGTAAATATCTTCCCCGGTGACTATATCACTGCACTGTGGTAGATGAAGGTTCATCTCTTTTTCTAAAAGGGATAACTCCCACTGTGTATACGTGTATCTTCCAGATGGGGAGAAAAGGGAAAGTGCAGGTATCTGAATCTTTTGCCGCTTTAGCATCCATATCCATTCCAATATCGTGACGATGCAAATATTCAGTTTATTTGCTCTACTTGGATGGATAAGGCTTCTTCTGCAGTTGATTGGAGTCGCTGTAAATGTGAAAGTGAAAGAAAAAAATGTGGCAGGGCTACATAATTATCCAGTGTCCACAGCCACAGCTGACTCTACTGTTAACGGTAGACATATTTTAATTTGACGGTAATCATCAGTAAGCGAAACGAAGTAGCTGACACACCACTTGTTATAACAAAAGAGGAGCGAAGCACTTCGCTATGGCAGGAATGACTTGACGGCCAAACCTGGATTTTTTTTAATAATCTATTTTTTATTCGAAATTACAGAAATAATACTATTTAAAAAATTTTTGCCAGAAATAATCATCAGTTGCCGTACGGTTGGGCGACTTGGTCTAGTCGCCCAACCAGTGTGCAACATATGTCTAACTCGCTTAATAATAAAGTGACTCGATCCTTCGCCTCCAAATCGCCGAACGGATGGACGACTTGGTTCTAGTCACCGTACGGTGGAGCGACTAGGACACATGTTGCTTTGACGCTGGACCATAGTCGCTCAACCGTTAGGCGACTTGGGGTGGTTATATTCCACGCGCGCACGGCGGCCTGTGAATAGTCGCTATTTGAGAGAGCGACCCGAGACCGAAGAAAGAAAGAAAGAGAGGAGAGGGAGAGGGAAAGAGAGGAGAGGAAGAAGGAGAGGAGGAAAAAAAAGTTTCTTTGCATCGACGACCATGACGGTGAGTTTGTAGCATTATTTTGTATGAGTGTATTTTTGAAACCATGGTAGGTTAGCAAGCAACATCATGTGTATTGACATATTGTTAGCAAATGAAATAATAGTAGATTAATTTAAAAAATCTTAGTTTGGAGATAGCATGATTAATACAATTAGTTTAAAAGTTTGTATGGAGGAAAAAATAGTCGGTGAAAATTAATTCAGTTGTACTATTCCGCGTGCTACTCTAATTGCGCCCGGGCTTGATGAATGATAACGTGTTACTTTTCTATTATATAAACATGTCGATAATCCGTGCATGCACAAATGCTAGTTTATAGAATGTTAAATACATGTATTTATTTACACAATAAAGAATTGATAACATTTAATTTAAAGTTTTGGTTGGATTAAAGAATTATGAAATACTGAGACAAAAATCACAGATATATGGTTCCAAACCCGTAGGATTCCCAAACATGTGAAATTTTGATTTTTTTTCCCTAAAAGCTTCACCCATTATAAATATGTATAGTAATGATGATGTTTTAAATATTTCGCAATCCATAGCAGCCAGTACATGTGTTAACGTAATATAGCCTTTTGTAGGAAAAATTGCGTGTTTACCGCTTGGGTTTAATAAAATTTTATATGTATTACCATGTGTTTGAACAAAGTGTTTAGGTGCCACTAAGAACATACCAAATATGATTTATTTGCCATTGGGATATAATTTAAATGCTCAATTAACATTAATGCTTTTAATTTCTTGATTTGTAGGTATGGCTCACGACCTTAGTGGTTCGGACTGGCATTTCGGTATGCTGGACCGGTTGGTCGACGCGCAGCACCGTGTGAGCCATCGTGTGCTGCATCCGGTTCGCGGGGACGACGCGTCTGACTTGGGGGTGGTTCGTACACGGACACCCCGACGGGCTTGGAGACTGGACCCATGTTGGGTAGACAGGTTTGTCCGCAAGCCGTGCCACCTTTTTTTTTGTATCATATGTCCGCTATGTAGTTACTTCTTCGTGCTTTGCAGGCTGAGCCGTGCTGGCCTTCTACCTCTCACGCGGATGGTGGAGGCCACCGAAGAGGATGGCGGTCCGGTCGAAGACGATGGGGAGGTCGAGCCGGTCCGGCGATCCACGACGGTTCCGCTCGACCGTCGCTCTGGCGACAACTTCGTGGACCGATGGCGGCCCAAAACGCACACCTTCCAACTCCCATTCGGGGAGATGGCCCCTACTCTGTAGGATGTCACGATACTGCTCGGTCTACCTATTGCGGGAGCCCCTGCATTCCCACCGGATGCGCTTGTCAACTGGTGCGACGCCCTACTGGATAGGTTTCAAGAGGTTCTTGCGGCGGAGGCCGCGCCACCGTACTACAACTTCTCGGAGCGACAGCGACATGGCCCGCCCCTGCGATGGCTTTCGTAGTTCCAGGTACGTGCGCTACCTATTTTCCATGTTTAGTGATGCACTATCCTAGCCATATGACGGGCTTACTAATTATTCGTTTGTGCGTAGGTCGAGCAGATGGTCCCGCAGCCCACCGCCAACCAGGTGTCATGGCACCTCGAGGTGTACCTATTGTGGCTGTTAGGTTGGATACTATTTACCAGCAGCCACGGTGACTCCCACTACACCATGGCATAGCATTAAGGGCAATTAACTGCTGGGGAAAAAATGGATTAATGGCAAAACATCTGTCGGGAATATCTAAGAGATTAAGGGTCACGTTATCTGCCGGGAATAATTATTGTTTAGAACAACTCATCTGCCGGGAATAATAAAAATTTGTCTACAATACATCGCCCTAAAAAACTCTACTAGGTCATTGTAATCACGGAATAATAGAACCTTTGGCGCGCAGCGCCAGAGCTAAAATTTTTTTCGCCGAGGCGCCAAAACCGCTTGCACCGCTACCGCATCCTCTAAAACCTTATCCCCAATCCCTAATTTCTTCCGACGACCCACCTCCCGCCCCCCTCTCCCGGTGCCTCCTCTCCCAACCACCTCCTCCTGGCGCCGCCCACCTCCTGGCCGTCCCTCGTCCCAGCGCCGCCCCTCCTCCCGGCCAGACCTTGCGCCCATGGTCCGCACCTCCGTCGCCCGAGCCAAGCCCCCCTCGCTAGGTCGCCGCCGCCCATGCCATGGGCCTCTGCCGCCCGACTCACCACAGCACCTCCGCTCCTCCGGCGCTTCCCAGTGAGTTCCCAACCAATCTCCCACTCGTGCTTCCCTAACCTTTTCTCTATGCCCTCCAACACACAGGACTACTCCTCCCGGCTCGGCCGCCACACACTGATCGCCGGACCCGCCTCGGCCGCCGGTTCCCCTCAGCGCCTCTCGGGACACGGTAGGAAGATGGACCCTCCCCGGTTCTGTTTCGGCCACCCCCAGACGCCGTCGTCCCCTCACTCACCGGCGCTCGGCTCCACCATGACCAAGGGCAAGAAGCTCATCACCTGTTTGATGGAATGCTCCAAAGGCAGCTATTCCTTGATCTTGCCACAAGTAGTAAGGTAACTACATTATGGGAAATATTTCGCATGCCCCAGATGTGATGAATGATGCCATTGAGAAAGGGTATTCTGTAACTGCTAAATATCTGTAATACTCAAATTGGTGCATATTCTTGTAAGCTAAAGATGGCAATAGCTCAAAGTATTTTGATGAAATGGTTTTTCAGTGTAACCTAAAATTCACTACACTTTTCAGTGTTTTCATTGATGATTTAGTGCACGGTGATGAAAATTATGCCCATGCTTTGTGTGCAACTACTTGAAATCTATTAGTCTATCGCCTATTCAACCTCTGGGTACTCTATTAGCGATGGATTATTTTCCGGTTTGGATACTTGATATGTTGGGGCGTGGGGCAGCTGTGCTTTGAAAAAGTTGGATGTCTCTAGGTTTGAAGATGGGGCATTAACACTTTCTATCATTTTGTGCCTTTCCTTGTAGTGCTGCCCTCAATACGGAGCACCAACAATCATTCCCGTGGAGGTTTTGGAGGACGAGGTGGTAGAGGCCCACCTTTTCTTCCGAGGCCAAGAGGCCATCCAGGACGACATAACTTCGGCTATGGGAGGTTTTCACATGGAAATGGGCGTAATGTTGAAGGTTTTGTTTCAGAAATGAAGCTTAATAAGAGTGAAGAAACTTTATCTAGGAAAGCTATTACTTTTCAGGAGGTGCATAGTATTACCGTGTTCTTTTGTTTTTCATTTAATGTCTTTGATCTCAATGGAGCCATATCCTTTGTTACTCATGCAGCCTTGTGAGATCGCATGCTGCTGGCCGTGTAGAGGGTGGGGATGTGTATTTTGATGATCGCAGCTTGGTAAGATGTCGATTCTTTGAATGTCAAATCAATTTCACTTCCCTTTTAGTTCATCTCTATGTTAAATTTTTGTTTATGTAGTATGTAACCACTAGTTTTTGGACTTTTTTTTAAAAAAAGTTTTGCCTTAAAATTTGGCTATTGTACTAAACACCCTTATTTCTTTTAGAGGCTCTTCAAACATAACATTTGTGACTATGTTGGTGAAAATCTCAATAAAGGATTTGAGTCATTTATAGAGAAAAGAGGTACTTCCTTTCAGAACTCATGTTGTTCTTTTCTACATTTTGTTGATATTTACAGCTCTGTATAATGTAGAATCTGTTGTTATCTCTGTTATGCCTTGCAAACTTTTTGTTTCTATTATCATAGATTTAGTAATTAACTTACACACGAAAGGTCATGACAGCATGACACCTTCCCCTTGTCTATATGGTAGATATAAATGTTTTATATTGCAGCTAGGTCTTGAAGAACCTTGGATTTGCTACATGTACACCAGATGCATAATTTGGAATTGTATGTTCAGAGTGCTGTTGGATTCCTGATAGAGCAGTAGTCATGATTTCCTTTCCCAATATGACATGATTTAATGTGCTTTCCTTTCCCAATATGACATGATTTAATGTGCTTTCTTTCCTTTATTTTCACAGAAAGTGCAACATGAATTGCTAACTCAATACGCAAGCCAGCTTTTGGAGAAGGAACATTCTGCATGTCATGCATTGCTTCGTGATGACAAGGTTTCATGGAGAAGCTTTGTCCATCAAACAAAAAAGTTAGATCTGAGCATGCTGTACTCATGTTTCATTCCATCCGTGTAGTGATGAAGTTCTAGAGGCAAGGTTCAAACTTTCAGAATATCTTTAATGATATCTCATAGTTTGACATATTACAGAAGATCTTTGAGACTTACACATGTTATTTCAGATATTAAATTCTAGTTTTGGTAATTCTTATATGTAGATAACTGATGGATTTGATCTCATTCTTGGAGCTGATATCTATATCCTTCTAATTTTTCTACTTCGCCGTGGTTATTTTCAATTATGATTCTTTGCCTTTCTATTCCTTATGTCATCTATCAATCGTTGTGTTTTGTGGACCTTGACTCGCAGAAAGCTTCTAGCAATCTAGCATTCCCTGTCTCTTTGACACTGTAGAGAGGCTTCTTTGTATTCAGGCTGGTAAAGGTAGCTGGGGTACTCATGGGTAAAAATTCTCAAAGATACATCGTCATCAAATTAGAAGTATTCAATAGCTCCAAATAATCGAAACATTATATACGCTAATAAACTATTTCAGTCGTTTTTGCTAATGCTACTACTGCTTTTTTTGTTGTTGAGGATGATTGTCTGTTTAGTTATGTGGTTAAGTATGCATCATATGCTTGTAAAAGTGAAATCACTAAACTTTTGTAATGACTCTTACCTTAAATAGCTCTATATACATCATTTCTTTAGTCATTGGAAAAATTATAGTGTAGTTTTAGGTGCTATTGTAATACTGACTAGGGTTTTAAAAAGGTTGTCAGATGCAATGGGTGTTTCAAATGCTATAATATGCCTATGTCACTTGCATAATTTTCACTAGTACAGAAAGCAAACCAACAGTATGCAAATTGATTCCATTATGACAGAACAAATTAGTCAACCTCTTTTAGGCCTAGTTCTCTCTCTCTCTCTCTCTCTCCTCTCTTTAATCTGATGTGATTTTATGAGAGATCCAATTCCCTCCTATTTGAATTTTCAATAGGAGTTTCTTATGGTGGACAATATCATGTTTCTGTTAGAACTTAGAAATGAATATTGTACAATAAAAGGGTTCGCATCGATAATATTTTAGAAATCATCGGTTGCTCATTGTTCAGCTGCTTTTCATTTAATCATTTAATCTTGTTCACTTTGGAGTCTAGTGTCTTGTTTATGTTGTAAAAAAAACTAAACTTCTAGGGCATTGTCATGTTAGGGCAGCTATCATGTAAAGTAAAATTGCTGAAGGGTACGAAAGTTTTAAGGTATGTTAGCAATGTCTGCCTCCACTTTTATTGATTTATGGTCATCCCCCTTTTTGTTCTAGCTTTCTATGTCAGCGCAGATGTTATCTTTATAGTCAGTTTGTTTATCGCGGCATATCTTAATAATATAATATTTGATAATTATATAGTAATATCTCATCCAACACTCGCTTGTGCAAATAATTATATAGTCTCTGATTGCATGTTATGTGAAATTCTAACAAACTCTTGATTACTAAAAAAAACTCATCCACTAGAAGCATGAAACATAGAAGCGTTTTTCTTTATGAAGCAACCAAGTCACAATGCGTTAACTAGCCCTCCTTAGGTATCAGAGCATTTGAAATAGCATTGTTGGTATTCACACTTTGATTGCTTTAAATAGTTCATATTTCAAAGAGTCTTTTGATATCTATATATCTACACTTCTTGTTACAAATTGAATACCCTTTTTATGAGACTTGCGTTCTTTATATACTTCGACATCAAGGATTTCGATCTGAAGAACTTACTTTGTTTGCTCTTGAGCTTTTGCAGCTTGATCCCGAGCTTGGTCCATACCTTGAGGAGCTTAGGAAAACACATGGCGTCATTTCAGAATTTGTGAACCCAAAGTAAATTATCTTGTTTGTAAATTATCCATATTTGAGCATTTAGTAAAAAATTGTGGAAAAAAGAACAACTATTTGTCATGTATGTTTTAGTAAGGCAAACAATTATTTAAGAAAAGAAATGGATACAAATTACGATCATACATGTTTTAGTAAGGCAAACAATTATTTAAGAAAAGAAATGGATACAAATTACGATCATGCAACATGTTCTCCCTCTCTTCTAGCATTTCACGTTCTTCACCTCAAGCGTGTAGATTCTGAACTTATTTATGCTGCACTTGTATTATCTGGAGCACAATCTCACTATTTATGTTTCTTTTCAGGTTATGCGAAGTAGGATTCCAAACTTCTGTGCAGTAGCTCTAGCACTCCATGACTTAGGGTATGTCAAACCTATCCTAGTACACTAAATTCCCTCGTACTTTGGGAATATATGATGCCATTTGGTGTTAGATTAGATTCTGGTGATCTGGCTTATTTGTCTATTGAAGCTCGAAAAGTGTTTCGTGCAATAGGTTGTAATGCTGCCTAGGGCCTCCTTTTTACTCAAGTAGCTAGTAGCTACTAGTCTGGCTAGTAGTAGTGATTGACAAAACCCTGTACACTATCCTTCCCTAACTCCTGAAAACACCGATGTAGTAACTGCTTGGCATTCGATTTCAATAAACTGTGTTAGTGTTTTTTATTTTCTGTAGCTCTTCTGGGTCTTATATGCATATTTGTGATTAGATATTTGATTCACGAATATACTATGGTGATGCAGATATTATGCTTTCATTGTAGTTGGGATGCATATTGCGTGATCCAACTTGAGTATCAATAACTCCTTATCCGGTAAAACAGAGAGCTTGATTGTACATGCATACTCTACAAGCAACCTTGATCACAGTCTTGTGCTGGAACTTAAAATAAAAATTTGATAATACGATCTACTGACTACTGCTATCTCACCATTGTTTTATGGCACTGGGAGCAACCTGTTGCTTATTTGAATTGTTGACATTTGAATATTCGAACAGCATAAAACTATTGAGTGCGTCCTTGCAAGAGGAGAGAGGTTGGATAGCTTGGTTGAGAAAAGCATCCGATCTCTTCGAAATGAGCGGTATAAAGCCGTTGTTCTGAGCAAAGGCAAGTATTAAATTGTTCATTCCAGATACCTAATTGTTGTGTATTGATGTATCATTTTCTTTTGATGTTGTCGAGTTACTGATAGTACATCATTGGTCTTACTGTCAAAAGTGCGATGCCTCCGTTTGGTTTCAACCGTAAAATTATTCAACTTGGTGCCTATTGTTTTCAATGTTTGTGTTTATTATAGGTTTTGAAATGGAGTCTTTACTGTATGTTGTCTTGAGTATTCTGCAGATAAAAGCATATGCCAATAGATGTACTTCAACATCATACGCCAATAGATGTACTTCAACATGTTTGCGGTCTTTTATTTTTTTTTTGTTAACCCTTCTATGTTCTTAATATGTTAGGTCTCATCGTTCTTGTTGATTTTTATGAAGAAAGTATCACCAGTTTATGTTTATCATCACTAGCCATTTGTGTTTGCTAGCCCATGCTGCCCAGATTGTGTTCTACTGCATTAACATAGATTTTGTTAGGATTATTAATAGAGCACTTTAACCATTTACCAGATGTTTTTTTTTAATTTTCTCTAGTGTTCGATCTCGAAATCATTGGACTCATTAAGTACTGAGGCAACATGTTTTTTTTGGGGTTTCTAATGCGAGTAAAATCCATCTTTGTATTTGATTTTTGAGGTGTCTTTGTTCACTTTTATTTACCATTCTTGTTTTGCCTAACTGTGTTTAGTTAAATGATGATAGTATTATTCCAATGCATTCTAGTAATAACATAACTAATATTTTTACTAATGATTTTTTTGTCAAGACTTGCAATTCATCTGTTTGGGCTCTACAATTGCTCTGTTTTAGATGTTGTCTTTTAAGTGCACTACAAGGTTTATGCACTTTTTAGTTTTCGCTATATTAATAAACTAATTTATCACCAACCTGCAGGATCTACTTGATGGGTCAATCAGCAGGAGCACATATCGCAGCATGCGCTCTCTTGGAGTGTAACAGCCCAAAGTTCTGTTACCAATTTAATATTTATTAAAGTTATCATTTTATTGAATTTTCTGAAATTTGAAAGAGTTTATTTGCTTTATTTGAATTTCCGAAGTTTTAAAAGTCAAAAATAAAATTTATTAAAGTTTTTGAAGTTTTATGTGAGTTAAATCTGAAAAATAAAAATTAAATTAATTTCTGAAATTTTCTGGATTTTTAAAAGCTTTTTCCTAAATATTTTAAAGCCAAATTAATTTATTTGCAAAATTAATAACTAACTTTAAGTTGGGAATAATTTTATTAAGTTTAAAATGTCTCTAAGGATTTATGAGAATTTTTTTAGAATTTTTGGACTCTTTTGCTATTTTCTAAGTCTAAAAGGAATTAATCGATTATTTAAAATAGAAAATCAAAATAAAGCCCTAAACAGTGCTTGGGCCGAAAGTCTCCAGCCCATTTCCTCTCTCCACGCTGGCGCCCCAAAGACACCCCACGATCCACCGCGACCCCATCTCCCTCATCCCGCCTCCCTCTCTCTCCACCCTTGATCGCCCATCCGACGGCTCCCTTGCAACCGCGTCGCCCGATTCACCCTGGCCGCCCGATGCCGATCCAACCGCCGCCCACCTTCTTCTCCCCACGTTCTTCTCCACTCAATCGCTACCAAGATCGCCGCCATTGACGATGGGAGGAGCTTCATAAAAACCGCTTTCACTCCTCGCCATGGATCTTGAAGACGAGACCCGCCCTCAACCGCCCTATCTCCCCACGTCCCCTCTCCTCGTGCCTGCTTTGCCACGCCCAAAACCGCCGCCATCACGCCAAGACACGATCTCCGCCCTCGAACCCCCGCCCCTATAAAGGGAGCACCGGAGCCCTCACACCCCAATCCCGAAGCCACCACCTACTCCCTCTCTCTCGCCCTGTGCTCGCCGAATTTGGAGTTTTCCTCGCCGGGTCCGGCTTGAGCTTCGATTGCGCCGCCCAGAAGCCGCCGCCGCCGACACCACCATCGACATCACCGCCCTTGCGCTAACCCGTCGCCCTCGCCACGGAGGACCCGAACTCGTCGCCGTCATCCACCCGCACCGCACCGCCGCATCTTCCTCGCCGCCGGCCACCTCCGCCCACGACTCGCCGAGTGGGTGAGCGATTGACATCCCCGCGATCTCCTCGTTCTCTTCGCCCTCGCCGGACCCGCCGGCCGTCGCTTGTCGGCGACCATGGGTCTCGTCTTGCCGCCGCCGCCGCCCGCCCATGTCGGCGCCACTCGTGCCGAGTGGCGCCACCTCCTCCTCTCGCCGATGTGGCGCCACGGTGGCACAAGCCATGCCACCTCACACCTCCTCACATGCAAAGCCGCGTGCACTAAGTCCACATACACCGTGTCTATGACACGAGGCCCCACTGTCAGAAATTATTTTAAATTAATTTAAATTCCGAAATTCCACTGCTGGCATCACCTTGCGCAATAATTAGATTTCCTTTAGAAAAATAAATCAGAAAATGGATTAAATTGTAGATTTAGGTTTTAAGTTTATAAAATTCATATCTTTTGATTCTTAACTCCAAATTAGGTGATTCCAATTTCTAAAAACTTATAAAATTAATATCTAGTTAAATAAAACATAAATATTTGATTTGGAGTAGGTTTAAACTGTCTGTTGTGAATTTGAAATATTTTAAACTACAAATTTAGGACTTAAACTTGTAAAATTCATATCTTTTGAACCCTAATTCCAAATTGAATGATTCCAGTTGCTAAAATCTTAGAAAATTAGGTTCTAGCTAAATAAAATAAAATTATTTCATTTGGACTTAGTTAATTGATATTTTTGGGATTTATTTGAATTTCAATTGATTTGTCGTATTTTCACGTTTAGACTACGACGATTCCGGGGGATTTGATTCTTCCGAAGATTTAGAATTCCAAGACTTCAGCGAAGGCAAGTTACACTTTGACCATGTTGCACCTACTATTTTAAAGTTATTTAATTCAATTTTTAAATTTATTATTGCATGCATATTTTTAGTCAATTATTTTAATACCCTGTTTAAATGCTTAGTTATTCCAATTGTTATTGTATGACCAATTTTGAATATTGAAATGTCATCCCTTTGTCACCATAGATAAATTTTTTGGAAATGCTTAGCAAATGCTTAGACCATGTTTACCAATTTTGGGGAATTTAGCCAAATCATTTCAAATGGATTTATAAATCTGAATCTAAGGTATTGTTTTACCATGGAGGCTTATTAAAGGTGGTTTTACCAAACAAAATTGAAAATGGTTTGGACTTGGGCGAAACGGATGAATGGTGGGTGCAGGTTATGCACGGGTTTAATCTGGTTAGGATTAAAGCCTGTGGTTTGATTTGAAAGACGCCAAGTCGATTAAGGACCGGTCTTGGAGTCGCATCTTGCTATGCCTTATCAGTACCACCACACGCCTTGTTTGGGCAAGACCGGCTTAATAATTTGGGATACCTCGAGATATTCGTGCCATTTTGTATGAGTGGGTGTCGGTTAGACTATAGTCCCACCTGGCGCAAGAGGGGGCCCTGAACCTGCGGATGGTTAGTCCAAAGGGGGCGAAACCTTAGCGGGCATGAGTACTTTGAGGTAGATCATTGTAACGGCCTTATGATGATTGCTTTGTCACACGCCTTAGGAAGCGTGGATTGGCCGACTCAAAGAGCAAATTATCTCGTGTGGGTAAAGCTGTACAAACTCTGCAGAGTAGAAAACTACTCGAATAGCCGTGTCCGCGGTCATGGACATGCTAGCAAAGCCACTTTGAGTTAGACTTGTTTTTGGTTTTAAAATAATTTCAACAGATGTTTTCGGGATGGTTAGTCCTATGGGAAAATTGGACGGTTAGCCATTGTGATTGGAGGTTATCCATCACCTTTCTTGGAGGTTATCCACATTTTACATTTGTCATTTAAATTTATGATTTTAAATACTTGTATGAAAATGGCCTTGCAATCTATTATGATTATTTAAATTAAAACCGCCGCTTTTACATAAAATAACCCTGCCAATGTCCTTTGTTTACCTTATGCATGCATTACAATTCCATATTGGGTGTAACTTGCGAGCACGGTAGTTGTGCTCATACTTGCTTTATGCAAACAAATTTCAGATGAGAAGGACTTTACCATCGGTGTGGACATCGACGACTAGGCCGCTACCCCAATCGATTGCCTGTGGCAGATTAACTGGACTCTACTACATCTTCGCCTTCATTGTGTTATTATTTGTTTGGCTTGTAAGCCTTTCTTGTAATAAACTCGTTGTTAATTATTAATAAAGTTATGCGAGATATGTTTATGTTATCATTTTTGTAATCTGGTACACCGAAATCTGGATCGTGTATGAACACAGAGGGTTCGGGATCTTTCGTTTCCGGGTCCGACATGGAGCAAGCGGTTAAAGAATCTAGAGGAGAGCGCATTTCTTGGAGTGTTACTCAAATAAAAGCATATTTTGGTATGTAAAATAGATTGGTGTTATCATATTATGATAAGGATACTTAGCTGTTACTGTTCTGACTACAAGATTTTGGTATGTAAAATAGATTGGTGTTATCATATTATGATAAGGATACTTGGAGATCTCAATGCACTTTTTATTGACTTCACTTAATTTATTCATTTGTTAGAGCTCTAACATACAGTTTATCCCTAAACATCAATGGACATCTTTCTGTATTTCTTTACACTAACTGTAGGCATTTTCTACAAATATTATAGCTTATTTTCTCTTGATTGCTCCCTTTAAGCTTCTGTGTATGCTTGAAAGAGTATGGATGGCTAGGTGCAGCTAGCATTTGATATTGTCGTTAAGTTCTTGATAAGCCATGGAGTCGCTTATGGTTAAATGGTGCAAAAGATGCTTGAGGCGGTTTAACTGCCGCAATACGCCTAATCGCCGGGAAAACCAACTTATCTAGGGCACTTTAATCGCCGGAAAACATGTAAACGAGGGCAAGTTAATCTGCGGAAAAACATGCAATCGAGGGCATGTTAATCGTCGACAAAACATACAATCGAGGACATTTTAATCGCCAATACATATAATCTGCCGGAAAACTCCAATCGCCGAAAAATCTAATCGCCGGAAACTCTAATCGCCGGGAAAACCAACTTATCTAGGACACTTTAATCGTCGGGAATACACATATCTGCCGGAAATATCTTTCCTGAAAGACTTTTACCGGCGAGCAATAAGTGCCGGGAATACACATTCTCGGCAGATAAATTGCCGGGAAAAGTCATTTTTCCCGGCAGTTGCATTGCCCTTAATATTGTGCCATGGTGTAGTGTCCATCGATGCCCGCCTCATGGGGTACGCGAGTGCCATCGCCGACGACGAGGAGCTAGAGATCAGCTGGGGATCAGTCGTACTTGCCATGACGTACCGCGGCATGTGCGATGCGTGTTGTAGGACGAAGCTGGCATCTATCCTCACAAGCTGCCCCTCCTGCTGCAGCTGTGGTCATTCGAGTGCTTCTCTCTCGGACGGCCCATGCTGGTAGACTCCAGTCCGTACGGCGAGGACATGTACTATGGGGACGCGGTGGACCGGCCGACCATAGGGTCCCTTTGGTGCCGTAGACGGGTACGCACTTCCCTATATTTTACTTCACCAGACATGGTCATCCTTTGTAACCACTGCTCGCTCGCAGCACGAAGATGCACACGCAAATCACACGTACGAAAGAGCACTTTGTGGAGCAACCGGACCGCCTCACTGCTGACGACGTGCGTTGGGAGTCAGACTTAATCAGAGACGGAGGGCGTGCTCACGGGTCTGTCCTCACCGTGTCCGGGCGCGACCGGGCGTCTCGAAGACGAAAAGCTTCGTCTTCGACGTGTTCATCGAGGACTACGCGGTGCACAGGGTGATATGCCAGTTCGGCCTCCGTCAGGTTATTCCAGTTCTCATCGGGATGAGGGTGCCTGACTCGACCCACGCGTAAGTTACACACAACACATGTTCGTATATGTTTTTGCCAATTACATTACGATTGCTTCTAATTGCGGGGTACGCGTTTTGCGAGCATAGTAGGAGGGTGCCACCAGACGCAGATGGCGGTGAAGATGGAGCCGCAGGGCGCGGTGGGCTTAACGCCCACGAGGACTACGTCGGAGGACGGCCGTCGACGACCTTAGCGCAGACGACAAGTACCTTCGTTAGAACGCCCGCAGACATGCACCAGTGGTGCATGTCGTCGACCCCCCCACTCGCGTGCATTTCAAAGACCGATCGACGCTGCACTATACACTTCACGCGAACGTGCACCTCGCGATGCGCACTATCGTGTTTTAAAATGTCTGAGTACGGTTACGTCAATTATAGGTTTGACGCTTTCATGTACTCCTTGCAGACGGATATCAACGTCGGGATTGCCAAGGACTCCCAGTCGATCCTGGACAAGCTCAGCATTGGTGCGGAGGTGACAAGCGACTAGCTAGTGCAGTTTGTCCATCAGGCATGCAGTGCGGCAAGGCGTTGCATGACCCTGACGTCGTGCAAGATGGTCCAAGAGGTGGCTGCATCGGCAAGATACGCCGAGGCCGCCACGCCCCACACCAGTCGGGCCAGGCTTAGGAGGGCACGCCCACGCGTGCCGCTGCGGCCTTGGTAGGCTGGAGGGTCCGGGTGGGCACATGGGTATGCATGGCCATAGCCACCGCCATCGTCGTCGTTCCAGGACACCTACCAGAGAGCGCCAAAGCAGTATATTTTCTTCCCTGACCCATCTGGACAGTACGGCGGGTTTGATCCTTTCTCGCGCATGGCCCTCGACCAAGGTACATTTCCTCTCTTCAGGTTTGTGATTGTCGATATATTGTAGATATTAACATTATTTGTCCTGTAGGTTTCTTGGTCCAGCCGAGAGTTGAGCTCTCCCCGCACGAGGACGTGGACGCCTACTTCGCGGATGCACCCGGGGAGGTCAGGGGAGCAGCTGAGCCTGCACCCATCGAGGTTCTTTCCATGTTGCAGCTTAGTGGGCCCCCAGTGATCACGCAGCCACAGGTGGAGTCGACCCCCTTGGGAGCACGGATCGCCAGGACTCTGGCGCCTTTCCTGTTTGGGCCCTAGCCTGCACCTGCGCCGGAAGCCCAAGCGGGGCGACAGGTGGCGTGGACCGGTGTGGGACATGGCGGCACGGAGGAGGTGCAAATGGTGGCGAGCGGTGGCGATGGGTGGTCTTCGTTGTGCTCTATGTACTTGTATTATGTGTTTACGTATTGTACTTCGTAGTTACTATGGCATGGTTGTCTATGCATTCCCTCTAGCATTGTTCTATAACTTGTATTATGTGTTTACGTATTCTCGTTCATAGTTACTATAGCATGGTTGTCTATGCATTCCCTCTAGCATTGTTCTATTACTTATTCATATATTACTTTCGAATCGTTAGTGACCTAGTCGCTGAATTGTTCGACGACTTGGCAGGATAAAGTGGCCCACTGCTAGCCAAGTCGTGCAATGGTTGAGCGACTAGTCCATGTGTCGCTTAACTGTTGAGCCTGCCAATTCGTCCAACGTTTGAGCGACTAGTCCACATGTCGCTCAACCGTTGGGCCAGTACTTCCTGCCAAGTCATCCAACAGTTGAGCGACTATCAACCGTCGGGCCAGTACTTGCTGCCAAGTCGTCCAATGGTTGAGCGACTAGTCCATGTGTCGCTCAACCGTTGGGCCAGTACTTGCTGCCAAGTCGTCCAACGGTTGAGTGACTAGTCCACGTGTCGCTCAACCGTTGGACCAGTACTTGCTGTCAAGTCGTCCAACGGTTGAGCGACTACACGGTCATATAGAAAGCTAGACCCAGTCCTGTCACAGTTTCTTTCGCCATTTCTCTCGGCAGACAACCATAGCAGATTGGGAGAGGAGAAAAGGGGGAGAACCAGAGGAGCTCGAGAGAGGGAGACAAGGGGAGGAGAGAAGCTTGGGATAGGTACACAAGGGGAGAAGCGGAGCTCGGGAGAGGGCGGTTTGGGAGGAAAGGAGCTCGAGACGTGAAAGAGAAAGACGAAGGAAGCTCGTTGATAGGAAGAGAAGGTCTCCGCATGAAGGTAATAGTCTTGTTTGTTCTTGTTCTCGACCGAATGTAGGTGACGTGTAGCTACTTGTTGGTTTAGCACGTATTTGAGGAATGTATGTTGAGAAATCGCTGGTTGCAGTGTTTGAAATATTTACTGAGATAAATCAGTCATGTCGGAGCCCACAAGATTGAAAGTGCATTACGGTGTTGGTACGGTTCGTGAAGGTCTATACGGTGTTGACCTAAGTGGTTTCCAGAAAGTCACTATGGTACACCCAGACGTGGAGGATGCCCAAATTGGAGATGTCCTACGTTGGCTCACCAAAAGCTTCTCCTTGGACCCCGAGGTGTGGAGTGTCGTCGCACATGGGCTTTGGAGTCAGTCTGCCACGCACATTCGGTGGGATTTGACCAGACTGATGTACACGGTTGCATGGAAGGGATTTCTGGAAGGCTGCAGGCGCTGTGCCTACGAGTGGGTGCTACTCGTTCAACCATGTCTGAAGGGAGTCGTCGGAGGCCCTGCCGACGGCTACCATCGGGTTGGTGGGAGCAGCTCAGACGCGGAGCGCGTGGTTCAAGAAGAAGACGCGTTGGCCAATGTTGTAGAGGCAGAAGAGGATGATGTGACCGATGTTGCAGAGGCAGAAGAGGAGGCGGTGACCCATGTTGCTGAGGCAGAAGAGGAATATCGCACACCGTACGCTCAGCCTAGTGCACAAGCAGATGTAGGGGAGCATATCGACAACATAGTGCGTCAGATGGAGATTGATGACTTGACAGCTCGGGCGGAGGAGGAAGCTTTAGAAGAGGATGGTGATGACTCTTCTAAGGAGGACGAAGGTCCCATCCCGCAGGAATGGAATAGGGTGGACATTGACGGTCTTGTTGTGCACGACGAGCACGAATCACCGTGGGAGTACCATGGGACGGAGGTTCGGCTTCGTGCAATGTTTGATGACAAGGGATCACTATAGGATGCCATTAAGCTGTGGGCCTTGTCCATGCAGTGGATGTTTCGTGTACTCAAATCCAGCTAGAAGCAGTACACCGTGGTATGCGAGCAGGCTGGGTGTCCTTGGCGTGTGCACACACGAAGACCCAAGTACAAGACTCACTGGATTGTCTCTAAGGTGGAGGTGCACTCATGCTTGCTCAGCAGTGTTTTACCGAGGCATCGCAACTTGACGTCCACCTTCATAGCCAATGTGATGTACGGAGAGATAGTCAAGAAGACGGACCTGGAGGCCAAGCACATCATGGTGCCTATCGAGTAGAAATTCAAGTACAAAATTAGCTACGCGAAGGCATGGTGTGTTAAGCAGAAGGCTTTGGAAAGGAGGTTCGGTTCTTTCGAGATGTTTTACGGCAACCTTCCTCGTATGCTCCAGGTGTTGCAGGACAGGAACCCGGGCACATACATTGCTGTGAAGGACAAACCATCCAAAAGACCGCCGCTAGGTTTTGTGGTATTGCAGAGGTCCTTCTTAGCATTCGGTCTCTACATTGATGCATTCATACACATGTTGATCGTGATCTCAGTGGATGGGACGTTTCTAACTGGGAAATACAAAGGCATGATCCGGACAACAACTAGCATTGATGGCAATAATCAAATTCTGCCTTTAGCCATTGCTTTCGTTGAAAGTGATAATTTCGACAGCTGGTTGTGGTTCCTTCGACATCTGAAGGAGAGAGTAGTTGGGGCACGTCCTGATGTTTGCATAATCCATGATAGTCACCCCGGGATGATGAAGGCCATCCAAAAACTTCAGCAAGACCCCGATGAGCCATTCCCTTGGCCAGACATGAGGAATAGATGATGCATTTGCCATCTGGGGGCCAACTTCTTCAAATAGTTTAGGCAACAACCGTTGATGAAGCTGTTCAAGAGGTTTGCTATGCAGAACCAGCAGCGTAAATTTGATGCGTTGTGGGAGATGTTGGACGAGCACACCAGGAAGCATGTTGTCGAGAGGAACAAGCGTCCCCTCATTCCTAGGGTGGCGCTGCTCGAACGCCTCACACCACTGCGGGAGCTTGACCCTCCCCATTTGATGCGAAGGACCTCGAGGGATATCAAGTGTTTCTCTCATTGTATTGAGGATGAGCCATTGGAGAAGTGATCCTTGCTGCACGACACGGACGATGCAAGGTACGATATAATGACCACTAACCTTACAGAGGTGTACAACTGGGTTATTAGGGCCCTCCGTTTTTAGCCTCTCGTCGCCATCGTTGAAGGCGTTCTGTACGGTACAATTGGATATATCAGGGAAAGGCATACAAATGTGGTACTTCATGCAGCCAACCTATATACACTGTACTGCTCGAAGATTATAACGTACATGCAGGCCAAGACCAAGAAGGCTCAGTTGAACATGGTCTTCGTAATGGGCAATACGGAGCATCGATTCGACGTGGTCCTTCGAGACAGAGCCGGATTTGGGATGACTCGGTCTCTTGTTACCCACGAGGTATGCCTTGGAGACTATGTGAATGAACCTAGCTGCACATGTAACAAGCTAAAGCTGCTTCACAGGCCATGCTCTCATGTCCTCGCCACGTGTGGCACCATCCACATGGACCCATTGAACTTCATATCGGAGTACTTCATGAAGGAGAGGGTGCAGTAGGTGTGGTGCGGCGAGCTAAGTGGCTTCAGGGTTGTGGGCAACTTCGCCACGTTGGATATTGCACAGAGGACTTGGATTCCAGATCTAGACCTGTTGAAGGGGGGTAAGGTCCGTCGGTAGAGTCATCGTATTATGAACGATATGGACGAAGGGGAAGCTAGAGCGGTGGGTAGACGTTGCGGCCGCTGCCGCTAGGAAGGCTACACTGCGAGAACTTGCAAGGCGCCTGCCAACACGTAGGAACACCGACTTGTACTTCAGTATGTTGTAAATTGTACTTCAGTCAGTACTTTGCTTGTACTATAAAACTAATTGTATTGTAATTGCAAATTTTAACTTTATTTGAAGTGTCAATCTCTCGTCTTAATTGTAATGCACGACGTGACCTCGCTTGGCAGCGCACCACGTGATCACTCTCTGCAAAGCAGGACGAGACCACTCTTTGCAAAGTAGGATGTGACCACTCTCTACAAAGTAAGACGTGACCACTCTCTGCAATGACGCCGCCCCTCGTAGCAACAACCTCTACCACAACATCCAAACCGAGCATTCGCCGCAACACCCACTCGAGGGGGAGACGCCACCCCTCTGTTGGTGCAGGGACAGATGCAAGTTCTTCAAGTCCAAGCACCGGCTAAGCCTGAACATACGTTACTGGGGTTGCACAAACTATGCGTTACTGGGATTGCACAAACTACTCCAGCGACTATCTCGACCGTCGTTGGGACACGAGATGCTATCAGGAGCCGGTAAGGACATGTAGCATTATGTTCCTCTACCATTTCTCTTTCAAAGTCCGCACTAACAACCTCCCCCGTCCACCCGCAATCCCCGGATCCACTTTGTGGCTATCGCAAGTGGATCAACCTAGAGATCCACCCACACGACCGGTGGACTCTCGACTGCGAGGAGTGGGATGCCAACAGGGACCACAAGTGGATGGAGGAGGAGTGCCACACCGAAGAGCTCAACCAGCATATCCGACGGGAGACGCAGGCCCATCTAGATGTGTGTAGGTGTAGGGAGCGCGAGGCTCACGAGAGGGAGTGTGAGAAAAAGAGGGAATTGGCGGCTGAGGCCAAGGCGGCTGGCGAGGAGTACAACGTCAAGCTCGCAAGGAAGGGCAAATGGCCTCGGTCCACATAGTAGTCTGACCCTCTTCGTCTATATGCCCCATATATTTCTAATTCCCTAAAGGCATGCATGTACCATCCTTGGTTCGTTAGTCTGCTTGCCATGTAATCCCTTGTCGGATCAAATGTCATATTGTTATCATTGCACCATTTCTCCAAAGTTCACCATGTATGAATTTCTTGGTGCATCGCAATATCACTCACCTTCGTACTCATGAATCATTGCTACCTCTATCGTCCTCACAAATTTTTTCAGAAATTAAGCGCACTAGAACAACATACGACGATCACAAAATATTATTGCGAGTTTCACAAATTTCGTACCCTTCTGATTCTACGAAAATCACAAACGGACCAACCAACCTTGTCACTACCTTTTTATTTCAAAAAAAATTTCTAAAAGAAATTTCCTAAATGTAATACCTAAAAAATATATCATTTATTCTAACATAATTATTTCAATCGGATTTACTAAATACCAGATCTGCTACCTCAAATCGCCTAGTGGTTGGGCGACTTTAAGTAAGTCACTCAACCACTGGGCGACTTAGTGAAGTCGCTCAACTACTAGGCGACTCTAACGCTTGGCGCTCTATGGTTGGGTGACTATGGCCAGTCGCCCAATCGTTGGGCGACTAGGAGTAAGTCGCCAAATGGTACGGTGACTGATGATTATTTCTAACAAAAAATTAAGCCAGTATTTTTTCTGTAATTCTGAATAAAAAATAGATTATTTAAAAAAAATCGCCAAACCTGCTTGTAATTAGGAACCGCAGCGGTCTGAATGCTTCTAGCTAGTTAGAGCATGTACAATGATGTGACGTCAACTATCTGTAAGTCTTGACACATAGGATACGAGATGATGTGGAGGAGAGAGGGGTGCATAGAGAATTAGGCCGTCTCTCATGCAGTAGCCGATTGTAACATGAGAAACAAGACATATTGTACATGGAGGAACTGTCTATAGAGATACGTAAATAGGCAATCCATTATAAAAGCTATCTTTAGTGCTGTCTATATATGACATGGAGGGATAGTATAGACAACAGTTGTCTATACCATTGTACATGCCTTTATGCGGTCATAGACACACAACGTTTTCCAGACATGGGATGATGGGAAACAATGGCCACTGCACGCACGGCCACCTCGGCAGCTCGTCTGAGGCGGCGGAAGCCACTCACCTGCGCTCCTGCAAGTATTGTGGTTCGTATTGTGCGGGTTGACGGATGCATGCGACGTGATCACGCTGGGCGCACCACCATCCAATGTATTCCGTTATATTTGTCAATGATCTTGAGAGTGTCTGTTTCAATATATTCGTCCGTTGATAGAATCTAGAGTGTAGTTATTACAATTTGTCATTTCTCTACCCCTACTTAAATACTTTGGAAGATGTTAGGTGGTTGTAATTTATCATTTAATAGGAGTATATATGGTTATTCCTTATTAAGCATTTGCTAGATTTAATGCTTTCTTGATTTATGCGCATAGTGGACCGTTGATAAATTCGGAGGGAGCAATGTTAATCACCGTGAGCTTGAATCTGTGCTCGGCTAACTCGTCGTTGGTCTAAGGATGCTTCAAAGATGCCAATCGCTTATCCACACCTCCACATTGCCCTCATGCTATTAACTAGCCTTAGTGTGGCTTAGACATAAATTCCCTGATTATTTAGTTCCTTGATCGTGTTCACACTAAGAACCCCATGACCCAAAAGTAGTGACTATATTCCTGCAGATAAAAACGAAAAAAGATACACACACCAACTGATGCAGCAACATGCACAAAATACAGTAGGGCTTCGCCTATAAATACTTCCTACCTCCTCACCCCTTCCTCAACTGAGCGCTTGGCTTCTAGACTTCAACACACACACACACACACACAGAGGCAGGTGGTAAGCAAGAAGAGGAAGTGATGGAGTACTACTACGAGTACAACAGCAACAACAACTTCGCAAAGGAGAAGAGGCCTCCGCCGAAGAGGGGTCAGGTCAAGGTGCAGATAGTGAGGACCCTGAGCAACCTCGTGGCGCCGGGCAACGCTGCTGACTCAAAGCAAACAAATCGCAACAGCTTCAGAAGAGAACCAAGCTACAACTAAATCGTGTCTTTAGATGCATGGTGTGTTACTCTTTGGTATGGTAAAAATAGATGCATATGGTGTGTGGGACAAAGTGATGTTACTAGCTGTTTCCCCCAGAATTTCTCCTTTACTCCCTTTTGTCCGGAGTTTTTATTTTGAGGATTTTAGTAGGATGGCTTCTCAGTACTAAGTACTTGTTTGCCTCACTCGTATGCTATTATGTATTTCAGAAAGGAAGTTTCATAGTATAATGCATAAACTTTGAGCATGCATGACATGTGTGCTTGATTATTTAGCTCATCTTTCAATGGCAAAATTTGATATGTGCCACTTGAAAACATGGCGTTTCGAGATATACCACCCAGAATTCTGAATTTGGATATATGTCACTCTAAATCTTATTGGTTTTGATATATACCACTCTAGGACACTTTTACCCCTGGTTCTTCTTCTTCCTCCCCTTTCCAATTCTTTCCCGACCACAGCAAATGACATGGATGTGCGACGGTCAGACGGGAGGGACAAGGCCATGAAAATGCCGCTGGGCCCTGCTGCTCGCCATCGTCTTCCTGGCCGCTCTAATTTACCACCGTGATCCCCACCTCCCCTCTCCCTTAACATCCCATTTTACCATAAGAGAGAGAGAGAGAGAGAGAGGCAGCCGGCTTAAGTTGCTCTGCCTTTCCCTGCCCATTCACTGCCATTTCTTATCTTCTTACATACAGCAGCTCCATGCCTTCTTATCTCCTCCAAATCTCCAAAACTAAAGAATCGAGCTCTGCATGTTACACCATCGTATTCCCCATCTCATGAGCATTCAATCCATCAAAGTTTCGTCAACATGCATAGAGGTTTGGGTGTTTCTTTTTTGGAGAAGAGCAGCGGGAGGTCTCCTGCGATGGCAGATCAGGTGAGCGCATGGCAAGGCTACGTAGGCGCAGCCAGGGTTATCAATTTCGTTGAAATTTCGGCGAAATGGCCGAAATTTCGTTCATTTCGCTGGGTCCCGAAAGAATTACAATTCGTTCAAATTCTTTCGGTTGGTTTGAATTTGGAGGGAATTGAAAGAGTTAAAAGGAGTAAACAATAGTTTTAATTCATCAAGCCGACCGTAGCCTGGTGGTAGCGCCTGAGTGCATCTTCCCTGATGACCCAGGGACGAATCCCACCCTAATTTTTGCGATTTTTAAAATTTTAAATTCAAATTTGATTCAAACCAGTTTGAAAACCCACCAAAATTTCGGTGATTTCGGCTATTTCGGCCACCAACGAAATTTTTTTCAAAAACGAAATTGTTAACCCTGAGCGCAGCATGGAAGGAGGCCATGGACGCACGCTTCGGCCAGCACGAGGCGCAACCACCATGCACAGGGGTAAGCATGCAAGCAGCGCTCCCTAACGGACGACACATGCTCAGTCAGGCTGCGCGACCACGCGAGGGGAAGCGGACGTCGGCGGCGAGGCGGCAATGGTGGGAGCGCACGGCGCGCATTGGAGCACAATGTGGCGAGGCCCATGCGACAGGAAGACGAGCCCCAGCGGCATCTTCATGGCCTTGTCCCTTCCGTCTGACCGTTGCGCATTCATGTCATTTGGCGGGGGGGAAGAGCCCGAGGCAAAAATATCCTAGAGTGGTATATATCAAAACTAATAAGATTTAGAGTGGCATATATTCAAATTCAGAATTCCGGATGGCATATCTCGAAACACCATATTTTTAAGTGGCATATATCAAATTTTGCCTCTTTCAATTATCTTTGTTCATCTGTTGGAAGAGATAAAAATCCCAACTGCATGTGTGCTTCATTGTTTAGCTCATCTTTCAATTATCTTTGTTCATCTGTTGGCAGAGATAAAAATCCCAACTCTGCAAATCGGCAAATGCATCTTTTCAGCCGGAAAAAAGTTCGACTTTGGTATCTGAATTCTGAAAATTTTGCCACACTGGCATCCATATCCATTTCGTATTGCGAAGGCGCAAATATTCGACAGTTACGCGAGTTCGCTTTTGGTGCATGATTGGACAATGAAGCGACCTGTGTCCACCTCTCGAATCAAATGGGATAGGGTTCTTATTCTACAGCTGATTGGGCAAAGTTGGAGTGAATGTCGATATGTCGTGGCTTTAGTGAAAACTGAAAGCAGCTACCACAGTAGTACAGTACACAGGATGGTCAAAACCATTCTCCTTTTCTCTTTACCTGCATGCAAACGTATTTACGAAAATATCGTAGTACACTGTGCAGCAGCAGCATGACATGGATGCTGATACCCGGGACGACGACAAATATAAGGAATACTACATGTTTAGTTGCTACAGTTATTAGATGGAGCTTTTGGAGTACATGGTGACTTAGAGATCAAACCAATCTACTAGAGATAAAGAAAGAATCAGATACAAATTATAACTAATTCTATTCTATCTCTAATAGTCTTGTTACACAAAGCGAATAGAGAAGCCAACTATGGAAATCGATCGTGAATTGCACACAGGTATCCAAGAAGTAGAGAAAAGACTACGTGGAAGAAGGTTGGCTGCGGACGTCGGCGGAGCACGCAGCGGGGACATCAGATCCGTCGAGAAGAGGTTGCGGCCAGTGGCGGACCCAGGACTAAATGTTACCTATGGCGGAATCATCCATGTGAACCAAGAGTATTACCCACAAGCAAAGTAATGATTGCGCTAATAACGCAAATAATAGTATATGACATTAAATGAAATCAACAAGTACAATCCGTAATTATAGTGGTCACAAGCCAAGTATACAAGGTTAGTTTGAACTCCGTTCGGCAAGTTACATGGACGGCTAAAATGTCAAACCCCCAAATTGCAGGTATTGAACTAATTTAGACATCATTTCACCGGGTAGAGTGTTAACAATGAAATGAAAAAGGGAAAGTATATTCGGCATTTTATTATATGAAATTGAATGTAAACTATATGTAAACTGGAACACGTCACATTGTTGCAACCATTTGTCTGAGAATTTGAACTATCTAACAGAAGAGTATATGTGCTATTATAAATCGCTAATAGTAGTAACAAAGTAAAAAATCAAACCTTGTATACACGAAACTGCTGCTGCCCATCTTTGTCTGAGAATTTCTCAAATGCACCACCTCCTCACTCACCCCTCTTACTCTTTATTTTCTCAAATTTTCATTCACAATTTCACCTCTCTCTCCTGACCTCACTGGCTCACTCACGGGCGGCTCCTCCTGACCTCCTCCCCTCCCTGCCGCCTCTGGCCCGGGCGCCGGAGCGCCTCCTGCTCTCCTCCCCACGTCCCCAGGCCAAGCCTCCTCCTCCCTGTCCCGCCCGGCTGCGCTCCTCCTCGCTCCTCCCCTCGGTCTCGCCCGGCCTGCCTCCTCCTCGGCTCCTCCGCGGTCCCTTTGGCGCCGCCTCGGCCCGCACCGCCTCCTCCTCCAGCAGTCCCGCGCCTCCTGCCTCCTCGGCTCGGCGCCGCCTCCCAGCTCCTCCCCGACTGCCAGGTAGGGTTGGAGATTTGGAGAATTTGAGTTTTTGCCAATTGGGGATTTTGGGAACCGGGGAGAGGAAATGGGAATATGAGAAGCACATGGGCTTAGCTGGGCCGGACATGGGCTGTGGCCGCTTTGGCATCCTCCTCTCGGCATAGCCTTCTCCAGACTCCAGTTCTCCTCGGCGGCTCATTGAACCTCACCGCTATGTAAATGCAGATGCAGATCTACAAGGATGGCGCCGAGACGGCACGGGGGGTTCGCCGGCGCCGGACCTCGGGCGGCCGCCCAGCCTTGCCCTATTGCTGGGGCCGCCCCTGGTTGCGGCGACACATAGATGCATACGTGATACGTGCAAGTCGATGGGCAAGAAAGAAAGCAAAGGGAAGGTATGGTTCCCATCCAGATTGGGTAAGGAAATAGCAGTAGAGAATAGAAATGCATCACGCATGCATGAGCAAGAGCTATGTTCATCTTTCAGGACTGGATCGGATAAAAAGATAGAAAAGAAAGAAAGGCAAGGAAGGCCAAACTCACGGCACGTGGACAAGAAAAAAAAAGCGAGAAGACTTGATGAGAAGGATCAAGAAGCAGCAACTTAGGCAGATTGATTTCACATGGTAGCAGAAGGTCAATCTAGAACAAAGATAGGATGCCAGGGTCAGCGAACAAGGTTGCCGGCGATCCAGGCGGACGGCGGCAGAGAACCAATAGAACCACAAAGGCAGAGCATCGGTCGGCAGCAGAGAAGAAGCTAAAAAAAATGGATCTATTGCTCAGCAAAAAGAAGCCGATCTATTTGATCGAAGAGGAGGAAGAGAGGCCATCTATCTATAATTCGCAGCCCTCAGAAGATTACATCGTCTCTCTTGGGGGACAGTGTGCAACGGAATTTGGTGGTGGCTAGAAACAGGTCTAGATGCGAACCCGCTTTAGAAAGATAAAATAGCCAGAATAATTGCTGATTGATATTGCTTGAGCTTTGAAGGCATATACATATGGTGACTGACTTAGAGATCAAGTCAATCTACTAGAGATAATAACTTATTCTATTTTTTTTATCTCTATTAGTCTTTTACATAAGGAGTATACTCAAACAGGCTCGAGCCCAACGAAACACCCGGTGGCCACAACCTGGACCTCTGCGTGGAATGACATCGATCATATTACGAATGGACGCTGCAATGGTCGCCCTTTTGCCCAGTTGTAACCGAAGTTACCGAGCCCAAGTAGTGTGTAATGGTTGGAGACTTGAGTGTTCAACGTACGAGCGAGAACAACCGACGCCACGTACTGCCGGCGCCCCGCCACGCAAGTGACGCAACGTAATCAAGGAACATTCGTAGGCTCGTAGCACGACGATATATATAGCGGCCGCTCGCGCCCGCCCCAGCTGCCAAATGATCTCAGGTTCGCAACCGTGATCCCACACAAGACTCGAGCTCCCCTTGGCGCGCATCTGTGCCTCCTAAGTCCCACCGGGCGGTGCGGTGCCTCTGGAATTTTTTAAAATACTATTAACTAAAAAAAGTAATTACAAAAAATAGCCGAATTTTTTTACAAAAATAGGTCATTGTCGCCATTTCACAAGTCTAACATCATTTGAAATGGCAGTAGGATGTCATTTACCGCCAGTCGTCGGTCCAACTGTCTATCGCCATTTCAGCTTGCAATTTGCTTTGAAGAGTGTGCAAATCACTATTTCAAATGGCGACAGAATGATGGGTTCTCGCTGCCGCTTGAACTGCAACAGAACGATAGTTCCTCGCTGCCGCTTGAATCATGACAGAGAACGGCTATATAAACCCCCAAAATCGGATGAGAAGTCATTTTAATTCCAGAAAAAAGATAAGAGAGAGAGAAGAGAGAGGAGGAGAGGGGAGAAGTCATGTAGCGAAGCTCTGCCGGTTCGTAACAGAGGAGAGAGAGAGAGGTAGAAGCAGATCTGATCGCCCATGTTGCAGATAAATGTTCTTCAACTATGTACATAAATTCGAAACCTGGTAGGTTAGAAAATAAAAATAGCGATATATAATTCAATGGATTAGATAATTTTAGTTGTAATGCAGTTTGATGTAGTACATTATCTTAGCTATGTATAGTTTAGTTTATCGTATAAATATTATTTGTCATATAGGCGGCCCTACCGGCCCCAACGACCCGACAAAGACTGCAAGGCCCCTCGGAGGCCATGAGACGGAGGTGTGACCCAGGGCCCCCGAGGGGGACTAAGTACGCCTTCGGGAGGACCCCAAAGCCCACGCGAAGGCCATAAGGAAGCTCGCGTGGGCCAATGGCCGGAGACACAGCCTGGGGCCCCGAGGGGTACCAAGTACGCCTTCGGGAGGGCTCCAGAGGCCACTCAAAGTCCATCAGGAGGCCCGCGAGGGCCAACGACCGGAGGTACAACAGGGTGCCTCCCCGAGGGTACTAGACATACCTTCGAGGGGGCTTCGAAGGCGGTGCAAAGGCTTCCGAAGGACCGTCGAGCAATACGGGCCCAGGGGTTAGGAGTTCTCCGAGGCCACCTCGAGGGCACCAAAGGGTGTACGAGGCCCCTTGGCCCGGCGACACCCCGCACGGGGCGAAGGGCAGAGAACACTGGTGGACCGAGCGCACCAGCCAGATAGACCAAGACCAGGGAGGTCCACCATAAGCCGAATGCTACGTATAGGGGAAGGAAAAGTCCATGCAGCCCCTATAAGCGTAGGGCCTTTTTAGGGATAGATCTGTAATCTCATGTACCCGGTCGTAAGGCTATAAATAGCCGTCTCCCCCAATGTAACAAAGAGGACCTTTTTTGGACAATTAATACATATTTACTTCTCTTGACAACCGGCCCCCCTCTGAGGATCCCCTGACCCCCCTCGTAGATACCGGTGGTCCCCTTTTGTACTGTCTAGCTCTCCTTACTACGACAGTTAGCGCTGTCCGTGGGGAACAGCGAGAGAGTCACAAAGCATAGCCCCGAAGCATCGGCATGGCCCCTCGGAGGTGTTGGAAATATGCCCTAGAGGCAATCATAGAGATGATTATATTTCATTATGTTCACAATATTTGATAATATGTTATCTTGTTCCTTGAATGAATCATCAGTCATGAAGATTAACGAGTATGTGACTTGTTGGTGAAGCTCTTTTTAACTTATGATGATGTCGTTCTAAAAGTATCCCCGGTCGAAAGTCATCGGTGGAACACTAGTGACTCTCGACCAAAGACATGTATTGATTGATGACCACGTTTCACCGGTCATGGATATAGGGATATCGAATCAATAATGTGGACACGTGTTAGAGAACATAGTGTTGATAAGACCGACCTTGAGACACTATTGAGATTGTTATGATTCTATGTGTCGTTAGTTGGTCTCAAGCAATGATGATGTATAATCCTTAGACCGAGATCAAGATGGTTTCCTACATGTGTAATAGCACTCTTAGGGGTTGCCAAACGCTGCTCAGAATCGGGTGGTTATAAAGGTAGCTTTGGGTATGCTATGAAACATGCAGAGTGATGTGACTGGTCGGATATGGATTTGCCCTCCTAACATAACAGAGAGATATCTGGGCCCTCAAGTGGTCGGATAAAGAAAGTGCATGGCCATGCATCGTGGTCGAAGAGTTCGACCACATAAGGTTATCCGATACTCGATCGAGAAAGCATTGAATGATCCATGGATGACACAACATCTCACCCGAGTTCAACCAGATATCGTGAGGCAAAGGGAGAATACATGAGTAGGTCGCTTAGTTCGACCCGCTCACGGATTTGGTCGTATGGAGATACAAGCAAGTCATAGATCGGTCGAATGTAATCACAGAGTGGTCAAAACCAAGTCGTAAGGAGTTACGAGTTGGTCGTGATCAAATACTGAATCGTCAGATAGAGATAGGACACAGTCGTAAGTGATGAGGACACGTCATAGATCATATTGCATTAAGGTTCGCCCCATATAATTTATGTGTATTCGGAATCGTTATGTCTGCTAGGAACCGCTATTTACTCGTGGCGGAAAGGGTTTCCGAGTCACAACCGAACTACACATGAACCTAACGGGTCACACACTTAACGGGTTGGAACAAACCAGTATGAATGCGATTCGTAAACGTGTTTGGATAGGATCCGTCACGGGCTCTATATAAGGAGATGCATGAGGCCATTGGAGGAGAGCGAGTTGACACGAGTTGCCCTACTGAAACCCTAGCCGCCATCTTCTTGACAGTCTTGCCGTGCGATTTGGTGCTAGCACACCGCGCGTTTGGTTGTTCCTTCCCCGACGTGTGGATACCATAGAGGCGCTTCTCGTTGTTGCGCTTAAGGACGATCCGCGATCTTTGCAAGGAACCGCAGAGGTCTTTGGAGGAGACGATCGACCACGACCATCGCACCAACGTCTTTGGACGCCGGACGATCGACTACGATCAAGACATCGACGCTTCTTCGTCGGACCAGTCGCCCGACACTTCTTCCGCCGCTCTGCTGCGTCTAGTGGTAACGACTGTGATCATCTTCTTGCTTGGCTTCCTGGTTTACGTGGTAGAAATTTTGAATTGTTGCTATCGTAGTCTACCCGTATCCCTACAGGAGGAAGGTCACACCCAAGGTCTCGGCGGCCGACGCTGTTGCGGCGGCTGCGGCTCTGAGTACCCCAAGGGCCAAGTGAAGCAGGACCTCCGCGGCAGTAGCGGCCGTCGCTAAAGCCACGGAAAAGGAAGCCAACAACTCCGCCTAGGGACATCGTCGGAAGCGACAACCGGCCCATCGACGCATCTCTCCCCGAGAACCATCGGGTGGGCCCACCTCTGCACTGGGGGTCAGGGCGAACTCGAAGCCTACTAAATGCTCTAGTGGGGTGGCAGGGCCGCCGAAATGTTGAGCCTCCGGCAGCCAACGGCGGTGAACCCCATAGCCCCGCCTCAGCTTGTAGTTCTCGCACAAGGGCAAACCATCTGAGGGGGGAGACCGCCCCTTTGGCACCCGCAGCCGTGCCCCCGGCACCGCTGCTCCGGGGAGACCTGAACTCCCCATTGAGCGCAGGACAACAGACGGCCTGCTGGCCCCTGGGCTTCAAACTGCTGGACGTTAGGCCATTCGATGGGTGCACAGACCCCTCAGAGTTCCTCCGGGTGTACGAAACTGCCATCGAGGCAGCCGGAGGAGATGACACCACCAAGGCTAAAAGCATCACCCTCACCCTCGGAGGTGTGGCGGTGACTTGGTTCTTCACCACCCCCAGGTCTATATATGCGTGGGAGCAGTTGTGGGACCTCATGCGCAACAACTACCAAGGAAACTACGTCAAACCAAAGGATGCAGAGCACTTGTTCGCAATAAAGAAAGCCACAGGCGAGTCCCTGTGCAGCTTTTTCAAGAAGTCCGCGGAGGTGAAATGCCAGGTAAAGGGGGTCAATGAAACCACCATCATAAATGTAGTCACGTACGGACTTCAAAAAGGCCCCTTATCGAAAAGGTTAGCTCGCAAGCCCATCCGCAGCTGTGGCAGAGCTTTTCGACAAAATGGCAGAATACGCTTGGGGTGGAGGAAGACAACACTCAGAGGGCAGAGGTCCAAACGTCGGCCGTCCTGGTGCCACCACCGAGCGGTCCACCCGGAAAGGAGGAATCTGTAGCTACCGCCACAAGGGCAGTTACCAAACCACGGGCCAACGACTACCATCAAAAGGGGTGGAGCGTGTTGTTGGAAATATGCCCTAGAGGCAATCATAGAGATGATTATATTTCATTATGTTCACAATATTTGATAATATGGTATCTTGTTCCTTGAATGAATCATCAGTCATGAAGATTAACGAGTATGTGACTTGTTGGTGAAGCTCTTTTTAACTTATGATGATGTCGTTCTAAAAGTATCCTCGGTCGAAAGTCACTAGTCTAACACTAGTGACTTCTATTTACCAAAGACATGTATTGATTGATGACCACGCTTCACCGGTCATGGATATAGGGATATCGAATCAATAATGTGGACACGTGTTAGAGAACATGGTGTTGGATAAGACCCACCTTGAGACACTATTGAGATTGTTATGATTCTATGTGTCGTTAGTTGGTCTCAAGCAATGATGATGTATAATCCTTAGACCTCGAGATCAAGATGGTTTCCTACATGTGTAATAGCACTCTTAGGGGTTGCCAAACGCCGTCAGAATCGGGTGGTTATAAAGGTAGCTTTGGGTATTCTATGAAACATGCAGAGGGATGTGACCGGTCGGATATGGATTTGCCCTCCTAACATAACAGAGAGATATCTCTGCCCTCAAGTGGTCGGATAAATAAAGTGCATGACCATGCCACTAGTGGTCAAGAGTTCGACCACATAAGGTTATCCAATACTCGATCAAGAAAGCATTGAATGCCTATGGATGACACAACATCTCACCGAGTTCAACCAGATATCGTGAGGCAAAGGGAGAATACATGAGAAGGTCACTTAGTTCGACTACTACTGATCGGTCGTATGGAGATACAAGCAAGTCGAGATCGGTCGAACGTAATCACAGAGTGGTCGAAACTAAGTCGTAAGGAGTTACGAAGTTAGTCGTGATCAAATACGAATCGTCAGATAGAGATAGGACCCGTCGTAAGTGATGAGGACCTGGTCGAGATCATATTGCATTAAGGTTCGTCCCATATAATTTGTGTGTATTCGGGAATCGTTATGTTCTGCTAGGAACCGCTATTTACTCGTGGCCGAAAGGGTTTCCGAGTCACAACCGAACTACACATGAACCTAACGGGTCACACACTTAACGGGTTGAATAAACCAAGACGAATACAATTAGAAACGTGTTTGGATAGGATCCGCCACGGGCACTATATAAGGAGATGCATGAGGTCATGGGGAGAAAAAATAAGAGTTGACACGAAGTTGCCCTCTCAAACCCTAGCCGCCATCTTCTTGAGAGCCTTGCCGGCGATGGTGCTAGCACACCGGGCGTCTGGTTGTTCCTTCCTGGGACGGTGGATACCATAGAGGCGCTTCTCGTTGTTGCGCTTATGACGATCCGCGATCTTCGCAAGGAACCGCAGAGGTGCCGGAGGAGACGATCAACTCACGTGACGCCGGACAATCGACTACGATCAAGACATCGACGCTCTTCGTCGGACCAGCATCGCTTCCGACACTTCTTCCGCCGCTCAAGTCCTAGTGGTAAATAACTGTGATCATCTTCTTGCTTGGTTTCCTGGTTTACGTAGTAGAAATTTTGAATTGTTGCTATCGTAGCCTACCCGTATCCCTTCACGTGTATCATGTGGATAGCGGCTAACCTCCCGAAGGGGGGAGGCGAGGCGGCCGAGGACGCCAGGGCGAATGGGGGACAAAGAACTAGACACTGGCCGATCTTTGAGACCCCGCTATTTTGCGATCTCCACGACAATGGACCGCGCACAACCAGAGACTGTTGCACCATTGCGGCCATGCAAGACTACATAAGCCGCAGCCAATAGCCAGCCGAGCATGAGGATGGGAGGAGAACAGGCAACCAGCTGCCCGCCCCGCCGTTGAGGTCCCGCATAGAGGGGGCTGCGGGGAGCACCATCAAAGGATCATAAACATGATCACTGGGGGGTCCTCGTTCCGCATAACATCAAAAAGACAGCAGCATGCATACCCCCGACAGATACACCACGTCGCGACGTACCCTACCACAAGCCCGCCTCGCTGCACCAAGATACCGATCACCTTTAGTCTCGAATATGCTAGGGGCATGTACTTCCCTCATCAGGACTCTCTCATCATCTTTGCCAGCATCACAGACTTCAAAGCACTCCATGTTCTAGGTATGTCCTGATGAGTACGGCCATATTCACTCCACCAAATAGATGCAAAATCAGAAAATTCACTAGTAGCAGCCCTAACTTTCTTATATTCAGGGAATTCATGACAAACAAAATTTTATTCTACGGTAAGCTCCCATGTGAGATAAGTATCAGGATCATATTTTCCAGCAAAAGGAGGCATATTGAATTTAATTTTACCAAAAGCATCATTATGGTCACGTACCTCACATTGATTTCTTCCCATACCTTAACGATTATGACGAAGCCGACGATGGTTACGGTCATTGTGCACATTGACTCCATCTGTTTCTGTGTTAGCAGTGTAATTGTTCACATCTTCTTCTTCCACCTCATCTGCCCAAGAGCGGGCAGTAGGTGGTGTGCGGCGAGCAGGAGGATCCTCCACTCTTGCCTCAACCAGGGCCGTGGTTTGAGCAAGTAGCTGACGTTCGAGGAGAGCAACGCATGTGTGTAGAGCCGCGAGGTTGTCGATGATCTTATCCACGGCATCGCGAACACACTCACCGAGCGAGTGCTCAATGTGTCGCACGAGCTGTCTCGTGCGAGGTGTGAGAGATCCCTCACTAGTATGCCCCAAAGAGTGGTCGTTATTGTTTCCACTATGTGTAGATCTATGTGATCGTTAGTAGAAAATAAAGAACAAATCACGGTGTATATGTCCCTATCAACTACTAGGTTTTGGCGTTTCAACAGTCGCTCTCTCACAACGCCTTACCAATTTCTTACCAATACAACAAGGAAGTGGTACAACCGGTGGCTGGTTCGTGATACTCTCACTTACGATTAGCCCAACGATTGCAAGGAACGGAACCTGCTGAGTTAGTAGGAAGTAGAGCTCGGAAGGCTTCAATATGGTAGCAAGGATCAGCAATAACCAAATCAGTTAATGCAAGTTAAAAAAATATTCAAAGTACTAGTCAATGTTGCTGATCCTAGCATAATCAAAGCTAGTTAATCAAAGCCCTACTAAGAGATGTGTATGTACGCACACGCAAAGATAAATGTGACTTGATCTAAGTAATGAAAAACCTCACAATAAGTGCTAGGAGAGACGCTGACCAACTACTCTAACATCTTTGTAGGGACACAAGATTGTTGACGCGATGTAGAGCACAAAAATGGAATAACGTGCAGCGTAAACAGTCCTGTAGTTCAAGCAGAAAACAATAGTTAGTCCCGAGAGATGAGAAAGCAAAGTTTATATGGCTTATATATGCTTGTTTCAAAGGTTTCGATGAGATCTATAACTTTGCAGTTGAGGTGAAACCAAAATTCCTAAGGGAAGACCGAAAGAATCGGCAAAAATAGAAACTGAAAACTTGCGATGTGAATTTAAGGCCGAACATGGCCGATTTTGGGGGTCTTGGATGGTGACTAGCATAATTTGGTCATTTTTATTGGATGCACATCATCGTTAGCTTTCCGAAAAGTCCGACAACGTCAAATTCCGACACCGTATACAAAAGTTATGCCCGTTTTACTGAAGGTGTCTCGGAAACGGATTCGAAATTGTTTCGGCCTCAAATTGAAATTTCTATAACTTTTGATTCCTTGGGGCAAAACGTGCTCAATTTTTCTGAGAAAGCTTGTGGCTATATGAAGAAGGGCTCCACCAATTTTCACTGGATTTGGCGAAGGTTTGATGGACTTTTCAATTTTCGGAAAGGATGGACTCTCTCTCTCTTTGGTTTCTTCTGTCTTTTTTTTTCTTCTATTTTTTTTCTCTATTTTTTTTCACTTGATCCCAAAATCAACTCTCTTTTTCACTTCCTTCTTTTGCACAAGCGAATTCAGTTTTACTTTTATTCTCTCTTGCAAACCAAAACCCACTGAAATCCACTCAAATTTAGGGTTTCGTTTTTACTTCCTCCTCTCCAAACCCAAAGGTAGGTTTTCAAGTATGCCACGACAGGGAGATAATGGGTGGTGGTAGGGGATGGGGGGTTGGTGCGGTAGGGATTGGTGGTGGTGGGAGAAATTGGACACAACGATGAAGCTATGCAAAGGAACACGATGCAAACTAGACAATGATGAACTAGACTCTAACTAAACTAGAAATTAGCAACTAGACACGACGATGCAATCAAGAATTCAACAAGCAAAACCGAAAACAAAAAATGCAAGGGCTCGGTATAGATGATAGATGCAAAAAAAATTTGGGCAATTTTCTAGACTCTAGGTATGAAAAACGAATCTACTGCTAGAATACTGGGAATTCTCACTGATGAACTGTAGCTCTGATACCACTTGATGAACCACAGAGGTCCTGATTTGGCCCGATCTTTCGATGAGAAGATAAATTCGGTAGAAGTCGCTCAACTCTCACGATCCTGGCTACGAACTCGTAAGGCTCAAAACCACGCAATTGCTAAACTACTTGATAAGTCGTTATCAACGTGCATGAATACTCGGAAGACTTGATCACGAAGATCAATTCCTGCATACACCGAAGAAGCACGCAAGAATGGGATAAATAGCAATATGAAATTGCGAATAGGAATTAAGATTGTATTGATAAGTGGGGTTCCAAAGACAATGTCATTGTTGATCTCGCCGAACAAGAGGACAAAGTATAAACTAGCAAAGCTAAACTTCAATCAACAAAACTTGAATTTTGCTAAAGGGCGGCGGCTCCTATATGAGGAGGGAGGCCAAGAGATGGGAATCCTAGGGCTAGTGGTACTGTTCACAGTACTATTCATGTGAACAATACAGGCTCCCTAGGGTGGCCAGCTGGCATATGGGCCTTATGGGCCAAGTCGGCCAAGTCAGTCCATACATTACATAGCCAATGGGCCAATAATTGGTGATGCAGCACCATGGCATGTAGACGCAACACCATGGCATGTAGACACAGCTCCATGGCATGTAGACATAGCTCGGCTCGTAGGAGTAGCTCGGTCCAATTGGGGAATATGGCATTACAGAGGCCGAAAGTCCAATTGGAGAAGATGTAGTTGAAGTAGAGGATGCAGTGCAGCGGGTCGAAGTAGTGGTTGCATCCTTAGGGTCGATGTCATCATCATGGAGGGCCGGACTGACCAGACCTCTCAGTCAAGAGTGTGGTCAACTTTCTCCAGAAATGGTTGTCTTTGTGATTTGCTGCTAAATTCTCTTGGACAAACTAACCACAGTGTGTTCACCGGTCATACTGGAACCTCAGACTGACCGGGGCGGCCAACTTTTTCCAGTAGCATATTTACATCTAGTTTGAAAATCCTTGAACCCAGTCTAATCGGACCTTGAGTAGCTGTAACATCCCAATTTTTAGGGCTTTTTGAAATTTTCAAAATAAAAATAACCATTTGATTTTTGTCGAAATTGCTAAAGCTTAAACTAGGAATTTTAGAAAAACAAAATAATTTAATACGAGTTCATCAAACTTTAATTAATTCAAAATTTGGTTTACTCGAATTTTCTTGGGCTTTATTGGATTTAAAGTTAAAAAGAGTATTTTAAGTATTTTTCTTGAATTTTTGGACTTGATTTACTATTATCTAAAAGCCTTTTTGGATTAGTATATTCTGTGCAAATTGGAAATTATGTTTCCTTCCCGCGCCCGTTCCACGCATGACCACCCTCTCGGTATCGGCCAACCTCTCGGTTTCGACCAGACCCGCCTGTCAGCCTCCCCTGCTCACCTTCGCCTCCCTCCCGCTGCTCGCCCATGTCACCAGCACTCACATGCGTCATCCGTCACAACGAAAGTCGTCGCCCTGGCGCAAATCCCGCCCCTTTTTCCCTCGGTGACATGTGCATTAATTGCCCATCTTTCCCAGCACCTTCTCCCCTTGACTCAGGCGCCCTCTCCATTCACCTCGTCCCATCACCGTCGCGTCCGCCGCAACATCACCGCGCGCCTCCGAGTCTCTCAATGGCTCTCCCCTCCTCTCCTCTGGGCTATAAAGAGCCTGAGCAGCCCCCCTTCATCTCTTTTCCCCACCCAACTCTCCCTCTCTCACTCTTGTTGCTATGGTTTGCCCGAAGCCCCGAGCTCCGAGTTTCTAGCTGCCACGCCTCATAGTCGTTCCGACCGCCACCGTGAAGCTCCTTCCACTCTAACCGTGTCATTTCGTGTTCTAGAACACAAGGAACTTGTCCCCTAACCAGATTTGGTTTTGGTCCTCAAGATCTTTTGGATTTAAGCTTCGTCTTCATCTCCGGCCGAAAAGGGCATTTCCACCACCACATTGCCTTTGGTGAGATATTTCCATATTACTCCCTCTCTGAGCATCCCCGACCTGTCATTGTCTCTCTTTTCTATCAGGCTACCTCCTCCGCGTTGAAGCACCACCGCTGCCTCGGGTTCATGTTGTTGGACCATCACTGATGAGCTCCTTGACCGCTCTCCACTCCGGTATGGCCCTAGTCACCTCTAGTAGCTAGTGCACTCGCTTTTTGGTTGAAAGCATTGTTAGAACGCGATTACCGATATCCCTGTAGCTTCCACTCTGCTTCACTTCGCCGTGCTACCGCTTCAGGCTGTAGTCGAACCTCCTTTCGACCAATCGAACCTCCTTCCGACCAGTCGAACGTCTTTCGACCAGGTAGTCAAACCTCCTCCGGCCTCTCTCTCGGTCTTGGTGAGTTCCCCGTGCCCTGCTCCCCCTCTTGTTCCTTTCGACCACATCCTGTAGTCGAATGTCTTTCGACCACGTCATGTAGTCGAACCTCTTTCGACAATGTCGTGTAGTCGAACCTCTTTCGACCACGTCTTGTAGTCGAACCTCCATCTGACCATGTGATTTCAAAACTTCCGAGAGCCTATTCTCCTTGGTTCGAGCTCCGATTCGAGAGACTCAAAATTTTAAATTCATCTGAAAGCAAGATCTAGCTATCTATACTGGAAGTACTCAATTTGGAGTCCATTTTAATTTTATTTGGATTTTATTTCAATTTGGCTTCACATGTAGATTTCGATAATTTTGGAGAACTAGATTTCGACGTCATTTCGGAACAACAACTAATTGAGCAAGGCAAGTTACATCCTTTGATCATATTTGAGCCCAGTATTTAAAATTATCTAAATTCTGTTTTAAACTATTATTGCATGCTTATTTATATTCAAGTAAGTTAAATTCCTGTTTTAAATTACTAGTTAATTCTATTACCGTTGTACAAACAATGTTGAAATTGAAGTTGTCATTCCCTTGTCACCTTAGTTGAAAAATCTGGTCGATACACTAGTACGACTAGAACATGTTGGAAAACTATGCTTAGTCAAAGCTTAGACAAAAAATCTTGATTTGAGGAACTTTAGCCAAAAGTTCAACTATGATTTGAAAATAATTCTATGGTATTGTCTTTACCATAAAAATTTATAAAATAATTTGACTTGTTAAACAAAATGAAAATTTGTTTGGACTTAAGCGAAATGGATGTTGGATGGGTGCATGTTCATGCACGGGATCGATTCATTTCTATGATCGAGGCTCAAGGTTTTATTGGAACTCGCCCAAGTCAATTAAGGACCGGTATTCGAGCCACATCTTGCTAAGCCTCATCGTACTACCACATGTCCTGTGTGGACGAGACTTGGCTAACTAATTTGTAACCTTTCACTGTGGTTGTGCCATTGGGTTGCGTGGGTGTCTTTATAACCTACTTTTATATATTCCCACATGGCGTAAGAGGGGGCTTAAATCCGGTGGATGGTTCAATCCAAAGAAAGTGAAATCTTAGCGAGGCAGGACTACAGTGGGATGGCGCATTACAAAGGCCTTATGATAATCGCTTAGTCGCACACCTTCGAAAGTGTGTGAGCAGACAGTATAAGCTAATTATCTCTTATGGGTAAAGTTTTGCAATCTCTACAGAGTGTAAAACTATTCAAATAGCTATGTCCACGGTCATGGACATGCTAGTGAAGTCACTCAAAGTTAGACTTTGGTTTTTGATTTAAAAAATGCTTTATCAAATGGTTTTGGATGGTTTATCCAAATGGGAATCGGGCAGGTAGCCATGCGATAAGAGGGTATCCTTCACCACTCTTGTGTGAATGTTATCTGACTATAAAACTTGAGATTTAGAAAATAAATTTTAGTTATAGAGTAAACTGCTTTAGAACTTAGTATGAATATTTAATTGAAAAATATCGCTTTATGCAAAACAGGCATGTAAGCCTACCTTTGATATATCCCTACATGCATTATAATTCTGTTATTGGGTGTAACTTGCGGGGCACAGTTGTTTGTGCTCACTCTTTCTTAATAAAATATTGTTTAGAGGAGAAGGACTTTGCAACTGCTGAAGATCTCGACGACTAGGCTGCTACCCCAACCGATTGCATGTGGCAGATTAGCTAAACTCTACTACACCTTCTTCGTCTTCTGCTGTGTTCTTATTTGTGGGCTTGTAAGCCTTTCTGGTAATCAACTCTGTTATTTATTAATAAAGGTTTGTGATTATGGATGTTACCATATTTGTTTACTGTGTGAGCTAGCCACTGATCATGGAACTAGTTCTGCAAAACACAGAGGATTTGGGAGTGTTAGTCCTGGGTCCTTACATAGGCGGACTGATTGGACCTAGGGATGGCAATCGAGCGCGGCGGGCACGGGTAGTGCTCGCCCATACCCATGCCCGCGACCCCGATTTCCCCCCACGGGTATGCCCCCAAAGGACGACGGGCGAAGAACCTCGCCCATGCCTGTAGCCCGCGGGCATGCCCGTGTACCCGCGAACAATGCATCACATATTCACATCCATGGCACATACCAGGTAGCATAGTAAAGCACTTTCATGGTATACCAAACTATCATTAAGTTCTAACTGCATATCTTAGTTTGCAGCGACTAAGTAAAATAGTACAAATAAAATTCATGTCCAATATCAGCAAGATAAAACATGAAAATACCGCAGTGGTGTAGCCGCACGGCATCGCTGGCACTGAGGAGGGGTGAAGGTAGGAGAGTGGTGTCACTGGTTGCATCTGCCAAGCGAGCGCGGAGAGCACAAGGAGCTCCATGCGGCGCACCGTCTTGGCCTCGAAGACGTAGGCGTCGCCGTCCTCAGCGGCGCAGAGCCCGAGCTCGAGGAGCAGCGGTACCCGTGTCTCCTCCACCTTGGCGGCGACCGCAACGCAGGCCATGGCGGTAACACACGCCATTCAGGGCCGACCCCTGAGCCACAGCATGCCACCGAGGAAGCATCGGTCGAGGTACGCGGTCGTGAGCGCGGAGAAGCCCAGCTTCACCACCGCGCACTCTGCCCATCCCGCCGCCGCCTCCCGCATGGCCGCACCGACCACCCCTCCTCCTCGTTCGGTTCTTGGAACAGGTCGAGGTGCTCCTCCGGGCAGTCGAGCGAGTCTAGAAGAGAGTTACAGCTTCTCCCCATCAGTTCTTGGACAGGGAGTTCAGCTGGCTTCCCACGAGGAAGAGGAGAGCTATGGCTTCTCCCCTTCAATGTTGAGCTAAGCTGAGCTAAAGACGAGAGGAGGACAGGTGCGGTGGCCGGCCGGGAGGAGGACAGGGGAGGAGGATTTGAATTTGGATCTGGAGATCTGAAACCTTCACATTGCTTTTTGCTTCTCTATGTAGAGGAGCATGATGTCTGGTGGGGGTGGGGCGCGAGGAGGATGGGGCTGGCACTGAGGTACTGACTGAGTAAGACAGTGAGGTTTTAGTGGGAGTGTGGCCTACCTGTCAGCGTGAGTTGGTGGGTAAACGGGCAAGATGGCTACGGGTAGAGCTCACCCATGCCCATACCCGTTTACCTGATGGGCAGAGTGTTGCACCCATTTTCATGCTCGTGGGCAAAAAAAGCACCCCATGCCCGACTCCATTAGGGCATTTGCCCGCGGGCACGTGGGTAATCGGGCACAATCCCCTCAAACAGCTATTTTTTGTGTGTGGGTGTATAAATAACCCTAGTGACCAGTTGTGCTGGTGCCATTATCATCCCCTTAGAGCAAAGAGCAAGCCTCCTTCTCTCCTTTGTGCATGTGTTGCACTTAGTGAGCTTAGAGAGCAAAATCCTAGTGCATGTGTTGTATTAGGTGTTGGATTTAGTATCCATTAAGCTTAGACACTTGATTCATTCAAGTAAGCATTTTTGACTTGTTACTCTTGGTGTTTACCAAAAACCTAAATGGTTTGAAGGAGTTGCGTCAGTGATCTTCTCAAAGAAGGTTGTGAGAAGACCCAGGCAGTTGTGAGTGGTTTGGTGTTCACCACCTCCGGAGTGGAGGAAGAGCAACCCCAAGTGGATTTGAGGTATATGCTCAGTTTGTGGAGCCAGTCCAATTTGTTTGGGCTTACCTCAATGTGGACTAGGGGAAAACGGCAAGTTTCTGATCACCATGGGAAAAAGTTCAAGTGTTCACGAGGTTTTCTTTCTTGAGCTTTACCTTCATGCAATTTACAATTATAGAATTAAATTCCTTACTTGTCTCTCTAGGATTCCATTCTTTGTCTTAGTCTAATCTTGTTGGTGCATATAGTCAAAATTAGTTGATTTAGGTTTTAATTGAGAAAAACCGAAATGATTTACAATTCCGCATAAAACTCGGTTTTAGCCAAAATAATTTTTAAAACCGTCTATTCACCCCCACCTCTAGTCGGCCTCCTCTATCTTAGAACAGTCTTCGTCCAAGAACACAACGGATAGCGCCCCGTGTACTACATATCAGAGGCCCTACAAGGGGCCAAGGTCATATACACAGAACTAGAAAAGCTAGCATACACCGACTCATGCCTTCGTGGAAGCTACGACACTACTTCTGAGCACACGCCATCACGGTCCCAACGTCTTACCCACTCGTACTAATGCTGCAAAACAAGGACACCTTGGGCCGAATAGGCATGTGGGCCGTGGAGCTGGTGCCCTACAACCTCTCACCTTCGCCGCACGCACGGCCATCAAATAACAGGCACTCGTCGACTTCGTCGCCGAATGGACTCCCCAATTCAAGGAACAACCCCCAAGCCAAACCGAAACCCCATGGACAATCTACACCGACGGCTCTTGGTGTGCCGCAGGGGTAGGCGTGGCGACCATCTTGGTCGCCCCAAATGGGCGGAGCGTGTCGTACGCCGCCCGCCTCGACTTCTCGACAACAAACAACGCCTCTAAATATGAAGCTCTACTGCTGGGCCTCCGCAAGGCCAAGACATTGGGGGCCAAACACATAATCATCAAAAGCGACTCCCGCCTTATGGCGGGCCACTACGACAAATCGTTCGCGAACAGAAACCCTGAGATGGCTAGATACCTGGCTACGACCCGCGAGGCAGTGAAGCACTTACTCGGCATCACCATTCAAACCATCCCTAGGGGAAACAACGAGGTAGCCGATAAGCTCGCAAAACTGGCAAGCTCTGCCAAACATCCTCCGCCAAACATCTTCTCCAAGGTACTACACACGCCCTCGGTCGCGCCCGAAGCGCAAGGGGCTGCACCAGAAGCACAAGGGGCTGCCCCCAAAGCACATGGGGCTGCCCCTGAAGCACAAGGGGTTGCGCTTGGAACACATGGGGTTGCGCCCGAAGTGCAAGTCGCCCCGCGCGAGTCGAACCTCATAGTTCTCATCAATGAGGCTGACTGGAGGGACGCCATCGCCAAATACCTAACAGGCGAAGAACCAGAGGACCCCGCCGAAGCAAAGCACCTCCAACACCTCGCACGAAACTACTGGATCATAAATGGTTTACTGTACAAAGGGGGTGCTGCGCTCCCCTATTGCGATGTGTATCGCAGGAAGAGGGCCAATCCCTCCTACGGGACATTCACGAGGGGCCATGTGGAGAGCACCAAGCCCCACGAGGCCTCAGCGCCAAGGCCTTCTGCCGAGGCTTATACTGGCCGACAGCGCTGCGCGACACGCAAAACCTCATCCAACACTGTCAGGGATGCGAATGGGCTAGCCATAGCCTAAAGGCATCGGTGGTTCTGCTATAGTCCTTGCCCCTGGTTTGGCCCTTCGTGCGGTGAGGCCTCGACATCATTGGCCCTTTCCCGACGGCCAAGGGTAATCTCCGCTTCGCCTTCGTCACAAGATGGATAAAGGTGGAGCCCGTACCAAAAATCATCGTCGTGGCAACCCAGCGGTTCGTATGGAAAAATATATCTATAGATACGGGGTGCTGAGCAACATTGTCACTCACAATGGCACCCAATTCGACTGTGCATGCTTCAAAGCATTCTGCGAAGGCTTTAGAACAAACATATGTTTCGCGTCGGTAGGGCACCCCGAATCCAACGAGGCAGTCAAGCGAGCCAACGATAGCCTACTAGAGGGGCTGACGAAGCACCTCGTTGGCATGCCGAAGGGCCTTTGGCCCAAGGAGCTCCTTAAAACTCTATGGGTGCTCCGCACCTCACCCAGCTTGGCCACGAGATTCTCACCTTTCAAGCTCCTCTTCGGCGACGAAGCAATGACCCTAAGAGAGCCCGCGGCAATGTCCCTCCGCGTTAGGGGTTGATCATGAGCCCACAGAACAGGAGGCCTCCCTGGACCCCCTCGAAGAAAACCACGTACATGCCATAACAACCATGGCCAGATATGTCACATGCGTCGCAGCAACATACAATAAGAAGGTCAGGGTCCGCCTACTAGCGCCAGGCGACATGGTCCTCAAACGCGTCACGAATCCTGCAACCACAGGAAGCTAGGGTCCAAATGGGAGGGGCTGTACATCATTACCCGCACTATTCAATTGGTGACAAAACCCTCACGACACTATTCCAATTGACGATAATGATATTGTCGCCAATTGGAATGATGACAGGACAATTTCGTCATTTCAAATGACAATCGTAGCCTATTTTTGTTAAAAAAAAAATTAACTATTTATTTTTGTAATTATCTTTTGAATTAATATTCTTTTAAAAAAATTGTACCCTCTGCCCTCGCGTATGGTTGCGCGCGCGCTATCGCAGTGCAGGACGTACGCAGAATTGTAGCATCAGACAAACGGTTTAGACCAAGCTGCCTACAATTGCACGACTGTGAGACCATCTCTCTTGGATTTGTTCAGTTCGTGCACTATTAATTGTGACACTTGGTGAGTACGTGCGACAATGACGCAACTAGTGATGTCATCCTGGACTCCAGGTGATGATGTCATTGCCACATTGGAACGATTGCAGAAACTTAGGGTGCGTTTGGTTCATTAAATTATCTAGTCTTATACCAAATGGTTCAAGAAATGAGGACGTTCATGCATTTGGTTGAAGGGATGGAACCAATCCATCCCGGATGAGATGGTTCAACTTTATAGAATATTCCTTGGAGATGCTGTATCAACTCATTCTGAAAAATTTGCTGAATCACGCCGTTCCGGTCGCGCTCGCTCACTTGGCTTCGCTGGATTTGGAGTTAAAAAGAAATAGTTATGCATTTTTGAAATTAAATGATTTTTCAGTCCAACAATAATTCATTTCAAAATTTATAAATGCATTAAAACCCTTAAGTCCTTATAAAGACCTCTGTAAAAATAATTTATTCAAATACTATAATATTTATCATGATTAAATATAATTTTCCCTAAATTTTTGGAACTATATTCAACCCACACAAAATTCAAACTCTATTCAACAACCTAAGCTAGGTTTGAATTTAGTTTAAGCAAATAACACTTGAACAGCAAAGTTTCAAATTTTATTTAAGTATTAGCACATCCCAGGAACCTCCTTGAATTATTTCAGGATTTTAGGATTTTTTTTTCTTTTTTTTTGGCTATTTTATAAAGCTCGGGTTTGTTCGGACCGTCCGATTGGAATCGGACGGTCCGATCGGAGGAGACGTTCGAACTGTCCAAACAGGTCAATCTATCTGGACCATCCGATCGAAATCGGACGGTCCGATTGGAGGAGACGTTCGGACCATCCAAATGTCTCCCCCGATCGTACCGTCTGATTCCGATCGGACGGTTTGAACAAACCTGGGCTCTAAAAAGTAGCAAAATAAATCCTAAAATCCTAAAATAATTCAAGAAGGTTCCTGGGATATGCTAATACTCAAATAAAATTTGAAACCTCACTATTCAAGTGTTATTTGCTTAAACTAAATTCAAACCTCGAGGTTTGAATTTAGTTTAAGCAAATAACAATTAAACAGTGAGGTTTCAAATTTTATTTGAGTATTAGCACATCCCAAGAACCTCCTTGGATTATTTTAGGATTTTTTTTTTGCTATTTTATAAAGCCTGGGTCTGTTCGGACCGTCTGATCAGAATCGGACGGTCCGATCGGAGGAGACGTTCGAACCGTCCGAACAGGTCGGTCTATCCGTACCGTCCGATTTCTGATCAGACGGTCCAAACAGACCCTGGCTCTATAAAATAGCAAGAAAAAATAGCAAACAAAATCCTGAAATAATTGAAGGAGGTTCCTTGGATGTGCTAATACTCAAATAAAATTTGAAACCTCGTTGTTCAAGTGTTATTTGCTTAAACTAAATTCAAACCTAGCTTAGGTTGTTGAATAGAGTTTGAATTTTGTGTGGGTTGAATAGAGTTCCAAAAATTTGGAGAAAATTATATTTCATCATGATAAATATTATAGTATTCACCTAAATTCATCTAAAATCATCATCTAGCTACTGTAGAAAATTCATGCATTTTTTAGCACTTTGAATTTTTAGATTTTTATCGATGTTGTTTTTGTTTTGTATAGAATCCAAATATTTTAGATGGATAAAAGAAACTTCAATTAAATTCAAAAATATTTTATGTAATTTTCTTGAGAAAGGAAGAAAAAAATGAAAAAAAATTATGGCCATCCAAATACAACCTCAGTTATCAAACCAAACACCATCCTATCCAAGTAACCAAATAAAATCATGTATTATCCTATCCCACCAACCAAACAGCATACTTGTATCATCTCATCCAGGATCATCCCATTCATCATGTACCATCCCATCCCATTCACTCTGATTCACCCAACCAAATGCTACCTTAGTACATCTACGATTGTCCATGTCATTTGTTACTAATTGATGGTGACAGCAACATTTAGGCGATGTGAAGGAGATATGGTGAGCTTGTTTCTAGATAAAGAAACAAGCAAATTGTTGATACTAAGACACAAGAAACAATAAAATAGCTATTGGAGACTTGCTTGTTACCTAAAAACTTGTTTTGTTGGTAGCAATTAAAGTCTTAGATACAAGCTCAAGAAATAAGTCATTGGAAAGCTTGTTTCTTTTTATTAGATTGAGTACTCTCTCTCTCTCTCTGTCTCTCTCTCTCTCTGTCTCTCTGTTAGTAATAAGCTAAGAAACAAACTATTGTAGATGCTCTCATCACGACCTAGATCTGCACGTATCTTCGGGAAAATATAATCAGTGGCGGATACAGAACGAAAATGACCAGGGGTCCTTGAGGCAAGATGGGCCACGTTTGGCTGGGCTATGGCATGGGATGTCCCCTCATGTTAGGGTAGAGGTGTCTACATTACATATACATGGTTATATCCAAAGAAAAATAATTTCTTGACCCGGTGTCCTATGCACCCTGGTATTGTACTGTAGAACCTTCCCTGAATATAATAATGAGTAAAGTACATTGTGGGTCCCTAAACTTGTCAGAGTTGGTCGCTTGGGTCCCTAATCTATGGAACTATCTAATCCAGTCCCTAAACCTATTTAAGTGGGTCATCGGAGGTCCCAAAGTGCCCGGGCTGGCCTTGACTGCTGACGTGGATGGTTGACTGTGACGTGGACTCTCCAGCGTGGTTTGCAGACTCACGTGCGGCGCTTGTGACTAGCCGGGTACGTTGTGAGTTTTGCATAAAATCGCTCGGGCTTGTAGCAAAGTTCACAATCCATCCCCAATCCGTGCACTGGGCTCTCAGGCGTTCGTGCGAAGGCGACGGTGACAGGGTCCTTGGGTCCACGTCTCGGTCAACCATTCACGTCAGCGGTCAAGGCCAATCTAGGCACTTTGGAACCTCCGATGACGTACTTAAATAGGTTTAGGTATTGGATTGGACAGTTTTATAGATTAGAGGCACAAGTGACCAACTCGATAAATTTAAAGACCTACAGTATATTTTACTCTATAATAATTCTTCGGTACGAAGGGAACACAAGTAAAGCATTGTGTGAACGCACCTCTCTCTCACAAGGCGCCAATTGTCCAACTTCTTCTCGTACGAGATTAGCTTGCGACGCCAGCTGAAACATAATAGATGCCTGCTTCATGCTTTATCCACAGCTCGACGGACCCAGCATTCGCGACAAAGAAAGCAAAAGCGTAGCATCAGCGAGATGCGATGCTTGAAATCCAATCAGCAGAGCGAATATATTACAAGGAGATACCCAAATCTTCTTTCTGTGCTCCGTGCTTATCTCATTGTGGATTGTGCTCGTTTCGATTTGCTGAGTTGATAGCATCACTGAAAGATTAGCGAGTGTTCTCGAGATTTCCACTACTACATTAGAGCGAATATATTACAAGGAGATACCCAAATCTCCTTTCTGTGCTCCGTGCTTATCTCATTGTGCTCGTTTCGATTTGCTGAGTTGATAGCATCACTGAAAGATTAGCGAGTGTTCTCGAGATTTCCACTACTACATTAGCAGTGCTAGCTTGTCATCCATCCCAGGCAGCGAGCTAGTTGGCACGAACACTAATACGTGGAAAGAACACGGGATGCGGCGCGACACGCGTTAGACTCTTCTCCGGCGAATCTAAATGGCTGACTAAGAGAGGCGCTGCAGCCTAGCTAGTTTGAAGGGGGAGGATGAGGGGAAGAAGATGTAAAAGAAAAACATCTAGAAGACTAAGGGCTAGGGAGTGAGAACAGTGGCGAAATCAGAATTTTACAGAGCCTTAAGCCCAAAACTAAGAGGTATTTCCGTGGATAGGGTTTCGTTGGGAATATACCATACATATTCAATTAGCATTTTTGTTTAAACGCATACCTCGGCTTACTGAAGACCTATATGCACGAGCTCTTTGCTCCATGCGAGTTCCTGAAGGGTCTGCATTCTTTACAATCCATGGATGCTTCATAAAGTCTTCAAGAGAAAGTCTCTTGCTTGAATCCTTCACTAGAAGCTGCATACAAAATTCACAGCCCTAAAGTCTCTTTCATCTTTTTTTAGGATATAACCAATACTTTCAGGTGTAACCATGGAAATAAGATCCTCGGCTTCTGCAGATACGCAATGAGATGAAGGGAACATCAAGTCCACTTTGATTATCCTGCTCAAAATTCATTTTGTGCAGAATGTATTAATGTAACAATTGAAGATTGTGCAAAAGATAAACTTCTTAGCTCTTACCTCCTCAGACAAAAGATTGTGTGTGTCGTTTAGCATTCGATCGAACTGCCCATCCAAAATCTGCAATTTTAAGTCGACCCTGCAAAATGGAAGCTAACTAATTATTTGAAACAAAATTATAAAAGAACTTGTAGCGGCATTTCCGTGAATATGTATGCCCCCTCCGCTCACCGGGAGGCAGGAGCAGTCGAGCTGCAGAGGAGAGGAGACGCTAGACGCTGGTGGCGGTGTCGCTGCAGCCTACAGAGCAGACCAGCAGGGCGCTGGGTGAGTGGGTGGCGCCTGGTGGAGTAGGGGGCTGCGCTGGGCGGTGGAGGCTTGGAGCCGAGCTGTGGTCTGATCATCTGAGGAGGGCAAGGCAGGAGCCAAGAGGCGTTGGGCAGTGGAGAGGAGGCGGTGGACCATGGGGGCGGCCTTGCGGGTTGCGGCGGAGTCGCGGAGAGGAGGCGGAGGGGGCGACGTCGCGGCGGAGAGGAGCGGGGTAGCGGCGCGACCGAGTCGCCGAGAGGAGGCAGCTAGGGCATTGAGGGGTAGGTGCTTGCTTTGCTGAGTTGCTAGCGACTGGCGTGAGGAGAGCTGCAGAGGAGAGGAGGCGCTCAGCTGGGCCGGCTATTGGGGAGCTGGGCCTGGCGCACTTATGTCTCTGTAAACCTCGGGACGACCCACTGTATACGAAAAAATTGTAGATTTGCATAGTACATGGTCCACTTACTATTTTTCTAGGCCTCGGGCCGTTGCCCAACCGGCCTGAGGCCCATCTCCGCCGCTGAGTGGGAAGGTGATGCGACTTAGAGGTTGGAGGAGGCGGTGAGAGAAAGCTCTCTTGATCCTGCTGTCCTGGAAGAAGAGGTGGAGAAATGTTGTATAAACAGGTAGACCAAGAGGGAGAGCAGAGAGGCGCTGTAGCTTGAACTTTTTTTATTAATTAATCATTTTTAAAATTATATTTTAGAGTTAACCCTCGGCGATGTTTATTTCCAATTCTGACTCATTTGGTCACGCCATCACCCGTGGCGTGATCAAACAACAATATCACACCGTAGGATAAGTCCGCTAAATAACACTTTTTGTCACGCCACTGGTCGTGACGTGACCAAACAATACTGTTACGCCACTGGTCGTAGCGTGACAAAAGCTTGCCCAGATACAGGCTAGCGTGACAGTGTTTGTTTTGTCACGCCACGAGTGATGGCGTGACCAAAGAGGTCAGAATTGAAAATAAAGTTCGCCGAGGGTTAACTTTAATATAAAATTAAAAAAAGGGTTAATTAATATTAAAAAAAATCCGGTAGCTTGCTTCTTTTGTGTAGTTTATTGTTTTTTTCCTTTGCTTCGTTGGAGAATAAGTAGTGGAGACTTGCCTACAGCCGGATGCAATGCTAGTAGTATTATGCTATAAGAGTGTGATCCTTCGTACACAGAAAGATCATTTGTGCATCGTACTACTAAGTGATACTCATATATATTTAAGACTTTGATGTGTTTTAACCACGAAATTATGTGTTATTTCAGAAATACTAATATTATTTACTTAATAAAATTATACTTAATGTATTTTTAAATATAAAATTATTTCATAGTAGACGAATTCTTGAATCATATATTTTTCAAGTTTGTCGAATCGAACACCCGAACCCGAGCCGGATTTCAACACACGTGCCAGCGTCCAAGTAACACTGCTTCTGACCAGCTAGCTATTTGCCATGTGATGCATGTTGATTGTGTTGGCATATATGATGTATTTTTTTTTTTTGGAAGTAGGAATAAGGTTACAAGGAATATCTGAGACGTAAGAAAAATTCATGAGTAACTTAAGCTGTCATTAGTTAATTAGAAAGATATTGTCAGTAACTAACAAAAAGAAGCACTGCCCTCTAGAAAGAGAGACACCGCACCACAGCATCTAGCATCTGGGACTTCTAGTAGCATACACCATTAATTGATTGCCATAAACTCAAGCTGGTGCTGATCTGACTACTGGTCATTGGTCCATGGATGCTTCAAAGATACACACACACTGGTCCAGTGGTCCCTGATCCACACGTCCAACTTGCCCTCCCACAAGTCCAACTTGCCCTCTAGTAGTTACCAGAATCAGGGCATAAATTCCCTGGTCAGTGCCTTGATCACATTCACATCATAAACCTCATGAGAGATGAGACCAAATATGGCACCCAAAAGTAGTCAATTTATTCCAGAAAAGAAAAGTACAAAGAAAACAACATGCTGAAACTAGTGTAACTTCCAGAAGGGACTTCTTACCTATAAATTGTTTCCTACCATCCCACATCCCTTCCCCCAAATGAGCAAGAACAAATGAGCAAAGAGAAAGGAAGCAGGAAGCCAGAAGAGAGCCAGGAGGAGCCATGGAGTACAACTACCAGCACAGCAATAGTGGCATCAACTACAGCACAAAGGAGAAGAGGCCTCCACTGAAGAGGGGGCAGCTCAAGCGGCAAATAGTGAGGACTTTGAGCAACCTTGTTGTGCTGAATGGTGACGTGGATCAGCCCAAGCAGATCGCAGGTTAAGAGAACCAAGCTGCAACTAAAAACTATACATGTTTTATGTTCAGTTAGATGATTGTGGTATGCACATATGTAGTATTTCACACATATGGATGGTGCAAGCTGCTAGTAGCTGTTTTTTTCTTCAAGATTTCCTCTCCGGTAATTAGATCCTGTTGCTTGCTTCATCAGAGTGTGTAGTACATCTCTCAGAGAGTTTTGAGTAAGATAACTTTGATGGCGACACGAGTGTCAAGTGTGTGCTTGATTGATACATCTTTAGATTCTTCTGGTCATCAGCTGAAAGAGATAAGTACTGTTGGGAAGCCATAGGCTTGGCCCAGCATCTGGCCCATGTATGGGTGTCCAATCCAAAACCCTAGTAAGGTCTCTAGCCTATAAATAGGGGGTGCTATTCATTGTAAAAGGCTGATAGCTCGATGAAGGAACAATGAGAAGCAAGAAGTCCTCCATATCTCTGTATTCAATCTACTACTCCGTATTTGTGTTCTTGCATTGTTCTTACGATTCTGAGTTTGTCTATGAGGTGATCGTTCGGACTGGACTCGTCAGCGATGGTTCCTTAACACGTTATCAGCACGATCGACTCTCCTCGGATCGAAAGGTAACCGTCGAATAACGACGCTCGTAGATCGAATCGTTTTTCTATATCGCTTTCAATTCTGCAATTGTTGCTTTCTAGATTGTTTTATCCTACGTGCAAATACGTTCTAATCTACCACGAACCGACTTGAAGTCGCTGGCACAATGCCGATTGGTAGATTGAATGAAAGAGTAGATGATGAATGCACTGTGGATTGCAAATCTGTTCTAATCTACCGCGAGCCGACTTGAAGTCGCAGGCCAGACCGATCGGTGGATTACATGAACAGTAGTTGCGCGTGGGCCCGCATAACCGCTTCGACTGCGGTGGCCTGCCGCATGCACTTGAAGCTAACACGAGTCGCGTCGCTTCAAGACGGGCTCTGCGCCTTCGACATGGCTCGCCATCGTCGTGTACGCGGCAAGCCGCGATCGCGACGGCGCGACGGGTTGCGTGCCACCGGAAGCCATGGCCATAGCATTGCGACATCCGCACACGGTCGAGCCTCCGCGCCCGTAGCACCATGTCTCCGCGCACGCCCGCCGCCACGCCACCGTGATGGCGTCGCGGCGGTCGCGCGTGTACGCCATCAAGCCATGCGCGGCCGCCCGAGCCGCACGAGCTCGCCACGCCCAGCCACCCTCACGCCGATCCGCATGGGCGGCGCCACCACTAGCCTCTGGCAGCCTATCGCTGCACGGCACCACAAAGACCCACGGCCAACACGAGCCGAACCACCATCGCGCCACATGTGCACCACCGGCCTCGAAGCCATGCACTGCCGCCAGTCCTCTGCACCGCGTGCTCCTGCCGATAGCCCACGCCCTAAGCCACGCCGACGTCGGCCATGCCGTCTGCGTGCGACTGGCCGCACCGCCTCAGACAGAGCTCCCCACCACGCGCGCTTGAATCTCGCCGCTTCGCATGGGCTCATGCCTGCATGGAGCCGCGACTGGCCGAGCCGCGCATCACCGACCTTCGACGCTAGCTCGGCAGCAGCATGCGCCAAGAAGTTACCCGCCGCCTCAACACAGCGCTGCCGCGACGGCTACCTATAGCGCCGCCATTCTTGGGCCGAACTATGCCGTCCGCGCCGCTGAGCCGGGCGCTTGAGCCACCGCTGAGCACACGCCAGACGCGCTGCCACCGACGGCCGCTTCCACCTGCCCGTGTTGCGCTCGAAGCGCCACCGCCATTGGGTGAACAGGGGTAGCTAAACCCTAGCCACCCCCCCTCCCCCGCCTGCCCTTGAATCGACCGAGTGGACCTAGGCGTGCGTGGGCCGAATCGGGTTCGAAACGCCAAATGGGCCATGGAAATCGGCCCGGCTGGCCCGGTCGGAAGAGAAGAAAAGAAAAGGAAAAAAGAAAAGAAATCCTGTAAATTTGCAAATAAACCCTCGAAGTTCTGAAATATTTCGGGAAAGAAATTCTTGCAGAATAACCCCTCAGAAATTAAAAAATTACGCGAAAATTCACGGTTTAGCCCCTAGAAATTGCAGAATTCACTGAAAATTCTTTTTCCAGCAGAAAAGGGCCTCGTGAATTCAAATTTTGAATCTTTTTGACCATTTGAAGCATGTTTAACCTTGTAATTATTATTTCTATGCAATTTATTTATTGCATTTACTGTTTTGATTACCTGTGATTGTTTATATTACTTTTAATCACTGAAAATAGCAGTAAATCATGAAAATGCATAGAAAAATTTGGGATCATGAACCGGGAGTTCGAAGAGCATTATGAGAATTTTACAAGCATTTTATGCAAATTATTTGCAGTAAAGTTATGAACTCTTTGTATGAATATGAAGATGACTAGCATGACGAACCAGGAGTTCGAAGAACTGACCTAGCATGGCCAGAATTTGTACCAGTCTTCAATTCTGTGGTAAGGTAACCATGGATGAGCTGAAGATTGAGAAGATCTCTCTATCTTTCACCCGAATGCGGTGCAATCCGCACACAACTATCGTCAAGACGGCTATAAGAAGTATGCTGAATTGATTGACATTATGCAAGTTGCATAAGCTCAAGATGATGTTCTAATGAAGAACTACATCTCATAGCCGTCTAGTAGCAATATTGGCCATGAAGCCAATGCTAGCAGCTACAAAGGGAGAAAGCCTCTCACAAAGGAGAGGGGCAAGAAGGATAAGGTCGTGGGTCACACGTTATTGATGCTTTCCAGTCTAAAGAAGAAGGGCAAATGACAACATGAAGCACACCTCGCCATTGCAGGCATAGATGATCCACAACCATTAGTTGCACTCATGGATGTGGACAACCAAGTAGCAGCCCCCATCACCCCTCCTTTGGACATCGCAACGGCCGCAGCCATAGTTGCCCAAGAGAAGAAGATTGCCATGGAGCAGATTGAGGTAGAATTTTCTGAATACTTCACTGATTCGATCTAGCGCACGCATTGCACTTAGATCTTTTTACAGTCACTTGTAGTTTGTGATTGTTATGGAACTTTGAATAATGGTTGTAAGCTCTAGGAGAGCAAAGCATTAAAATTCTTATGATGAGTCCTGCAAGGCTTATTTTTCCCGTATTTATAATAGCAAGTTATGTTCTGGTATTTGAAGTATCATAATGCATGTGGCACCATATGGAGGAAGTGTGTTTAGCGGATAGCGGCACAATGAATATCACATTGAGAGAGACGAAATCTTTTAGTCGATCAATAAGAATGCTGGTAGTCTTACGATAATCGCAGGCAGCGATACTTGTATAATAGGCTCAGGAAGGGCCACAATTATACTCTCGATGGGCACAACTAAGCCTTATTGTACCTAGAATTGACTAGAACTCTAAAGGATATTCGCACTAACGGTTTTCACGTAGAGACTAAAGAAGAGTATGGTAAAGAATACCTGCTCATTAGAAAGTGTGAATAAAGTGGAAAAGAGTATTAGAATGACTTCCTTCATATGAAACTGGGCTATACTACACTATTTTTAAGCCACCCGTAGCCTATACTGCCCTGAAAACCATATTTAGAAGCTCTGATCTTTTCTATCTCTGGCATGATAAATTAGGCCACCCAGGTCTTAGAATGATGAGAAATATAATTAACAATTCATATGGATATAATATCGATGTAAAGAATTTTCCGAATCAAAAAGATTTTATGTGCCCCGCATGTGCCACCGGGAAATTAATTACTAGACCTTCTATGAAAGCGAAGGATGAAGTCCATGCATTCCTAAACCGTATCCAGGGAGACATTTACGGTCCTATACAACCCCTATCAAGGACATTTAGGTATTTTACAGTGCTCATCGATGCTTCCTCAAAATGGTCGCATGTATATTTATTGTCTATGAGAAACCACGCTTTTGCAAAGCTAATCTCGCAGATAATTAAAATTAAGAATAATTTCCCTAATCATCATGTGAAGTCCATCAGAATGGACAAAACCAGAGAGTTTATTTCGAAGGCATTTGATGATTATTGCATGGAAATGAGAATTAAAATTGAGTATTCCGTACCGCATGTCCACACCCAGAATGGACAAGCAGAGGCATTAATTAAAAGGATTAAATTTTTGCCTGACCACTTTAAAGAATTGTAATTTACCAACTACATGTTGGGGACACGTAGTCCTGCTCGCAGTAACTCTCATCAAATTTAGACCATCGGCATATAACATCTATTCACCTATGCAACTAGTGCAAGGGTCAGCACCAAAAATTTCTTATCTTTGAAGATTTGGTTGCAAGGTTTATGTACCTATACCACCACCACAACATACTGCAATGTGCCTTCTCCGAAAGTCTAGGATATACGTTGGTTATGAGACAACATCCATAATCAGGTATATGGACCCTATGACGAGATATTTGAATACTACCCGATTCGCTCATAGTATATTAGATAAGGATAGTTTCCCATCATTAGGGGAGGAAATCAACCCCTTGATGAAAATGTCGAGAAATAGAGAAGTCCAGAAGATAATTGAAATCCATGCACTTGACTCATGCACTAGTGAAGCAAATAGAGAAGTCCTGAACATAATTGAAGTCTAGAAGACAATTGAAGTCTAGAAGATAATTGAAGTCTAGAAGATAATTGATTTGCACGCATTAGCGAATTAACTGCTTGACCACTTTAGTGATTTGAAGAGCGTAACCAAGTCGCATATACCAGTACGCAATGCACCGGAGAGGGTTGAAATACCGATGAAGGTATCTCTAATCCCGTCCTAAGGCCTCAAAAAGGACGAGAACTCCGGCCCCTCAAATCCGAAGTAACCAGGGACACCTCGTGAAAAAGGATAAGTAGGTCCCTAGAACCAAAAGGGGAGCCAGTTGAGACCTGGCACTAGTATGGAACCTTCAGAAAAGGCATACCGGATTTGAACATCCCCATGAAGGGAGACATCAGCAGGGATGTGTGCGCACACATCGGAGCTGAAAAACTAAAGGGACTTACCCCCGCAATTGGAAGTAGCGATGAGCAAGTAGAAACATTGGAGGAATCACCTCATAAAGAAATAGCTATAAATTATGTGACCACGGGAGAATCTATGAATATGACAACAGACAATGTTGATATTTATTTTGCAAAAAAAATTTGCCACAATCAGATCTAGAGCCTGCATCGCTCGCTGAATGTAAGAAAAGATCATATTGAGAAGATTGAATGAAGGCAATAGAAAGTGAATTATTATCTCTGAATAAAAGAGAGGTGTTTGGGCCTGTAAGCCACACGCCTCCCCATGTGTACCCCTAGGGCATAAGTGAGTATTTGTTTGGAAGAGAAATGAAAATAAGCAAGGCTCATTGCACAAGGTTTCACTCAACGTCCAAGAGATGATTATGAAGAAACCTATTCCCCGGTCATGGGCGGAATCACCCTTTAGATATTTAATCTCAATGGCAGCTAACTTGAATTTAGAAATGAAATTGATGGATGTGGTAACTGCATACCTTTATGGAAATTTGGATTCGGATATTTATATGAAGATGCCTGAATGTATCCCTATCCCGAACCAAGACAGAGAAAATAGAAATATGTACAGTGTGAAACTCAGAAAGTCATTGTACAGACTTAATCAATCAGACAAGATGTGGTATAATCACTTGAAGCGACTTTCTACGTAAGAAATGCTACACGAACATTGAGAATTATCCATGTGTATTTATACGATGATCCATGATGGATTTTTTTTAATCTCAGTGTAAGTAGATGATCTGAACATCATTGGAACCCTGGAAGATATTAAGAAAGCAAGCTGTTACCTGGAGTCAGAGTTTGAAATGAAAGATTTGGGTAAAACCAAATATTGCCTAGGCTTGCAGCTTGAGCATGCCCTAAAGGGATATTAGTGTATCAGTCAACCTACACTTAGAAGGTGTTAGAAAGGTTCGGTTTTTGAAAAGGCATACCCTTCGAAAGTGCCAATGGTCGAGAGATCTTTGCGGTAAGATAAAGACCCGTACAGACCTAGAGAAGAAGGGGAAGGAAGTTCTGGGACCGGAATTTTCATACTTAAGTACAATAGAAGCACTCTTGTACTTAGTAAACTGTACTAGATTGGACATTGCATTTGTCATCAACCTATTAGCAAGGTATAGTGCAGAACCTACCAAAGGCATTGGCAAGGAATAAATGACATCTTTCGATACCTCCAAGCAAGCAAAGACCTTGGTCTGTTCTACAGAAAGAACCAAGACCTATCTATGAATGGCTATGCAGATGCCGGGTACCTGTCAAACCCGCATACAGCTAAGTCGTAAACAGGCTATGTATTCCTATGTGGTGGAACTGCAATTCCATGGAAATCATCTAAGCAAAGTCTTGTATCGACTTCGACGAATCACTCAGAAATCATAGCATTGTACGAGGCCTCGCAAGAATGTGCTTGGCTTCGGCGGATGATTCGCTACATCCAGAAGTCATGTGGATTGAATACCGCACAAACCCCCACTATTATCTATGAGGATAATGCAGCTTGTGTTGCACAAATACAGATGGGTTATGTGAAGAGTCAACTCACAAAGCATATCAACCGCAAGTTCTTCTATGCTCATGAATTACAAAAGATGGACGAAATCAAAGTATTGCATACTAAGTCATGTGAAAATCTTACAGATTTATTCACTAAGTCGCTTCCAGCATCTAGCTTTGAAAGGTGCATACGTGGAATTGGAATGATGAGACTTGGAGAAATGTAGAATTCAGGGGGAGAATCTTCACGAACTCATTATTGAAACTTGATTGCGAAGATCGAGTACCCAAAGAGTAAATCCTGGAGATTAAATGAAAATGGGTGGATTGTACTCTTTTTCCCTTGACGAGTTTTCCTAAAGTTTCTCGGCTAAGGTTTTTAATGAGACAATTCATGCAACGCAACAGAATGTGTGTCATGTACTCTTTCTCCAAAAATTTTCCACTGGGGTTTTATGGAGTTTTGACGAGGCATGAACATGTGAGGATGGGTGCCCAAGGGGAGTGTTGGGAAACCATGGGCTTGGCCTAGCAGCCGGCCCATGTATGGACGCCCATCCAAAACCCTAGTAGGGTCTCTAGCCTATAAATAGGGGTGTTATTCATTGTAAAAGGTTGATCGCTCGATGAAGGAATAAAGAGAAGCAAGAAGTCCCCCATATCTCTATGTTCAATCTACTATTATGTATTTGTGTTCTTGCATTGTTCTTACGATTTTGAATTTGTCTACGAGGTGATCGTTCGGACTGGACTCGCCAGCGACGGTTCCTCAACAAGTACCACATGTTTTCAAGTTTGCAAATGCATCTTTTTCCAACGGGGATAAGTGCAACTGCGGTCTGCACATGTCTCAAAAGTCCAACCTACAACACTTTGCATCCCCATCTGTTTATCAACATTTTAATTTTTAACTCATGTTTGCATGGGGAATGCTTCTTTTACAACTGATTGGCCACGATGGCAGCGGGCTGGCATGGGCAGCGCCGTCATACGGCGTACGTCCGAATAGACATGTTACATGGTTAGCGTGCGCGTGCTCGCGCCCGATCACCACAATGCACCAGCCATGCTGCCCGCTACTTCTCTTGCCGCCTAACGCGCGCTCGCACCGACGGGCTGGATTAGCTCTAGTCTTTCATGGTACTTTCGACTTCAAATCATACGAGCGGTTCAATGTTTTCTTTTTATGGATTATATTAGTTAGAATTAAGTTATACTTCTACTTATATATTACCAGTACAAATTCCACGAAAGGTAAAATCGTAATTGCTCAACTGGGTTTGAAAGAACACGCATGGGCAGACTAATAAATTCTGTTAGCGCTTGCTCCTAAAAATCGAGATAGGTAAATTTATAGAGAAAAATATATTATACTCTCAACAAATCAATAACCAAATTTAATTTCTCCTACCATCCCCTTAGTACCAGTAGAAGGTAACATGAAAATACCCTAATCAAGTTAGCACTTGGCTTACAACACAGACAAAGAGAACTACTAGTGGAGCAAGAAGGCAAGCGGTAAGAGGAGCTAGTGATGGACAAAGGAGAGGAAGCATCCTCTTAAGAGATGGTAGCTCGAGCTGCGGATAGTGAGGACGATAAGCAACCACGCTGGCCGACCATGTAGGTGGCCCTAAGCAAGTAGTTCACAAGTTTAGAAGAAAACCAAGCAACAGATTGATCATATGGTGCAAGCGTGGCACTCCATAGATGGATTGTACAATGTGCTGCCACTAACTATTTTTCTCATAATCACCTTAATTTTCCCCACCCCATCACCTTAATTTTCCGCATCCCATTTTGTTCACCTTTTTTTAGGATTTTAGCTAACATGCTAGTTCTTGCGTACTTCATCAGTGTTCTTTGGCCCCTGAGTGATGAAATGGAGAGGTGGTGTCTCAAGTTCCATGTAAATATCTTCCTGCTGGACCGAAATAGCGGGTAGAGGGGGTGAAAATAGGAGCCCACTCGTTTTCTCACTGGTATTTAACTCCCTTTTATCTCCAATGGCTATGAGAAGCTATGAAGATCAACGTCTCAAAGTCACAGTGGAAGACTTGAGCTGAAACTGAGAGAATCAACCTTCACTACCCACTGCTAGTCTGACCTCCAAGGCGAGGCCGGTCTAACTGCTTCCCTCGTTGAAGGAAATCAGCATGACGAATGATCCACAAAAGACCTAACTTTTGAATTGGTGATCCAAATTCCTTGAGATTTCAGATATAGCTCAACAAGAAGGTTAGGAATCTATAAAAATAGAAGATTGAGACAATCATAGTCAAGATTCCACGAATTTCTTGAATGAGGCAAGAAGACTCAAAACCAGGGGAAAGCCTAAACTTGATCTAATGGCTTGCTCGTGGATGAAAGATGGTCAAGATGACCTAAGATCAAATTCGACAACTCCTAGCATGCTAAATCACAACAAAAGACCGAGACAAAACCCCTAGAACACAAGAACCCCAAAATTACAAAAGAGAGATTAAGAAGAAGATAGAACTCATCGTGGTACAAACTTAATTGGATTGATATGAGGAATTATAGGTTTACAACCAATCCACCGTGAAGGATCAAAAGCTCATACATAAGCACCCAATCTCTCAATACATCTCTCTAAAACCGTGGCCACCTCTATTCTCTCTACTTTCCTCAAATCTCAAATTAGAGTTTCTAAGGCTTGGTTGTGCAAATCCTGCACCAACCCTTATATAGTGGAGGCTAGGTCTAGAGAGAAAACCCTAACGGACACCCGTTAATCCCACACACAAGCATGTCTACACCAACTGATGCTTCTCAAAGCGGATGACGATCCGGGTCCCCCAAATTCGTATCTTCGTGGTCCTCCCTTTCTCATGACCTAAATCACTTTGCCTTTGTGTCGTCTTGCGCCGCGGTTTCTTCAAGATCACCAACCCAGTATTTTGACGAAGATTTCAAAATACCCCTTCTCGATTCTTCTCAATGACTGAGTCCAATCATTGTGAAACAATCCTATGCCTTGCCACACGTAGGTTCATCAATGACTTTTCTCATGCCAGCAAGTCACTCTCATCCGGCTTTCACCGAACCACCTTGGCACTTGCACCAGCCCCAAGTCACTTGATGCAATCTGTTGCACTGAAGTTCACGTTCAGTCCTTCTTATCCATCTTGCGTCATGCTTGAGTCCAACTACTTCACCTAACATCCTCGATCGTTCTGGACCTCAACTCTCCTAGCGTAGTCTCGATCATCCTCGCAGTTGATCGTAGTTAACTCCAAGCGTCCCTGCACAACAATAGACCAAGAAATCAATTCCGGTCATAAATTCTTCGCAACTTGACCAACGTTAGCCAAAACATGCATCATGCAACACAAATGCACTAAATCCCATGACTTTGTCCAATTCCACAAAGTTCAACACACTCACTATGCATGAACTCAACCTGCCCGGTCAGACCACTAGAACACGATCGATTTGACCGCTAGCCTTCAGCTGTTTAGAGCGCCAACCTATGGTCGGTCTGACTGCGCCTGGCCGATCTGACCACCAGCCCTAGTAACAGGGGATCGGTCAGACCGTTACCACTTCCCAAATGAGAAAATGTAACATCCCAATTTTCTGAAGTTTTTTAAAAAAAACTTTTTGAGTAGCTTAGCTCTATGGAAAAATTCACCAAAGTCTTATTTGAATTTTAATAAAGCTTAATATGGACTTTTAATAGAAAAATAATTTAATATAATTAATTCCAATATCAACTATTGTCAAAACTATTTTATTTGGGTTCTATGTGCTTGGATATATTTTCTAGAATTTTTTTAGTTCATTTGCTATTTTTCTTTTGCCATTTGGATTTTCTACTATTTTTAAAATAGAAAATCTATTATTAATCTCAAAAAATGCTTTGGGCTAAAATCCCTATCCTTCAGCCTATTTCCTTCGCTCCCCAGCCCAGCCTGCTCGGCCTTTCCTTTCACCGCAGCCCAGCCGCCGTGCTTGTGCCCCGTTTTCCACTAACACGCGGGCCCCGTGTGTCAACGTCTCTTTTCTGTCGCTCGGCCCGGCCCGCCTTTCCTTCTCTTCAGTGCATTTTGGCCTAGCTAGCCTAGCCCGCTTCGCTAATTGCTTACCAATGCAAAGCCCACCTGAGGCCGTCTCCCTTCATTTCTTTCGCTCCCAGGTGGACCTACCTCCATCGCCATGTCATTGTCGTCTTCGACGTGGACTCCATCTCTGGTTTCCTCGCACGCTCTCTGCCGTTGTCCTCGACATGGACTCTCCCTTCTCCGGCCCTATTTAAAGGCCCCGACTGTGTCAAGATCCTTGCACTGCCTCCCTCCTTCGAAACCCTAGCTCACACCTCGAAATTGCATTGCCTTTTTGTTGAAATCGAGCCCTAGAAGCTCAACATCGTTGAAGTTTTCTTTGCCGCATTGCGTCGCTGCCGATGAGCCTTAGCCCTCTCCATCACCAGAAACGTCACTGTCGTCTCACATTCTACGGGGTGCGCATCTTCTTGTCTCCGGGGAACTGCCGTGGAGCCTCATCACCGTTCAACCAAGCCGCTCCACCGCTTACCTTGTCACCGCCGCCGTTGTGGTCGTCGTTGGTGAGTTTTGACCGTGTCACTGACATCCCCGTCACATCTTCTGGCTAGTGCCCCACTCTACCGTCGCTGGAGAGCCACCAATCGCTGAAACCATGGTCACCGAAGCTTCTCTGTCGTTGGCTGACGTGTCACCTGCCACCTCACCCGCCACATTAGCCATTGCGCCAGCGTGTCGCTCTCCTAGCATCACGGTCAGTGCCCCGTCAGTGCCCGTGTTGTAGATCCAGATCCAAACCGAGATCCAATTCCATGTGGACAAGGTCCACGATAGACCTAGTCTATGCCATGTAGGTCCCACCTGTCATATGACTATTCCATGAATCCATGAACCCGTAGACCCTTGCACCAGCTTCGTGGACTTGGTCTATAGACCCTAGGCCCACATGTCAACTTCTGTGGCTATTTTCTGAATTTCTTTTTAATTCTGATTTTATGTGGTGACGTCATGATTGCACATTAACTGGAATTTTCAATAGAAAGATAATTCGGGAAAAATCCAGAAAATCAGATTTGTTAATTCGGTAGGGTTTAGATCTTCCAAAAGCCCGTTCTTCCTCATACGAATTTTGATTGAGCCCATTCAAATTTCTAAATTCATATAAGGAAAAAGTCCGCCACTCCACTGAACTATCAGAAAAGTCTGGTTTACCCCCTGAACTACAAAACCGGTTATTTAACCCCCGAATTTGTCAACCGGTCAAATAACCCCCCGTAGCGGTTTGGAACGGCGGTTTTGCTGACGTGGCCTCTCATTTGTCCCGGTCAACAAGTGGGTCCCACTGGACAGTGGCTTGGCTCACAGCCACAGTGCGTGGACTGAGCCCACATGCACAGGAGTTGTCTAAGCTCAGACACTTCTCTCTCTTATTGCTTCCTACTGAAAAATATCTCCTGGAGCTCCCTCCTTTTGGTTTCCCCACGGCGACCCTCTGGCTGGCTCTCTCCCTGGCGCTTCCTCCTCCGGCCTCCCTCTTCTCTGGCTCGGCCGGCCGCCCGCCTCGCCCCGCCTCCTTGTGCCTCCTCCCGTGCTGCTCGCTCGGCAGCCGAGGATTCGACGACCTTCTCTCCGAGATCCTCCTCCGCCTACCTCGAGCCTGCCCCACCTCCTCCCCAGCCTCCCTCACTGCAGGGCCGGCGCCATTGCCTCCCGCCCGGCTTCCTCCGCCTTTCTTCTGCACCACCACCAGTAGCCCTCCCATCCTCTGTTTCTTCATCGAAGACATGCGCGGCCTCTCCTTCACCCCTACTCTAGAGCCCCTCAACCGTGTGTCCGTGTCCCGCTGCGCTTCTCCTTGCAGTTCGATGACGGCGATAACTGCAGGGAGGCGATGAGGGGGCGGGCATGGGAGGCGAGGTGCAGGGTGAGGAAGTGTAGGCCTCGAGGCGAGGGACCAGAGTCGCATCTTGGCGGCGCGAGGGAGCGAATGGAAGAGGAGGCGCGCGCCGTGGTGGCCGAAGGAGCGGATGGAGAGGTTGTTGAGGGCCGGGGATGGGAGGCCGGCCACGAGGGCCTCGATCTCCATGGCGGGCGGGGTGGAGAAGTTAGCCCGAGCGGAGGAGGATCACGCGAACTGTGGTGGGCGGGTGAGCTAGGCATTCATAGGATTTTTCGCCGACTCGCCAAGAAGCCTCTCGCTCGCCACGCCCGCCCAGAAGGCGGCAGAGGTGGCAGCCATGACGGACACCTACACGCCTGTCGCCAAGACACCCGCCGCCATGAGGCGCAATGAGCGGCGTGCCCACCGACCTCGGCCTGTCGGTCAAGACACCCCAACCCCAACCTCCGCGACCTCACGACTCAAAGAAGAAGCTCGGGCAGGATAGCCAAGACCACCTACCTGCCGTGAGCCGGGCCACGGGTCGACTACGGGCGAAGCGCAGCACTGCTACACAGGCCGGCGGTTGGAGGAGCCACGAACGAAGTCAAAGGTGAGGCTCCAAGAACCGAGAGGAGAAATGGAGAGAAGATTGGGGAAGAAAGTGAGTGGCAAAGAATTACGTGGCTTCACCGCCACACAAATCGCCACTCACAGGCCGAGTTGGCCGAATTTGGCCACGCCAAGAAAACTGCCCAAACCGCTACGGGGTTATTTGACCGGATTTGACAAATTCAGGGGGTTAAATAACCGGTTTTGTAGTTCAGGGGGGTAAACCAGACTTTTCTGATAGTTCAGGGGAGTAAACCGGACTTTTTCCTTCATATAAATTTGAGCTATATTTTTTTGAGATTTTTATTTATTTTTTGGAGTTTGTTTTCTCTCTATTTTATATTTATTTGGTTTATTTGCTTCGTTTGTGAGTAGACGTTGATACTTCGAGAAATTTTGAGCAAGGAGGAGTGCACCAAGACCAAGACCAGTACCAAGATCTATTCGAAGGAAAGTCGTAGTCCTTTGATCATATTGAACCTATGATTTCAAAAGTGTATTGTTTTATATCAAGTGCATGCTATCTTTATATCAATTGTTTGGGGATTAGCTATCACCTGTTGTCATTATGCCTCCATTGAATATTTGAATACCTTGAATCACTTGTCACCATAGCATGGATAATTTTAGTTGGATATATTTGTATCACCAATATGGGTATCGTACAAATGCTTAGTCAGGCTTAGTTACAATGGGTTCATTATCACATGTACAAAAAATATTGAATTTGACTTAATAAGATATGGAATTGTGACGGTTAGCCACTATTGTTAAAAGTGTGTACCATGGCAGGATATGTCATTGGTCTTAGTTAAACAAAATGGTTTTTACTCGAGCAGGCGGTTGTGGATTGAGAGTGTAATTATAACACGTTGTGGGTTTGTGGTAGACTCGCCTGAGTAATTTGTCAAGGACTTAATCTTGTGCACCATTGAACTGTGCCTATTGTACAACCACATGTCTAATGGGACCACTACTACATAAAAGGTAATCACAGACGGTTCAAAAATATCATCACAGACGGTTTCATGAGCCATCTAAGTTTATGGGTCAGTGATGACATGAGGTCATCACAAACGGTTTTTAAACCGTCTGTGATGCATACTTTCACGCATGCTATTAATCGAGAACTGCTTGTGATAAGTATATATCACGAGCGGTTTCATCCACAAACCGTCAAGAATATGTACTTATCATAGACGGTTTGTGGTCAAACCGCTGCAGTGATGACTTTTCTATAAAGCCCCAAGCGGTTGTAGCTTGTGCCATTAAATCGGCATCATATATATATATATATATATATATATATATATATATATATATATATATATATATATATATATATATATATATTACGTATCTCTCGGCCACTTTGGGGATGCGTCACATTGACATGAGAAGGATGAGGCGGTAGCCACGGGCAACCTCATTGAGCCCCGCAAGTTTAAAATGTATGGATGCAAGGAGATTGTCGGGACATCCAAATACCTAGATGTTGTCGATAGGTAATTGGACCTATGTTCAGAAAGTGACATGGACGTGTAGGTATTCCGACTGGGAAGTGGCATCATGTATCAGAAACTAACCATTCTTGAGCATGTAATCGTCTTTAAACCCAACAAGAACACCAAGCAATCATTCTCACATTTCAAAAGAATTCTCAACTTATTGCTTGGTGTTCTTGTTGGGTTTAAAGACAATTACATGCTCAAGAATTGTTGGTTGCTCTAGATGATGCCACTTCCTAGTCGGAGTACCTGTGCATCAACGTCACTTTCTGAACATAGCGACGTCCAATTACCTATCGACAACATCCAGGTAATTGGATGTCCTGACGCTCTCCTTGCATCCATACTTTTTAAACTTGCAGGGGCTCAATGAGGTTGCCCGTGGATACTATCTCATCCTTCTCATGTCAAGGTGGATGACCCAACCTAAAGTGGTCAGACTACTAACAATATATATATACATATATATATATATATACATATATATATATATATATATATATATATATATATGATGCCGGTTTTAATGGCACAAGCAACCACTGCTTGGAGACTTTATAGAGAAGAGATTATGAATGGAATGGTAGGACGACACAGGACACAAGAGGTAGGAGAACTTGACCAAGCATGAACATAGTTACACGCATAAAGGTGAAATGAATGGCGAGAGACAAGATAAGACTATTAACATCATTACATCACAGAAAGCAAGGGACTATTAATATGAACTAATTATCAATTCAATTTCAACATAAGACTATTAACATCATTACATCACGAGCAAGGGGACTATTAATATGAACTAATTATCAATTCAATTTCAAAGATAAGACTATTAACATCATTACATCACGAGCAAGGGACTATTAATATGAACTAATTATCAATTCAATTTCAAATAAGACTATTAACATCATTGAGTAGTTCAACAACAAGACAATAAGACCAAGGGTGTCCAAACCCACCACACCAAAGAGTAGCCCTCAGATCCATCGCAGAAAGCACTAGCCATTTTCATCACAGAGCAAGGGGTAGAGATAGAGAGGGAGTAAGGTAGGGTGATACCTCAAGACAAATAAGAACTACTAGTGGCGACCCCACCACCAAAGACAACCCTCATCCATCTCCTTCACCTTGCATAAATCACACAAACATCGAGGACACAACTTAAGGCTCAAGCATAAAAATCAAACTCAACAAAAGACATTAAGCTAACAGATCTAGAGGAGAATATAGGGAGAAAGGGGAAAGCAAAGCCCGGCCAGGGCCTGAGCGCAGGAGGCCAAGCAGGAGAACCAAGCCATGGCGGCACAGGCGACACGCGGGGCCAAGCCTAGTGGCTTGGGTGGCGGCGTCACCGTAGTTGTGGCACGACCCTGAAACTGCACAAGAAGACACTACTATCGTACGAGTGTCTTGTGCAGTGCAAAGTGGTGTCACAACCTGCGGTGACGGCGACGGGGTCGAGCGGCGACGGCGACGGGGTCGGGCGGCGACGTCGAGGTGGGGAGAGGAACGGACGAGAGTAAATGCATTGGGGAGTGACGAGTTAGGGCGGGCGCAAACCCTAGCGGTGCTGGGGAGTGATGAGAGTTAGGCGAAGCGCAAACCCTAGCAATCGAAGCTCCTACTAATAAAGAGATTTATCACGATTTGTTCTATTATGGAACCGCTGGTGATAATATCACGCACGGTTCCATAATGGAACCGTTAGTGATATGGGATATATCACGACGGTTCCATAATAGGACCGTCCGTGATATGTCCTATATTAGCTTACTTGCCCATTATGGAACTGCTCGTGAAATGGTTTTTCTCAAGTATATTTATCTTGTATATACACTTACATGACATGAAGAAATTACATATTTATATGTCAATTTTGTCATTTAAATACTTCTGAAAATTTGCTTTAACTATATATACATATATATATATATATCACAGATAGGATATATATAATTAATTAATTTGTTCCAATAAACTGTCTCGATATATATATATATATATATATATATATATATATATATATATATATATATATATATATAGAGAGAGAGAGAGAGAGAGAGTAATAATTCAACATATAATTAATATAGTAACTTCACATCCAAACTTTTTTTTCATATTGCCAAACAAATGGGCTACCGCTACAAAAAGATTTAAAAAAGTAGAAACCTATAAATAAACAAAGTTTTTCTAGTGGCGGAGGTAGGTCGCTATCTCCATCTTCAATACTTCATAGGCGATTTGCGACGCCGGGACGGTTCCTCGATCATCGAACGGCTCGAAATGCGCCCACTCACCGACGCTGCTCGAAAGTGTCTTCCAAGACCCTTAGATCGTTGAACTAAGAAGAATTGAGCCCATAGGCTCTCTTCCTTGTTGAGGGTCTCGCTTGGTCGACTCTGGCTCCGCCTCCGATTATGCGATCAAGTGACGGCAAGCCTCCCGAGACGACAGTAACGTCGTTTTGGAGGACCACGTCAATGACGTGGTAAACTCGCCGAAAGTGGGAGATCACCCGGAAGATGCGCGCGGAGGAGGATGTCAAGATAGAGGAAGGTGGCCGTCACCTGCTCCGGCAAATTCTCGGCCGACATAGGAGTGAAGACACTGTTGAAACAGTGTTCTTCCGTAGCACGGTTCAACATATAGCGAGAGAGGTGCTCGCACAGTGCGGCCAGGTAGGCCATCAATGCCGGCGACAAGGAAGAGGCAGCCATTTCTGTTTTTTTTTATAAGTACGCGGGGATGATCATTTTCGATGGCGGATGATCCTTTTTATAAAATAATGTATAAATTCGAGCGTGAGATGAAGAGACGATCGGAGCCGGGCGGATGGCGGCGAAGAGACGACGACGATTTAAGAAACGACGGGTCAGAAGCGATATTATCATAGACGGTTATAATAAGAAACCGCTCGTGATATGTGGTAATATCATAGACGGTTATTGTTAAGAACCGCTCGTGATGTTTCACAAACGGTTCTTTGTTGAAAACCGCCGTGATATGTAGAATTATCACGCATTGTTATTATCAAGAACCGCTCGTGATACTTCACGACGGTTTTCAACATGAATCGCTCGTGATATTACCTCTTCACGACGGTTTTAGCGTAGCTAAGAATACGATTTGTCTCTAAACTAAAACCGCTCGGATTGCATGTAATATGCATGCTTTTGGTCAACCGCTTGTGATGAGGCGTCCAGTATTAGCCTTTTTGTAGTAGTGGATAGGCCTAACTTCATAAGTTATGGAGTTTTGGCATTGACTAATCAGGTAGTATATAGGTGGAGGTGTGTACCCAGTTTAACGTCACATCGATGGTCGGTTCACCACTTCTAGGTCCAACGGTGTGTGTTAAACTAGTGGTGAGGTTGGGGTGACAGTATGCATAACAGGAGAGTCCATTGTCGAGATAAAATTTCTGAAAGGTTTTGTTATCATTGATGATCGCTACACTGGTTATATCTTCTAGGTAAAGTGTACAACCTCTGCAGAGTGTTAATTGATCTATTCGAATAGCCGTGTCCTCGGTTATGGACATGTCCGAAGATTTCACACGAGAGATAGAGTTTCTTCATAAAATGTGTCGGGGTGTGAATGAGAAGTTCATTTGATGAATATAATATTCGTTTAGTGAATGGGTAATTCACTTGGTGGTTTGTATTGAGAAGTGACTGGGGAATTCACTAATTGTTTCAAAGAAATTGTTTATTTATTTATTATTGTTTTACAATTACGTATTTTAATCTATTTATTGTATTTATCATCAATATCACTTTCTACAAAAGAACCATACAGCTAACATTTGCTGAAGCCTTGCATAAATACTATGTGAATACTATTTCACTACGACTTGTTGAGTACTTTATGTGCTCACAACTCTAATTTCTGCTACTCAGTTGAAGAATATCAAGCTGCTCAAGAATTCTTTCAGAATTAGAACTATGAAGACTTAGCGGATTAGGATGCGTTCTCCATTCGATTGCCTGTGGGCATGTTGATTGGCATTTCTCAATTTTTTTCATTCCGCTGCAAGAGTTTATTTGTTTCTTTAGCTCTGCATTGCAAGTTAAGTAAATATTGACCATAAGGTCTAGTTATTATTACTATGTGTTAATTTGATATCTTTTTAGTTAAATCGAATAAATGGATGGTATTTCATCGTTGTTTCCTGTGTGAGCTAGCTACTGATCTGGGACTAGTTCAGAATACACAGAGAGGTCTTGAATTGTATTTTTGGGTCCTGACAGAAAACACTCTTCTTTGGACTTTTCGGCAAATTGCTATCTAGTTTCGCGTCCAATCTCCATTTTCAATAGCACTTAATGTTTGGTGTCGATTCCTCAATCCCTAGCATCGCATGTCTGACCACCACCAATGGCTGATCAGACCACCCGGCCTCGACCGATCAAATCGCCCACCACCTAACAATAAACCTGATAATTTGCTAAACCGAGGGTTTTCTTCCCAAACACCTCGATGCCGATGTCAATTGTTCAACACCTAGATTACAACCATACTCCATGGTCTCCACACTTCCAAAAGGAAAACTCTATGCAAATATGTTTCCTGATGACTCTGTGTTGGAGATATTAGAGTCGTTGGAGATATTAGAGTTTAGATAAGAGTCCAAGTCGTGTGTGAGTCTAGAGTCCGAGTCGGTTGTAATATTTAGCACTATAAATAAAGGGTGTGGGGTCCCAAGGGACACACACGATTATTCCCGAAATTCAACATGGTATCAGAGCCAATCCATCCAAAACCCTAACCAAGCAAAAACCTTACCATCTCAATCGATCCGCCATCTGCCGTTACCTCATCGCACGTGGTCCTCCGCGACTACGTCACACAGGAGCGGATCACGGCCGTCCGTGTTGCGTGCAGGCGAGCCAAGGGTGACGGCCAACGGTGTAGGAGGCAGGCGGATCCCACAAAGACAAGTATAAATGGGTGCGGGAGAGGAAGAGGAGGCGGCGGTGCGGCGCGGGTCACAGGGGAGGAAGAGGAGCTGGTTAGCCGGAGGCAATGGGATCCGACGGCCAGAGGTGGAGGGGGACAAGTGGATAGTGGAGATGGCCCGCAAGAAGGCCACTGCTACGGTGGAAATGGCCAAGAAGGTGGAGGAAGAGGATCGAGCGAGAGGAAGACTCGAGAGGAGGAGGATCCGGTCGGATGGCTTTGTGAGGAGGAAGAAGGCTTTAGGGGAGAAGGAGATTTGGGGGAGGTTGAAGAAATCCGATGAGAGGCGCTAGGATCTAGAGGAGATCTGATGGGAGGTGCTTGGGAAGAGGTGCTAGGAGGAGATAGAAGGCTTCGGGGGGAGAAGGAGAAGTGGGGGAGGAGGAAGAAGAGGTGTCAGGGACTCGGGGCTTGGGAGAAGAAATGGTGCTAGTGTAGAGGTGAGATCCAGTGTGGATCTAGGATCCATTGTGGAGGATCTAATCTGGTGTCGGTGCTTCGAGGGTAGAGGATCTGATCCGATGTGGAAGTCTGACGATCTGATTCGGTATGGGGGATCTAATCTAGTATGGCCGGATCTGGTGTGGATCTAGATCGGTGGAGGATCTGGTCTGGCTGCGTGTGCTGTGTTGGGGGAAAGGAGAGAGAGGATGGTGTGTGCTTAGAGTTCTAGCTGATGTGTTGCTTGGTGGTAACAATACCGGAGGTTACGATGGAAGGCATAGGGGGAAAGACTGTTTAGGTGGTATTTGCTGAGAGTTCTAGCTGTTGTGTTGCTTGGTGGTGACAGTATCGGAGATTATGACAGAAGGCATGGAAGACAAGGGGAGAAGACTGTTTAGGTAGTGATTTGGTGGTTGTGCTAATGGTGGAATTGGTGTCCTGTAGTGGTGTTGGTATGGGTGCCAGAGATGGTGGTGTTGATGGATATATCTAGAAGAGGATTGGGGTTGGAGTCAGGTGTAATGGTCTGTGACAAAGGTAGAGGTGGTGGAAGCCAAGAATGGGGGCTTATGGGCAGAGTGGTGGAGGACGGGGGTGACTAGAGGCATGCGGATAGATGAAGATAAGGTTGGGGTCGGTGCAGCTGATAGATGGTGGAGATGGATTTGGTGACGTCCCTGTTAGTATTGGTGGTGGACAACTTTTGGTTTTTGTGATGTTATTGGTTATGGAGTCGATGGATGGTAGGTTTTGATAGATTGTAGCAATGGTATTACAATATGTAACAAGATGAACATGGTTGTTACCTCATACCCATTTTGAAGAGGAGTGTTAGAGATATTAGAGTTGTACCATGACACGAGGCCGTGACGATCGACACGTACCAGACCCAACCGGACTCTGCATTCCATCGCGTGGTACGTATTGAACAATCCATACTTCTTATTCACTTCGGAAGTTTTCAGTTTCTAACTTGTTAATTATGTGTACAGATCGATCTACAATGGGGGATGCACGAGTTGGCGACCTTCGTGCATCGTATGACACTCGAGAAGCACTTCAGCATGACGGCGTAGGAGATCAGAGAGGTCATGGACCAATTTGTAGAGAAGACGAGGCGAGGCATCCAGCTTGCATCTTGCCATAGGCCAAGGGAGCTAGTGGACCCACCTGTGCGTGGACGGGGGGTGAGCCACGGTGCATCACGCCCCACGACTCCTCACCCGAACGTGGCGAGCGGGTCCTCGTGGCACCGTGCTAGGAGTACCCTGGCACAGTTCGTAGGTCAATATGAAACACTCACGTCTGGTTGTTTATTTCGATCTCCACTAGTTACTAACGACAATTTTCTCTGATAGGTCATGACACTACTACAGAAAAGGTCATCACAGACGGCTCAGAAACGTCATCACAAACAGTTTCGTGAGCCGTCTGAGTTTATGGGTTAGTAATGACATGAGGTCATCACAAACGGTTATTAACGCAGATGACAACCCCCTCTTACGCCATATGGGTATTAAAAGTAAGTCTTCATAACACCCACACCTTTGAATGACATGACTATGGTGAAAGAGCATAGTTTAATTAGCCAAGTTTGTCCCATATCAGACATATGCTGGTACGATTTTGGCTTAACAATTCGCAGTTCGAAGACTCGTCCTTAATTGATTCGGTGACTTCCAAAATGACCCTTGGGCCTCAACCATTCGCTGAATTGAGCCCATGCAAAAACCTACACCCACCAACTGTCCAATTCGCCCAAGTCTAAACCAGTTTTATTTATTTTTCATGTCAAAACATTTTATAAAATTTCTATGGTAAAAACAATACTATAGTCTTAATTTTAAATCAAATTTGAATATTTGGCTAAATTCCCCAAATTCAAGATTTTTGGTCTAAGCATTGTCTAAGCATAAAGTTTTTACTTTATTTTATTTTAACTAGGGTGATAAGGAAATAACTAATCAAACATCAATATTCGCCATACAAAGGAAATGGATTAACTAGGAATTTAAAACAGAAATTTAAAATAACTCGACAATAAATAAGCAAGAAATAATTTTAAATAATAGGCTCAAATATAATCAAAGAGTGTAACTTGCCTTGCTCAATTAGTTTTTTTTCTCAAACGACGTCATAATCTATACGCCAAAATAAGACAAATTCAAACAAAATTATATAAATTGCAAATGATTCCTTTTATTTTTAAAGCTTCGAATTTATAAAATTTCTATGGTAAAAACAATACTATAGTCTTAATTTTAAATCAAATTTGAATATTTGGCTAAATTCCCCAAATTCAAGATTTTTGGTTTAAGCATTGTCTAAGCATAAAGTTTTTACTTTATTTTATTTTAACTAGGGTGACAAGGAAATAACTAATCAAACATAAATATTGGCCATACAAAGGAAATGGATTAACTAGGAATTTAAAACAGAAATTTAAAATAACTCGACTATAAATAAGCAAGAAATAATTTGAAATAATAGGCTCAAATATAATCAAAGAGTGTAACTTGCCTTGCTCAATTAGTTGTTTTTCTCAAACGGCGTCGAAATTTATACGCCAAAACAAGACAAATTCAAACAAAATTATATAAATTGCAAATGATTCCTTTTATTTTTAAAGCTTCGAAAAGATTCTAAAATTTAGGATGTTACTTTTGAACTTAATAAAATTATTTCCAACTAAAAGTTGGCTTTTATTTTTGCACGTAATTTATTTTTAATTTCGAAAAAGAAAAAAAACTTTTAAATTAGAAAATTAAATAAAAAATTTGACTTTAAAATTTAGGAAATTAAATATTTGATTTTATTATATTTATATCATTATTATTATAATTTTTTATTTTAACCAAGAAAACTCTTTTTAAATTATGGAAAATCAAGAGAATTCTTTGATAGATGTAAAATCCAATAAAATAATATATTTATTAATTTTATTTTTGGTAACAGAGATCTTTGGAATGTTATAGATCATGACTTCAAGATGGTCGAAAAGTCAATTTAGTCTTCAAGAAATCGGTAGAAGAAAAACACCAAGAGGCATCAACAATTAATTTTCACACGCACAAACATCAAGATTTACATGGCCAAAACCCTAGCCATCCATCAATTTCGTAATTTCAGATTCAGGCATCAAGGAAGAGAGGGGAGGGGATCGGATGGGGGATATCACCAGCAGTGAAGGAGAGGCGGTGGCAGCACCACCGTTGTGTCACAACGGTGACACTTCACAAGAAACTCTTACGACAATAGTGCCTTCTACAGTGAACCGTGGCGTCACAACCGGAGGCAGAGGAGCTCATGCGTGGTAGTCGGCGTTGACGGGGGCACAGGGCGCTTCAATCGGTTTAGGGGAGGCGGTGCCGCTTCGGTTTGGGGGAGGCGGCGAAATCGATCTGGAGTAGTTGGGCGCGTGCAGCAATATATATGGCGGAACCGATTTGGAGTAGTTGAAAGGTCGTGGCGCCGCTTCGGTTTGAAAGTTCGAATAAAGGGGGCACGGCCAAATATTATAGACGGTTTTTAATACAAACCGTCTGTGATGAGTTTACTATCACCGTCAGTTTGTATTAAAACACCATTTGTGAAGTATCACATAAGGTTTTTTATAATAAAAAATGTTTGTGATATTTAGTAATATCACAGACAGTTCTTGTTAATAATCGTCTGTGATACTTCACAAACGATTTTCAACATGAACCGTATGTGATATTACCTCTTCGTAGATGGTTTTTAGTGCAACCAGTATCACAGACGGTCGCTATACCAAAACCATTTGTGGTTGTATTTAATACTGACAGTTTTGGTCAATCGTTTGTGATGAGTCATCTAGTATTAGCCCTTTTGTAATAGTGTGAGTTCCACCCATACACGGGGCAGGAGTACGCGGATCCGTCCACTGCCTTCGTGCGACGAGCACTACTACAAAAGGCTAATGTTGGACGCCTCATCACAGACGGTAGACTAAAAACGTCTGTGTTAAATACAATCACAAATGGATTTGGTTTAGTGACCGTCTATGTTACTGATTGCGCTAAAAATCGTTTGTGAAGAAGTAATATGAACCATCTGTGATACTCACAGACGGTTTTCAACATGAACCGTCTGTGACTTCCCATCCTCATCACGGACGGTTTGTATTAAAAACCGTATGTGATAATTATTTCTGATTTTACCATGACTTCAAATCACAATCCTCTGTCGCGCCCCTGTCGTGGCAGCCAATCTTCGACATGCCCCTACCGTGGCACCTAGGGCATGGCAGGGGTGCGGCAGAGGATGGGGTGCACGGCAGGGGCACGGTATAGGATTGGCTGCCCAAACCTTACCGCGGCACCCAATCCTCTGCCGTGGTAGGGTTTGGTAGGGCGACGACTTGTCGCGGTAGGGCTTGGCAGGTGCGCGACAGAGGATGGGGTGCCACGGCAGGGGCGCGGCAGATGATTGGCTGCCACGACAGGGGCGCGACAAAGTATTGGCATTTCAAGTCATGGTAAAATCAGAGTGCGAAGTATTACAGTCATCACTGACGGTTTTTGTATAAAACCGTCTGTGATTTGGTCATCACAGACGATTTTTCGTATGAAACCATCTGTGATTTGCAACACGGGAGGGCGAAAAATTTTGAACATGTGCGCGGGAGGCAAAATATTTTGGTGCTATCCTTATATATTATAGCCACCCCAGCCTAGTCTTCCATCAGTCTGTCCCTCTCCCCTCCCCACGCCGAGCTCCGACGACCACCCTCGATTCCCCGTCGCGGTTTGACGAGAAGACACAACCGATGAGGAGGAGGAGGAGGGATGCGGAGGAACATCTTGTCGGCCGCAGGAGGTAGACTGCCGGAAGGTACATGTACATCCCCAAAACATACATAATTTGTTTGCTGTTTGTTGTAAAAAAATGATTTTAATTTTGTGTTACCTAAGGTCGGAGCACCGCCGGAGGTTTTCAGTCGTCTCTCCTTGCCAACGAGCTTGTGTTGAACTCGGACGACAAGCAAAAACAGCTTGTGATTTGCTGGTGAGGTACAGAGAGGAGCTCACAAGTCCCATCCAAGAAGCCGATGAGTTTTTCAGGAGCTTGGAGGCACAGATGGTTTCTAGCTAATTTAACTTTGTAACTTTATTCTTTTTTCCCATTCTGAGGGGATGTTATGAAACCTTTTGGTTTTTTTTTCCTATAATGTGTTTGCCATTAGAATTTTAATTGGATTTTAGTTGTCTTGCTAGAGGTTGCATATGGAAACTACTGTCCAACAATTGATTGGTTTGGATCAAAATCCGATTTGTGTTTGCAATAGAAAAAGCTATCACAGACGGTTCTAAACAAGAACCGTCTGTGATAATTTACTTTTTACAGACAGTTCTTGTTCAGAACCATCTATGATAGCTTTTTTCACAGACGGTTCAAAAACCGTCTGTGATGACCTCATGTCATTACTGACCTATAAACTCAAATGGCTCACGAAGGTATGTCTATCTTGTTTGCATGCATTATATATTATTTCATTATTTCCGCCATATTTACATGCATAACGTACTGTTTCACGGTTCGTAGACCCCCTTGGGACGAGGAGGTGGTCTCCTGAACACGGTGGGACGCGTCGCATAGGGCTTCAATTGAACAAGCAACAGGTTCCTATCGCCATTTAGAATGGGGAAATTGTCCTGCCGCTCAATTGATTTACGTAACCTCTTAAGACTGCTTCAATTGGCGATGAGGATGGAATGACGACAGGACAATTTCCTATTTCAGATGGCGACATTGGCCTATTTTTGTTTAAAAAAAGTAATTACTTATTTTTATAATTATTTTTTAAATTAATGTTATTTTTTTTAAAAAAATCGTGTCCTCTGCCCCTCACGTACGGTTGTGCACGCGCGCGCTGCCGCAGGACGTACGCAGAATTGCTTGCAGCATGCATCGGACAAACGGTTTAGACAAAGCTGCCGACAATTACGACCGCGCGACCATCTCTCTTTGATTTGTTCAGTTCGTGCACTATTAATTGCGGTACTTGGTGAGTACGTGCGACAGTGACGCAGCCAGTGATGTCGTCCTGTACTCCAGGTGATGATGTCATTGTCACATAGGAACGACTGCAGAAACTTATCACGGCCTAGTTCTGCACGTATCTTCGGGAAATATAATAATTCTTCGGTAGGAAGGAAACACAAGTAAAGCATTGTGTGAACGCAACTCTCTCTCACATGGCGCCAATTGTCCAACATCTTCCCGTATGAGATTAGCTGTTGCGACGCCAGCTGAACATAATAGATGCCTGCTCCATGCCTATCAACAGCTCGACGGACCCAGCAACGACGCTTGAAATCCAATCACCAGATCGAATATATTACATGGAGATACCCAAATCTTCCTTCTGTGCTCCGTGCTTGTCTGAGGTGATTTGCTGAGGTGATAGCATCACTGACAAAGATTACCGAGTGTTCTCGAGATTTCCACTACTACATTAGCAGTGGTAGCTTGTCATCCATCCAATCCAAGGCAGCGAGCTAGTTGGCACTAGAGGTGATAATGAGTCGGGTTGAAATGAGTTAAATGGGTTGGGTTTTTATTTGGGTTAATTTTGGATTGGTGGAAACGGGTTGAGATAATTAACGGGTTGGGTTGGGTTGAGTTTTAAGTAAAAACGGGTTGGGTTGGTTTGGTGTGGGTTTAAAAATTTCGGGTTCAACCGGATTTAACCCGTGGGTTTTGCACAGTGGGTTCAACCCGCGGATTGCTCATAACGTCTACGACTCGGCCACAAGTTTTGCACAGTGGGTTTTGTCCTCCGTTGCACTTCGTTCTCGAGAGCAGAGTAGCTAGGTTTCGCCGCCGCCGCGCTCCTCGCCGGCTCGCTTATGACCACGCCGCCCTCCTCCACTCGCGCGCCTTTCTCGCCGACCGCCATGCCCTCATCGCCCTTCTCGCCGGCCTTATCGAGCCCTCTCGCCGATCTGCTGCAAGAACGCCGCTTCTCCTCGACGGCTCGCTTTCACACCTCTCGCCGACTCGCTTGCGCCTCATCGCCCTTCCTCGCCGCCTTATTGAGCCCTCGACGATCTGCTCAGAACGCCACGCCTCATCGCTCATCGTTTCACTCCGGATCTCCTCGACGCCGCCCGACTATGCAGTTCAAGGGCGCCAAGTCAAGCTCACCACCGCAGTAAGTCGGTCACTCTACATGTTTCTTGATTCTTGATAGAGGTAAATATGTTTTCGGTAGATTTGGTGGATTTGGACTCTGATTCTTGGGTTACATTTTCAAGGGGATTTGGGGGGCAAATGTGCCAATGTCAATTGCCAACTATTTTAAACTCTTGGGCATTAGAGCATTACAGAAGCAGTATCAGAGAACTTCAGAGCATTATTCTTCAGTTTTAAGATTAATCATCTGTATATCTGTTTCAATTTTGACAATAGCATTCAGAGCATTATGCTGTAGTTCTGAATTTTAAGTATTTAAAGTATCCAAAAATATTTAAAGTATCCAAAAATATTTAAAGTATCCAAAAATAGGAAATAGAAGTGCTTTTGAAAATCCACTGTAAAAGTAAAACCAAATGGGGCCTTAGTCATCGGCTTGACAATCCCAGCAAATGCGATCTTATGTTCTTGTCTTAACATTCATACAGCACGTCCATATATTGTGTGGTTTAAAGCTACATACATTATTCTTTTGAACTATAGTTGTGAAACAATCTTATAAAATGCACACATAACACTTCCTTTTTCCGAATTTACCCTATGTCTACAATTTTTTTTGACATAGTAGTTTAGTCTTATTTGTTAATAAATCTCTATGCAGTAATATACCCCACCGTTGCTGTACTGAACACTTGCATCTTTTGCTTCACATGTAGCAATATATCAGTTTGTCTGATTGCGACCGCAGGTTGTGAAGGGTGCTCGCGGATTTGTTTTTGAGTGCCACTATCCTTCAATTTGTTTTTGTAGAAAGAAGAGAAGTGGTGCTCTTTGTAAAACATACTGAATGTAAATGATGGTTGTATTCTTGATTTGTGTGAAAAATGAGAGTGTAGTTGACTTAATGTGTGTGATTATGCTTGTCTTATCATAATCTGGTAGAAAGTGTATTCCTGTTGCTACTTGCTTGCAATGGGAATGGGCTTAATCAGGTACTTGTAATGGGAATTAATGAAATGAGAATGGATGGTGCTTGTACTTGAATGCAGCAGGTACTTGCATTTCCAAATTTACTTGAACAATATCAGGTGTAATACGAATAAGTGAAATGCAGCAGGTACTTGCATTTCCAAATTTAGTTGCACAATGTCAGGTGATTTTATTTGATGCTGGCACTTGAACAGTATCAGGTTTTATTTGAGTTTATAATCTTTGGAATGAGAGTGAATGGTGCTTGTCACGGAAATCAATGGAATAGTACTGAATGCTTGCACTGAGTTTTTGCTGCTGCTAGGACAAGGCAGCATCTCAAGAAATCGTATGCAAATTTTCTAAAATAATATACAGTTGAAGTTAATAAAAATCCTGTACAAGCCATACCAGAATTCGGTATAGGCAAACAATGCATAGGAATCTGACATTCGACCCCATAAAAACTACGAAGCAGCATCAGGCAGCACATTCAAAACCACTGAGCATGGCAGCATCAGGCAATCAGTAAGTGGGCAGGCAGCGCGTCGTCGTCCTCCTGCCGCAGAAGCTATCTTGGTATGGAGGAGCTAGCTGCGTAAAAGTAGGTTGAGATAGATTTGAGTGGGGTTTTAGCCCATTATCACCCCTAGTCGGCACTAACACCGCGGGCCCACGGACCGACCGCCTTGACTATCCGGACATCCTACTGAGTCACGGACACGACATCACATAAATCCAACTCAGTGACACTGGGCCCAGAAAGTATCCTACCCCATTTGTCACTGAAGCGTGTTTGCTCCTAGGACTAGGAGCGGAGTTCCGTCTCCTGGGCAGTGGGACCCTCTCGAGCGCTTTGGGACCCACCATCTGTCGCCCTTTTCCCACCTGCTAAGCTCTGCTCTCGCAATCACCGCCTATTTATGCGCTCCACGGCTCGCCGGACAAAGGATCCACACACATCTCCCTCTCCTATCACCAACAAGTAGTCCAGTAGACACCGCCGGAATCACCTCGCCGATGGCCACCCAGAGCTGCCAGGCTCAAGCTCCGTCCATGTCCGCGGCGACAGAGCGTGCGACCGGCGGCAGGGCGCCGACGGGGAGCCTGCCGCCGCCGAGGAGGGGCCAGATCAAGGAGAAGATCATCAAGGACGTCGTCGACGCGGTCGCTAACATAGCCACGGGACTCGTCCGCAACTACAATAACGGCGCCGAAGGCGGCCCTCCCGTCGCCGACGATGCCGACGAGAAGTGAACAACGGAGAGAAGGGGAAGCCCCCCTGTCCTCTTGCATCCGCTCGATGTGCTCGCCCCTCTGCTGCTAATCTGTGCTCGTTTTAGTGCGCGCAGCAGAGACCGGAGCAAAAATAATCAAGAACTTCTTGTTAGTCCCTGCCTTTTGTCGGTCATGGATGGATTATAGTTGCCTTATTAGAGCAAGCAACTGATCCATCCGTAGTTCGAGCGTTTGCTCCCTCTTGTTCTTGTTGTGATCTTCTTGTTGGTGTTAAGTCTCAGCCGTTCAGGAGGTTACTAAGGTTTTTTAAGTAATAACCTCCTGTTGCTGCTGGTGCTGCATTTTATTTTCTTCTAGTTTTGGTGTCAAGTCTTCAACTTGTGTTGTGGTATAAGGTGTAGGAGGGATCAGCAAGTATTATGGCCTGGTCCTTCCTTTCTAGGCTCCTTGTGTACTAGTACTATGTATGTTTTGGTTCCTTCCCTGTGAAATCAATTAAGCATTCTGTGTGACAAACCTGTTTGGTGATTCGAAATTTCTGGTTCGGAGTTTTATCACTTAAATTTTCTTACTTGCCTCCCACTGCATGACACTTAACCTCCAAAAAAGGTAATTCTTTCTACGGTGCTTTAGTATTTGTGCAATTTCTAATTAATAAGCAGTGTTAAGTCGCTAACCTCCAGCTCATCTCCAGATCAAGTTGCCGGTCCAAAGTCGCTGCCCCAGTTAGGGGCATATACAATGGTAAAGATAACGGATGTCTATATCAGCCATCTATATCACCTATGCATGCGATCTTAAAAATGCTACCATATAATAAGTTATCTCGTTAAGTTTGTCTATATGAGATCTCATATTCTTTTAGTTTTTGCTTGAAAAAAATATTTGTTATAGACAACAACTCATATAATAGTGTTTTGTGTTGTCTATAAAGGTTTTATAGACTGTCTGTTGTATACTAGACGGTTTTATTCTCTCTCCTTATTCTCTCTCATTCACGTTATTAAAAATCTTACGTAAAAAAAATTATAAACTGCTGATATCACGTTCTGTACATGCCCTTAATACTCCAAGAGGAATAGCCATCTCCTTCGTGACAAAGGAAAACCACGACCTGCCGATGCCAAATATGAAATATCCCATCCAGCACGTGGACGTGGCCCACCAGTAGAATTGTAAAACACTTCGCTCGACCGCTTCGCGCAAAGCTGAACTAAACTAAGCGTGCAAGTTTGCGGCCATACACGCAACTCGAATACTCCATTAGCCTCGGTGCCCACCGTTTCCGGAATACTCCATTAGCCTCGGTGCCCACCGTTTCCGGAATTCGTTTCCGGAATTGACTTGCTTCCTCCTAGACACCACACAGTTTCGTTAATGGCTTAATCTATAATAGTTAGAGATAATTTTATCTCAACATATGTTACATCATTTTTAGAGACAACATTTTTAATAGATAGTTTTTAACACACTTTTTAATAATTATATTTTATAATTTTTCTTTAAAACGGATCTACATGTCAACTAGAGTATATTAATGTATCATATTTTGTTTGGTGTGCACAACAGTCTCTTTAAGAAGAGATGACTTATGCTCTCTCTCCTTCCCTTTTTTTCCTCTACGTAGGATTTTGTTGACGTGTCATAACTAAGAGACGGCAATAAATACACTGTCGTAGGGGCGGTCCACCGGCCCCACGGCACAGGCGGTGCGACAGGGGGTCCCCCGAGAGACCCGGCAGCGCTTCAGGGGGCTCCGAAGGCAACCCCGGAGCCGCCCTCCCGAAGGGTCCTCGAAGTACCTGGAGGCACTTTCGAAGGCTTCAAGAGCGACACTGCATGCGACCTCCGGAGGGGCCCCGAGAGCTCCGGAGGCATCCCGAAGGCTCTGGAGGGTTCCCGAGGACCCCTAAGATCGTACCAGATGCCCCCCGCGAGGGGGACTCCATGGCGTCCAAGGAAGGCCTCGAAGGGGCCTCGAAACCACCAGCAGGGCGCAACAAGGGTGAACCAAACTCACCGTCCCGGTGGACCAAGACCATGGGGTTTACCATACGCCGAAGCCTACCCTTAGGCTAGGAAAAACCCCTGCTACCCCTAAGGTAGTTGTACTTTCATAGAGGTATGTGTGTAACTTCTTGTACCAAGCAGAGGAGGCTATAAATAGCCTCCTTCCCCCATCATATAACGGGACACAAAAATTCCAGCAATTAATACAAGAGCACTCCTATTCAGGACCCCTCTTTTGGAACCCTTTGGCCCCTCGTTCCGAAGCCAGGGGTCCCCCCTTGTTTACTACCTAGTCCTTTTACTACGACATACACTGTTGAAGATGTCCTTAGCATAGCTCCAATAGTATCATCTTTAATTTTGCTATATCAATTTTATGTCATTGAAAGACGGATTTAGAGACAACACATCTAATAAGCTGTCTCTAACATTCAAGACAAACTTATAATATTCTCACTTCTTTCCCCTCTCTCATATGTACTGGTTGATTTGTCTTGGTTCGTGTGAAGAGATGGTTGTTTGAGAAAGAGACGACTTCTCTTCTATCTCATACTTCTCTCTCTTCCAACTAGAATTTTGTTGATATAGAAGAGCTAATCGACAGTTGATATGACACTATTGGTCACTTAGTCGCTCTGCGCAAATGGTGAAAAACGCCAGGTCCACCAGTCCAATGCAAGCGCAGGATTTCCATGTTTACGGCTTGATCCAGAGTCCAGACGCGCACCTGCGCGGCTGCGCCTCCTCGCACGATGCTTCGAAAGCAAGTAGATTGGAAGGCAATGTTGTGCAGTTTTGCAAAAACGCAAGTGGCATGCCTTACAATATGATTCTTCTAGAGGGCTACGAAGGCAGCAAGCAGATACGGGATACCTCTGCAATGATCTCAAATTTGGAAATGATGTTCTCAATCTCAACGGGCTTTTCCATAAAAAACAGGCTTTCCTCAGGTTCATTCAGTTCGTCAATGTCCAGATCGTCTGCATCTGCATCTGCATCATCAACAGAGCCGTCTCCTCTTCAGCCCCATTGGAACTTGATGAACTCAGAGGATATGCATATTGAGGGACACATGCATGGTCGCACAAATTTGAGTCATAGACCAGCATGCATTTTGTTGATATTTGAATTTATATATGATCCGAATTTCTAATATAGAAATATCTAAAATATGCCATATTAGCGAATTAGTTTTCTACTTGGACTCTAAGTCCTTTTACCCCTTTATATACCTCTTGTAAGCTGCACGGAGAAAGAGACGTCTTATTGTAATCTCCTGTATTTTGTAATCACTTCTTATATAGTAATTATCGCCGATTGACATCTGTAAGTTTTTTTCGTAAAGTTTTTTACGTAAAAATTTATGTCTTATTTATGTCTATTTTTTTCAAACAATAATATCAGAGCTCAGAAGTTAATGGGTACTTAGAGATACGAGAGTCATCCGCTACGTCCGCCCGTCGTCCTTCGTCGCTTGTCTCGCGTCCACCTCGGTCCAAGCGGCGCCGCAACGTCCTTCGTCCTCGGTTTGTGCGGCTGCCGTCCGCAAGCGACAGCTTGCGTGGATAGCCAAAGGCTTCAAGTCCAAACCGAAAGCAAACATAACGTGATCAAGGCAGCAGGCCAAGTCCAACAAAAAGGCAAAACCAAGTCAGAAGCACAGGTCAATAATTCTTATTTTAATCAATCACCAAATAAGCTTTTTGTTGCCGTTCACGTGGACAATCGAATTCTGGAGATTCCTTGCTACGACCACATGAGATCAGTACCAGGAGTCTCGAGACAGCCCAAGTTGATGATACTGACGTTTAAGAGATCAAAAGCAATATGAAAAAAGACAGATCCTTAAGGTTTTCAGAAGATGATCAGAGAACTGTCTGGTTCGATAAGAGGTTGTGTGTGCTAAACCACCCGGAGCTCAAGAAAGTGATTCTCAAAGAAGCTCGTGAAGCCTTGTATTCCATTAACCTTGGGAGTACAAAAATGTACCAAGATATCAAAGAGTTGTACTGGTGGTTGTAACATCCCAATTTTCTGAGCTTTAAAAATCCTTTAAATAGTTGTAGTGAGAAAATTCATCATTTGGATTTATTTGAATTTAATTCAAAAGCTTAAATATGAACCTTGAGTAACAAAACAATTTAATATGACTAAAGTCAACACGAACAATGGTCAAAACTATTTTATTTGGATTCTTTGTGCTTGGATATATTTTCTAGATTTTTCTAGAATTTTTCCAAGTTCATTTGCTAATTTCTATTGCCATTTGGAATTTCTCAGTATTTTATAAAATAGAAAAGCTATTTATAAATCTCGCTTTACCTTCTAGGCCAATCTCAAGCTCGTCTGCTCCTATTCCTTTGCTTCCGCCCAAAATCCCGACAATTTCACCTCGCCAAGCCAATTTCAACTCACAGGCGCTTCATCGCCCGCCTCGTCAGTGGTCTCATACCGCTTGTCGCAAGATCCACCGACAAAGGGACCGCCGAGGTCGTCGTCCCCGACTCGGTCTCTTCCTCGTGACATAGCGCCGCGTCCGCCATTTTCGGACCTCCGAGCTCGTCCGACAAATACGCAAATAGCCCTGATTTTGTGAGCGGATGATCCCTTCTAAAAGCCCTATCCCTCCCGCACCGGCTCGATTCAAATTCAAATTTCGATTTCGTCCTCATCTCCTATTCCGTCGTGAACTCGTTTCGGTTTGTTTTGATCTCCGCCATCGGCACGCCACCTCGAGGCCACCCTGCGCCTATAAATAGGACCTCCTGCTTCGCCCTTGCCTCCTGATCCCAAACCCCCACCTCGTCTCCCTCCTAAAGCTCCAGCGCCGCCGGAATTTCGAGTTCTAGGGTTTCGATGCCGAAGCTCCATTCCCCAATTCCTTCGTCGCCGGTGACGCATTGCCTCCGTGGAGTACACTACCGGGATCGCCGTCACCAGATCTACCTCCCGGACCCTTCCCCGACGCCAATACCCACCGGAGCACCCGTCTGACAAAACCCGAACCTCTCCGCCGCTTCAACCTCGCCACCGGCCATCTCCGACGACCTCAGGTGCTCAAACCGGTGCCCTCATGCACGCATTAACCCCCTCTACCTGATGCCACCATCCACTCTAGCCGGCGAGCCATCGTTCACCGTTGTCGGCCAGTCCAGAACCGCCGCCGCCGCCGTTGTCGTCCTCGCCGACGTGGACGCCGAGTCACCCGGCCACCTCAGCGCCCCATCCGCATCTACGCGTGCAGTCACCACGTAGGCGCGTCGGTCCGCCACGCACGTGGTTGCACCACCTCACCCCGAACCTGATCCCAAACCCTCGGTGAACCTGCCCACTTGCAGATCTGTCCTATGACAATGGGCCCCACTTCCAAATCTATTTCTTTTATTTGTTTTCGGTTGATAAATCCATCACGACGTCATGCTTGCAATATTCGATTTTCTTTTAAGAAATAATTCGATATTCCAAAAATAGGATTTTCTTTAGATTCAAACTTCCAAAGCCCATAACTTTTGCATCCTAACTCCAAATCAGTCCATTCAAATTTCTAAATTCCTATAAATTCAAGATCTGTTTAATGGAGATTTTTTTTTGGAGTTGTTTTGCCTCTGTTATTTATTTAGTTTGTTTATTTGTTTCGCTTGCGAGTAGACTTCGACACTTCTGGAAGATTTGAAGAAGAAGGAGCACAACAAGACCAAGATCAATTTCTAGACCTGTTCCAAGGCAAGTCATCCTTTGCCATGATTGAATCCCAGTTTTCTAAATGTTATTTTATTTCAAAGTATTGTATTTTATTTCAAGTAATTATTTAAATACTTTTGGGATTAGCTATTAAATCCAATCTGTTATGCCTTCCTTGTATAATTGATATGCCTTGATTCTTTGTCACCCTAGTTGATATTTTAGTTGCTAATATTGTAACACCAATGTGGGTTGGTTAGATGCGATTAGGTTGCTTAGCCATGCAACGAATCATCTATCCATGTAAAGTTGCAATTATTAACTTGACTAAGTGACTATGTAACTTTGTGAAAATATGTGTGTACTATGTGTCTTTGTGGCATGTGTTGCACTTAAATCAACCGGGTGGTAAAAGGTTTGGACTGAGGCAAGTGGTGGGAACTGTGTGACATGGTGGCTATGTGATATGGGAATATGAATCTGTGTGTCAAATTAATCTGTGCGCCTTAGTTAGAATTTGGAAGTCTTGCCTCGGTCACTTAAGGACTGAACTTTGTGCGCCATTGAACTGAGCCCTTCCGTACGACCACATGCCTATTATGGGACGGGCCTAGCATAGTAGGATACGAATTCTTGGCATTGATTGCTCAGGTAGTAGGTTAGGCTATGTGAAAAGGGTGGAGGTGTGTGCTACCATGTAGTCGCATCGCGGGACGGTTCTCCGCTTCCCTATCCAACGGTGTGTGTCGTACTATACACTGTGTATGGTTTGGTATGACGTAAGCACATCGGGAGCATCTATGTTAAGATGAAGTTTCTGAAATGCTTTGTTACGATTAGTGCTTGCAACACTGGTTGTATCTTGTGGGTAAAGTGTACAAACTCTGCAGAGTGTAAACAATCTATTCGAATAGCCGTGTCCGCGGTCATGGACAATGCTCGGGGATTTCACACGAGGGGTAGATCTTCATAAACTGTGTGGGAAGGGAGCTATGTGATCTAAATCATTTGGCTATGTGAATAATTCTGTTTAGGCTGTGTGTGTCTTTGTGAAATCAAACTATTAAATTATTATTGTCTATTTGTTTTACTTGCTTTCAATCTATTAATTGTATTCAACTACAAATGTTGCATTTCTGCAAAAGAACCACAAAATGCCATTCCCTTGTAATAAGCCTGCATGTATAATTGCATTTTTGTGGTGTGACTTGCGAGTACGGTGTGTACTCACGCTTGGTTTAAACTAAATCAAGCAGAAGAGGAGGAGTTTTCGCCAGCATTTGAGGAGGAGTTTATCGAAGGTGCCTGATCGTGGGGTCTTGATCCCAGTCGGTTGCCTGTGGTGAATCGATGGGATGCCGCTGCCGTTTCTATTTCCGCTGCTTTATTTCTCTGTTAGCCCTGCGTGGCTTAATAATGTAAACTCGACCGTAAGGTCAAACCATTATTTATTAATCAAACTATTCGTTTATGTTACTATTCGCTTGTGTGGATCGATATCCATCTTTGTTGATACTGTGTGCACTAGCGTGATCCTGGACTAGTGCATTAAACACAGAGGGTCTAGAATTGTATTTTTGGGTCCCGACAGTGGCCTAGTATGAAACGAGAGATTGCGGAGTATGTGGCCAAGTGTGATATTTGTCAAAGAGTTAAGGCCGTGCATCAAAGACCTGGAGGTCTTTTGGCACCCTTACCCATACCCGAATGGAAATGGGAAGAGATTGGAATGGATTTTATAACTGGTCTACCTAGAACTCAAGCTGGTTTTGACTCCATTTAGGTAATCGTGGATCGTCTAACCAAAGTTGCACATTTTATCCCTATCAAGACCACCTATTCTGGAGACAAGTTAGCAGAGCTCTACATGGCTAAGGTGGTATGTCAACATGGTGTGCCAAAGAAGATAGTATCGGATCGAGGATCCCAATTCACCTCTATGTTTTGGCAAAAGCTACATGAAGTCCTGGGCACAGACCTCAATTTCAGCACAGCCTATCACCCTCAAACCAATGGCCAGACTGAAAGAGTTAACCAAATACTTGAGGACATGCTGAGAGCATGTACTCTGGAGAAGCAAGCTAGTTGGGATCGGATGTTACCTTATGCCGAGTTCTCTTACAATAATAGTTATCATGTAAGCCTTCAGATGTCCCCTTTTGAAGCTCTTTATGGAAGGAAGTGTAGAACACCTTTGTACTGGACAGAATCAGGTGAAGGACAAGTGCTCGGGCCAGACCTCCTGAAAGAAGCTGAAGACCAAATGAGATCCATTAGAGAGAAGTTGAAGACTGCTTAGTTCAGGCAAAAGAGCTATGCAGACAACCGCCGTCGAGATATAACCTTTGCACCAGGAGACCAAGTGTACCTTAAGGTGTCACCTCTTAAGGGAATGTACCGATTTAGAGTTAGTGGGAAGCACCGATTTAGAGTTAGTGGGAAGCTTGCCCCTATATTCATTGGACCTTTTCCCATTCTAGCCCGAAGAAGAGAAGTTGCCTACAAGATAGACCTTCCCCCTCAGCTGTCTGGAGTGCATGATGTCTTTCATGTGTCCCAGTTGAAGAAATGTTTGCAGGTGCCAGAAGAACAAATGTCTGTAGAATCAGTGGACCTCCAAGAAGACCTCACCTACAAGGAGCGACCCATCAAAGTCTTGGGAATGTCCGAGCGAGTGATAAGAACCAAGACTATCCGCCTCTGCAAGGTTCAATGGAGCAACCACACCGAAGCAGAAGCAACTTGGGAGCATGAAGAGGACCTCAAGGCAGAGTACCCGCACCTATTCTCTAGTTAGCCCGAATCTCAGGGTCGAGATTCTCTTTAAGGGGTGAAGGTTTGTAACGTCCCGTTTGTCCTAGAGTTTTTGCCAGTTTTCAAAACCCAAAAGGAACCATTCAACTTTATTGATTCGCTCAAGCTTAACTTGGAATTTTGGAAATATGGAGATTTAACTTGAATTAATCCAACTGCAATTAACCTCATCTGGTTTATCTTGAGTGTTGCTGTTCATTGGCTTTTCCTTTTTAAACCTCCCTTGTGCTTGGTTTATCCTTTAACCCGGACCTCCCCCATAGGTCCAGACCTCTCTTGGCTTCTCCTTGGACCTCCCCTTGTACCTTCTGTTTGGACTTCTTCTAAGGGTCTAGACCTCCCTTCGTGGTTTGGACCTCCCTCCCAGTTTAGACCACCCCTTTGTTTTGATTTTCTCTTGGGTCACGACCACCCTCGAGGCGTTCTAGCTCAGGTATGTGTTTCAAATATCCTTGCATTTTGATATTCAAATTCGGGATGGATTTCTCCCTTCCGAATTTCTCTTTCTATCGATTGACCTTCTTTCCTTCTCTGTTCATTTGGACCTCTCTTGCGTTCAAATGGACCTGCCTTGTGTTCATTTGGACCTCTCTTTCTTTCTTTTTCATCTCTGGCTATAAAAATAGCCTAAGTGAGCCTCCTTTCAGTAATCCTACCCTCTTTGTCTAATTTTCTCTGAGTTTGGAGTTTTAGTAGGGAGCCCTTTGGAGCTGCGCCATCGCCTCCTCGTCGCAAAGGGGCCTACTGGAGCCTCTGTGACGTCCATCCCGTCACCACCAGCTGGTCGACATCCAGCCTCTGGATCAGCTCCTTCTTCTTATCTTTAACTCGTTCTCAGCCTTGGTAAATTTCTTGGTGTCTATCCTTTTCTTGTTCATACGACCACATCGCGTGATCGTATCCTTGCTACAACTACATTACGTGGTCGTGTTTCTTTTGCGACCTCGTGAAGTAATCGTGTCTTCCTTAGGACCTTCTCTCCCTTTGGATCTCCCGAAGGCCTCCCTTTGCAAAGATGACCTTCTTGGTCTTTTTGCAAAGATGACCTTCTTGGCCTTTTTTGCAAAGATCACCTCCTGGTGTTTGTTGGTCTTTTTTTGCAAAGACCACCCTCTCTGGCTTGGATCTCTTTTTCGTCGAGAATTCCTGTTTTCTGGTTTTTGGATGAGTTCGTTTATGTTCTTTTAAAGTCTTTTTAAGTTCTTTTCCGAGAGTTGTTTTGTTTATTTGATTCTTTGCGAACGTGTAGATCCCAATTTCATGGAGGAGTACTCGGAACCAGCAGCCACTGCCGAAGCCCCACCACTCTTCAACGAAGGCAAGTCGCAAACCTTTGATCATGTTGAACCCAACGTTTTAAAAATATGTTGTTTTACATTATCATGCATGGCTACTTTTATAAGAAATGTTTTGGGCAGTAGCTATATCCCACTTGATATTATGCCTCCTTGGATGACTGTACTCAACATGTTGACATGATTCCCTTGGACACCTTAGAATGGGTAATTTTAGTTGGTATCGCTTGATATTACCAACATGAGACCGTATGTTTATGCTTAGCCTTACTTTAAAACCGTGGGTCTTGAGAATCATGCTTCATCATTAATAATCCTGACTAATTGAGCTATGGAACTGTGGTTGGTGCCACTATTAAGCACTGTGGTGCTGATTCCATAGCTGTGCTGATTGTGGTGCGATGCCGCTCTTGTTAAAATTTGTTATGCCAAGACCAGGGTGGTCTTTGGCCAAGTTGAACCTAAAATATTTTCACACTCGGGCAAGTGATCAAGCAGTAAAGGGGGTGTCATGTGCACACTGGGATGAGGTTGTCTTGCCTGAGTAGATTAAGGACTTAACTTTGTGTTCGGTTGATCCGGGTATTACCGTGCAACCACAAGATCACTTTATGGGGGTGGTCTGGGCCAACTAATTTGCCACATTCTAGCACCATGCCGCAGGATGCTTTTGGGCGTGCAGACGATGGTAGCAGTATGTCCATGTCTGTCGGGGCCTGTTCAGACGATGGTAGCAGCATGTCCATGTCTGAGCAGGTTATCTCCCACAACGGTGAGCTCCGGGTCGATGGTAGCAATACGTCCATGACTTGGGATAAAGTTCATCGAGCGGTTTTGGTGATAGGAGGTGGTATTGTAAAGGCCTTATCGCGCTCTCTAGACTGCTCACCTTTGGAAGTGAGCAAGGGTTCCGACGGGAACCTGACCCACTAGAGAGGTCGTGAATTGTGGGTAAAGTTGTACACCTCTGCAGAGTGAAAAATCTATTTGAATAGCCAAGTCCTTGGTCATGGACATTGACTGGTGAAAATTTGCGCAAGGGGTAGACTTTTATAAAAAAAATTTGTGGTCCACGGTTGTTCGTGGATATCGACGAGTGTTCTGGGTGGCTCCGAATGCTCGTGATGTCCATGGTTGGTCGTGGTTCTCTTTTGAACCCTAGGGTGGTCCAAGATTGCTCCTGAGTGGGTGCTCAGAGGAGGTCTTGGAACCCTAGGGAGGTCTTTGGGAACTCTGGAGTGGGTGCGCCAGAGTGGTCGTGGGAGCGGTCTTGGGTGTAGGTGCGGCCAGACCTCCCACAAGTGGTTTTTGGAAGTGAGTTGGTGCTCACCTCACTCCTTTTCAAACAAATGAATCTATGTATTATTGTTTTAACTTGAGCCTTGCAATCTATTTATGTTTATTTCCTGTTAAATCTTGATTTCGGCAAACTAACCTTACAGCTCTCCTTGGCCAAGCCATTGCATGAATATTATGTGCATAATTGTTCCCTACGATTTGCTGAGTACATTCAAACGTACTCATGGCTTTAAGTCCTCTGTTTGAGAAGTGGCAAAAGAAGATCAAGGGTGTTCAGACTTCTTCGAGGAGGAGTTCTTTGATGATCCAGCCGTTTAGGGACGTCCTCCACTTGACAGCCTGTGGGCTTGCCGGATGGCCTCGCACGTTTGATGGTTCTGCTGTAAAGTTTTGTTGTCAGTTTTTGTAAGCCCTTGGTGGCGACCTCTGTAAGCAAACTTGAACATAAGGTTCTTGTTTAATATAAGTTAATTTGTCAGCTTCATCTTGTTTCTTGTCGTGTGGTTGTGATTACACCTGCGTTGATCTGTGCGAGCTAGTTAGTGATCCCGGGACTAGCCCAAAGCACAGAGGCCGGGGCCTTCGGGAGGTCTTTGAGATCTCCTGGGTGGTCCTGAAGGACCTCCTCTCTGGGTATTCTCGGAGGACCTCCCAGACCTTTGGGTGGTCCTGTCGGACCTCCTGGGAGGTCCTAGGAGATCCTTCCGGGGGAATCCAGGAGGGTCCTAACAAGACAACTGCTGCATTTTGACTGAAGCTGAAACAAATTTGCATAACAAAGGATCTCACCAGTAAGATGCATCTCAAGCAAAAGTTGTACTCTCACAAATTGCAAAAATGTAAACCAGATGATGAAGGTAAAGCCTCCCTTGCTGCTGATGATAGTTCTGATGGAGGAGTTCTTGTTGCCTTTGCTGGATATGCTAAGATCAATGATGAATGGATTCTTGATTTTGCCTGTACCTTTCATATGTGTCCTAATAGGGATTGGTTTGCCACCTATGAACATGTTGAAGGTGGTACTATGTTGATAAGTGATAACTCATCTTGTAAGGTTGCAGGAATTGGTTCAATTCAGATCAAGATGTTTGATGGCATTATCAGAACTTTGACAGATGTGAGGCACATGTCAGATTTGAAAAGAAACCTTATCTCTTTGAGTACTCTTGATGGTAAAGGGTACAAGTATTCTGGTGAAAGTGGAGTTTTGAAGGTATCAAAAGGCCCTCTTGTTGTGATGAAAGCTGATATTAAATCTGCCAATCTGTACCATCTGTGAGGTACTACAATATTAGGTAATGTTGCTGTAATTTCAAGTTTATTATCTAATTTTGATGCTACTAATCTTTGGCATATGCGCCTTGGGCATATGAGTGGAATTGGTTTGGCAGAATTGAGCAAGAGAGGACTTTTTGATGGACATAGCATTGGCAAGCTGAAATTTTGTGAGCATTGTGTGTTTGGCAAACACAAGAGGGTGAGGTTCAATACTTCAGGTCATACTACAGAAGGTATTTTGGATTATGTGCATTCTAATTTATGGGTGCCATCTCAGAAGACATGGCTAGGAGGTGCTCGTTATATGTTAATAATTATTGATGATTACTCTAGAAGAGTGTGGCCTTATTTCTTGAAGCATAAATCAGAAGCATTTTCAGCATTTAAAGAGTGGAAGACTATGGTTGAAAAGCAAATTGAAAAGAAGGTAAAGAAACTTCGCACTGATAATAGGATGGAATTATATTCTGATGAATTTGAATCATATTGCAAGACTGAAGGCATTGTTAGGCACTACACCGTTCCCGATACTCCTCAATAAAACGGTGTAGCTGAGCGTATGAACATGACCATTATTTCCAAGGCTCATTGCATATTGTCAAATGCAGGTTTGTATAGGCGTTTTTGGGCTGAAGCCGCTTCCACTGCTTGCTACCTTATTAATCGATCACCCTCTATTGCAATTGAAAAGAAGATTTCAATTGAGGTATGGTCTGGTTCCCTAGCAAATTATTCAGAATTGAGAGTCTTTGGTTATACTGCTTATGCTCATGTTGATAATGGAAAATTAGAGCCTAGAGCTGTTAAGTGCATCTTTCTTGGTTATAAATCTGGTGTTAAAGGATATAAGTTGTGGAATCCTGAAACAAGTAAGGTTATGATTAGTAGAAACGTTATGTTTAATGAATCTGCTATGCTTCTTGATAAACTGCCCACTAATATTCCTATTGAGAGTGAGTAGAATTCAAGTGTTCAGGTGGATCACTTTGTTGGTTCAAATAACACATCAGATAAGGAAAATATTGTTGTTCATGATGCATCTATTGTTGAGCAGCCACCACAACAGTTCATTGCAGTTGACAGGCCTAGGAGGGAGATTAATCCAACAAGAGGTTGATTGAAGAAGCTAATATTGTTGCTTATGCTTTGAGTGTGGTAGAAGAAATTGAAGGTAATACAGAACCTTCATCATACTCTAAGGCTATTATCTCCACTGATTATAATAAGTGGATAACTGCTATGCATGATGAGATGGAGTCACTTGAAAATAATGGCACTTGGGAATTAGTGAAATTGCCAAAAGAGAAGAAGTATGTTCATTGCAAGTGGATTTTCAAAAGAAAGAAAGGGATTTCTCCTACTGAACTAGTAAGGTATAAGGCAAGGTTGGTTGCTAAAGATTATAGTCAGATTCCAGGTATTGATTTTAATGATGTCTTTTCCCCAGTTGTGAGGTATAGCTCTATTCGCACCTTACTCAGTATTGTTGCTATGCATGATTATGAACTTGAGCAATTAGATGTTAAAACTGCATCTTACATGGGGAGTTGGAAGAAGACATTTATATGGACCAACCTGAGGGTTTTGTTATTCCTGGAAAAGAACACCTTGTTTGTAGATTAAAGAAATCTCTTTATGGTTTGACGCAATCTCCTAGTCAATGGTACAAGAGATTTGACTCATTTATGCTCTCTCTTGATTTTAAGTGGTCTGATTATGATAGCTATGTTTATTTAAAGACTGCTAATGGTTCAGCTATTTATTTGCTTATCTATGTTGGTGATATGTTGATTGCTGCAAAAGATAAGTCAAAAATAGCAAAACTGAAAGCACAATTGAGTAATGAATTTGAGATGAAGGACTTAGGTGCAGCAAAGAAAATTCTTGGCATAGAGATTATTAGAGAGAGGCAATCTGGCAAGTTATACCTTAGTCAAAAAGGTTATATTGAGAAGTCCTTCGTTGTTTTAATATGCATGATGCAAAACCAGCGAGTACTCTATTAGCTTCGCATTTCAGATTATCTTCAGCCTGATGTCCTGAGTCAGATTATGATATTGAGTACATGTCCACTACAACAAAATAGTCTACTAGAGACGTTTTTATTTAGACGCTTTTTATTGCATCTCTACACCCAGAATCAGATAGCACATAAAGACGTTTCTCGAGACGTTCTAGAATACGTCCCAACATTTAGAGCCTAGCCCATTTAGTGAACACTAACCCCCACTCAACTCACCCGTTACCTCACCCCTCCACTCAAATCTCGTCGTCCCGCAGCCTCTTCCACCATCGCCACTGCCTCCACCACCTCCTCGCCGCCACCTCCTAACTTCTCTAGACGCCTCCAATCACCACCCTTACTCAGCCCGCCCCCAATCGCCGCTCCGTTACCACAATCGCCCCTCCATCTCCATGCTAGGTCGCCATGGAGGATCACCGCCCTTACTCAGCCCGCCCCCAATCTCCGCTCCGTTACCACGATCGCCCCTCCATCTCCATGCTAGGTCGCCATGGAGGCGGCGGTGTCGTCCGCACCTGACCTCCGCCTCGCCACGAGCCGCTCAGCCTCCACCGCACCGCCAGCCAGTGCATTCCTCCCTCTCAAGGCGGTCTCGTGTGCTCGTGGAGCGCTGGGCAGGCAGGTGGCCTGCATGGGTCTAGGGGCAATGCGGTGGTAATTTGGGGTCGCTAGGCGCCGACGGTGGAGTCTGGGGTCGGGGAATCTCGTGATGTTGTTGGTGAGGGTGTTGGATTTTGAGGTGGAGCTTTGAGTTGGTTGCTTGGTTTGTGCCATTGCATTTGCGCTCTCTGATCGGGGAGATTGTAGTGTTTATGGCGGCGGTCCGTCCGCTCGTCCTCGTGTTTTGAGATGATTCAGCTTTTTGTTTTGATGATTTCAAAGACGAGATAGGGAATGGCTATGTTATTTCGCTCGTTGATCGATATTGTCGGCGCTGCTCTCGCTTCACGACCTCGCGCCCTCATCCTCGGCCCGCTCCCGCCGCCACTTCGACCTTGTCATCTCCAACGCCACCTCCAATCATTTGTAAAGGCCCTTCACCCTCCCATACACGCCTATCCTCGTGCCAAAGCCGCCAACCCTTCAATTTGACTCTGTTTTGTCCTCGTGACTCTCGACGACGACGCTATTGCTCATCCCCACCGGCCCGATCTCGCCGTTGTTCGTGCCCATCGCCTCATCGGGAGGCGACGGTGGCGAAGTCTTCAAATCCTCATAAGAAGTGCGTAGCTAGCGAGAGAGCTGCTGCTTTGTGTTGGAATTGGGTGTTTTGTCCTTATTATCGTGTTGGATTGTGTGATATGGTTGAGGAGCAAGACGGTTGCGCCAAGAACGATCGAGGCGTAGGGAATTATGCGTCGTTCTTTGTCTCCTTTGGAAAAATTTGATGACCCTAGTAATGTGCTTTGCCCCGGTTTAGAGGCGAATTACTGTAATCATGTACTAATAGTGTCAAACCGTAACAAAGCTCCATTAAAAGGTAAAATTCAGAGCTTAATTTTTCCAATCGATAGTTGGGTAAATCACCTCTAGGAATAGCTTCAGTCGTTTATGACTTAGCACCTATCTAGGTAGAGATCATTCCAAACGCTTATACAATGTTGTATTGTGTAGTTTACAATATGTTGTTCATATTCCTTATTGGACTTCTAGTTATTTGAGGTATACCTCAGATTTGTGAATTGTGATTGCTTCTTGTTGTTCAAGCATAGTTGGATGAATCTTACAAGTTTTGAATAGAAAGTAGATTTTATGACCAATTACTCCCTCCAGACACAGAGAGTCGGCACTATAGGCAAAATCACATAACCATCGTAGTGACTGCTATTTGTGACCGGAGGGATTAGTAAAGTGCTAGAAAACATCATAGGAAAAGAATCTATAGTAACCATATGACATTCAACAGACCACTTTATGTCCTTTCATGTATTCCTTCTGTGTGAAATTTTATCATGTTTACTGATGTAGATGCTCTGAGATGTCTTGTGAACATTGAAGGAAGTGGTCTTAGTGAGGTCATTCCTAAAGGTGAATAAGCAACATCAATGTTGTTAGAACTTCCTAAACAATTAATCCATTATTGAAAACCTTTTTTTGTGTGTTATCAGGTGACAGAAATTGTCGTGGATAACTCTACTGAAGAACTTGATTTGGAAGATGAAAAAAGGGAAATCAAAACAAATTCCAAGGCCGTGGAATGCGAAAAGATGGAACAAGAATATCTTATTTCTTTTCTACATAAACCATTCCATGTACTTATCAAGTTATTGCAATCTTTGTAATTTACAAGTTATATATTTTACGGTTGACACAACACGATCTCTTTTGTCTTAGGAATGTTGCTAAATCCTCTCAAGTCATACCCAACATGGATGTGCCAGCAGAATTGAGATGCTTCCTTTGTAAAACAATATTCGAAGACATTGTGATGATACCATGTTGCCAGCATAGTTTTTGCAACAAATGTAAATCATTTAAAGAACTAAAGCATCTCTCACTGTTTTTATAAGAGATCATCTGTTTCTCACTTCCACTTGCATATAACTATTAACTATATTTGAGCACCATGTTCATCATTATCGTAAGGGTCTTGCAAAGTTTTTCATATTATTAGCTTGCAGTGGGGCTTTCTCTGCATGGCTATGCTTAGACCCCCGAGTACTCAACTCCTGATTCATCCGTTATATTGTATTTTCCTTGTATTCAGGGAATCTAGCATCATGGTTACATCCTTGCAGTTTCGTGAGCTAAGAATTTAGTTATGCTATGTTCAGTATTGCTTATATTTTGCGGAACCTTTTGCATTTTTCGCATGGAAGGGAGTTCTGGATTACAACCATTGGGGAAAGTACCGCAACCCACACAAGAATGGGTTTTATACCCTTCAATCATATAACTACTTTGTGAGTTTTTTACTACGTGTGTTTTTATAAAGTTACTATACATGCAACCCTTCTTATGTCATGCACGTATGATTTCTTTTTGAGACATGAATAGACATAATAAACAAGTTTATCATTGAACAGGTACGAGGTTCTGTGATTTGGAGGTGGATCAGGCTGTTTGTTCCTGAAGACGCCGCTGCTGCCCTCTAGCCACTCGTCGCCTGATTCATATGTAGGATTTGTAGGAATTTTTTTGGTGTGTTTGCACCTTTGTATGTGGATGCTAAATTCAGTCCGCAACAGAGTGTCTATGTTTTTTCTTCTGTTTTTTTTTTATATATATCGACAATGTAATTCTACATTTGAAATGACTTTACCTAAGATCTGAAACTTCTTATGAAAATATGTGATACTATATCATCTGAATCATTGTAGTTTAACTAGCGATAAAATATTTCTACATAATAAAATAAAAATGGACATCTCTAGCTCAATCTAAATACGTCTATGAATGCATATCTATGTTTCTTGGCACGTAATAAAGCATCACTAGGGAGAGTAGAGACGATATAGAATTGCATATATGAAAACGTCTCTAAGCTTGTAGAGACGCAATCTAAATGACTCATATCATTGTAGATGCACTTAACGATACGTCTCTACGATCTTTGACACGGTACGTGGGGAGGCGCTCTAGAGATGCTTTACAAAAGCGACTCTACGACGCTATAGAGATAATTGAAAACGTCTTTAACCCATAAAATAGGCGTCTCTACGGGGCTTTTGTGTTGTAGTGGTCTAGAGTTCCATATTCCAGTGCAGTTGGTTCTCTTATGTATGCCATGGTTTGTTCTCGTCCTGATTTATCTCATGCATTGAGTGTTGTTAGTAGATACATGGCTAATCCGGGAAAAGAGCATAGGAAAGCAGTTCAGTGGATTTTCAGATATTTGTGTGACACTTCTAATGCTTGTTTGCAGTTTGGGAATTCTAGAGATAAACTTGTTGGTTATGTTGACTTTGATTATGCTGGTGATTTGGATAATAGGAGGTCTCTAACAGGTTATGTTTTCACCATTGGTGGTTGTGCTGTTAGTTGGAAAGCAAGTTTACAAGCTACTGTTTCCTTATCAACCACTGAAGCAGAATATATGGCTATTTCTGAAGCTTGTAAAGAAGCTATTTGGTTGTGAGGTTTGTACACTGAGCTTTGTGGAGATAATTCTTGCACTACTATATTTTGTGATAGTCAGAGTACTATATGCCTTATAAAGGATCAGATGTTCTATGAGAGAACAAAGCACATTGATGTGAGACATCACTTTATTCGAGATGTTATTGCTCAAGGTGATGGCAAAGTGTGTAAGATAAATGCTCATGATAATCCAATTGATATGATGATAAAGTCAGTTCCTGTTACTAAGTTTGAGCTTTGCTCAAGCTTAGTTGGTGTTAAAGTTTAGTCCTAGAGACTAGTTGGCGTACGATGATTTTTTATCTTATTGGGGAATCATTTGGTGATTGCTGATTCTTTATTTTGCTACAAGAGGAAATACATTTCAAGGTGGAGATTGTTGATATTTGGATCCGTATGTGATCCGAATTTCTAATATAGAAGTATCTGGAATATGCTATATTAGCGGATTAGTTTCCTACTTGGACTCTAAGTCCTTTTACCCCTTTATATACCTCTTGTAAGCCGCACGGGGATAGAAACGCCTCATTGTAATCTCCTGTGTTTTGTAATCACTCCTCATGATTTTTTTCCGCAAGGGTTTCCACGTAAAAAATCGTGTCTCCTTTGCCCCTATTTTTCTAACACATTTGATTTCATATTTTGCCAACTAGCAAATTCGCAAAGCAACCATAACTGAGTTAAGCAGTTGACTGTTGATCAGATGTTCAAATGTTATCTATTATATGAGAGCAACTAAGGCTCGGACGTACGGTGGGAGGCTTCCCACCGTACGGTCCAGTGCAACATATAGGAAAGAGCAGTGCAACATTTTTTTCTCTTGTTGCAACATATTAAATATTCATATGCAACATTGTCTCAAAATCTCAATTTCAAACAAACAAACATCCTCATAATCAAAACAACACAAGCATTATCAGAATCAAACACGCATGTACATCCAACATATAAAAAAAGAGATGAAACATCTTAGAAAATCATATGCAACATTTTTTTTGCCTCGTGTGCAACATTTTTTTTTCACGGTTGCAATAATTTTTTACAAGGGGCACAACATATCAAAAGGGGGCGTGGCGACGAGCAGATCGGGCGACGGCGCCGGATCTGCTAGCCCTGGACGGGAGGAGACACGAGGAAAGGAGTCCGCGGGACGGGAAGGGAGGCCGGCGTGGAGGAGACAGGCTGGCACGGAGGGCACTGCACCCACGGATCCCTCATCGAAGCAGGCTGCTACGGTGGCGGCGACGGCTGGTGGTGCTTAGGGAGCGGCGTGGGGGCGAGAGGGAGGAGGACGCTATGGTGGAGGGGGCGGGCGGCGCAGCGGTGGTGAGGAGGATAGGCACGCGGTGTAGTGGGAGACGGCGAGTCGGCGAGGGAGGGGTGGCCTTGGGCGAAGCGGGAGAAAGCGAAGAGAGCGATGATGCGGAGGGAGTCGGCGTGCGCGGAGGCGAGCAAGTGAAGATAGCGACGAGGAGCGAAGAGAGCGAAGAGGCGGTGTGGTGAATGAGAAGCGAAGAGAGCGGTACGGATAAGAGCGGAGGGAATGAGTGGATAGGAATGGAGTGAGTGGATAAGAGGTGTCCGGAAAAAAGATAGTGAGTGGATGAGAAGCGTTCGGGAAAAGTGCTCCATCGGACGTCAGTATATTACTGTTCCCCCTATTATATATATTATCTAATAAATGCTCATGATACGTGGTCAGAAGGTCTAAGAAAAAAAGACAGAAATTCAAAAAATTCTCAGAAAAAAAGAAAAACATCGTACCCTTAATTTGTTAGACCCTAATTATGTTAACATATCAGAACCGATGGATACTAGCTGAAAAAAGAGAAATACGACAGAAATTATCAGAAAAAACATCTAGCCATTAATGAAGTGAACCCTAATTAAAGTAGACTACATCAGCGATCGGATGTTATTGCTTAGAGATATTACTTTGTAATTTAAAAACTAAAATCGAAAATAATCCTTATCCAAAGATAGTATCCTGATTCCTGATCGGATCCAAGATAGCACCGATCCTCCTCACGTATTGGGAAAAAAGAGAAGACAAAAGCCCAGAAGAGATTTGAAAAGAAAAAGGGAAAGAAAAAGGCTAGGAGACTTGTGCAGGAAAATTAGGAACCATGCATACACGCAAGGGAAAAAAAAAAGGAACGCAACCTTCCTCGTGCCATGCATGCTACGCTCTGCCCTTTTTTCTTCGCTCCAAACTTCCAATTATTCAATTCCCACGATAAAAAATAGTACGGCTAAAGGTATCTATCTATTATCGTTTTAAAGTAGAGTTAAAATAAACCAGTGTTCACTTTTAGGGTCTGTTTGGAAGCTCATCTCCGGTCGGGATCAATATAGATGGATCGAAAATTTGAACTAAAATCTCAGTTCATCCATGTGGATGAGCTGAGATTTTGGCCCAACCAAACAAGGCCTTAAGGTATAGAAATTCTCATGTTAATCGGTGGAAAAGAAGAAAGATCTACATCGTCGATCGTGGTGAGTGCAGATTATAACAGTCTAGATTAAAATAAAGAGTCTATATTAAATACAATAAAACTGAAATTTAGAATATAAAATAAAATAAAAAACAGCAATTGCAAAAATGACGCTTTCGGCCGAATTGACCGTTTTTGTTGGCGTATTAGCAAAAATAGCACTTGTCGCATGCAAATTGCAAAAATAACGCTCCACCGCATAGTCACCGTCCGGGAGATCGTCTCAAGCTGACACGTGTCCCCTGCTGCACGGACGTCGTGCGGTCGACACTACTACAAAAAGGCCAATATTGGACGCTTCATCACAGACGGTTTACCGGAATCGTCAGTATTATATACAATCACAGAAAGTTTTGGTTTAGCGACCGTCTGTGTTACTGGTTGCGCTAAAAACCGTCTGTGAAGAGGTAATATTGCAGACGGTTCATGTTAAAGACTGTCTGTGAAGTATCACAGACGGTTCATGTTGAAGAACCGTCTATGATATTACTATATTCTCAGAAGGTTATTTATTGGAACCGTTTGTAATGAGAAACGGTTGGTTAGTCGATTTCGGCGACCAATTCATCGGGATTGATCTTTTAAAGTGGTCGAAGTTGATCTCCAACAGAAGAAAGCAGAAGATATGTAATTCGGTAGGCACCTTGTTCCGTATGTATAACTTCACTGTCTTTGATGTGTAACTTCCGATCAACAGAAAAAAAAAGCAAAAGTACTTCACTTGATCGAAAATTACACATCATAGACAGTGAAGTGCTCACTTGATCGGAAGTCAATTTGTTCTGTGAATTTTGTCTTACTAGAAGGGTATAGAGATGGGAACTTCAAGAAAAAATGGAAGAAAAGATAGGAAGTTTGTGAGTTTTTTCTTAGTTCTTCTCTTCTGATGGTTATTTTATGTATAGGCCAACAACTTGTGGCAAGATTAAACAAATAAAGACGGAAGTCCGCCGGATAGGATTTATTAGAATCTGCTTCGAATAAATCGTTGGTAACCAAGCATCACCGTCTTTTCGAGAATTGTTTTTCATAAATATGGATGATTACACACATCACAAACTGTTTTTAAATATAACTGTTTGTGATAATTCAATGTTTCGGCTCCCGCGCGATGCGTCTCTTCATCTCGCGATCACGTCTGTTCGTCTCGCGCGCCGACGTTACTCCTTGTTTTATAAGAATGATCATCGCGCGCCATGGTGAGCACGCAGAGCATGACAACGAGGACCAAGACGAGGACATCGGCGATCGCCGTCGCTCTTCCTCACGAAGTCGTCGTCGATCGTCGACCGTGTGGCCGCGAGCTCTCCTCAGCCCATGGCTGACCTCTGCAGCCTACGAGCCACGTGCAAGGCCATGTACAAGGCGTCCAAAGAACACGTCGTGGGGAGGCGCGTAGCGCTAGAGTGGGAGGAGGCGATCAAGTGGCTGGATCACGAACTCTACCTTGCCGTCGTGAACCACCTAGTCGACGTCGGCAATCCGGAGGCCTGCTTCATCGTCAGCCTCACGCTCGTCTTTGCGCACCAGGACATGCAGCGCGGCCTCATGTGCCTCAACCGGCAATTGCCGCCGCCACAAGGTCGGGCAACGTGTTGCCTCCTCCTCACACGGCGGGCGAGGCGCTCGACGTTGGGAAGCACTACATCACCAGTAGAGGCGAGTCGGCACGCAAAAAAAGTAGATGACCAAGAGGATCAACTAGGAGTGTAGGCGGTACCAGAGGCTCGCTGTGGACGCAGTCAGTAATGTGACGTGGAAGATGGCTGGGCCGCTGTAACATCCCAATTTTCTGAGTTTTAAAAATCTTTTGATTAGTTAGTAGTTAGAAAATTCACTCTTGAGTTTATTTGAATTTAAATAAAGCTTAAACATGGACTTTTGAAATCAAAATAATTTAATATGAATAATATCAACATCAATAATGATCAAACTATTTTATTTGGATTATATGAGCTTGGATATATTTTTTTAGATTTTTCTGGAATTTTTTCGAGCTTATTTGCTTTTTTTTATTTGCCAATTTGTATTTTCAGTATTTTCTAAAAAGAGAAATCAAATAAAATCTCGTAATAGCTCTTGGGCCGAAACCCAATCCCTCCAGCCCATTATCTTTGCCTCGTGGCCCAACCCGCGTGGACTTGCTCTCTCCAAGCCCCAAATGCAAGGCGTCTCGCCCTCGTGCTCTCGATCGTGGGCCCCACCACTTCGTCATCTCTGCATCGTCATCTTTGTCGCGCCCGATCGTTCGTCCGCCATTGTTGGGACCTCGAACCATAAACGACAACAGAGATTTTCCATCTAGAAGCTATCTGGAAAACGCGTAGAAACCTATCTCCTATTCTCCCGCAACCTTATCTGCATTCAATCATTTCCAAATTGAACTCTATCTCGTAGAATAAACGAATCCAAGAATATCCCGATTTGGGGATTCCTTATCCCGGCACGTCTAAGCCCCTAAAAAAGGCCCCCTAGGATCGCCAGCGCCTCCGCACCCCCAAAGCCCCCACCAACATCCACTCCGAAGCCCTAGCACCACTAGAATCAAGCCTTTAGGGTTCTTCAACCAGAGCCTCCGTGCGTGCATGTCATCCTACGTGGCATTGCGTCAGTAGCCATGTGCGCGCTTGCATGGCAGCCCAGCCCAAGCCCCAGATCTGATCTGGTGTGAACCTAGTCCACGGTGCACCGTGTCACTGACTTTTGGGTCCCACATGTCATAATTTCTTTTTAATTTTCTTTCCAGCCGAAAATCCCAGGGCTGACGTCATGCTGGCATCATAATCCGATTTTTCAATAGAAAAGTAATTCGGATAATCCAGATAATACCTTTTAGGTTATTTCTTTAGGTTTCGATCTTCCAAAGGCCATATCTTCTTCATCCGAACTCCGATTAAGCCCATTCAAATTTCTAAATTCATCTAAATTTGAGCTCTATTTATACGAGATTTTTATTTAATTTTTGGAGTTTTTATCTCTATTTTTATTTATTTTGTTTATTTGCTTTGTTTGCGAGTAAACATTGATTGTCGGGGAACTTTGAAGAAGAAGGAGTGCCTCAAGACCAAGACCAGTACCTGGATTTATTCCAAGGCAAGTTATATGTTTGATCATGTTAAACCCAATTTGCAATACTACTTTGATTCAAAGTACTGCATTTACTTAACTATTTATTTAAATGCTTTTGGGTTTAGTTATTAATCCAATTTATTTATATCCACCTTGTCTATTGTTTTGTCATAATCTTTTGTCACCCTAGATTGGTTCATTGTTTAGTTGGTATTATCGTAGCACCAACGAGGGTTGGTTAGATACGAGTAGATTGCTTAGCCATGCCATGAGTCATCATTTCATGTAAGTTGCAAATATGAATATGACTAAGTGAATATGGAGCTTTGTGATAAAACTGTGTGCTGTGGGTCATTACTCGTTGGTGGTATGTGTTGCACTTAATCAACAGAAGTGGAGGAGTCTTCACCCGCTTTTGAGGAGGAGTTCTACGAAGGTGCTGATCGTTAGGTCTTGATCCCAGTCGGTTGTCTGTGGTAAATTGATGGGATTCCGCTGAAGTTATTTTGTTCTGCTGCTACTTATTTCATTATTGCCAGCCCTACAAGGTTTAATAAATGTAAACTCGACCATAAGGTCAAAATGGTTATTTGTTATTCAAATTACTCGTTATACTATTATTTCATCTTGTGTGGATCAATATTCACATGTATTAACACTGTGTGCACTAGTATGATCCTGGACTAGTGCATTATACTCAGAGAGTCCAGAAGTGCATTTTTGAGTCCCGACAGCCGCAGGCCGGGTATTGGCGGTGCCGGAGAACGATCACCATTGCACGAGCACCGGCTACGGTGTGAATGTTGGGTTGGACGACTACGTCATCTTCTGCGGTGACGATTGTAGGATTAGGTATGAGTACGCCAAGTTCATTGCACAAGTGTAATCGAACTACTTGTCGTAAAATTAGCGGTTTTAGCATAGTTTTAGCAAATATTTAGATATAATTCATCACCATTTTTTTGTCAATATTCTTCGCTAATTAAATATGACAACTGCAAATTAGATTTTCAGCTCAAACTAATGCTTTACTAATATGTGAATGTGTCATATATGTTCTGAATTTGCATTTATGTATATTATCACAGACGGTTCTTTATTAGAACCATCTGTGATGTGTATTTAGCACATACCATTCTACTTTAGAACCGTCTGTGATGTGTATTTAGCACATACGGTTCTACTTTAGAACCATCTATTATGTGTATTTATCAATGACAGTTCTAGATTACAGACAACGAGTATGCCTAAGAAAGCAACCAAGCCCACCACAAAGCATGATTTTTTTGGGTCGTCCACGCAGCATGAGGAGGACGAGATAGCAGCCACGGCCTACTTCATCGAGCCTGCAAGTTCAAGAAGCATGACTGCCAGGAGAGCGTGTGGATATCCAATTACCTGGATGTCATCGATAGGTAATTGGACGTCGCTATGTTCAGAAAGTAGTATGGACACGCTGGTACTCCGACTGGGAAGTGGCATCATGTATCAGTAACCAACCATTCCTTGATGTCAAGTTCTACGGTGAGGCCATCCTTACATATAAACCAGAACTTGAGTTACTTGGTGTCCTTATTGGGTTTAAAGACAACTACATGCTTGTAATTAATAACTTCAACTTTAGTTCTATTGCTATTACTTATGAGGTCATGCTTTAGAAGAATTCTACATGCACTTGAAGGATTGGCATGAAGCAAATCGCACACTCTAGTGTGTCAGGTTCGATGAGGTAGGTCGTGGTTCACCTGCACGTTTAGGATGAATGCCCAAAGAGCGAGCTAGCTAGCTGAATTCAGGCCTCGAGTTAACTAACATAGGGATTACGAACTATATATATATATATATATATATATATATATAGAGAGAGAGAGAGAGAGAGAGAGAGAGAGAGAGAGAAGAGATCATCACAGACAGTTTCATCTATAAACCGTCTGTGATACATCAGCTATCACAGCCAGTTTCACCTACAAACCATCTATGATACATAAGATATCATATATGGTTTCATCTACAAACCATCTGTGATAGTCAACTATCACAGACGGTTCAAAAATCGTCTGTGATGACCTTATGTCATTACCGACCCATAAACTCAAACGGCTCATGAAACCATTTGTAATGATATTTTTGAACCGTCTGTGAAGGCCTTTTCTATAGTAGTGTAGTTTTGTCATAATACAGTTATAAAATATAATAATATAGATGTTAATTTATAAGTTATAACTAACCTATGCATATTATTTCACTAGACTAACATAGATATTAAAAATATATATTATTTGACGAAATAAAAGTTTGATAGTACTCTTCCCACAACAAAGTTGTAACCAAAACGTGTAATAAATTAAGTCCGTCCAACAATTTGCCTATACATAATCTGTTATCATGTAAAAAAACTACCTCAAATAAAAAAACATGTATCCAATTTTTAAACCATAATTGTAATGTATTTAGAAATATAAATAAAAGCATTTTAGTACTAGCCGTGCAATTGCACGGGCCAATCGCCTAGTTATTAAAGTGATAGAAAACAAACTAGCACATTCGCTCTCAAGAGATAGAAATTATCACGTTAATCGGTCAAATAAGATAAAGATCTACACCATCGATTGTGGTGGGTCCAGATTAAAATAAAGACTTCATGTTAAGTACAATTCAGAAATAACTAAAATTTGGAATAATTAAATTAAATTAGCAATTTTATTTGCATACAAATTCCAAGTAAAATCTATAAATAAATATAATTTGGAATAAAAAGGAAACAAAATTTATCAATTGGATTAGAGTATGAATTCCAACAAAAAATACTAAAAAATTCAGAATAAAAATAAAATAATATTTGTAGTTTGATTTGGACACAAATTCTAGAGTAAAATCCCTACATAGTTGTTATTGAGAATAAAAATAAAGAAAATTTAGTAATTGTATCTGTATACAAAATCCATCAAAAAAATAATTGAAATTCGGAATGAAACATTAAAAAAATCAATTCGATTTTCATATGAATTCCAAATAAAAATCCATAAATAACTCTTCCTCATGCTCACCTCGCCCTTGCTTGTTTCCTCACAGGGAGGACGGAACATCACCGCCACTTGTAGAGCTAGCTGGAGGACGCCCACACCACCGTCACCCTGTTCCACCCCTTTTTGGTGAGCTTCGACCTCCCCTACCTAATGCTCTCTCTCTTCTTCCTTGTCATGCACCAGAGACGTCAGAACGCCTCAGTCACTGTCGCCGACTTGGAGCACACGTAGACCTTACCGCTGCACCTAATCTCCTTCCCCTCTCGGTTTCTAGGTGAGCCCTCTATTCCCTTGCATTCCAAATTGATGCTAACTTGGTAGGATAGCCATATGCACGGGTAGTCAACCGTAGTTGCTCCGCCCCTAGGCAGCTTACCGCGTCCTCAAGCACCGTCGGCACCAATAGGATCGCCTAGTCGTGTAGATGCTCAAGCCCCATCTTTTTTTAGAAGACATGCTAGAGTTTTGTAGTTGCCACCATGCACAGTATTGCTGTTGTCGTCCTTGCCATAGAGCCCCCGCAGTAGTGCATCTCCCATCGCACCATCGTCGTCGTTAGGGTCTCCTTGGTCCCTGTGGGCCATTTTGATAGTCATGGCTGGTCGTCGTGGCTCTCCTTGCCGACGTCGGGCTCAACCCGAGCTAGCAATGGCCTCCATCCCCGTTCCTCTATTTTGTCGAAAAGAAGATGACCGTGTGACATTGACATGTGGACCCACTCTAGTTAGATAAGTTAACCTAGTAATTAATTAGTACAAAATGTTAGTATGACACGTGGGCCTACGGTAATTAGAAAATTTGATTAGAAGCTAGATTAATATCTGAGTGCATGACATTCAGGGCCCACCACTTAAAATACATGTAGACTTAGTCCATAGACCGCAGCTGTTGACATGTGGGCCCCAAACCTCGTAGCCCATCATATGGACCGAGTCCATGTAGACCACGGTCCCATCTGTCACTCTCTTAGGTCGCTGCCTATTTATGCAAGGTGCAGGAGGGATCAGCAAGTATTATGGGCTGGTCCTTCCTTCCTAGTTTCCTTGTGTACTAGTACTATGTATGTTTTGGATCTTTGCTTGTGTAATCAATTAAGCATTCTGTGTGAGAAATCTGTTTGGTGATTCGGAATTTCTGGTTCGGAGTTTTATCACTTAAATTTTCTTATTCCTCTCACTGCATGATACTTAACCTGCAACAAAGGTAATTCTTTCTACGGTGCTTATAGTATTTCTTCAATTTCTAATTAATAGCAGTGTCAAGTCACTAACCTCCCTTCTCATCTCCGGATCAAGTTGCCAGTCCAAGTCGCCGCCCACAGTTAATACTCGAGGAGGAATAGCCATCTCCTTCATGACAAAGGAAGACCACGATCTGCCGAACCCAAATATCCAATGCAGCACGTGGCCCAACTACACGATTCCCTCGTAGCGAAGCTTACTCCAGTAGAGCATGACCAGCATCAAATCGAAACTGAATCGTCAACCAAACTCAACTGAATCAATCGAAGGAAGCCCCCTCCCCTAGATCGCAACCACACCCATAAAACCAGATCAAATCTAAGGACACGTCTTTGAACTGAATTGAGCTGCTAGAACGTCAACATCCCACAAACATTGGGCTGATTTGACAACGGAGAGCGTGAGCGTAGAGGGCGGTTTCGCGGGGAAGGCGAGAGGAGTGGTTGAGGTGTGCAAGCACCGACCGGTTCGCAGCGTGGGCGAAGAGGCAAGCCGAGGAACGGTTTTGTGGATTACGGCGACCTATATGTCGGCGCCAATTTCCTGCAAGTCAGAGGGGGAGGGGAGTATGGTCACCACCAAGTCCTTTTTAGTAGTAGAGAGAAGCGGTGTGTAGTCATGAACCATATATGTCATGCATGGAAAAAGAAGGTTTGTGCATTGTCGGTATAACAACTAAAATGAATAACCAACAGAATGGTATGCAAGGTTATAGTTCAAAACAAGAGAGTAAAAAGGCAGTAAACTGATTATTGCACTCTGCCTCCTGATTGTTTTGCTTTATTGATCATGTTCAACCTAGTTTTCAATTGCAATTATTTTACTTGAAAGTGCTACTTCCATGCTTTATATATTGGGTTAATTAGCTCAGTGATATCGCGTTAGGATGTAATAGGAGGAATGACACTCCGTTCGTCACACACTGGAAAATAACATCGCGAACACCGAAAAATTAGACGAATGACATCGCCGCCAGTTACTTCCGTTTCCAGAATTTTTGAAATATAGAAACTGAGCTCAAAAAATTATCATTTTTTTTGTGGAGCCTCCCGACACAGTTTAATTGCTTCTGTATTTTTTTCAAAAAATTTATACTTTCTGATTTTGTCTCTAAAATTCATTTATGTATACTGTTTGTAGGAATTTTCTAATATAAAAAATGAGGTCCAAACATTATGAAATTTTTTTCAGGCTCCTTACATAGTGGACTTGATTGTGTAATTTTTCTAGAATTTTTACAAAATTAATTAATGCAATTTTATAATGTCCTTACATTATAAAATATTAGACTCCTCACACAGTGGACATTATGAAATTGTATTACTTAATTTTGTAAAATTCTGAAAAAATTACACGATCAAGTCTATTTATGTAAGGAGCCTAAAACAATTTCATAATGTTTGGACCTAATTTTCTATATTAGAAAATTCCTACAAATAGTATATATAAATGAATTTTAGAGGCAAAATCGTAACGTATAAACTTTTGAAAAAATACACAAGCAATTAAACTGTGTTTGAGGCTCCACAAAAAAATTGATAATTTTTAGCTCATTTATATTTAAAAATTCTGAAAATGTATAACTAGCGGCGATGTCATTCGTTTAATTTTTTGGTGTTCGCGATGTTATTTTCCAATGTACCAGCGGCTGGGTTGCCCCATCATGCGCGAGCCAAGCGATTACTTTTCTATTGAGGAATCGTCGTTGGAAAGTCTAGTTTGAGCGATTACCTCGTAGACAAACTCAGAATCATAAGAACAATGCAAGAATATAAGAACAGAATAGTAGATTGAACACAGAGATATAAGGGTCCTTCTGGCTTCTCTTTATTGCTCTTCTATAAAACTGTAGTACAATGGTTGGGGTTCCCCCTCCTTTATATAGGCTACTGGATGGATGAGGAGCCCATCGTGGGCCAAGACTGCCGGCCTAGGCCTGATTTCTTAACACTCCCTCCTGGGCACTCATCCGTCATGTTCATGTCTCATCAAAACTCCATAAAAACCCAGTGGAAAAATTTAGAGAAAGAGTACATGAAACACGTTCTGTTGTGCTGCATGAATTGCCTCATTAAAAACCTTAGCCGAGAAACTTCAGGAAAACTCGTCAATGGAAAAATAGTACAATCCATCCAATTTCATTTAATCTTTAGGATTTATTCTTTGGGTACTCGATCTTCGTGATCAAGCTTTAATAAAGAGTCCGTGAAGGTTCTCCCCCTGAATTCTACACTTCTCTAAGTCTCGTCATTCCAATTCCATGTATGCATCTTTGAAAGCTAGACACTGGAAGTGACTTAGTGAATAAATCTGCAAGATTTTCACATGACTTAGTATACAGTACTTTAATTTCATCCATCTTTTGCAATTCATGAGCATTGAAGAACTTGGGGTTGATATGTTTTGTGAGTTGACTCTTCACATAACCCATCTGCACTTATGCAACACAAGTTGCATTATCTTCATAGACAATAGTGGGGGTTTGCGTGGTATTCAATCCACACGACTACTGGATGTGGTGAATCATCCGTTGAAACCAAGAACATTCTCGTGAGGCTTCATATAGCGCTATGATTACCGAGTGGTTCGTCGAAGTTGATACAAGACTTTGCTTAGACGATTTTCATGAAAATGTAGTTCCACCACACATGAATACATAGCATGTTTGCGACTTAACTGTATGCGGGTCTGACAGGTATCCGACATCTGCATAGCAGTCATAGTTAGGTCTTGGTTCTTTATGTAGAATAGTCCAATATCTTTGCTTCCTTGGAGATAACAGAAGATGTCATTTATTCCCTATCAATGCCTTTTGGTAGGTTTTGCACTATACCTTACTAATAGGTTCACTACAAATGCAATGTCTGGTCTAGTACAGTTTGCTAAATACATGAGTGCTTCTACTGCGCTCAATTTCGGGAATTATGATCCCATGACTTCCTCTCCCTCTTTTCTAGGTCTGAACGGGTCCTTGTCTTGCTGCAAGGATCTCCTGACCATCGGCACTTTCGAAGGGTATGCCTTTTCAAAGCCGAACCTTTCTAACACTTTCTAAGTGTAGGTTGACTGATGCACTAAAATCTCTTTAGGGGCATGCTCAAGATGCAAGCCTAAGCAATATTTGGTTTTACCCAAATCCTTCCTTTCAAACTCTGACTCTAGATAAGATCTTGCTTTCTTAATATCTTCTAAGGTACCGATGATATTCAGATCATCTACATATATCGAGATTATACAAAATCCATCCTGGGATCGTCGTATAAATAAACAGGGACAATCATCATTGTTCGTGTAGCCTTTCTTGCACAGAAAGTCTCTTAAGCGATTATAACACATTCTGCCTCATTGCTTCAGTCCATACAGTGACTTTCTGAGTTACACACTGTATAGATTTCTATTTGCTCTGTCTTGGTTCAGGACAGAGATACCTTCAGGAACCTTCATATAAATGTCTGAATCCAAGTTTTCATAAAGGTATGCAGTTACCATATCCATCAATTTCATTTCTAAATTCAGGTTTACTGCTATTGAGATTAAATATCTAATTGCAAGGGCAAATCCCTTTAGTTTTTTAGCTCCTATGTGTGCGCACACATCCATGCTGATGTTTCCCTCCGTGGGAATGTTTAAATCCGGTATGCCTTTTACTAAAGGTTCCATACTGGTGCCAGATCTCAATTGGCTCCCCTTCTAGTTCTGTGGAACTTCAGTGATCAGTTATGCCAAGTTCTTCTTATCCTTTTTCGCAAGGCATTCCCGGTTACTTGGGATTTGAGGAGCCGAAGTTCACGTCCCTTTATTCTGAGGCCTCTGGACGGGATTAGGGATACCTTCAATTTTCTTTGGTATTTCAACCCTCTCGGGCGCATTGAATGCAAGCACATGCGACTTATTCACTCTCTTCAAATCACTAAAATGGTTAGGCAGTTGACTTGCTAATGTTTGCAAATCAATTATCTTCTAGACTTCTCTATTTGCTTCACTAGTGCGCAGGTCATGTGTATGAATTCCCGTGGCTTATCACGTTATTTCCGGATATTTTTCATCAAGGGGTTGATTTCCCCCTCCTAATGACGGAAAACTATCCTCATCAAATATGCTATCAGCGAAGCGAGCTGTATGCAAATCTCCAGTCATAGGGTCCAGATACCTGATTATGGATGTTGTGTCATAACCAACATATATCCCAGACTTTCGGAGATGGCCCATTGCAGTTCGCTGCGGTGGTGGTATAGGTACACAAACCTTGCAACCAATCCTGCGAAGATGAGAAATTTTTGGTGCTGACCCTTGTGCTAGTTGCATAGGTCAATGGATGTTATACGCCAACGGTCTTGACGAGGATCTAATAATCCTCATTTTATCTTTTATCTATAATTCTTATTATAAGTAAATATGATGTCATGTGGTCCCTGGGTATACCCCTTAATTTTATAAGGGAGAAGCCTACTAGGTGGTCGTAAGTTCTTCTACGACCACCCCCATAGTCGTAAGTCTTGCTACGACAACCTTATGGTCGTAAGTTTTTCTACGATCACTACCCAGTCGTAAGATATTCTCGATTACCTCATAGTCGTAAGTCCCGCTTTCGACTATCTTATGGTTGTAAGTTCTTCTCGACTAGGTCACCACGATCACCTTATGATCAATAAAACCTACTGCAAGTGGGTCCAATTGATTAAGGAATCTAAATAGTCAATATCTGTTGTTATTATGCGAAATAATAACACGATTACCCATTATTTCGACAAGTAAGCTGTCGAGGCGGCGTGAAGGAGTTACCGGCCGATGATTACTACAAGCGTCGCTGAATTCTTGGATTTGATGAGGCGTCTCTTGGCGGGAAAACGGCTATTCCTTCACGATTATATAAAGGCAACGGTCAGAGAAGAAAAGGGACAGGGCAATCGAGGCGATACACACGCTATCAAGGGCTATCAGGAAGACAAGTACTATCGTCTGTAATAGTCTTAGTTTTTCTCCTGATTGTTCAGAATACACTCAATACCATACACACACACAGGAGTAGGGTTGTTATTCTCTCCGGAGAAGGCCTGAACCTGTATAAAAATACCCGTGTCGATCTCTCTGCGTGATTCTATTTTAGGAGACCCCCCGAATCAAACAATCTTTACGTAAGATCAGTTCTAAAACACCGACAGGTCTAAAATTGATGCGAGTTGCTGCGTTTCCCCAACATGTAGTTGGTAAATTACAATTCTGCAAAAGCGGTCGGGGAATAAATTTAATTCGTTTAATTAATGCATCTGCTTATTCATTCTGGGTGTGGACATGCGGAATGGTCAACGGTAATTCTCATTGCCATGCAATAATCATCAAATTCCTTTGAAGTAAATTCTCTGGCGTTGTCCATTCTAATGGACTTCACATGATGATCAAGGAAATTATTCTTAATTTTAATTATCTGCGAGATCAGCTTTGCAAAAGTATGGTTTCTTGTAGACAACAAGCATACATGTGACCATTTCGAGGAAGCATCGATAAGCACCATAAAGTACCTAAATAGCCCTGATAGGGGCTGTATAGGACTGCAAATGTCTCCCTAGATACGATTCAAGAATGTAGGGATTTCATCTTTTACTTTCAGAGCAGAAGGTCTAGTAATTAATTTCCCGGTGGCACATGCGGTGCACACAAAATTTTTTGATTTGGGAAATTCTTTACATTGACATTATGTTCCTGTGAATTGTTAATTATATTTCTCATCATCCTAAGACCAGGGTGGCTTAATCTATCATGCTAGAGACAGAAAAGTTCAGAGCTTCTAAATGTAGTTTTCAGGATAGTATAGGCTGTAGGTGTTTAATATTAGTGTAGTATAGCCCAGATTCATATGAAGAGAGTCATTCTAATACTATTTTTCTATTTTCTTCACGCTTTGTAATGAGCAGGTATTCTTTACCATACTCTTCTTCAGTCTCTGTGTGGAGACCGTTAGCGCGATATCTTTCAAGCTTAAGAGAGTTCTAGTCGATTATGGGTACAACAAGACTTCTTCAATGACCAATATTGTGTCCATTGGGAGTATAATTGTGGCTCTCTCTGAGCCTATTATAAAAGTATTGTTACCTGCGATTGTCGTAAGACTACTAGCATTCTTGCTGACAAACTGGAAAATTTTTGTTTCTCTCAAGATGGTATTCATTGTGCCGCTATCTGCTAAGCACACTTCCTCCATAGGGCACCACACGCGTTCTGATATATAAAGTATTTATTAATATGGGCAGGAAGCAATCCAAACATAAATAAAATACTCCAAATATAACATAACTTGCTATTATTAATACAGGAAAAGTCTTGCAGGACTCATCATAAGAATTTAATGCTTTGCTCTCCTAGAGCTTACAACCATTATTCAATAACTCAATGCTGTACACAACCATAAACTGCAAATGACTATAAAAATCTAAGTGCAATATGTGCACTAGATCGAATCAGCGAAGTATGAAGAAACTTTTTTCTAAATTTGCTCCATGTCCATCTTCTCTTCTTCAGCAACTACAGCAGTTGCCGGTGCGATGTCCAAAGAAGGTGTGATGGGGGCTGCTATTGGGCTGTCCACATCCATGGGTGCAACCAATGAATGTGGATCCTCTGTGCCTGCAATGGAGAGATGTGCCTCATGCTGTCCTTTTCCCTTCTTCTTAGACTTGAAGGCATCAATCACATGCTGCAGCTCACGGCAAACAAGTGACCAATGTCCCCATGTGCCACATTTATAGCAACTTTGGTCCTGTTGACCATAGGGCTTCTCATCGCGCTTTTTTCCTCCGCCCTTCTTAGCTTGAGCATTCTGCTTGGTCTTACGACCTATGACTTTACCCTTCTTGCCTCTTTCCTTTGAGTGAGGCTTCCTCACCTTGTTGCTATTAGCATTAACTTCATGGCCAACCTTGCTACTAGGCGGCTGTGAGATGTAGTTCTTTCTTAGAACCTCATCTTGAGCTTCCGCAACTTACATGATGTCAATCAGTTCAGCATACTCCTTGTAGCCATCTTGACGATAGTTGTGTGCAAATTGCACCGCATTCGGGTGAAAAGGTAGAGAGGGTTTTCTCAATCTTCTCCTCATCCGTGATTGTCTTACCATAGAGCTGAAGACTGGTACAAATTCTGTGCAAAGCAGAGTTGTACTCCCCCACGGTCTTGTAGTCAGTAAAACGTAGTCGGTTCCATTCTTTCTCTACACGAGGAAGGATGGTGTACTTCAGCTTCTCGAACCGCTTCTTCAGTGCGATCCATAAAGCTAGTCCATTCTTCTCCGCCATATACTCATTCTTGAGTAGTAGACAGAGATGGTGTCTGAGGAAATAAAGTGCCTAATCATTTTCCTCAGCAGTTGGAGTGGCATCCTTCGAGGTGCCAAGTCCGATAGCAGCACGGAGCTTCTCGGCTCCCAGTGCGATCTCGACATTTCATGCCCAAGTCAAGTAATTCTGGCCATGCTAGGCCAGCTCTTCTAACTCCTGGTCCGTAATGCTAGTCATCTGCATATTCATATAAAGAGTTCATAAGATTACTACTAGTGATTTGCATAAAATGGTTGCAAAGATTCTTATAACGTTCTCGTATTTTTCTATACATTTATCATGATTTACTGCTATTTTCAGTGATTAAAAAATATAAACAATCACAGATAATCAAAACAGTAAATACAATAAATAAATTATATAAAAATAACAATAAAAAAGTTAAACATGCTTCAAATGCTAGAATTGATTCAAAAATTGAATTCCTGAGGCCCTTTTCTACTGGAAAATAATTTTTTGGTGAATTCTGCAATTTCTAAGGGCTAAACCGCTAATTTTCTGTTCAGAGAAAAATTTTGCGCAATTTTCAAAAATTCCGAGGGCCTTTTGCAAAATCAGAATTTCTTTCCCCTCTTTTCTTCTTCTTCTCTGCCGGGCCGGTTCTCACGACCCATAACGCCGACCCGATCCAGCCCATTGCACCCCGGCCCATGACGCCGGTTCAAAGGGGGTGGGGGTTGGGTTTCCCTACCCCTGTTCACCCGTGGCGGCGGCTCCAAGTGCGCTTGAGGCAGTCAGCGTGTGCAGGCGGCAAGCGGGCTCGTGGCGCGGCCAGCGGGTGCAAGCAGCCGATGGTGAGCGGCGCATGTGTGCGCGTGCTCGGCGGTGGCCGGTCGGCGAGCACGGAGCCGTGTGAAAGCGACTTCGATCGGCAGCGGTATTGGCGGGGGGCCCTGCGAGTGGCGTTGAGTGGCGTGGCGGTAGGTAGTAGGCCGACGGTGAGCGCAAGGAGCTGTGTGGCCGGTGCGGTGGCGTTCTATGGTATAGCGTCGGGAAAACAAGCGCGCGGTGCCACCCTGCGGGCGTAAGGTCGGTGCAAGAGCGCATCTGCGGCGGCGGTCACGATGGTGTCGCGAGGACGCCCGCCAGAAACGGAGCTGGTGTCCTTTCTCGTTGGTGCCACGTGGGGCGGCTTCCGCGCGGCGATGCGCAGCGTGTCGGCCAGGCGGCAGGGGCGGTTCAATGGCGCGCAACGCGGCCGCATGGGATGCCGGCGTCCGGAAAGCAGCGGCCACATTCGGCGCGGCATGTGGAGGTGCGAGACGGCTCCCGGTGGTAGTGTGTGTGCAGGCGCTGCGGGCTCGTAACCTGCCTGCAGCGGCGCGAAATGTGGGAGGCTGCGAGGCGGCGTGCGAGGCCCGCTATGGATCGGCGCTTTCGCGCGTGCGCGCATACCCTCCGTTTTTGTTTTCTCTTTGCTTGGTATTTGGCGGTCATGGTAAGGCGACGCGCGCGTCTTCAGGTATCTTGGCCGGCGGCGCTGCGGCGGTGCATGGTGGAAGCGCGATGGTGCGGCCGTCTTTGGCGCGGCGAGCGAAGCGCACGAGCCTTTTTTGTTGTTCACGCGTAATTACTGTTCATGCGCTATTACTGTTCGTGCAATTACCGATCGGCTTGGCCGGTGATTTTAAGTCGGTCCGCGGTAGATTAGAACGTATTTACAATCTACAGTGCAATCATCATCTACTCTTTCATGCAATCTACCGATCGGCATTGTGCCGGCGACTTCAAGTTGGCTTGCGGTATATTAGAGCGGATTTGCACCGTAAGATAAAACAATCTAGAAAACAACAATTGCGGAATTGAAAGCGATCTAGAAAAAAAAACGATTCAATTTACGAGCGTCGTTCTTTGACGATTACCTTTCAATCCGAGAAGAGTCGATTGTGCTGATAATGTGTTAAGGAATCGTCATTCATGAGTCCAGTCCGAGCAATTACCTCGTAGACAAACTCAGAATCGTAAGAACAATGCAAGAATACAAGAACAAAATAGTAGATTGAACACAGAGATATGACAAGACTTCTGGCTTCTCTTTATTGCTCTTATATAAAACGGTAGTAACAATAGTTGATATCTCCTTCTTTATAGACTACTAGATAAATGAGATGTCTAGGTACGATTTCTTAACATTTTTCACGCGATCTTGTCTGGGTCGCATGACCGTTGCTCATGACCTCGCCTCGAACAAACAGGCGTCGCGGTAGAAGCGGCGGCACGCGTGGCATGCTAACGTATGCATCGCTTCCCAATAAACTAATGAACTTATAGACGTTTCCACAATATTGGCTAACTATCTTTCGTGAAAAAGGTTCGTGCATCTACTACAGATTTTCTCTTGTAACCTCTGTTGAACAAAACGAAACGACTGGAACACCGCTAGCCCAGCTGGGATCCTGGAGTACGAACACGAAGTACGGTGCCAATAGGTGAAAAGATAATAACAGAGCGTCTTGGAAAATTTCGGGTCGTTGGGTATTTGGAGGTAGTTGCTAGAGAACTTTTAGGATATATATAATAGTATAGACAGTGGCTGTCTATATCAATTTTTTATGTTATCTATAGATAATACTAAATACAACTTATATAATGGATTTTAGTGATACAATCAGCTATAAAATTGTAGACAGCACACAATCTTTTAATGTTTTTCTTGATTCTGGTGCTACAGTCGACTACAGGATTGTGGACAGCACATTTTTTCTTTATTCTCTTTCATCTACATCAGCTTAAAACCTGCATAGCAGAAGCTATAGACAACCTAAATAAATCCATTATACATGACCTTAAAGTCGACTTCCATCTCACATAAAAACGGCATTACAGACAACCTCTTCAATAATTTGTCCCTTGATTTGCCTCTACAGGAGCACACAAGCTTTTAATTCTTCATGTACATATGAAACAAGGTGATCAACACTATATTGCATCTTTGTGGCTATTTGTGTTGTTGTATTTTTAGCCTCAACGCTATGGACGAACTGTTACGGCAAGAAACTATCAATCCAGCAAAGTAAACGGTAAGTACTGTACTAGTAGTATACTCCAATTTCTAGTAATAACTGCTCCCTCCGTTTCGCTATATTTGCTAATGACATCGGAGGTATCCGCTTCAATATATTTGTCTTTTGATTGAATCTAGAGTGTAGTTGTTATTTTTCTCGCTATCTACCCCTACGTAAATGCTTTCGAAGAGATTATGTGCTTGTGATATATCGTTTAAAAGAGGTATGCATGGTCATTTCTTATTAAGCATTTGTTATATTTAGTGCTTCTATGATATGTGCGTACAGTGGATTGTGGACAAATATAGTGAAACAGAGAGACTAATCATTAATCACGATGAGCTTGAATATGTGCTTGTCTGTTGGAACAGTTTCAGAAGAAAACTCACACATTGCACAAATAAACAAAGAACAAAGGAGAATTTGCCCTAGTCGCAACTGCGTAGCCGAGGTTTCTGAATCTCTCTATTCGCTACTTGCTTACTTCTCTTCTTCTTACACAATCTGATTACATATAGCCTCTTTTATAGGCACAACCGATTGCTATAGTACCGACTCGGATTGCTACAGTAACTAATGCTAAACAAAGATTACTTCCAACATTCCCCCCTAATCTTTTTTCAGCTGCCAGTTGGACTCGACTTCAACTTGGCCCACACTTACTTGTCCAGAGACGGTAGCACAACTCGAACATGTCTTGGACTCTTACTCATTGAGGTCGATCTCATCTACGACTTACTTAACTCATACTCAACTCAGGATGACGAACACATCTCCTCAATATCCCGGACACACACACATATGGCACCGCAGCTGTCTAGTACCAACACAACACTTTCACCTTGGAAACGCGCAACTCATCTTGTGTTCCGCCGACGTGCAGACTCCACCTCGTCACAGAGCCACATGCACCGTGCAGTGCGTCAGTCTCGCCGCATCGAGCCGTCGCGCTCCGCCGCTGTAGCCACCCATCTTTCGCCATGGCTCTGATACCAATTGTTGGAATAGCTCCAGGAGAAAACTCACACATTACACAAAGAAACAAAGAACAAAGCTGAATTTGCCCCTGCCACATCTGCGTAGCCGAGTTTTCTGAATCTCTCTATTTGTTACTTGCTTATTTCTCTTCTTCTTACAAAATTTGATTACATATGGCCTCGCTGATAGGCACAACCGATTGCTACAGTAACCAGCTCAGTTTGCTACCGTACCGACTTGGATTGCTACAGTCAATGCTAAACAAAGATTACCTCCAACGTTGTCTAACTCGTCGTTGGTCTAAGCATGCTTCAAATATGTTGGAATTAATCTTGTCATATTGTATCTAGTTTATTATTTGCGTATTTATTTGTCGCGCATAAGCATAGGAAGCTTGCAAACATGCATAGTCATAGCCGGAGTGCACGGCGTGGTGCCATGAAAGCGGTCGGCTGCATGGAAGGAGGCGCCAATGATCATGCATGAGAAGTCTTTGCAAGGGAGTGTGACGGCATGCGAGGTGCTTGATTATCTTCTGAAGAAATGGACATGCGTGTAAGCTTTGGTATAAGTCTTTGTTTTTGAATTGAGTAGTAGACATGCATGCCACGTCAAGTGTTGGAGTGATGCATGATCTTGCATAATGATAGCATAGAGATGGTTAGTAGTCTGTTAGTTTGTTGAGTCCTGCGTAGATGCTTCGGCGCATGCATGGTGTTGATTTGGAGTCCATAGGAGATAGAGTTTGTTAAGCACTTTAAATTTGGTTGTTAGCAGATAGATTATCTTGTAATCTGCCAGCTACTTGGTTTTGTACTCATATATATATATATATATATATATATATATCAAAGAGAGAAAACAGAAAAAGAAGTGAGGAAGATTTTGCGCATCGCAAACATCTGGTGTTTTCTTCTTCCTCCCAAAGGTGTGTGTGTGAGTGTGAAGCCCACCAAGAGAGAGATAGAGAGATAGAAATCTGTGAAGGATTGTTCCAACAAAATATGCCAATCGCTAATCCACACCTCCACATCGTCATCATGCTGTTAACTAGCCTCAGTGTGTCTTAGGCATAAATTCCCTGATTATTTAGTTCCTTGACTCCATTGCTGCGGGCGAGTAACCAAGAGGAACCACCTTGCGGCGCCCCGTGTCATTACCCAGGAGGTAATCACACTTAAGCATACGGATTACTATTCGTTTGCCCAGTAGAACACTGCTCCAACGAATAATAAGCCATTACGAGTTACTGCAGACGAGAACAATAAGATAGAAATTGTTCCTTTATTACAACAGTAGCCACAAAAGACTAAGGTTCTAATTGACAATTATTTATTTACAACAAAAGAGGGGATAACACACTCCCCGCTATTTTCGTTCCGGCATAACGGCTCTAGGGTTAGGACTAAGATACACGCGATCTAAAGAACGACGAGAAAAGCTACACAAGACCGAAAGTTAGCAACTCTAGCAAATTCTATGCGCGTTCAAATATCTATTTGATTTTAATTAGTTCGGATGTAAAACTTCGACTTTCAAACTAAGCACAACCTTAATTATCTTAAAGACTCCAATTTCACTAAACGATTACTAACGAGTCAAGATTAATTGTCTAATCGAATTATACTCAAAATTAGCACTTAAATTCTAATATCCAATTAACTCAAATCCTAATTCTATTTATTACACTTAACCCTTATTTTTCTTTTATTACCCAACCGGCCACCCCTTTCTTTTTACCTCTAATCTCTCTCTCCCTCATTTCTATCTCTCCCTCACCCTCTCTCTCTATTTCCCCCTGCCTCTCCCGATCAGGAATCGCCGCCGCCATGGGGGGGCTCCCTCTCCACGGCGCCTAAGCTCCCACGGCTCCTCCGCCTCCTCCTCTCCCCGGGTCAGCTCTACCGCCGCCTCCCCTCTTCTCGGTGGCAGCCGCGGTCTTGCCCCGCCACCCGATCCGGCCCTCCACCGTCCGGCTCCTTTGCCACCGCAAGGCCGCCTCCTCCCTCGTCTTGGTCGTGCTGCGGTGGGGTGATCTTGCCATGGGCTTGGCCTCCACCGCCCGACGCCAAGACGCCTTCTCTCCTCCCTCGTCCGTGGCTGAGGCCAGCCAGGCACTCGGCTCACCGCCTCGGCCCGGTTCCTCTCCGCCCATTGCTCACCCCCGACCTCATGGCTCGCCCTAGGCCTACGGTATCCGGGTCCTCCAGGTCTCTGTTGGCGCGGCCCGCCCATGGCCGGGCGCCTCGGTTCTCTCGGTTCCCCATTAAGCCTACCTCCCTACCTCTCCTAACCCCTTCTGCATCTTTGATTTTTACTTAAGTTGATTAAATCAAGTTGCTTATTGATGCTTGAATGCTATGCAAGGCTAATGGTGGTTGATTGCTTCTAGATGATGCAAATGGGAGGTCTTGGTGGTGATTTGAGGTTGTTTGGCGATGCATCACTAAGGTACTAAACCCCACCTTGATGGCTCTCAAACCCTCCCTCTTCTCTGTGACATGAAATGAACTGAGGGTTGATGGGAGTAATTACTTGATGTGATGAACCAAATGGATGCTAATTGATGATTTGAACAAGCATACATGCGGTGGGTTACCTCTTGTTAGGGTTTTGGGGATGGGGAGGTTGCGAGTGCCGACTCGGTGCTCCTTGCTCCCTTTCCCTCTGCTCCAAAAATTTGGGTGGTGGTGTGGGTTGGGCGCCTCCTGGTGCTCTGGTTGTTCTTGGGCGGCTCTGGCGCTCCTTCCTATTATGACCAAATGGTGAGAATGAGGATGTTGGGGGCGTGGGATGGTCTTATCCTCCTTGGGTTTGATCCTATCTGATTGTGGTAAATTCATTTTCTTCTTTGTCCTATTCATTTTACCACTGCCTTATCTACTTCCGTACTATTGCTTCCTATTCTTGGTCGCTCTCTCTTGTGATGCATATGAAATTTGAAATGATGATGATGTGGGCAATATGGTTACCTCTGTGGGCTTTAAAGCGATCGGAACTAAATCTTGTGGGTGTTGGATTCAATGGCCCAATGATGTTTTAAGCAGAGGGCATATGAATGGGAATACATTGTTGGGCTTTGTTGCGGTGAGGTAATAGAAACAAGGTGGGTGTTGGCTTCACGACATCGAATGATGACAACCCCAAAAGTTACGGTTGCTATTAGCTTAGGTTGGTTTGGATATCTTGGTTACCACAGATCACGACTACTATGATGGGTCGAGCTATCTTGGCGATCGAGGACCAGCTCTCCTAGGTTAGTCTGAAGACCCATTGAACTCGGGGTATCTTGGCGGCAATCCTTCTCCTCTATCCTAGCTAGCAATCTTGATTTCGGTTTTATTAACTACTCCTTTGAGCTATTGGTTGAGCAGCGGGAAAAGGCGAAGGATGGCTAGATGGGTGACAATGAACCTTCGGTCAAATGAATGCAAGCACCTTCGTTTGTAATTTACTTATTTATTGTAATTGATGTTTGTAAAAGGGTTGAAATATTAATTATACATTAAGCATTGGATTGTAATATTTTTAACTCGGTTTTGTAAATGGATTGTTGTATAATTGTGATGTGAATAATGATATTTGTTTAATTACCAAGTTCAAAGTGTTAATTATACGATTTAAAAGATTCTTGAGATTATGCTTTACAATTATTTAATGAATTTTTAATTAAGCTAATTACCGATTATTGTTGATTAGTTTAGTTTAATTCTGCTGGTTCTCACATCCTCCCCCTTGGAAAAATTTAGTCTCGAAATTGAACTTCTCACTTGAACAAGTTGGGATATGCTTCACGTAGTTCTTCCTCCTTTTCCCATGTAGCTTCTACCAAATGGTTCTTCCATTGCACCTTGCGTAACCGGATTGTTCGATTTCTTAACCGGCGGTCTTACGTAGCCAAAATCTTATTTGGGCACTCTTCGTAGGTCAAATCATCTTGCAATGGAATGTCCCAATTGGTTAAGTGATGAGATGGTTCTCTCAAGCATTTTGAAGTTGAGATCGTGAAATACATCGTGTATCCTTGATAATTGATTTGGCGGTTCAACTTGTATGCTAGGGTCCTTTACGTTCTAGGATACGGAATGGACCAACATATCGTGGACTTAACTTTCCTTTTAGTCCAAATCTGCGCACCCCACGCATAGGTGATACTTTTAGATATACATAATCTCCAACTTCGAACTGCAAGTCTCTTCTATGTTTATCGGCATAACTCTTTTGTCTATCTTGGGCAATCTTGAGACGCTCCCGAATTAACTGAACTTTCTCATCAGTTTCTCTTATCAGTTCAGGTCCCAATAGAGGTTTTTCTCCCACTTCATACCAACAAATGGGTGACCTACATTTTCTACCATAAAGGGCTTCATACGGTGCCATCTGTATACTAGATTGGTAGCTGTTATTATAAGCGAATTCTGCTAATGCCAGGTGTTTTTCCCAAGAATCTCCAAAATTCAGTACACATGCTCGTAGCAGGTCTTCTAGAATTTGATTTACCCGTTCAGTCTGGCCGTTAGTCTGTGGGTGATAAGCCGTGCTAAAATTGAGGGTGGTACCCAAGGCATTTTGTAAACTTTTCCAGAATGCTGAAGTGAATACTGATCCTCTATCTGAGGTGATAGTCTTTGGTACTCCGTGTAATGTGACTATCCTCTCTATATAAAGTTACGCTAGTTCTTGATGGAGTATTTTGGTTAGTTGAAATGAAGTGGTGATTTAGTGAGACGGTCTACTATGACCCAGATTGTGTCTTTCTTCTTGACTGTCATGGGTAAGCCTGTTATGAAGTCCATACAAATATCTTCCCATTTCCATTCTGGTATTTCTAGGGGCTTTAGCAGTCCTGCTGGGTGTTGATGTTCTGCCTTAACCATTTGACAGGTGTCGCATCTGCTCACGTACTCTGCTATGGTTTTCTTCATATTTGGCCACCAAAATCTTTCCCTTAAATCCTATACATCTTTGTCTTTGCTGGGTGGATGGTGTACGGAGTATCATGAGCTTCACGTAGAATAGTCTCTTTAATTTCAGGATGGTCAGGCACACAGATTCTGGATTGTCGCCATAAAATTCGAGTCATCTATCCTAACTTCGGAAGGTTGGCTTGTTTTGATTCTTTGAACTTCTTTGAGAATAAACGGATCTGATAGTTGGTGTTCCTGGATTTGATCATGGAGGGTGGGATGGAATACCATGGCGGCAATGGTTGCTTCAGAGGTGGTAGTCTTTACTTCTATATTCATTTTGGCCAATGCTTCGATTAGTTCAAATGCATGACTTTCAGCAGAAAGGTACTGGCACTGAGATTTTCTGCTGAGGGCATCAGCTACCACATTAGCTTTGCCAGGGTGATAATTAATGGTTAGCTCATAATCTTTAATGAGTTCTAACCATCTTCTTTGCCTCATATTTAACTCTTTTTGGGTAAAGATATATTTGAGGCTTTTATGATCGCTGTACAGGGTACACTTTGATCCATAAAGGTAACGTCTCCATATCTTCAGGGCAAATACTACGGCTCCCAACTCAAGATCATGAGTAGGATAATTCAGCTCGTGGGGCCTCAACTGCCTAGAAGCATAAGCAATAACTTTATCCTCCTGCATTAGCACGCACCCTAGTCCATACTTCGATGCGTCGCAATATACCACATAGTCGATCCCTTCCTCAGGCAAGGTTAGGATGGGTGCTGTGGTTAAGCGTTGTTTCAATTCCTGAAAAATTTTCTCACATGCTTCTGTCCATATGTACTTCGCATCTTTCTTCAGAAGTTTTGTGAGAGGTGAGGTTATTTGGGAGAATCCCTTTATAAACCTCCGGTAGTATCCCGCGAATCCCAGGAAACTCCGTATTCCTGTGGTATTTGTTGGATGCTTCCATGAAAGAACTGTGTCGATTTTGGAAGGATCCACTTCTATCCCTCTTTCGGATATCACATGTCCAAGAAATGCCACTTGATCTAACCAGAAATCGCATTTACTGAATTTGGCAAAAAGTTGATTTTCTCTGAGGATTTCCAAAGCAATAGTAAGGTGATGGACATGTTCTTCTTCGCTCTTAGAATAGATCAAGATGTCATCAATAAATACAACAATGAATTTATCCAGATGTTTCATGAACAGTTTATTCATTAGGTTCATGAACACTGCAGGAGCGTTGGTCATGCCAAATGGAACTACTGTGTACTCATGGTGCCCATTTCGAGAAACAAAGGCTGTTTTATCAATGTCACTGGGGTTGACTTTGATCTGATGGTATCCTGACCTTAAATCAATCTTTGAAAACACTCGTGCTCCAGTCAGTTGGTCAAACAAATCATCTATTCTGGGTAAAGGGTATTTGTTCTTTATGGTGACACTGTTCAGTTCCCGATAGTCAGTACATAGTCTTAATCCTCCATCTTTCTTGCCCGTCACCACATCTGTTGCTTCTCCTATCTGCTCTCTGATCCGTGAGTCGGCGTGCTGGATCCTCCTTTTCGAGATCCTCCGGTGTTTGGTGTCTTTGCCCTAGACCGATTTACAGTTGTCTGGGGTGGATTTGGGGCGTAGTAGTCGGTGCATATCTTTGGAGGTGGTGGGGTTCCCAATGTCTTCTGGGGGTAAGGGCATTCTGCCTTACGGTGCCCAGGCCTTCCACAATTAAAACACACATTGGTGCCTCTCAAGCAATCCTTAGTCAGGTGACCTCTCCCACAATTGGCGCATTTCAAGGCTAAAATTTGTTGGTCTTCTTTGGGCGGTGGTTCTCTGAAAACACGGGTTGAATGATCTGGTCTAGGTGGGCCATATCTAGGTGGAGGTTGTTGTGGCATAAACCCGAGGCTTATGAATAGGTGGAGAATGATGGCTTATCTTAGCCTTCTTCCTTCGTTCTTCTGCTAGGTTGGAATGCTCATTTTCTAGTATAATGGCTCTATTGACCAGATCCTGGAATTCAGTGATTTTATGAATGGACAAGAGCATTTTCAGATAAGGGTTCATTCCATTCAGGAATCTCTCTATTTTCTTTTCCTCGGTGTCAACATCAGCTGAGGCATAGCGAGAAAGGTCATTGAATTGGCTAAGGTATTCTGTCATCTTCTTCCTCATCTGAACATCCTACTGTGTCCAGCTTCTTTTCTATCTCGACCAGCCAGTCACTTGCATCTAATGGATCAGTAGCTTTAGCAAAAGTAGGAGGGCGGGTTTGTAGGAAGTCACCTAAACTGACCCCGTGTGTTGGTGAAGAGGTAGTAGGTGTCACTCGAGTCAGCAAAGCTTCCATAAAGCGGTTTTGGCTTTCTTGGGATTCTTTCCTGGAGTTTTCTAAAAATTTGAGGACATCCGCCATTATACCCAGGGGATCTGTTGCTCTGGTAGGTGGCTGTTGACTGGTTCTTGGTAAGGTAGTATCTTGGGTTTGACCAGGTGCTGGCTCATTAGGGTTCACATCCGGGTTAGCTGTGGCTGGTTCTTGTGGCATAAGTCCCAACCTCAAACCCAACTCACGGTCTTCGCTTCCCTGACCTTCCATCCTGTAGGGGAGAGATGTCAAGAAATAGTTACATTTATGGTTTTGGGTTAACAACATTTTCATCCTAAGGGGTCTGTTGGTGATATCATTATTTTCTTACTTCTGTAGCAGTAGTTTGTAATGGGGAAGAGAATATTACATTTCTCTGGTAAGAACTAACTGCGGTTAACTTGCATTAATCCACACATACATGAGGCAAATAACACCAAGAAACAAGGGATTCAAAAAGATCCAATTCCTATTCTAGCTGAGTCTCTGCGTGCTCGATTCACGCTTGAGATCTGTTCTCAAGACCGCCCAAACCACGTGTTTGGGACCGCTCGAGCTTGCCTCGAGTGCGAACCTACACTACCTCGGATCCACGTGCCTGTGCGCTCGAGATCCCGTTCTCGAGACCGCCCAACTACGTGTTGGGAAGCGCTCGAGGCTCATTCTCGAGTACGTCCAGACTTCGCTCTGGATCGCCAGAGCTACTGCGCTTTCGAGTGCCACGGACCACTCGTCAGGAAAAGCGATATCTTGAAAATAAGATAAGGCATTCTTTTTATATCGTCGACCTCTTTCTTTACTTTATTTAAGTAATTATGGATTACTTGGAATCTTGACGGGTGATTTTGGGTTGTCTGAGATGAAGAGATGAGAAGCTAACTGGTATGGTCCATACTTATCCCAAAATTGGAAGCAGATCCACACTGATTTCTACTCCATGCCTCTAGCCCCAAAGATGAAAACTTATGATCTTATATTGATACTCCCTACCTACAATCTCAAATCTTGATCCTAGGTTGGATGGCTATCTGACAGTTAATTAGCAAAAATAGCGGTGAGGCCTACGACTAAGCCTCGTTTTCCCGTACTCTCTTGGTCAAAAGATTAAACCTACACCTCCTACTTAATAAATGGTTCTCGTTAGTAAGTTTGTCACTATAAGAAAGAGCGAGCTTGTTAACATAATAATTTTGAAAAGGTTGAGAATGAGACTTGACATGGAGATGAGGGTTAAATAAGTAGTTAATGCAATATAGCGAGAGCACACCTAAGTTCTTACTACGGTGTCTATCTTACTAGCGTGGCGATCTTATTGCTCGATACACCAAGCGGCGCCCGTGTCATTACCGGAGGTAATCACACTTAAGCATCTGGATTACTATTCGTTTGCCCGATGAACTCTTGCTCCAACGAATAATAAGCCATTACGAGTTCTGCAGCAGAACAATAAGATAGAAGCTGTTCCTTTATTACAACAAGAGCCACAAAAGACTAAGGTTCTAATTTACAATTATTTATTTACAACAAAAGAGGATAACACACTCCCGCTATTTTAGATTCGACATAACGGCTCTAGGGTTAGGACTAAGATACACGCGATCTAAAGAACGCGAGAAAAGCTACACAAGACCGAAAGTTAGCAACTCTAGCAAATTCTATCTGCGTTCAAATATCTATTTGATTTTAATTAGTTCGGATGTAAAACTTGACTTTCAAACTAAGCACAACCTTAATTATCTTAAAGACTCCAATTTCACTAAACGATTACTAACGAGTCAAGATTAATTGTCTAATCGAATTATACTCAAAATTAGCACTTAAATTCTAATCTCCAATTTAACTCAAATCCTAATTCTATTTATTACACTTAACCCCTATTTTTCTTTTATTACCCAACCGGCCACCCCTTTCTTTTTACCTCTAATCTCTCTCTCCTCATTTCTATCTCTCCTCACCTCTCTCTCTTTTCCCCCTGCCTCTCCCGATCGAGAATCGCCCCCGCCATGGGGGCTCCCTCTCCACGCGCCTCGCTCCCACGCTCCTCCGCCTCCTCCTCTCCCGGTCGGCTCTCTGCCGCCTCCCCTCTTCTCGGTGGCAGGCCTGCGGTCTTGCCGCCGCCCGACCCTCCCGATCCGGCGCCCTCACACGTCGCCGCAAGAGCCGCCTCCTCCCTCGTCTTGGTCGTGCTGCGGTGGGGTGATCTGCCATGGGCTTGGCCTCCACTCCGCCCGACGCCAAGCCGCCTTCTCCTCCTCGAGTCCGGCGCGGCTGAGGCCAGCCAGACACTCGGCTCGCCGCCTCGGCCGGTTCCTCTCGGCCATTGCTCACCTGACCCATGGCTCGCCTAGGCCCTACGGTGTCAGGGTCCTCAGGTCCTCTGTTCGGCGCCGGCCTACCATGCCAGCGGCGCCTCGGTTCCTCTCGGTTCCCCATTAAGCCTACCTCCCTACCTCTCCTAACCCCCTTACTGCATCTTTGATTTTTACTTAAGTTGATTAAATCAAGTTGCTTATTGATGCTTGAATGCTATGCAAGGCTAATGGTGGTTGATTGCTTCTAGATGATGCAAATGGGAGGTGCTGGTGGTGATTTGAGGGTTGTTTGGCCGATGCATCACTAAGGTACTAAACCCCCTGCTTGATGGCTCTCAAACCCTCCCCTCTTCTCTGCGATTTACATGAAATGAACGAGGGTTGATGGGAGTAATTACTTGATGCTTGATGAACCAAATGGATGCTAATTGATGATTTGAACAAGCATACATGCGGGCTGGGTTACCTCTTGTTAGGGTTTTGGGGATGGGGAGGCGAGTTGCGCTGCCGACTCGGTGCTCCTTGCTCCCTTTCCCCTCTGCTCCAAAGGCTGGGTGGTGGCTGTGGGTTGGGGCACCTCCTGGTGCTCCTGGTTGTTCTTGGCTGGCTCCTGGCCGCTCCCATCCTATTGTGACCAAATGGTGAGAATGAGGATGTTGGGGCTGTGGGATGGTCTTATCCTCCTTGGGTTTGATCCTATCCTGATTGTGGTAAATTCATTTTCTTCTTTGTCTATTCATTTTACCACGACCTTATCTACTTCCGTACTATTGCTTCCTATTCTTGGTCGCTCTCTCTTGTGATGCATATGAGTTTGAAATGATGATCTTTGTGGGCAATATGGTTACCTCTGTGGGCTTTAAAGCGATCGGAACTAAATCTTGTGGTGTTGGATTCAATGGCCCAATGATGTTTTTAACAGAGGGCGCATATGAATGGGAATACATTGTTGGGCTTTGTTGCGGCTGAGGTAATAGAAACAAGGTGGGTGTTGGCTTCCCTGACGCCGAATGATGACAACCCCAAAAGTTACGGTTGCCTATTAGCTTAGGTTGGTTTGGATATCTTGGTTACCACATATGCCGACTACTATGATGGGTCAGGCTATCTTGGCGATCGAGGGACCAGCTCTCCTAGGTTAGTACGGAAGACCCATTGAAGTCAGGGTATACTGACGGCAATCCTTCTCCTCTATCCTAGCTAGCAATACTGATTTCGGTTTTATTAACTACTCCTTTGAGCTATTGGTTGAGCAGCGGGAAAGGCGAAGGATGGCTAGATGGAGTGACAATGAACCTTCGGTCAAATGAATGCAAGCACCTTCGTTTGTAATTTACTTATTTATTGTAATTGATGTTTGTAAAAGGGTTGAAATATTAATTATACATTAAGCATTGGATTGTAATATTTTTAACTCGGTTTTGTAAATGGACTGTTGTATAATTGTGATGTGAATAATGATATTTGTTTAATTACCAAGTTCAAAGTGTTAATTATACGATTTAAAAGATTACTGAGATTATGCTTTACAATTATTTAATGAATTTTTAATTAAGCTAATTACCGATTATTGTTGATTAGTTTAGTTTAATTACGCGGGTTCTCACACACCTAAGAAAGGGAAGGGAGGAGTCATGGCGGAGGAGGTGGTGGCGGGGGCGCGGGACCTGCGCGTGAGCTTCATGGTGGGGCAGATGCGGCCGGCGAAGTGGCGGGCAGAAGATCTCAAGTAGCTCGAGCGCGACTACACTGCTCTCCGCCACTCCTGCGACATGCGGATCACGTGGTAGTTCTGGAACCAGACGCGCGGAGGCTTGGGCAGCGCGGATTCGGCGGCAGGATCCGGCATCGGAGCACTGGCGGCGCACATTGCTAGCCATCGACGGCCAGATCCGTGGGATCCCGTTGCTGTTGACCTCGATCCGTGATGGCCAGTGGCTCTGGCTTGAAGATCTCGTCAACTTTAGCGAGAAAAAAACGACTCCCGGGAGGTGGATGTCCGGATCTGGTCGCCCACGCGTATCGAGCTCCAAATCCAACGGCGGAGCACTGGATCTGACGGCGGCGGCCCGATCTTGGGCGGCGCAGCTCGAGGCCTGGCCATGCGAGCAGAGGTGGTCCGGATCCGGGTGACGTGGGACGGCGGCGATGGCCGGATCATGGCGATGCGGGCTCTGTCACTGGCCATGAGACGTCCGTCGTGTCACTTGCGCAGGGCAAGGCCGAGGAGATCGAGCGCTGGGCGACGTCGGGCAAGACTGATGGATCCGGATCTGGCTATCCCCGAGAGCGGAGAGTACTCCTCCTGGGGGCAGTAGGCAAAGGAAAGCTAGCGGAGGCTAGGAGGCTGCGACTATGGCTACAGTAAACACTAACTCTAATCCTAACCTTTGCTTTGATACCATATTATAAATATTGTGTATGTATTAAAGAGGTCCACTGGACAATGTATATAGGGTACAAAAAGTACACAAGACTAAACCTTAATAATAGAAAATCCCACTAATACCCTTAACATATGCTAGGAACCCCATGACCCAAAAATAGTGAATATATTCCTGCAGATAAAAACGAAAAAACTACACACACCAACTGATGCGGCAACTAGCACAAAATATAGTAGGACTTAGCCTATAAATACTTCCTACCTCCTCACCCCTTCCTCAACTGAGCGCTTGGATTCAAGACTTCAACACACACACACACACACACACACACACACACACACACACACAGAGAGAGAGAGAGAGAGAGAGAGAGAGAGAGTTGGTAAGCAAGAAGAGGAAGTGATGGAGAACTACTATGAGTACAACAGCAGCAACAACAACTTCGCAAAGGAGAAGAGGCCTCCGTCGAAGAGCGGTCAGGTTAAGGTGCAGATAGATATCACTTTGTAACGGCCCCAAATTCTGGGACTGTTAAACTCATCACAACCATCCAGGATGTGCAGTTGTGAAGTAAGCAACGTCACACGTAAGCTTACGATTACAACAAAAACCAGACTTTTATTACATAAGATTAAGGCTTAATAGCTAGTTTTAACCTAACATGGGCATCCAAGCCCAAAGTTAATATAATATATAACAAAAGAACTTCAAACCACAAGCACGCTTGTTCGCGGTCAAGACCTAATAACAGTAGTCGCTGCCATCCGTGGGTCCATAAAAATCCTGCTCAATATGATCATCTACATTTTTCTAGGTTTCCTCTGTAGATGTTTTGTAGATTTTGGCAAGAATGAGTACTACTATCATACCCAACAAGCCACATGGAAAAGCTAAATAATTACATGCAAGGGGTTCAATGGATGGTTAGGGTTTACCTTAACATGCATACGTGGATGCATTTTGTATTTAAAGCAGTTTATCTTTAAAACAGTAAATCAATAATAAATAATAACATCAGGGGCTTCTCAACAACTGCAAAAACTAACTTAACATCTCAAAAACTCTACTTATGCCTCATGTACTGGAATCACCCATAACACAGCTTCATTAACTGGAAGTACGGTGTATTCAAATACCTTTAAATATACACTCTGCAGAGTTGCCCAACTTTACCCACAAGATATCTCAAACTCATACTGTCAGATCATAGACACACAACAAGATAGCGTACGACTGAGTTGAGATAAGAAAGCCTTTTCACTGCTCAGCCTTTTTAGCCTCTACCTGGTAGGTTCTCCTCCATACAGCCCTTAGGAGACCACCGGCCAATGGTGGAATTTGTGCCCCGTTGCTGACGGGACCATACCATTGTGTAGACTAGCGAGTGTCCTTTCAATCAGGAGAGTAGTGTACTAAGTCAGGGAGTAATGACCACATATGTGGTTGAGCAGTTTTCTGTGTCTGTTACTTTGGCACAAAGTTCTTGTCCTCACTTGTCTCCAGTGAGGAAATAGACCAACACCAACTCGTGGTTGTCCACCTTCACTTTCGACTCACTTTTAACACCAGTCTATTGGGTTGTCCAACTTCTTGAACACAACCCTCAACTCTCCACCAAAAACCATTGGCGAACCGTCAATACTGCTTTTCAGGATTTTAAACATATTTGTGTGACAAAGCTACTTATATAGCTAATATTTTATGTGAACTTGTCAAGGTGAATATAGCTTACAAAGGATTGTAACCTTATCCAAGTGAATATGGCCTACAAGTGCTAGGTGGGTTTGTCTGTAGGGTAATAGGGTTTATCTAATTATCATGGCATTCAAAAGTATTGTTTCAATAATAAAGTAATTGGCACAAATACAATAATGAAAGTAATAATAAATATATGAATTTATAGGCTTAAAATGATCAAGAAATGCAACTTGCCTTCTTGCACAAAATCTTCTAAATACTGGTCTTGTCCGGCGTCTTCTAGAGTCTGGTCGTCAAAGTCATGACCTAACGCGAAACAAAATAAAATAAACTAAATAAAATCCGGCTCGACAAGGAATGAGCTAAGAACAACATGCAAGTAAATAAACTGGGAAAAGAAACATAAAGAAAGGTGGTGTGGATGGTAGGTATTTATTCGGTGCTAAATTGGACTTAACGAAGTTGAGAAATGGATTCATAGGCTTGAAACGGTTGAAATAGATATAATATGTCAAATTAGGGATTCGAGCGAAAATTGTCGGATGATGAATAGTGCTAACTTACTATTCATGCAAAAAAGATTAGTGAACAGTGATTAGGGTTAATGTTTTGGTTAATGAATGGTGAACAAATTGTACGGTAAATGGGTTTTATTGTTTTAGGTCATGAACAGTGCTAAATAGTAGAAGGCTGAAATTGAATGAATAGTAATGGGCTAGGCCCATCATTGTGGCGGCCCAAGCCACTCGGCCAGGCCTTTTTGGCCCAGCGGTGCAGCGAGCCGTGCACGACTTAAAGCCAGTGCACGCTGTGCACACCCGAGCCGGGGAGGAGGAGATGGCGGCGCTCACGGCGGCTCCAGCGATTGCCGACGGCGAGGAATGGTGCAATGATCACCAGCAAGGTATGACGATTCCATTTTTGGGCTTTGGAAGGGTAGAGGGGGCTTGGGAATGGGTCGGCGGCATAGGTGGTGGCTGGCCAGAGCTGGGGATGGCGGCTGTGGTGCTCCAGTGGCGCTCCGGTCAAAAGGAGTGGCAGAGAAGCATCAGTGGGTGGTGGGGAGCATGAAGGTGATGGAGATGGGACTAGGGATGCAGTGAGGCCGCTTGGCGGCGATGGCCGTAAAGGAGGCGACGGTGGAGCTCGGCGCTGACGAGCTTCGGTGGAAATTGGGCTGGGGGAGTTGAGGGGAAAGAAGCGGGGTGGCGAGAGGGAGCTATGGCTGGGGTTGGGAGGGAAGGGGAGGTAGGGAGGCGGCTAATTTCGCTGAGGAGCTCACCTTGGCAGAGAAGGAGGCGGCGGGGAAACTTCGAATTCGTCGGCGTGGGAAGGAGAGGAGGTAGAAGGGAGGTGGGGGTGGGAGATGGGAAGTGAAGCATGCCCTGGGGCGGCTTTTATAGGCCGAGGAGAGGTGGTTGCGCCAGGGAGGCGGTGCGGCAGGGAGGCGACGTGGGCGGCCGAGAGCGATCGGGTGGCCGTGGAAGACGCCAGAAGGGGCAAGGTGGCGGCGAGGTGGCAGTGGAGATGTGTGCCGGCATTGAAGAGGGGCGAGGAGGCGCGGCTGATGGAGGCGGCGCTGGCAGCGATGACGTTCGGGTGGTGACGACGGGGAAGAACGGGGTAGCACCCGGGAGAAGAAGGCGCTTACGGTTGAAGAAAGCGGAAAGGAGAAAAAGGGAAAGGGGTTTTTGGGTTGGACTTTCCAAAAAGGGAAAATTTTCGAATTTAACCAAAAAAATTCAATTTTTTTTTGAAAAACTGAAATTTTGGGTTATTTCAGGGCCTGAGCAACCTTGTGGCGCCGGGCAACGCTGCTGACTCAAAGCAAACAAATCGCAACAGCTTCAGAAGAGAACCAAGCTACAACTAAATCGTGTCCTTAGATGCATGGTGTGTTACTCTTTCGCAATGTAAAAATAGATGCATGTGGTGTGCGGGACAAAGTGATGTTACTAGCTGTTTTCCTCAGAATATCTCCTTTACACCCCAGGGCCCTCCTTTGTCCGCAGTTTTTGTTTTGAGGATTTTAGCAGGATGGCTTCTCAGTATTGAGTACTTGTTTGGCCCACTCGTATGTTATTATGTATTTCAGAAAGGAAGTTTCGTATAATGCATAAACTTTGAGCATGCATGACGTGTGCTTGATTATTTAGCTCATGTTTCAATTATCTTTTTTCATCTGCTGGAAGAGATAAAAAAAACCCAACTGCACGTGTGCTTGGTTATTTAGCTCATCCTTCAATTATCTTGCATGTGTGCTTGGTTACTTAGCTCGTCCTTCAATTATCTTTGTTCATCTGTTGGCAGAGATAAAAATCCCAACTCTGCAAATCGGCAAATGCATCTTTTCAGCGGGAAACAAGTTCGACTTCGGTATATGAATTCTGAATTCTGAAACTTTTGCCACATGACTGGCATCCATATCCATTTCATATTGCATTGGCGCAAATATTCGACAGTTACGCGACTTCGCTTTTGGTGCATGATTGGACAATGAAGCGCCCTGCGTCCACTTATCGGATCAAATGAGATAGGGTTCTTTTTCTACAACTGATTGGACAAAGTTGGAGTGAATGTGTCGATATGTCGTTTACCTGCATTCAAACGCATTTCACCTTCTCCCTTTACCTACATTCAAACGCATTTACGAAAATATCGTAGGACAGAGTGCAGCAGCATGAACAAATATCAAGGGAATAAAACCAGTGCGGTGCCTTCTGCCCCTCGCGTACGGCTGCTCGCGCGCGCGCTTCCGCAGGCCGTACGCAGAATTGGACCATCGGACAAACGGGCTAGACAAAGCTGCCAACAATGCACGACAAACGGTCTTGGATTTGTTCAGCTGTTGGATTTGTTCAGCTGGTGCACTATTAATTGCGCCATTTGGTGAGTACGTCCGACAGTGACGCGGCTAGTGATGTCGTCCTGGACTCCTGGTGATGATGGCGTTGCCACATTGGAATACCCAGATCTGTACGTAGGAAGGAAACAAAGCATTGTGTGAACGAACCTCTCTCGCTCGAGGCGGCAATTGGCCTACTTCTTCCAGTCTGAGTATCTCTTGCGACGCTAGCTGAAACATAATAGATGCTTGCTTCTGTGCTTTATGCTTATCCACAGCTCGACGGATCCAGCATTCGCGACAAAGAAAGCATCAGCGAGATAGGATTCTTGAAATCCAATCACCAGATCGAATATCCTCTGGTATAATTAGAGAGAAACTTCTCGTGCGGAAAGAAAGCCATGTCGCCTTGTTTTCTAGTGCGCGTCTGATTCCCCCGCGCCGGTGCCATCCCGGCCCTTGGATTCTTTTCTTGGTTTGCGCGCCTGGCTACCAGTCGCTCCACGCACGGCCCCGCCCACGTGCGTGAGTCACAGCCAGTCTCCCACGCCGTGGGCTTCTTTTTTGGCGGTCACTGTCCACGTCGCGGGCCCATTCACAGGCCGAGGCGGCACGCCCAAGGGCACGCCAGGTCTACTAGTATATTGCAAGGAGATAACCAAATCTTCCTTCTGTGCTCCATGTTTGTCTCATTGTGCTCGTTTCGATTTGCTGAGGTGATAGCATCACTGACAAAGATTATCCATCCATCCAAGGCAGCCAGCAAGTTAGCACTAAGGACATGTATAATGGTATAGACAACTGTTGTCTATAGTATCTATTCATGTCATCTCTAGACAGTACCAAAGACATTTTTTACAATGTGTTGTATTTTTTACAGGTCTTTATAGACAACTTATTCATATACAATGTGTCTTATTTCTCATATTCAGATTGACTCTTTGTCTGCAGTGGCGACCAATTCTCTATACTCCACACTCTTCCACATCACCTTGCGTCCTACGTGTTAAGATTTACAGATAATTAACATCATACTACCGTACATACTCTAACACTGATATGTGGAAAGTGTTGGATTTTTTTAGGCCTAATTGGTAATTTCCCATTTTGAGAAAAGAATAACTATTAAAGGAAAGGAGAAGAGGTGGGCCCACTGGTCATTAAGATAAGAGGAGATAAAGTTGGAGATGTAGGCCCCGTTTGGTTAAACCCGACTTCCGGCTTCGGCCTAAAAGCGGAAAACGAACAAACAACTTTTTCTTCAGCTTTTCATTCTCAGCGCCAGGCGAAAGCGAGAAGCTGCCAGGCGGCTTCCATGCTTCCCACCACCTCGCTTCCGTATTTGCCCCTGGAGTTCACGCTTATTTACCCGCAATTTGCCATCGCATAAAAACCCCCCAACCGACCGAACCCTAACCCTAATCCCTTCTCCCTGTGCCCCCGAGCCCTCCTTTTCTTCTGCCATGCATGGCCCTCCCTCTCGGCCTCTCCTCGGCGCCTCCCTCATGCCTCTCTTCTGCAGCCTCCTCCACCCCGTCCTCCTCGCGGCGCCTCACCCACTGGCAAGCCTCACTGGTGCCCTCGCCCGCCCGTGCCCTCCTCAAGTGCACCTCCTCCACGCGCCCTCCTCCTCCACAGCCTCGCCTCCTCCCCGGCGCCATCCTCCCCACCGACCTCACCCGGATCCAGATCCAGATTTGGATTTGGATCCCACCCACCTCCTTCTCCCACTTGCCACACGGCCTCCACCTCCTCCTGCGCCGCCCCTCCTCCTTTCACCGGCTCGACGCCATCCTTCCTCCTCCGGCTACCTCCCCCGATGTGGCAGCGCCTCCTTCTCGGGTTCCCTCCCCCGGTGCCTTCTCCTCCAGCTCCTCTCCCTACTGCTGGCCTCCATCCTCGACCCCGCCGCCGGCGTCCTCCCCGAAGCCACTGGCCTCCTCCCCCAACACCGATGCCCTTCTCCTCCACCCCCGGCGCCCTCCTCCACCTTCCTCCTCCCCGGCGCACCTCCTCCACCTCCCTCCATCTCTAGCTTCTGCGAGTTCTGATTCCTACTTCCTACGAACCTCTGTTGTGTGTTCTACACTTCTACTCATTGATTTACACATCATGCAATTGCAGGACCAGTGAAATTCATCATGGAGCTCTACAATGGCATCTTGTTTTGATCGAATTATTGCTCATTGTGGCATTCAGTATGTGCTACAATTTTGAATGGTTCAAATTGTACTTCTGTCAAATGTCATGCTGAAATTTTGCGTTTTGATTCATGTATTGTGCTGTGCTTGTGTTATGCTATGATGGATGGAATGGCTTGGATGATTCATGATTGATGAATGAATGATGCTGACATAATGCTAGATGATGATCTAAAATTGAGTTAACATAGTTACTACTAGCTTATTGCACTGATTTCACGAATTGAAATGATGAATTGGTTGGATGACCTGATACTTGATGAATCATATATGAATTGCATCTTTGAGTCATGTTACAATATCTAGCTAGTCATTAAGAAGTTCAAGACTTGATACTTAAGTAGTTTATGTAGTCATGATTTATGTAGCTCCACACATTGGCGTTGTGATGTAAAAATGGCCTAGCAATCAAGATGCAAGATACATTACTATGATACTGTCTAAGCCTTGATTGTTCACATGATCGATGATCTATTGATATTATGGTTCTAAGTCAGTAATGAGATAGCAACCTATGCTTTGTGAGAATTTTGTAATCTTTTCTCATTTTCTGAAACCAACTAGTTGTGAGTCATGGTTATTGTATATTTGTATCTCATTGTATATGGCTCATTGTGATTGTAGATGCAAAATTCTTCAATTCATGTATCACCTGCAAGTTTGCATTAGGACACATGCTTTTTCTTATCATGTCATGTGTTAATCTCAATTCTAATGTACAGACCTTCTCATGAGTACTAGCCTAGTGCGTATGGTTCGTATCCTCAAATTGCTTGGACTATCTACTGACTTTTGCTCATTCGAATATGGTTTCATTGTCCAAATAAATGAAAGAATTGAGGTTTAGCTTATGCAGTTCAAATAAGATATTTTTGTATTCTGTTATGTGTTTTGATCTCTTGATTGATTGATATTAGATCAATTAGTTTGTCAGCATGCATGTGAGTTTGCAAGTTCTTGTTTGCGGTATTATGGAATTTGGCTATATTAATCTTTTCATTTTTGGGGATACATGTGAGGGTGGGGTGCCTAACACTGCCGATACCGATCCCAAGCCCAGAAAAAAGTAGAGGGGCTATTAATTGTTTGTAATAATTATTTGTTGTAATAATTATTTATGTAACAATTGTTGTAATAAATGTTTACTGTAATAATTGTCGTTAAATACGCTAATCCTCGATTCACATGGTGGAGAAATTTGTGCAACATGCTTCAATTCGGTGCTTGATCAGTTTTATGACCTAATTGAGGTTGGTAAGGTGTACTTGATATTTAGAGGATCAGTGAAACTTGCTCAGAAGTAGTTTATAATTATATCCATTAATGCATGTTCATCTTATTGTCAATGCCTCGTCAATTGCGTTAGTCGCCGTCAATTGTTGTTAATGTTGTTAAATATTGTTAAATATCATCAAATATCGTTAAATATCGTTAAATATTGTTAAATGTCGTCAAATATAGTCAAATGTCGTTAAATATCGTCAAATATCGTCAATTGTCGTCGTTAAATGTTGTTAATTGCGTTAAACGGCATCAAACAAGCTATTATTGTCCTCAGGGGCATTTCAGACATTTCACATCTTGGAAGCTATGACCGACCTACCTAAAAGCGAACTGACCAAACACAAAATCGAGAAAAAGCCCGGTAGATTCATTGCCACGAGAAAGCCTGCGGCCTGACTAGAAGCCGCTTTTCAGAAAAGCACAGCCGAAACAAACAGGCCCGTAATCTCCATCCAGGGGAGATGACTTCGTGCGCTTAGGGTGGCTTCGGCTGATCGTGGGCGGCAAGTCGACATGGTCGGCGTTGCTTTCGCGTCTTGGCTGGTAGGCGGTTAGCTCTGGAAGAATCTCTCCTCTATCTCTTGGTGGGTTGGCTCTCTCATCTTTTCTGGTACCAGAAAAAATTCCAGGGGTTCCCCCATATATATTTAGTTGTGTTCTTCCTCAAAGGAAGGCTGATTCAATTTTGCTGGATCGATGATTGATCTCCTGTGTTATCGGGTCAAACTTGGTATCATTGGTGGAGAGATCTGAACCTTTTCTGGTGTACATTCGGTCGGGTCACCTCTGTGCCATCTCTTTGTTGGTACTGATTTTGGACAACCGGTGATTTGTGCATTCGGTTGGTGGGTTTTCATCCGGCTGTGAATTTGTTCTTGTGAGGAAGGTGACCTTCGGTTTGATTGTTGATTGGTGTTCTGGGGAGTACTCGGCCAGTACTTCTTGTGTTCTTGTGCGGCATCAACCCGTTTCCTCGCCTTTGTTCTTTGGTGGATTCCGAAATACAAAGAGGCCCGGGGCATTGTATCTCCGAATACCTTGGCATTAGGTTTTCTGGGACAGCGTCTGTAAGATGTGCCTTGCCTTGATCCTCACGGTGGTTTTGAATATCACCGGCTCTGTGAGTATCCTTTTGATCCAAGTTTGGTTCACTATGAATATATATTCTGTTTTGTTTCATGCTCTCTGAGTTATATCAAAGTGAATGTTGTGGGCTTAATTTTGCTCTGTGATTTAGATGGTCTAATACTGAAATTGGTAGGATTGCTAGTTCAGTTTTGAGCTCTACAAGTTTGTTTGTTGCTGTCAAAGTAATCACTAGTTTGCCTGTAGCTGTCAAATTGTATTTAGAAGTTCCAGTACTTCTGCAGTGCGTTACCTGACCAATTAGTCCGATTTCCTGCTATTTTCCTTAACAGAAGAGACAGTTACTTGACTCTGTATGTTTCTATGATTTCTTTAAAGGTCTGATGACTTTTGATTTGTAGTAATGATCTAAGTGATTCATGTTATAATTTTCTGTGGACTGCAGTAGTGGGTATCTATGATTCCTATTGATCTATGGTTGACATAAAGTATCAGTTTGAACTTTTTATGCATATGATTGTTCTGATAGTCTAGTTAAGCATTGATTAGAGCTCAAAATTAGAATCCTAGTTTTCTTATCTAATTTGTGAAGAGTATAGACTAAAGGATTGAGATGGCAAAAATTAACTCTTTTGCAACTCGTCTTCTGATAGCACTCAATAACATCATATTTCTAAGCTCTATGCTGATTTCTTTCATATACACGTGGTATATGTTTAGCTTTTCATTCAGTTTAAATGAGTTGGAGGATTTACATTTATATATGTTGATTTGATCATTTAAATACTGGTGAATTAATGCTTTTATTGTTTTATAATTATACTAAAATTAATTTTAATTATTTGCTAAAACCGCATTCTCCACAGCAGAAAGTACACGGCAGGCCCATGGATCGCCCGCCACCTTGACTATTCAAGGCAGCCAGCTAGCTAGCACTAACATTAATACGTGGAAAGTACTGAGATCAAGCGTGTCTGCTCCTACGAGCGGGGCCCCGTCTCCTGGGTGGTGGGACCCCCACGCCCGCTTTGGGACCCACAATCTGTTTCCCTTTTCCCACCTGCATGCTCTCTGCTCATGCAGTCGCCGCCTATTTATGCGCTCCAGTGCCGCCTCGCCGGACAAAGAGTTCACACCCCTCTCCCTCTCCCGTCACCAACAAGTAGTACAGTAGACACCGCCGGAATCGCCTCGACGATGGCCACCCAGAGCTACCAGGCTCAAGCTCCGGCCATGTCCGCGGCGGCAGAGCGCGCGACCGGTGGCGGCAGGGCGCCGACGGGGAGCCTGCCGCCGCCGCGGAGGGGCCAGATCAAGGAGAAGATCATCAAGGACGTCGTCGACGCGGTCGCCTACATAGCCGCGGGACTCGTCCACGCCTACAAGAACGGCGCCGGAGGCGGCCTTCCCGTCGCCGACGATGCCGATGAGAAGTGAACAACGGAGACAAGGAGAAGCCCCCCGTCCTCTTGCATCCGCTCGATGTGCTCGCCCCTCTGCTACTATTCTGTGCTCATTTTAGTGCGCACAGCAGAGGCCGGAGCAAAAATAATCAAGAACTTCTTGTTAGTCCCTGTTTTTTGTCGGTCATGGATGGAATAGTTGCCTTATTAGAGCAAGCAACTGATCCATCCGTAGTTCTAGCGTTTGCTCCCTCTTGTTCTTGCTGTGAACTTGTTGGTGGTTAAGTCTCAGCCTTTCAGGAGGTTACTAACGTTTTTTAAGTAATAACCTCCTGTTGCTGCTGCTGCTGCTGCATTTTATTTTTCTTCTAGTCTTGGTGTAAGTCTTCAACTTGTGGTGTTGTATAAGGGTGTAGGAGGGATCAGCAAGTATTATGGCCTGGTCCTTCCTTCCTAGGTTCCTTGTGTACCAGTACTATGTATGTTTTCGTTCCTTGCTAATGAAATCAATTAAGCATTCTGTGTGAGAAACCTGTTTGGTGATTCGGAATTTCTGGTTCGGAGTTTTATCACTTAAATTTTCTTACTTCCTCACTGCATGATACTTAACCTGCCAAAAAGGTAATTCCTTCTACGGTGCTTTAGAATTTCTGCAATTTCTAATTAATAAGCACTTTTAAGTCACTATCCTCCCTTCTCATCTCCGGATCAAGTTGCCAGTCCAAGTCGCCGCCCGCAGTTAATACTCGAGGAGGAATAGCCATCTCCCTCGTAGCGAAACTTACTCCAGTAGAACAGGACCAGCATCAATCTCAACTGAATAGTCAACCAACTCAACTGAATCAATCGAAAGAAGTCCCCTCGCCTAATTAAAAATGTTAGAAAACCGGGTCTATGACCAGGAGTCCTGACTCAATTGGACACCTCATATTTTTAGTAGTCTATATAAAAGAGAGAGGCCATCATCAAATTGATCGTTATTGAAGAAGCGATAAAGAGAAGCTCAAGTCGCTCATATCTCTGTGTCCAATCTCTTATTCTATTCTTGTGTTCTTGATTTGTTCTAAGCGATTCTAAGCTTGTCTGCGAGATAATCGTTCGGACTGGACGGACCAGCGACGGTTACTCAACACGTTATTAGTACGATCGACTCCGGCCTACTTCTAGGCCTACTTTACTCGGATCGAAAGGTAACTGTCGATGAACGACACTCGTAGATTGAATCGTCTTCTTCCTAGATCGCTTTCAATTCTGCAAATTCGCTTTCTAGATTGATTTTCTACGATGCAAATCCATTCTAATCTACCGTGAGCCGACTTGAAGTCGCCGACATAATGTCGATGGGTAGATTGCACGAAAGATTGGATGTCAATTGTACCGTAGATTGGAAGTTGCAAATCCGTTCTAATCTACCGTGAGCCGACTTGAAGTCGCCGACACAATGTTTATGGGTAGATTACACACAAGAACCGATGTTGATTGCACTGTGTTGTATCGCATCGCATTACATCGCATAAACAGTAATTGCATGAAGAGAAATCGCGGCCAGAAGCCGTCGCGCATAGCATCTGTCGCCGCGCGCAGAAGCGTCGTCGCCGCACGCAACAACTATGGGGCCGCCTCCGCTTTCTTGCGAGCCGCCGCCCAGTAGCCGCGTTAAGCGCCGCCGCCGCCGCTAAAGCAACCACCGCGCCTCGGGTCCAACGCCGCCCGCTTGAAGCGGCCGCCGCCACGCTAAGCCGACGCCGCCGCCGTTCGCCGATGCACACAGGTCGCCGCCCTCGCCGCGAGACCGCCGCCCGCGTTTTGAAGCTTGGCTTTATGGCCGCTTACCGCCGCGTTCGCCGGTCCGCCGCGGCCCGCCACCGCCGCGTTGCCGGTCTCGCTTCTTGGCCGTGCCGCGCCACCCGGCACCGCCTTGCGCCCGCCACCTTGAATAGGGGTAGGGGAAACCCTACCCCATGGAAGTTTTTGAAGCGGCCGGATGGGCGCCCTTTTGCCCATATGGTAAGCGGTTTTAGTAGGAAAGCTGGACCAGGGTGGAGGAAAAGAAAGGAAAAAAATGGGAAAAGAAATCCCGGTTTTGCGAATAGGCCCTCCGAAAATTTAAAAATTACGTGAAATTTTTCTCTGAATTGAAAATTTTTGCGTTTTTAACCCCTGGAATTGCAGAATTCGCCGAAAATCATTTTTCCAGCAGAAAAGGGCCTCAGGAATTCAATTTTTTTGGGTGCATATTTTGCACTTTTGAAGCATGTTTAACTTTGTTATTGTTATTTCTATGCAATTTATTTATTATATTTACTGTTTTGATTATCTGTGATTGTTTATATTGCTTTTAATCATTGAAAATAGCAGTAAATCATGAAAATGCATAGAAAAATACGGATCATGAACCGGAGTTCGACGAGCATTATGAAATTTTACAACCATTTTATGTAAATTACTAGCAGTAATCTTATGAACTATTTGCATGAATATGAAGATGACTAGCATCACGAACCAGGAGTTCGAAGAACTGACCCAGCATGGCCAGAATTTGTACAAGTCTTCAACTCTGTGATAATGTAAATCACGGATAAGCAGAAGATTGAGAAGACTCTCTCTACCTTTCACCCAAATGCGGTGCAATCCGCACGCAACTATCGTCAAGATGGCTACACGGAGTATGCTGCATTAATTGACACCATGCAAGTTGTAGAAGCTTAAGATAATGTTCTAAGGAAGAACTACATCTCATAGCCACCTAGTAGCAATGTTGGCCATGAAGCCAATGCTAGCAATTACAAGGTGATAAAGCCTCTCACGAAGGATAGGAGTAAGAAGGGTAAGGTCGTGAGTCACACGTTATTGATGCTTTCCAGTCTAAGAAGAAGGGCATATGACAACATGAGGCACACCTCGCCATTGTAGGCACGGATAATCCACATCCATTAATTGCACTTATGGATATGGACAGCCTAGTAGCAGCCCCCATCATCCCTCCTTTGGACATCACAGCGGTTGCAGCCGTAGTTGCCCAAGAGGAGAAGATCTCTATGGAGCAGATTGAGGCAGAAGTTTATGAATACTTTGCTGATTCGATCTAGTGCACGCATTGCACTTGAATCTTTTATAGTAACTTGCAGTTTGTAATTGAAGCAAAACATTGAATTATTTTTGAATAATGGTTGTAAGCTCTAGTAGAGCAAAGCATTAAATTCTTATGACGAGTCCTACAAGACTTATTCCCGTATTTATAATAACAAGTTATGTTCTGATATCTGAAGTATTTTATTTATGTGTTGCTTGCTTTTTGCTACATATTAATAAAGTACATTATATTAGAACGCGTGTGGCGCCCTATTGGAGGAAGTGTGCTTAACCGGTAGCAGCACAATAAATACCATCTTGAGAGAGACGAAAATCTTTCGGTCGATCAGTAAGAATGTTGGTGGTCTTACGACAATCGCAGGCAGCGATACTTGTATAATAGGCTCAGGAAGGGCCTCAATTATACCTCTAATGGGCACAACTTTGGTCATTAAAGAAGCCTCGTTGTATCCAGAATCGACTAGAACTCTCAAGGATATTCGTGCAAACGGTTTTCACGTAGTGACTGAAGAAGAGTATGGTAAGAAATACCTGCTCATTATAAAGCGTGAAGAAAGTAGAAAAATGGTATCAGAACGACTTCCTTCATTTGAAACTGGGCTATACTACACTAATATTAAGGCATCTGCAGCCTATACTGTCCTGAAAACCGTATTTAGAAGCTCTGAACCTTTTCTATCTCTGGCATGATAGACAATGCCACCCACGTCTTAGAATGATGAGAAATATAATTAACAATTCACAGGGACATAAATGTCAATGTAAAGAATTTCCCAAATCAGGAAGATTTTGTGTGCCCTGCAAGTGCCACCGGGAATTTAATTACTAAACCTTCTGCTCTGAAAGCGAATGATGAAGTCCCTACATTCCTGGACCGTATCCAGTGAGACTTTTTTGCGGTCCTATACAGCCCCTGTAAGGGCCATTTAGGTATTTTATGGTGCTCATCAATGCTTCCTCGAAATGGTCGCATGTATGTTTATTGTCTACGAGAAACCAGGCTTTTGCAAAGCTAAATCTCGCAGATAATTAAAATTAGAAATAATTCCCCTAATCATCATATGAAGTCCACCAGAATGGACAATGCTGGAGAATTTACTTCAAAAGTATTTGATGATTATTGTATGGCAATGGGAATTAAAGTTGAGCATTCCGTATCATATGTCCACACCCAGAATGGACTAGCAGAGGCATTAATTACAAGGATTAAATTTATTGCCCGACCACCTTTTGAAGAATTGTAATTTACCAACTTCATGTTGGGGACACGTAGTCCTGCTCGTAGCAACTCTCATCAATTTTAGACCACCAGTATATAACATCCATTCACCTATGCAACTAGCGCAAGGGTCAACACAAAAAATTTCTCATCTTTGAAGGTTTGGTTGCAAGGTTTCTGTACCTATACCACCACAGCAAATTGCAATGAGCCTTCTCCGAAAGTCTAGGATATACGCTAGTTATGTAACAACATTCATAATCAGGTATTTGGAACCTATGATGAGAGATTTTCATACTGCCCGATTCGCTGATAGTACATTAGATGAGGCTATTTTTCCGTCATTAGAGGGAGGAAATCAACCCCTTAATGAAAATGTCGGGAAATAGAGAAGTCCAGCAGATAATTGAAGTCCAGAAGATAATTGAAATTCATGCACATGAATCGCGCACTAGTGAAGCAAATGGAGAAGTCCAGAAGATAATTGAAGTCTAGAAGACAATTGAAGTCTAGAAGATAATTGATTTGCAAGTATTAGCGAATCAACTGCCTAACCACTTTAGTGATTTGAAGAGCGTGACCAAGTCGTATATGCCTGTACGCAATGCACCGGAGAGGGTTGAAATACCAATGAAGGTATCCCTAATCCCGTCCTAAGGCCTCTGAAAGGACGAGAACTCCGGCCCATCGATTCCGAATTAACCGGGGACGTTTGGTGAAAAAGGATAAGAAGGACTTGACACAGTCGATCACCGAAGTTTCCTAGAACCAGAAGGGGAGCCAGTTGAGACCTGGCACCAGTATGGAACCTTCAGAAAAGGCATACTAGAATTGAACATCCCCATAAAGGGAGACATCAACATGGATGTGTGCGCACACATCGGAGCTGAAAAACTAAAGGGACTTGCCCCCGCAAATGAAAGCAGCGGTGAGCAAGTAGAAGCATTAGAAGAATCGCCCCTTGAAGAAATAACTATAAACTTTGTGACCTCGGGAGAATCTATGAATAAGACAACAGCCAATGTCGACATTGATTTTGTAAACAAAATTGCCACAATCATCAATCTTGATCCAGAGCATGTATCGCTCGCTGAATGAAAGAAAAGATCAGATTGGGAAGATTGAAAGACGGCAATAGAAGCAAAATTATTATCTCTGAATAAAAAGAAAGGTGCTTGGGCCTGTAAGCCACATGCCTCCCTATGTGCACCCCGTAGGGCATAAGTGGGTATTTGTTCGAAAGAGAAATGAAAATAATGAAGTAAAATAAGGCTTATTGCATGAGGTTTCACTCAACATCCAGTAGTTATTTATGAAGAAACCTATTCCCCGGTCATAGGCGGAACCACCCTTTAGATACATAATCTCAATGGCAGCAAACTTGAAGTTAAAAGTAAAATTGATGGATGTGGTAACTGTATATCTTTACGAAATATTGGATTCGGACATTTATATGAAGATACCTGAATGTATCCCTTTTCCGAACCAAGATAGAGCAAATAGAAATCTGTATAGTGTGAAACTCAGAAAGTCACTGTACAGACATAAGCAATCAGGCAGGATGTGGTATAATTGCTTGAAGCGATTTTCTATGCAAGAAAGGCTACACGAATAATGAGAATAATCCCTGTGTATTTATACGACGATCTCAGGATGGATTTTGTATAATCTCAGTGTATGAAGATGATCTGAATATCATTGGAATCCTGTAAGGTATTAAGAAAGCAAGCTCTTACCTGGAGTCAGAGTTCGAAATGAAAGAATTGGGTAAAACCAAATATTACCTAGGCTTACAGCTTGAGCATACCCCTGAAGGGATTTTAGTACATCAGTCAACCTACATTCAGAAGGTGTTAGAAAGGTTTGATTTTGAAAGGCATACCCTTTGAAATTGCCAATGGTCAGGAGATCTTTGCAGCAAGATAAAGATCCGTACAGATCTAAAGAAGAGGGGGAGGAAGTCCTGGGACCGGAATTCCCATACTTAAGTACGATAGGAGCACTCATGTATTTAGCAAATTGTACTAGATCGGCCATTGCATGTGCCGTTAACCTATTAGCAAGGTATAGTGCAGAACCTACCAAAGGCATTGGTAGGGAATGAAAGACATCTTCTGATACCTCCAAGAAACCAAAGACTTGGTGCATCCTCTGAGAAAGAACTAAGACACGAATATGAATGGCTATGCGGATGTCGAATTACTGTAAACCCAATATCTGACCAAATCATAAGCGAGCTATGAACTCCTATGTGGTGGAACGCAATTTCATGGAAATCGTCGGCGAGTCTTGTATAGACTTGACGAACCACTCGGAAATCATAGCACGATCTGAGGCCTCACAAGAATGTCCTTGGCCCGGCGGATGATTCACCACATCCAAAGATCGTGTGGATTGAATACTGCGCAAACCCCACTATTATCTATGAAGATAATGCGACTTGTGTTGCACAAGTGCGAGATGGGTTATGTGAAGAGTCCCTCACTAAGCATATCAACCCCAAGTTCTTCTATGCTCATGAATTGTAAAAGATGGACTAAATTAAAGCATCAAGATACTAAGTCATGTGAAAATCTAGCGATGTATTCACTAAGTCACTCCCAAATCTAGCTTTGAAAGATGCATCGTGGAATTGGAATGATGAGACTTAGGAAGTGCAGAATTTAGGGGGAGAACCTTCACAAACTCTTTGTTAAAGCTTGATCACGAAGATCGAGTACCCAAAGAATAAATCCTGGAGATTAAATGAAATTGGGTGAATTGTACTCTTTTTCTCTTGACGAGTTTTCCTGAAGTTTCTCGGTTAAGGTTTTTGATTAGGCAATTCGTGCAACACGACGAAACGCATGACATGTACTCTTTCTCCAAATTTTTTCAACTGGGTTTTTATGGAGTTTTGACGAGACATGAACATGTTGGATGAGTGTCCAAGGGGGAGTGTTAGGAAACTGGGCCCATGACCAGGAGTCCTGGCCCAATTGGACATCTCATGTTTCTAGTAGTCTATATAAAGGAGAGAGGAACCTTCATTGTAATTGATCATTATTGAAGAGCAATAAAGAGAAGCCCGAAGTCCCCTCATATCTCTGTGTTCAATCTCTTATTTTGTTCTTGTGTTCTTGATTTGTTCTAAGCGATTCTACGCTTGTCTGCGAAGGTCGTTGATTTGGGTGGCGATGCCAAGGTTACTCAACAAAAAAAGCCCCCCTCGCCGTAGATCGCAAGAACACCCACAAAACCAGATCAAATCCAAGAACTCGTCTTTAAACCGAATCGAACCGCTAGAACGACAACATCCCACAAACGTTGGGCCAATTCAACGAAGGAGAGCACGAGGGTGAGATGAGCGGTTGAGGTGTGCAAGCACCAACCAGTTCGGAGCGTGGGCGAAGAGGCAAGCTGAGGAACGGTTTTGTGGGTTGCGGTGACCCACATGTATGCATCAATTTCCTACGAGTTAAAAGAGAAAGGGAGTATGGATGACTACCAAGTCTTTTTTAGTAGTAGAGGGAAGCAGTATGTAGTCATGAACCATGTATATGCCATGCATTGAAAAAAAAAAGAAGGTTTGTGCATTGTCAGTATAACAACAGTATAACAACTAAAACGAAGAACCAGACCAACAGAATGGTATGCAAGGCTATAGTTCAATACAAGAGAGTAAAAAGGCAGTGAACTGATTATTGCACTCTGCCTCCTGATTGTTTTGCTTTATTGATCATGTTGAACCTAGTTTTCAATTGCAATTATTTTGTTTTAAAGTATTAATTTCATGCTTTATATATTTATTAAATACTATGTTAAAATATTGATGCTTAGTTAATCAATGTCAATTAGTACTTATTTATCCCTTCATTGATTTTTGATAATCCATTTACCTTGTCACCCTAGGCTAATTATAATATTAATAAATTGTCATTTGTTAATCAATAGTGACTAATGGTTCTACTTAGACATTGCTTAGTGGTTAATTTTGAATATGACACAAACATTGTCATTACAACACTTGGGTCATGATATGATTTGTACTGTGGTAACATAAGTTACTACTGGAAAAAGGAAAATGTTTTTATAAAGTGATGGAGATTTGGGTGAGTCGAGGTGTGAGACCGGTGTAGGGACTGCACAAGAGTTGTGTTTGTGGATTGTCTCGTCTGAGGACCGAATCATGTGTCGTATTCCTAAACTACCAATCGTGCAATCACAAGTCAAGTATGGGCATGACCTGGCCAAGTAATTTACTTAGTTTTGGCATGACTCTCATGGAGGGATTCCACTAGTGTAGATAGATGGATTTCACTAGTTTAGATGGAGGGATTCCAATTCTCATGAGGATCTTACATGATAAAGCTTGACACTTTGGTTTTAAATTAAATAGCTAGGTCATAGGTTTGAAAAATAACTATGGTATGATATTAGCAAACAAAACTTGCGTTGTGCTAAAATAATCATAAGACCCCTCCTTTGGCAAGCGAATCATCTATATACTTGCATTTCGCATAAGGACTTGCTGAGTACTTTTGTACTCATGGTTGATCAAATATGTGGATTCAGTGCCCAAAGATATCAATCGGTGAACAATTACCTCTACCCATCAGGAGTTGAGGATGACGTCAAGTACTAGGTCACTTACCCCAATCGATTGCTTGTGGGCATATCCTAAGGGTCCCCACGGCTATTTATCAAGACTTCATCTATATTTGGCCTTCCCAGCCTGTGATGCAAGACTTCGACCATGTGGTCTATTTACACTTATTTACTATCATTTTTTATTCACACGTATAGGTGTGATATCCATCAATGTTGTTGAAATAACCCAAAAATTCAGAATTTCAAAAGTTTTTGTGTTTTTGGCTTGAATTTGATTTCCTTTCCCAATTCGAAAAGTCTCCTCCCTTTTCCACTTTCCCTTTTCGGCTTCCCGTTTCCCTCAGCCCGAAGGCGCCTTTCTCTAGGGCACTACCTCCCCTGCCTTTCTTCTCTAGTGCGTCATCAACCTAGCGCCACCTTCGTCTTCACTCTCATCAGCAAAGCTAGCTCCCGCGCCAAAGCTTGCTAGCTCCCGCGCCACCTCGCCTCGCCATCAATGCTGGCATAGAACCCCACCATTGTGCGCCATCACCACGTCGCACTCCACAAGCCCCCCTCCGCGCCTGGTCGCCGCGTCGCGCTGCGCTTGACCATGCTAGTGCACGCCCTTTGCACCAGTGAGACGAGCTTACCACTGTGACACCGTTGTACTACCGCCACCTCGCACCTACACGACGCCATTTACGTGTAGCCACCCACATCGCCACCCACGCACCGTGCACGCCTTAACTCCATCACTGGAACCAACGCCTCCATGCCCTATAAAAACCTCCCCCCCTCCACCATCTCTTCCATCTATCTCCTCACCGCCAAACCAACGCCTCCTTTCTTCCTCAACACTGGCAAATCATAGGAATTGCCGCCGCCCCCTTCTGTCCCTCCCAGTGAGCCACCACCAAATTCTTCACCTCCTTCCTTCCTCATTCCAATCAAATCCAACCCTAGCACCCCCTCATCCTCGCAAACCCATCGCCCACCTCCTTGTTCAACCCCGTCGCCTCTAACTCACTAGCGCCGAGCCCCTCCTCTGCATCGCCCACGGCTCACGCCTCCACGCTACCATGGGGCACCTCGAGCTCCACCACTGCCTCTAATAGACTCACCTTGGCCTACTGGTGCTCTAGCATAGGCCACCTTGGCCGAAAACTCGCCGAGTGCCACCGCGCCATTGCTCTGCTTTGTCCGTGCACCTCCGTCGCCGCTTGCCCTTCACCGGATCTCCTCCACCCCTGTGAAGCCCCAAAATGGGATTCTCACGCTTCAGGGATCCTCGCGGCGAAATCCTCGTCGCCGTCCATTTTTCTGTTCGGCCGCCATAGGAGCCCACCTCGCTCAAAAACGAGCTAGGCCACACGCCTTAATAGGCCACCGAAGCAGGTCGATGAAGCTGGCCCAAATGGCCTTTGGGCCTAGCAAATTAAGTGGGTTGGCCCAGCACTGTTCACCCATTTCACAGCCCATTACTATTCACTTCAAGCCCAATACTGTTTAGCCCAAAACCGCCACGGTTCGTACAACCCGATCCACTATGAATAGTACCAACCTGGTACTTTCACCAGACCCATCACTATTCATTCGAGCCCAATTTCATCTTAAAATGTCCATTTCGATCGTTTCGAGCCCATGAATATCATTTTCAACTCTGTTCAGCCAAATCAAGCACTCGTTAAATCCTATTCACCACACCACCTTTCTCTTTTATTTCTTTTTCCCAGTAGTATTTTACTTGCATTTTGTTCTTAGTTCATTCCTTGTTGAGCCTAAATATTTTATTTGGTTTATCATCTTTTGCGTTAGATCCCGACTTCGACGACCAAGCTCTAGAAAACAGCGGACAAGACAAATTAATATAAAACTTTGAGCAAGGAGGCAAGTCGCATTCTTTTGATCATTTTGAGCCTATATTTCATGTACTTATATTATTACTTTCATTACCGTATTTATTCCAATTACTTTAATATTGAAATAATACTTTTGAATGCCATGATGATTAGATATATCCTATCACCCCACATGCAAGCCCTCCTATTCTTTGTAGGCCATATTCACCTTGACAAGTTTGGGTCATATAAAATGATAACTAAATATTCGGCACAGTCACAAAATGTATTTATAAATTCTGGAAAAGAGTATTGGTTATTTGCCAATGGTTTTGGTGGAGAGTTGAGGGTTGAGACCATGAGGTTGGACAACCCAATAGACTTGGTAAAAGTGAGTCGAAAGTGGGGCAAAGAAGGTGAAAAGTTGGTAAAAGTGAGTCGAAAGTGGGGCAAAGAAGGTGAAAAGCCACGAGTTGGTTGTTAGTTCACCTACCTACTGGAGACAGGTAAGGACAAGAACCTTGTGCCAAGTAACAGACACAGAATTCGCTCAACCACAGGTTTGATCATTCCAACCTATCCTAGTACACTGCTCTTCCGATTGAATATCTACAGGATGAACACCTCCTATTGTGTGATAGAGCAGCCATAGTTTTGGGGGTGGGACAGGAGTAGATCTGAAGGGACACTTGCTGGTCTATACAACGGTAAGTACTGTCAACATCGGACCGCGCATTCCACTATTGGCCGGTGGTTTCATGAGGGCTGTATGGTCCAAGAACTTACCGGGTAGAGTCTAGAAAGGTTGAGTAATGAAAATACCTTATTATCTCAGCTCAGTCGCACGCTAACGTGTTGCGTGTGTATGGCCTGATAGTATGAGTTTGAGGTATCTTGTGGGTAAAGTTGGGTAACTCTGCATAGTATAATCAATGGTATACGGATACACCGTGCTTCTGGTTAATGAAGCTGTGTTCATGAGTGATTCAAATACATAAGGCATAAGTAGAGATTTTGATATATTAAGTTGGTAATTGCAATTGTTGAGTAAACCCCTGATGTTATATTAGTATGATTTTACTATTTTTGAAGATAAACTGTGATAACTCAAATGATGCATCCACATATACCTAATAAGGTAAAACCTAAACAATCCATTGAACTCCTAGCATGTAGTTAATCAGCTTTTCCATATAGCTTGCTGAGTATGGTTGTGTACTCATACTTGCTAAATCAACTACAGAAGAAAACTGGAAGAACTCTGAAGGTCTTATTGAAGAAGGTGAAGCTCCGTATGGCAATGATTACTGGTAGTAGGTCTCGACCACGCTCAAGCGTGCCTGTGGTTTGGAAGTTCTTTTGTCCTGTAGTATATTAACTTTGGGCTTGGATACCCGTGTCAGTGTTAAAACCGGCTGTTAAACCTTAACCTTGTGTAATAAAAGTTTGGATTTTATTGTAATCGAAAGCTTACTTGTAATACTTCTTACTTCACAATTGCACATCCTATGCGGTTGTGAAAGATTTGTCGATCCTAAAAATGGGGTTGTTACAGTTGTATTGTGTCAACTAGCTACTGATCATGTGACTTGCTCGGTGTGCACAAATGATCTAGATGTAGATCTGGATCCTGACACTTCTAAATTTGCTTGCGATTTGCTTTGTTTTTTCTGACCAACAACGTTCATCGGCACCACAATGTTGCTGATGGTCCTCACTATCTGCCGCTTGAGCTAGCACCTCTTCAGTGGAGGTCTCTTCTCCTTTGTGTTGTAGTTGATGCCGTTGTTGTTGTGCTGGTAGTAGTACTCCATGGCTCATCCTCTCTTCTTCTTCTTCTCCTCCTCCTCCTTTGTGTTGTAGTTGATGCTGATGTTGTTGTGCTGGTAGTAGTACCCCATGGCTCCTCTTATTCTTTTTAAATAATACATTTTTAATAGAATTATAGAAATAAATGCATGTTTGAACTGGCGACATAGCCTATTGCCAATCGAAATGATGATTGGAGCCCTGTCGCCATTTCGATTGTCAACAAGAGCCCTGTCGCCCACCAAACAATATTAAATACCTATGTCGCCATTACAAAGGGCGATTAGCCTAAAATTTAGGTAAATCATTATTCCAAATAGCGGCATAAACCCTGCGTCTTTATGTCGCCATTTGGAATGGCGACACAATCTCTCATATAAAAGGCTCAAAAATTCAGCCGAAACTCAATTTATTCCGAAAAAGGGAAAGAGGGGACGGAAGGGAGACGAGCTAGTGAAGTGTTGTCCGTCCAGTTGCCCACCATGCATGTATTTTTTTTTTTGTAACTGGATGGATTAAATAGTTTTAGATGTATGGTTATGTGGTGTAGTATATCCTTTACATGATTAATCGTAAAAATCTTATTTATGGTGCAATACGTAGATATGTCAGACGTAGTCAATTTCAAAATTTACTATGGTTAAGGGACTGTTCTGTAGGGTCCTGAGGGATTGATTTGCGTTATTTCCAATCGGTCGTCAGCCTAACAAGACTCGAGCAGCATACATGGGTCGAAGAAGCTCATTTGGTCCAGGAAGCTACTAGGATTGCAGACGAAGGTGAGGAGATAGAAGCCCTAGTTGAAAGGATGATGCTCGAAGACGGGGACTACGAGGCATTGTCAGAACATGAAGGTTAGGATGACGAGTATGCTGGGGAACAGCAGGCGATTCCATCTGAGTGGAACACATACCAATTCGACAATCTCATCATGGACGAAGGATCTCATGTACCTTTGGTCCGGGAACAACTATGTGATGATGTATGTCTTATTTAGCTGCGTTGTCCGATGTACTGACACTACTACAAAACAGGCTATAGTAGACGCCCCATCACAGACGGTTCCTTTGGAACCGCCTCGTGTTAAATCAATTCGACCTATGGGTGGCGGGGGCGACTATCACGAGCGGTATTTTTAGAACCGCTGCGTGATAGTCATCTATCATAGACGGTTCATTAATAGAACCGCTCGTGAATGATCATAGACGGTTCTATTCACAAACCGCTCAGCGATAATCAACCAATCGCGCATTTCTCAATAAGAACCGCTCAGGATATCGCAGACGGTTACGAATAAGAACCGCTCGTGATAATTAGTTATCACGAGCGGTTCTAATTACGAACCGTTTGTGATATCTCGCTATCCTCTGCGCGACCGCCGCCGCCTCGCCGCTTCCGCCGCGGAGGCTACAGGTCACGAGCGGTTCTTTAATAGAACCGTGCAGGAATGATCCTGAGCAGTTCTATTAAAAACCGTCTGTGATAGGTGCTATCATAAACGGTTCTTAACAAGAACCGCTCGATTGTTAAGTGGAAGCGAAAATTTAAACATAATGGGCGGGCTGTCGAAACTCGCTTTATATAACCTCCATCTCCTCCTCTGCGGTCTCTCCTCCTCACAGCTCATACCGCCATCTCCTCCTCTGCCATTTCTCCTCCTCACACCTTGCGCCCCGCCCTCCGCCGAGCTTGTCGCCGGCGGCCTCCTCCACCTCGCCCCGACCTCGTCGTCACTGGCCTCCCACGACCTCGCCGCCTTGGCCTCCTCCACTTGCCGCCCGGCCTCCCACGACCTCACTCTCTACTCCCCCCCTTTGCTTTGTGATGTGGATTACCGAGTTGATGCTACTGTGATGTGTGTAGTTCATGTTGAGTTATTTGGTTTGGGCAAAAATATAGATGGTAAATCGCGCACCGTTCGGTAAAATCATCATAACTTTTGCATACGAACTCCGATTGCGATGTTCTTTGGCTCGTTGGAAAGCTAACGAAAAGTTCAATCTGAAAATCCATAAGTCAAGGTCAAATTCTCTTCGCGAGGTCTCGAAAAAGTGAAAACCCCAAAAAGTTCGTTTAGGGTCTCTAAACACCTCAAGTTTTAGCAAATGGTTTGGTTTTTTGCCACGTAAAAGGCTATCACGACGGTTCTAAACAAGAACCGCTCAGGAAAACTCATCACGAGCGGTTACAACAAGAACCGCTCGTGAAAATGTCATCACGACGGTTTGTAAATTAAACCGTTGGTGATATTCTCGATCACGAGCGGTTTTTGATAAAACCGTCGTGATAATAGCCTTCATGAGCGGTTTCAACAAAAATCGCTGCGTGATAGTGTGTATCACAAACGGTTTTGAACCGCTCAGGATAACCGTCATATCACAGCATCCAACAAATATAGACGGTTCGGAAACCGTCTGTGATGACAGTTCTGAACCGTCTGTGATGAGACTTCCTGTAGTAGTGTGATGTTATGTCATGCGTTAAATAATTCTATGCAACCTATGTAGTACCGCTAATACTATTTCTTATTACTCTTTGTTTCTGTTTCTTATTATGAACAATGTAAGCACTTAATTTTCTGCAACCTATGTAGTACCGCTAATTTCTTTTATTTGTGCAAAAAAAAATCCAAATCATCTGTAAAAAAAGAGGCTACAGGGCTACAGAGCCCTGCCACCAATTCCAATGGTAGCTTACGTCTCTGCCGCCATTCCAAATGGCAACAAAGATATTTCGTACAGTTAGAATGGCAACAGGGACCCAGTCGTTATTTGGATTGGTGACAGGCATATGTCACCAGTTCAAACGGCGATAATAGCCTATTTTTGTAATTTTATTAAATGAATATTTATTTATGTAATTCTATTAAAAAAAGTTTTATTTTAAAAAATCGTGTGTTTTGAAGGCAAGGAAAGAAGTATTTATAGGCAGAAGCATCTGTACTGTCACGTTGGTTTCTTGCCGCACATGTTGTATAAGCTGGTGTGTTTCTTTACCATTCATTGCAGGAATAAATTGACCACTTCTGGGCCGTGATGCAATGCACTGATCAGGGAATTAGTGCCCTTAAAACAGACGAACGCTAGCCCTGAAAATGACTGAAACGATTGATTACTAACTAGAGGGCGAGCTGACCGTGTGGATCAGGGGAGGGGGCATCTTTGAAGCATCCAAAGACCACTGACCAGTCAGGCAGTCAGCCCAGCGATAATTCGAGCTCATGGCGATTAGAAAAAACTATTTACAAGTCTAGACTTCTATCTGTGCGTGCTCATGTGCGTAACTAATTGAACAGTCTCGTCTGGACGTTTCCAACGTCTTTCTGCTAAAAATATGAGTCGATTTACCCGTCCTTACGCTGAACTGAACGTATCAGATAATCAGCGTGTGAGAGCAGAGCAAGCAAAGCACGGCACCAACAGAATAGCAACCAAAAGCAGCATAAAATCAAGCAACACGTGCCAGCGTCCAAGTAACACTGCTTCTGACCAGCTAGCTATTTGCCATGTGATGCATGTTGATTGTGTTGGCATATATGATGTATTTTTTTTGGAAGTAGGAATAAGGTTATAAGGAATATCTGAAGATGTAAGAAAAATTCATGAGTAACTTAAGCTGTCATTAGTTAATTAGAAAGATATTGTCAGTAACTGACAAAAAGAAGCACTGCCCTCTAGAAAGAGACACCACACCACAGCATCTAGCATTTGGGACATCTAGTAGCATACACCATTAATTGATTGCCATAAACTCAAGCTGGTGCTGATCTGACTACTGGTCATTGGCCAATGGATGCTTCAAAGACACACACACACGGCTCCCTGATCCACACGTCCAACTTGCCCTCTAGTAGTTACCAAAACCAGGGCATAAATTCCCTGGTTAGTGCCTTGATCACATTCACACCATAAACCTCATGAGAGGAGAGACCCAGTCTCGCACCCAAAAGTAGCCAATTTATTACTGCAAAAAAAAGTAAAAAGAAAACAACACACCAACTGACACAACATGCTGAAACTAGTGTAACTTCCAAAAGGGTCTTCTTACCTATAAATTGTTTCCTACCTTCCCACATCCCTTCCCCCAAGTGAGCAAGAACAACTGAGCAAAAAGAAAGAAGCAGGAAGCAAAGAAGAGAGCCAGAGAGGAGCCATGGAGTACAACTACCAGCACAGCAACAGCGGCATCAACTACAGCACAAAGGAGAAGCGGCCTCCACTGAAGAGGGGGCAGCTCAAGCGGCAGATAGTGAGGACTTTGAGCAACCTTGTTGTGCCGAACGGTCAAGCAGATCACAGGTTAAGAGGAGAACCAAGCTGCAACTAAACACCATACATGTTTTATGTTCAGTTAGATGACTCTGGTATGCGCATATGTAGTATTTCACACATATGGATGGTGCAAGGTGCTGCTAGTAGCTGTTTTTTTCTTCAGGATTTCCTCTCCGCTTAGTTAGATCCTGCTGCTTGCTTCATCAGTGTGTGTAGTACATCTCTCAGAGAGAAAGTTTTGTGTAAGGTAACTTTGATGGAGACACAAGTGTGTGCTTGATCGATACATCTTTAGATTCTTCTGGTCATCAGCTGAAAGAGATAAGTACCACCAGCGTTCTAGTTTGCAAGTGCATCTTTTTCCAGAGGGGATAGGTGCAACTGCAGTCTGCACATGTCTCAAAAGTCAAACCTGACACACATTGGCATCCGCGTCCGTTTATCAACATTTTAATTTTTAACCCATCTTTGCATACGGTTAGCGCGCGCGTGCCCGCGCCCGATCGCCACAACGCGCGTGCCACTGTACAATGTGTTGCCACTAACTATTTTTCTCATAATCACCTTAATTTTCCCCACCCCATTTTGTTCACTTTTTTTTAGGATTTTAGCAGAAATGCTAGTTCTTGCGTACTTCGTCAGTGTTCTTTGGCCTCTCAGTGATGAAATAGAGAGGTGGTGTCTCAAGTTCCGTGTAAATATCTTTCGATTGTACCAAAATAGTGGCTAGAGAGAGGTTGTGAATAGGAGCCCACTCTTTTTTCTCACAGGTATTTAACTCCCTTTTATCTCCAATATCTATAAGAAGCTATGAAGATTAATATCTCAAAGTCACGACGAAAGATTTGAGTTGAAACTGAGAAAATCAGCATGCACTACCCACTACCAGTCTGACCTCCAAGGCGAGACTGGTCTAACTGCTCCCCACGTTGAATGAAAATTAGCATGACAAATGATCCATAAAAGACCTAACTTTCGATCTACTGATCCAAATTCCCTGAGATTTCAGACATAGCTCAACATGAAGATCAGGAATCTATTCCAATAGAAGATCAAGACAAACATAGTCAAGGTTACATGAATTTTTTGAATGAGACAAGAAGACTCAAAACCAGGGGAAAGCCTAAACTTGATCTAAAAGCTTGCTTGTAGATGAAAGATGATCAAGATGACCTTAGATCAGATCCCACAACTCTTAGCAAGCTAAATCACAACAAAAAACTGAGGCAAAACCCCTAGAACACAAGAACCCCAAAATTATCAAAGAGAGAGCAAGAAGAAGATAGAACTCATCTTAGTACAAACTTAATTGGATTGATACAAGGAATTATAGGTTTGCAACCAATCCACCATGGAGGATCAAAAGATCACTCATGAGCACCCAATCTCTCAATATATCTCTCTCAAACCCTAGTCTCCTCTATTCTATCTACTTTCCCCAAATCTCAAATTAGGGTTTCCAAGGCTTGGTTGTGCAAATCCTGCACCAACCCTTATATAGTAGAGGCTAGGTCTAGAGAGAAAACTCTAATGGGCACCCATTAAACCCACACACAAACAGGTCTACACCAACTCACGCTTCTCAAAGCGGATGACGATCCGAGTTTTCCAAATTTGTCTCTTCATGGACTTCCCCTTCTTATGACCTAAAGCACTTCTCCTTTGTGTCATCATGCGTCACGGTTTCTTCAAGATCACCAACCCGGTATTTTGGCGAAGATACCAAAATACCCCTTCTCGATTCTTCTCCACGACCGAGTCTAATCATCATGAAATAATCATATGCCTCGCGACATGTAGGCTTATCAATGACTTTCCTCATGCTGGCAAGTCTCTCTCATCCAGCTTCCACTGTGTTGGGCCACGGGTAGGCTACGATAGCAACAAACAAAAATTTTCTACCACGCAATCCAGGAAGCCAAGCAAGTAGATGATCACAGATCGTTACCACTAGACGCGCAAAGCAGCGGAAGAAGGGTTGGAGCAGCCTGGTCCAACGTAGAGTGCGTTGATGGAGTGGTCGTAGTCGATCGTCTAGTGTCCTCACAAGTCGATCGTCTCCTCCAGCAACGTCTGCAGTTTCTTGTGAAGATCGCGGATCGTCCTCAAGCGCAACAGTCGCAGTAGCGCCTCTACGGTATCCACACGTCCAAGGAAGGAACAACCATGCGCAGGTGTGCTAGCACCAAGTCACACGGTAGAGCTCTCAGGAAGATGGCGGCTAGGGTTTCGGTGGTGATTCACGCGTCCGTACCAATGACCTCATGCATCTCCTTATATAGTGCTCGTGGCGGATCCTATCCAACACGTTTGTCAAATTGTATTCAGACTTGGTTTGTTCCAACCCGTTAAGTGTGTGACCCTATAGGTTCATGCGTGTCGGTTGTGACTCGAAACCCTTTCGATCACGAGTAGAAGCGGCTCCTACCGTAACATAACGATTCCCGAATACACACAAATTATATTAGACGAACCTTAATGCAATATGATCTACGATCAGGTCCTCATCACTTACGACTAGGTCCTATCTCTATACGACCAGTTTGTATTTGGTCACGACCAGTTCGTAATTCCTTATGACCAGTTACGATCACCACAGTGACTACGTTTGACCGATCTCGACCACCAAACAGATCTCCATACGACCATCAGAATCGTCGAACTAAGCGACCTACTCGTGTATACTCCCTTTGCCTCACGATGTCTGGTTGAACTCCAGGTGAGATGTTGTGTCATCCATAGACTGTTCAATACTTTCTCGATCGAGTGTCGGATTACTTCACGTGGTCGAACACTTCGACCACTAGTGGCATGGCCATGCACTTTCTTTATCCGACCACAACGAGGGGCCCAGAGACATCTCTTCTGTTATGTTAGGAGGGGCAAATCACATATCCGATTAGTCACATTCCTCTGCATGTTTCATAGCATACCCGAAAGCTACCTTTATAACTACCCAGTTACGGTGTAGCATTTGGCAACCCCTAAGAGTGCTATTACATATGTAGAAAACCATGCTAATCTCAGGTCTAAGGATTATACATCAACATTGCTTGAGACCAACTAACGACACATAGAATCATAACAATCTCAATAGTGTCTCAAGGTGGGTCTAATCCAACACCATGTTCTCTAACATGTGTCTATATTATTAGTTTGATATCTCCATATCCATGACCCGTGAAACATAGTCATCAACCAATACATATGCTAGTCTATTCATATGTGTCCTCATATGTTTCCGACCAGGGATCGTATAAGAATAATTATCGCAGAAATATAGAGTTTCACAATCAAGTCACATACTTGATAATCAATATTAACAATATTATTCTTGGAACAAGATAACATTTTATCCAATATTATGAACATAAGGAAATATAATCATCTCTATGATTGCCTCTAGGGCATATTTCCAACAGGTTGTGCTAATGGTGAAATTGATGTCTTGTAGTGGTGTTGGTATGGGTGTCGGAGATAGTGCTGCTAGAGATGTCCAGAAGAGGATTGGGACTAGAGTTAGGCGTAATGGTCTGTGACAGAGTTAGAGGTGGTGGAGGCCGAGACTAGGGCGTGTGGATAGAGTGGTGGAGGTCGGGGGTGGCTGGGGGCATGAGGGTAGATGAAGATGAGGTTGAGATTGGGGCAGCTGGTAGATGGTGGAGATAGATTTGGTTACGTTCCTGATAATATTGGTGGTGAGGAACTTTTGGTTTCTGTGATGTTATTGGTTATGGAGTCGATGGATGGCATGTTTTGGTAGATTTAGCAATGATATTGCAATATGTAACAAGATAGATATGATTGTTATCTAATGCCCATCTTGAGGGGGGGTGTTAGAGATATTAGAGTTGTTAGAGATATTAGAGTTTATATAATAGTCCAAGTTGTGTGCGAGTCTAAGAGTCCGAGTCGGTTGTAATATTTGGCACTATAAATAAAGGGTGTGAGGGTCCCAAGGGACACACAATTATTCTCGAAATTCAACACTATATCATCATATTGTGGTAGATGAAAGTTCATCTCTTTTTCTAGAAGGGATAATTGTTGAGGAACCGTCGCTGGCGAGTCCAGTTCGAGCGATTACCTCGTATACAAGCGTAGAATCGCTTAGAACAATGCAAGAACATAAGAACATAATAGTAGATTGAACACAGAGATAGGGGGTTTCTTGCTTCTCTTTATTCCTTCATCAAGCAATCAATCTTTTACAATGAATAGCACCCCCTATTTATAGGCTAGAAACCCTGCTAGGATTTGGGATGGAGAGCCCATACATGGGTCAGCTTCTGGGCCAAGCCCATAGTTTCCCAACACTCCCCCTTGGGCACCCATCCTCACATGTTCATGTCTCGTCAAAACTCCATAAAAACACAGTGGGAAAAATTTGGAGAAAGAGTACATGCCACACATTTTGTTGCGTTGCACGAATTGCCTCATCAAAAACCTTAGTCGAGAAACTTCAGGAAAACTCGTCAATGGAAAAAGAGTACAATCCACCCAATTTCATTTAATCTCCAGGATCTACTCTTTGGGTACTCAATCTTCGTGATCAAGTTTCAATAATGAGTTCGTGACGATTCTTCCCCTGAATTCCGCACTCCTCTAAGTTTCATCATTCCAATTCCACATATGCATCTTTCAAAGCTAGATGCTGGAAGTGATTTAGTGAATGAATCTGCTAGATTTACACATGACTTAGTATGCAGTACTTTTATTCCGTCCATCTTTTGCAATTCTTGAGCATAGAAGAACTTGGGGTTGATATGCTTTGTGAGATCAGTCTTCACATAATCCATCTGCACTTGTGCAGCACAAGCTGCATTATCTCCGTAGATAATAGTGGGGGTTTACACGGTATTCAATCCACACGACTGTTGGAAGTGGTGAATCATCCGCCGAAGCCAAGCACATTCTTGTGAGGCCTCGTACAGTGCTATGATTTTCAAGTGGTTCATCGAAGTCGATACAAGATGTTGCTTAGACGACTTCCATGAAATTACAGTTCCACCACATAGGAATTCATAGCCTGTTTGCGATTTGGTTGTATGCGGGTTCGATAGGTACCCAGCATCTAGATAGTCATTCATAGTTAGGTCTTGGTTTTTTTGTAGAACAGACCAAGTTTTTTGCTTCCTTGGAGATATCGAAAGATGTCATTCATTCCATGCCAATGCCTTTGGTAAGTTCTACACTATACCTTGCTAATAGGTTTATGGAAAATGCAATGCCCGATCTAGTACATTTTGCTAAATACATGAGTGCTCCTATTGCACTTAAGTATGGGAATTTCGGTCCCATGACTTCCTCCCCCCTCTTCTTTAGGTCTGTACGGGTCCTTATCTTGTTGCAAGGATCTTCCGACCATTGGCACTTTCGAAGGGTATGCCTTTTCAAAGTCGGACATTTCTAACACCTTCTAAGTGTAGGCTGACTGATGCACTAATATCCCTTCAGGGGCATGCTCAAGCTACAAGCTTATGCAATATTTTGTTTTACCCAAATCTTTTATTTCGAACTCCGACTCCAGGTAAGAGTTTGCTTTCTTAATATCCTTCAGGGTTTCATTGATATTCAGATCATTTTCATATACTAAGATTATACCAAATCCATCCTGGGATCGTTGTGTAAATACACAAGGACTATTCTTTGTATAGAAAATTGCTTCAAGCGATTATACCACATCCTGCCTGATTGTTTAAGCTCGTACAGAGACTTTCTGAGTTTCACACTATATAGATTTCTATTTACTCTGTCATGGTTCGGGACAGGGATACATTCAGGTATCTTCATATAAATGTCTGAATCTAAATTTCCATAAAGGTATGTAGTTACCACATCCATCAATTTCACTTTTAACTTCAAGTTTACTGCCATTGAGATTAAATATCTAAAGGTGGTTCCGCCCATGACCGGGGAATAGGTTTCTTCATAATCAACTCCTGGTTGTTGAGTGAAACCTTGTGCAACGAGCCTTGCTTTATGTCTTACAACTTCATTGTTTTCATTTCTCTTTTGAACAAATACCCATTTATGCCCTACGGGGTGCACATGGAGAGGTGTGCGGCTTATAGGCCCAAGCACTTCTCTTTTATTCAGAGATAATAATTCTACTTCTATTGTCTTCTTCCAATCTTTCCAATCCGATCTTTTGCTATATTCAGCGAGCGATGCAGGCTCTAGATCAAGATCAATGATTATGATAATTTTCTTTGTAAAATAAATATCAACATTGGCTATTGTTCTATTAATAGATTCTCCTGTTGTCATATAATTTATAGCTATTTCTTCATGGGACGATTCTTCAAATGCTTCTACTCGCTCACCACTGCTTCCAATTGCGGGCGTAAGTCCCTTTAGTTTTTCAGTTCCAATGTGTTCGCACACATCCATGCTAATGTCTCCTTTCCCGAGGATGTTCAAATCTGGTATGCCTTTTCTGAAGGTTCCATACTGGTGCCAGGTCACAATTGACTCCCCTTCTGGTTCTAGGGAACTTCGGTGATCGGCCGTGTCAAGTCCTTCTTATCCTTTTTCACTAGGCGTCCCTGGTTACTTCGGATTCAAGGGGCCGGAGTTCTCGTCCTTTCAGAGGTCTTAAGACAGGATTAGGGATACCTCCATCGGTATTTCAACCCTCTCTGGTGCATTACGTGGAGGCACATGCGACTTGGTCATACTCTTCAAATCACTAAAGTGATCAGACAGTTGATTCGCTAATGCTTACAAATCAATTATCTTCTGGACTTCAATTGTCTTCTAGACTTCAATTATCTTCTGGACTTCAATATTTGTTTCACTAGTGCGTGGGTCATATGCATGGATTTCAATTATCTTCTAGACTTCGATTATCTTCTGGACTTTAATTATCTTCTGGACTTCTCTATTTCCCGACATTTTCATCAAGGGGTTGATTTTCTCCCCCTAATGACGGGAAACTAGCCTCATGTAATATACTATCAGCGAATTGGGCAGTATGCAAATCTCTCGTCATATGGTCTAAATACCTGATCATAGATGTTGTCTCATAACCAGCGTATATCCCAGACTTTCGGAGAAGGCCCATTGTAGTTTGCTGTGGTATAGGTATATAAACCTTGCAACCAAATTTTCAAAGATGAGAAATTTTCGGTACTAACCCTTGCGCTAGTTGCATAGATGAATGTATGTTATATGCCGACAGTCGAAAATTGATAAGAGTTGCTGTGTGCAGGACTACGTGTCCCCAACATGTAGTAGGTAAATTACAATTCTTCAAAAGTGGTCAGGCAATAAATTTAATCCTTTTAATTAATGCCTCTACTAGTCCATTCTGGGTGTGGACATGCGGTACGGAATGCTCAGCTTTAATTCCTATTGCCATACAATAATCATTAAATACCTTTGAAGTAAATTCTCCAGCGTTGTCTATTCTGGTGGATTTCACATGATGATCAGGGAAATTATTCTTCAATTTTAATTATCTGCGAGACTAGCTTTTGCAAAAGCATAGTTTCTCGTAGACAATAAACATACATGTGACCATTTTGCGAAAGGAAGAGCACCGTAAAATACCTAAAAGGCCTTGACAGGGGCGATATAGGACCACAAATGTCTCCCTGGATACGGTCCAGGAATACATGGACTTCATTCTTTGCTTTCTGAGCAGAAGGTCTGGTAATTAATTTCTCGGTGGCACGTGCGGGGCACATAAAATCTTCCTGATTCGGAAAATTCTTTATATCGACATTATGTCCCTGTGAATTGTTAATTATATCTCTCATCATCCTAAGACCTGGGTGGCATAATCTATCATGCCAGAGATAGAAAAAAATTAGAGCTTCTAAATACGATTTTCAGGGCAATATAGGCTGCAGGTGCCTTAATATTAGTGTAGTATAGCCCAGATTCAAATGAAGGACGTCGTTTTAATACACTTTTCCATTTTCTTCACGCTTTATAACGAGCAGGTATTTCTTACCATACTCTTCTTCAATCTCTATGTGGAAACCGTTAGCGCGAATATCCTTGAGAGTTCTAGTCGATTCTGGGTACAAACGACTTATTTAATGACCAAAGTTGTGCCCATCGGGAGTATAATTGTGGCCCTTCCTGAGTCTATTATACAAGTATCGCTGCGTACGATTGTTATAAGACTACCAGCATTCTTGCTGATTGACTAAAGTATTTTCATCTCTCTCAAGATGGTATTCATTGTGCTGCTATCCTACTAAGCACACTTCCTCCATAGGGTGCTACACGCGTTCTAATATAATACACTTTATTAATATGCAGCAGAAAGCAAGCAACACATAAATAAAATACTTCAGATATCAGAACATAACTTGCTATTATAAATACGGGAAAATAAGCCTTGCATGACTCATAATAAGAATTTAATGTTTTGCTCTCCTAGAGCTTACAACCATTATTCAAACAATAAAATAATTCAATATTCTGCTTCAATTACAAACTGCAAGTTACTATAAAATATCCAAGTGCAATGTGTGCACTAGATCGAATCAGCGAAGTATTCAGAAACTTCTGCCTCAATCTACTCCATGGCAATCTTCTCCTCTTGGGCAACTACGGCTGCGGCCACTGCGATGTCCAAAGGAGGGATGATAGGGGCTGCTACTAGGCTGTCCATATCCATGAGTGCAACTAATGGATGTGGTTCCTCCGTGCCTGCAATGGCGAGGTGTGCCTCATGCTGTCCTATGCCCTTCTTCTTAGACTGGAAAGCATCGATAACGTGCGACCCACGACCTTACTCTTCTTGCCCCTCTCCTTCGTGAGAGGCTTCATCACCTTGTAGCTGCTAGTATTGGCTTCATGGTCAACATTGCTACTATGTGGCTGTGAGATGTTGTTCTTCCTGAGAACATCATCTTGAGCTTCCGCAACTTGCATGGTGGCAATTAATGTGGCATACTCCTTGTAGTCGTCTTGGCGATAGTTGCGTGCGGATTGCACTGTATTTGGGTGAAAGGTAGAGAGAGTCTTCTCAATCTTCTGTTTATCTGTGATTACATTATCACAGAGTTGAAGACTTGTACAAATTTTGTACAAATTCTGGCCATGCGGATCAGTTCTTCAAACTCCTGGTTCGTGATGCCAGTCATTTCCATATTCATGCAAAGAGTTTGTAAGATTACTGCTAGTAATTTACATAAAATGGTTGCAAAATTCTCATAATGCTCTTTGAACTCCCGATTCGTGATCCCGTATTTTTCTATGTATTTTTCATGATTTACTGCTATTTTCAGTGATTAAAAGCAATATAAACAATCACAGATAATCAAAACAGTAAATACAATACATAAATTGCATAGAAATAATAATAACAAAGTTAAACATGCTTCCAATGCAAAAAAATAAATTCCCGAGGCCCTTTTCTGCTGGAAAAAGAATTTTCGGTGAATTCTACAATTTCCAAGGGTTAAACCGCTAATTTTCTGTTCTAAGAAAAATTTTCGCACAATTTTCAGAATTTACAAGGGCATTTTTCCAAATCGGGATTTTCCTTTGCCTTTTTTCTTTTTTCGAAGAAAAATGGACCGGCCCATCGCTTTTCCGCCATTTTCAATGGGCTGGCTTGGCCCAAAAATTCACCCGACCTGCCCCGCCCATGTCTTATGTGGGAGCTAGGGTTTCCCTAGCTCCCAAGTTCAATGGCGGTGGCGCCTAATCAGGCGATAGTGGTGGTGCCGAGGCGACCATGCTTGGCGAGGGAGCGATCTTGTTGTGGCGGCGGAGGCAAAGGGCTTGAGGGGTGCGCTTCAAGGCGGCGGCTTCGGGCGGTCTTGCGAGGCGACGCTGAGGCGAACGCGGCTTTGCCGGAGGTGGCGGGGCCGACTACGCCAGACGGTGCCAGGAGGCGGCGAGCTCGAGCACAGAGAGGATCGCCCAATGGCGTCTTGGCGGCGGCCGCGGTGGGGGTCCAAGCCGGGAGTGCCACAGGTGCTTGGCGCCATCCATCCTCCCCCACCTTTTTCTTTGCTTCGGGCGGTGTGGGGCGACACGTCCGTTCGACTTCAAAGGGTGCTAACGGCGGCCGAGAGCAGGCCAGTGCAAGGGTCGGGGCATTTTTTGGTCTTTGTGGTGGCCGTGGGCCTTGGCGCGGTGTTGCGGCATGGAGGCCGTCGGCCATGGGGGACCGGGCCGAGTGGCAGTCGGCGGCACTGAGCCTGTGCAACTTCGGGCGTTTCGGGTGGTCGAGCTCGGCGCGGAGCCCATGCAAGGGCGATGTGCTTATGGCATTGCTACGGCTTCATGGCCGATGCGCGGCGGTCGGCGGCTTCGGGCCGACTGCCATGTGTTAATTCCCTTTTTTTTCGTTTTTTACTGTTTATGCGATGCAGTGTACTGTTCATGCAAGTACTACTGATCATACAATTATTGTTCATGCAATTACCGATTGGCTTGGCCAGCGACTTCAAGTCGGCTCGCGGTAGATTAGAACGTATTTGCGATTTTCAATCTATGGTACAATCGACATCCACTTTTCCATGCAATTTACCGATCGATATTGTGCCGGCAACTTCAAGTCGACTCGTGGTAGATTATAGCAGATTTACACTGTAGATTACAATATAGAAAGCCAAATTTGCAGAATTGAAAGCAATCTAGAAAAAATTATTCAATCTATGAGTGTCGTTCTTCGACGGTTACCTTTCGACCCGAGGAGAGTCGATCGTGCTGATAACGTGTTGAGGAACCATTGCTGACGAGTCCAGTCTGAGCGATTATCTCGTAGACAATCGTAGAATTGCTTAGAACAATACAAGAACATAAGAACAGAATAGTAGATTGAACACAGAGATAGGGGGTTTCTTGCTTCTTTTTATTCCTTCATCGAGCGATCAATCTTTTATAATGAATAACACTTTCTATTTATAGACTAGAGACTCTGCTAGAGTTTAAGATAGAAAGTCCATACATAAATCGACTTCTAGGCTAAGTCTATAATTTTCCAACAATAATATCCCACTGTGTATACGTGTATCTTTCAGATGGGGAGAAAAGTGAAGGGCAGGTATCTGAATGTTATGCCACTTTGGCATCCATATCCGTTCCAATATCGTGACGATGCAAATATTCGGTTTATGTGCTCTACTTGGATGGATAAGGCTTCTTCTGCAGTTGATTGGAGTCGATGTAAATGTGAAAGTGAAAGAAATCTCTCAATCGCACTCTCTCCTATGTAGTTATTTAATGTTCATATTAGTTGTTTAATGCTTTGAACCGACTCTTAAGTATAGTCCGATTTCATGCATTTTTTTTTGTTAGAATCGATCTCTCCAATATATTAAATTGATTCAATGACTTCTCTCTCATTTAAATCGGCTAAAACATAACATTAGAGATGGTCTTATAGACATTTCCAACAATATTGGCTAACAATCTTCCGTGAAAAAGATACGTGCAACTACTACAGATTTTCTCAGGTAACCTCTGTTAACAAAACGAAACGACTAGAACGTACACCGCTAGCACAGCTGGGAGCCTGGAGTACGAACACGAAGTACGGTACCAATAGGTGAAAAGATAATAACAGAGCGTCTTGGAAAATTTCGAGTTATTGCTTATTTTGAGGTTGTAGCAAGAGAATAATGGTCTGTCTCTTAAAGTCGTCTATAAGGTTTTACCTCGTATATAAAACAGTACTAAAGACAATATCTCCAATAAGTTACCCTGATTTGTCTCCGTAAGACTAGGAGCACACAAGATTTTAATTCTTCATGTGCATATGAAACATGGTGATCAATACTAGACTGCATCTTTGTGGCTATTTGTGTTGTATTTTTAGCCTCAAAGCTAAGAACGAACTGTTACGGCAAGAAACTACCGATCCAGCAAAGTAAACGGTAAGTACTGTACTAGTAGTATACTCCAATTTCTAGTAATCACTGCTCCCTCCGTTTCGCTATATTTGCCAATGACCTCAGGGTATCTATTTCAATATATTTGTGTGTTGATAGAATCTAAAGTGTAGTTGTTGATTTCTCTCTCTCTACCCCTATTTAAATGCTTCGGAAGAGGTTATATGCTTGTGATATATCGTTTAATAGAGGTATGTATAGTCATTTCTTATTAAGCATCTATTCACTGGGGTAAAATCTGAATTATTCCTTGTTATATTTAGTGCTTCTTTGATATGTGCACATAATGGGTTGTAGATAAATATAGTGAAACAGAGGGAGTAATCATCAATCACCGTGAGCTTGAATCCGTGCTTGTCTAACTCCTCGTTGGTCTAAGCATGCTTCAAATATGTCAATCGCTGATCTACACCTCCACATCGCCCTCATGTTGTTAACTAGCCTCATTGTGTCTTAGGCATAAATTCCCTGGTTATTTAGTTCCTTGATCACGTTCACACTAGGAACTCCATGACCCAAAGTAGTGAATATATTCCTGCAGATAAAAACGAAAAAGCTACACACACTAACTGATGCAGCAACATGCACAAAATACAGTAGGACTTCGCCTATAAATACTTCCTACCTCCTCACCCCTTCCTCAACTGAGCGCTTGGCTTCAAGACTTCAACACACACACACACAGGTGGTAAGCAAGAAGAGGAAGTAATGGAGTACTACAGCAACAACAACTTCGCAAAGGAGAAGAGGCCTCCGCCGAAAAGGGGTCAGGTCAAGGTGCAGATAGTGAGGACCCTGAGCAACCTCGTGGCGCCGGGCAACGCTGCTGACTCAAAGCAAACAAATCGCAACAGCTTCAGAAGAGAACCAAGCTACAACTAAATCGTATCTTTAGATGCATGGCGTGTTACTCTTTTTTAGCAGGATGATCTCGTATGTCATTATGTATTTCAGAAAGGAAGTTTCATATAATGCATAAACTTTGAGCATGCATGACATGTGTGCTTGATTATTCAGCTCATCTTTCAATTATCTTTGCTCGTCTGTTGGAAGAGATAAAAATCCCCACTACACGTGTGCTTGGTTATTTAGCTCATCCTTCAATTATCTTGCATGTGTGCTTGGTTATTTAGCTCGTCCTTCAATTATCTTTGTTCATCTGTTGGCAGAGATAAAAATCCCAACTCTGCAAATCGGCAAATGCATCTTTTCAGCGGGAAAAAAGTTCAACTTTGTTATCTGAATTCTGAAACTTTTGCCACACTGGCATCCATATCCATTTCATATTGCAATGGCGCAAATATTCGACAGTTACACGACTTCGCTTTTGGTGCATGATTGGACAATGAAGCGCCCTGCGTCCACCTATCGGATCAAATGAGATAGGGTTCTTTTTCTACAGCTGATTGGACAAAGTTGGAGTGAATGTGTCCTTATGTCGTGATCAGGGCAAACAATTTCGCCGAAATTTCGGGGATTTCGCCCCTTTTCGAAATTTTTATAATTCGTTCAAAAAATCGAAAATATTTGAATTTGGATAAATTACATCCTAAATTTGGTTTTGGATAAAATTCGCTCAAATTTCGTACAAATTTTAAGTTCAGTTTGGAAACCTACCTAAATTTCGAACCGAAATTCCGGTGATCTCGGTGACTTTGGCCCCCAACGAATTTTTTTCAAAAACGAAATAAAGTTCCCTGGTCATGACTGAACTAGTGAAAACTGAAAGCGGCTACCACATTAGTACAATGCACAGGACGGTAAAAACCATTCTCCTTTTCCCTTTACCTGCATTCAAACGCATTTACTAAAATATCGTAGTACACTGTGCAGCAGCATGACATGGATGCTAATATCTGAAAATAAATCCTGATATCTGGGACGACGACAAATATCAAGGGAATAAAGTCCCCCAGAGAATTTGCCTGTGCGGTGCCCTCTGCCCCTCGCGTACGGTTGCGCACGCGCGCGCTGCCGCAGGACGTACGCAGAATTGCTTGCAGCATCGGACAAACGGTATAGACCAAGCTGCCGAGAATTGCACGACGGCGCGACCATCTCTCTTGGATTTGTTCAGCGTGAACTATTAATTGCGGCATTTGGTGAGTACGTCCGACAGTGACGCGGCTAGTGATGTCCTGGTGATGATGTCGTTGCCACATTGGAACGACTGCAGAAACCTATCACGACCTAGATCTGTACGTATCTTAGCGGACATATATATAATAATTCTTCAGTAGGAAGGAAGCAAGTAAAGCATTGTGTGAACGGACCCCTCTCTCTCTCTCTCGAGGCGGCAATTGGCCTGCTTCTTCCAGTATGAGTATCTCTTGCGACGCTAGCTGAAACATAATAGATGCCTGCCTCTGTGCTTCATGCTTATCCACAGCTCGACGGATCCAGCATTCGCGACAAAGAAAGCATCAGCGAGATAGGGTTCTTGAAATCCAATCAGCAGATCGAATATATTACAAGGAGACACCCAAATCTTCCTTCTGTGCTCCGTGCTTGTCTCATTGTGCTCGTTTCGATTTGCTGAGGTGATAGCACTGACAAAGATTAGCCATCCATCCAAGGCAGCCAGCGAGTTAGCACTAATAGTATTTTTATTGTATTGAACCGATGTCGATTTAAAGTCATGTCACGTAAACATTATAGGAACCGAGCTTATTTTTCTCTAATGTATTGAACCGATTCCTACTAATAACTGGGACCCACATTACATTAAAAAACCATAAAAAAATAATATATTTTCCAACCGCTCTCTCCTATGTCATTGTTTAATGCTCATATGAGTTGTTTAATGCTTTGAATCGATTCCTAATAGTGTATTTATTGTCGTCTCTTAGCTATGTCACATCAACAAAATCCTACATAGAGGAGAGAGAGGAGAGAGAGCGCGTCGCCTCTTCCTCAAGAGATCGTCAAGACGCTGAAACAAAACGTGATACATTAATCTACTCTAGTTGATATGTAGGCCCGTTTCAAAGGAAAATTGTAAAATATAAATGTTGGATAGTGTGCTAGAGACTATCTATTGGAGATGTTGTCTCTAAAGATGATGTAGCATATATTAGAGATAAAGTTATCTCTAACTATTTGAGATGCTCTAAGTAAAATCCGGTTTCGTGTATTTTTTTCTTAGAATTGATCTCTCCAATATATTAAATTGATTCAATAACTTCTCGCTGCTCATTTAAACTCGCTAACATTGGAGGTGGACTAACACCGGTACTTGGAAAGTACACCGCGGGCCCATGGACCGACCACCTTGACTATTCATCCAAGGCAGCCAGCTAGCTAGCACAAACATTAATACGAGGAAAGTACCGAGAACACGCCATCACAGAAATCGGACTCAGTGACTCAAGCGTGTTTGCTCGTACGAGCGGGGCCCCGTCTCCTGGGTGGTGGGACCCCCACGCGCGCTTTGGGACCCACAATCTGTTGCCCTTTTCCCACCTGCATGATCTCTGCTCATGCAGTCGCCGCCTATTTATGCGCTCCAGCCTCCAGTGCCGCCTCGCCGGACAAAGAATTCACACACCAAGTAGTCCAGTAGACACCGCCGGAATCGCCTCGCCGATGGCCACCCAGAGCTGCCAGGCTCAAGCTCCGGCCATGTCCGCGGCGGCAGAGCGTGCGACCGGCCGCAGGGCGCTGACGGGGAGGCTGCCGCCGCCGCGGAGGGGCCAGATCAAGGAGAAGATCATCAAGGACGTCGTCGACGCGGTCGCTAACATAGCTGCGGGACTCTTCCGCGCCTACAATAACGGCGCCGGAGGCGGCCTTCCCGTCGCCGACGATGCCGACGAGAAGTGAACAACGGAAGGAAGGAGAAGCCCCCTGTCCTCTTGCATCCGCTCGATGTGCTCGCCCCTCTGCTGCTAATCTGTGCTCATTTTAGTGCGCGCAGCAGAGGCCGGAGCAAAAATAATCAAGTACTTCTTGTTAGTCCCTGCCTTTTGTCGGTCATGGATGGATTATAGTTGCCTTATTAGAGCAAGCAACTGATCCATCCGTAGTTCGAGCGTTTGCTCCCTCTTGTTCTTGTTGTGATCTTCTTGTTGGTGTTAAGTCTCAGCCGTTCAGGAGGTTACTAAGGTTTTTTAAGTAATAACCTCCTGTTGCTGCTGCTGCTGCATTTTATTTTCTTCTAGTTTTGGTGTCAAGTCTTCAATTTGTGTTGTGGTATAAGGTGTAGGAGGGATCAGCAAGTATTATGACCTGGTCCTTCCTTCCTAGGCTCCTCGTGTACTAGTACTATGTATGTTTTGGTTCCTTGCTTGTGAAATCAATTAAGCATTCTCTGTGAGAAACCTGTTTGGTGATTCGAAATATCTGGTTTGGAGTTTTATCACTTAAATTTTCTTACTTGCCTCTCACTGCATGACACTTGACCTGCAAAAAGGGTAATTCTTTCTACGGTGCTCTAGTACTTGTGCAATTTCTAATTAATAAGCAGTGTTAAGTTACTTAGAGCATCTTTAGTGCATTGAATCAACATCGATTTAAAACCATGCCACATAAACATTAAGGAACTAGATTTTTTTTTCTCCAATGTATTAATCCGGTTCTTACTCTTATTAAAAAATCAAAAAAGAAATAAAATCCCTCTCAACCGTTCTCTCTCTTCATTTCCCTCTGGCAAAATTTGATATATGTTACTGAGAAAGTTATCACTTTGAGATATATCACTTAGTATCACGAAATTAGAAGTACGCCACTCTAGTTTCTTCTTCCTTTGAAATTTATCATTATCTTAACTTTTCTCCTATTTTCTTTTCTTTTCTCCCATTTTCCATCAATTCCATACTGGACTACCCCTTTTGCCCCCGACGCCCGACACCGCTCGCCTTCCTCCGCAACCACGTCTCCCCAAGGCACCCGCTCCTCGTCTCCGCCGCCCCGACGCGCCACTGGCCCGCCGCATCCCTGTGGCCCACCGCCTCCTACCTCCCCGTCGCGCTTCGCTCCACCGCCGTCTCCCTCCACCTCACCCCCGACGGCCGCGCCGATGCCCTCGCACCCGCAGCTTCCGCCGCGTCGACTTCCCCACTGCCGTGCGGCTCATCAGGGCTCTGACCCGGCCTCCGGTCTGGTGGCGTACGCGCAATAGCAGAACGACTGCCTGTGCGGGGAGTATGCGGCGGTGGCCGACGACGTGGACGTGCACGTGCCCTGGGCCAACGAGGCGCTCGGTTGCCTCCCCGAGGCCGTCAACCTCTAGATCGGCAACTCCTGCTCCGTCACCTCCTTCCACAAGGACCACTACGACAACATCTACGTCGTCATCTCCGGCAACAAGCATTTGCTCCTCCTGCCCCCACCGAGCATCACCGCCTCTATGTCCGCGACTACCCCGCCGCCCACTACGTCGCGGAGCAGGAAGTTGAGGCTTAAGATGGAGGTGGAAGAACCCGAGAGGACCGTGTCGCGGAGCAACGTGGACCCGTGCCCGATGTTACCGGAGGAGATGGCAGCGCAGGTGTCGCCCTTCCCGCTCTACTTCGAGGGGCAAGGCCGATACGCTGCACGGTCTGTGCTAGCAAGATGCACTACTTGTCGAGCATGTGGTTTCACCATGTTAGCCAGAGCCCCGGGCCTAACGGGCTCACCATTGCCGTGAACTACTAGTATGATATGCAATTTGACATCATGTATGCCTACGTCAACTTCTTGAGGTCACTGGAGATCAGTGATTCTTCGTCGGATAACAAGGATGATGCTTTGGAAGGTGGTCTCGACGTGAAACAATTGAGTTGACGAATTGTGACTCCGTTCGGTTTTGGATCGATGCGGACGAACAGTATCACGAATTAGAAAGGCAGGGCAAAAGGGCTAGTTCATTAGGGAATTGATGAAAAATGGGAGAAAAGAAAAGAAAATGGGAGAAAAGTTGAGATAATGACAAATTTTCAATGAGGGAGAAACTGGAGTGGCATATTTCTAATTTCGTGATACCGAGTGACATTTCTCGAAATGACAATTTTCTCAGTGGTATATATCAAATTTTGCCTTCCCCTCCCCCTCACAGCCTCACCTCCGACCCTGCTCCCGACAACCTACGCCGCCCCCTCCGCCCTTCACCCTTCGCGTTGCTCGCCGGTCAACGCCCCCTCCCTCCACACCGTGGAGGAGGCCAGATCTGGCTAGTTGGCGGGTAACAGTGCCGACGAGTTGCGGCGACGGCAGCGACGAGTTGTAGGCGACAACGTCAAGGCCAAGGCGAGCAGAGACGGCATCCGCTCCCTCCATCATCCTCGATTCAAGACCAGTAGGTGGCCATGCGTTTTTTTATTGTGTTGGAATTGAATCATGTTGAGAGTTCAGTTCTAGGATCTTTGTCGTTCGAATCGATGTATCCAATGCATTAAAATACAACATTAGAGATGGTCTAACCTCACAGCTCATCGGATCAAGTTGCCGGTCCAAGTCGCCGCCCCAGTTAATACTAGAGGAGGAGGAATAGCCATAAACCACGATCTGCCGAACCCAAATATCACATCCAGCAACGTGGCCCACCAGTAGATCACTTCGCTCGACCGCTGATACAGCCAATTAACCAAACACTTCGCTCAACCACTTCGTGCAAAGCTGAACTAAACTAAGCGTGCAAGTTTGCGGCCAAACACGCGACTCCATTAGCCTGGGTGCCCGCCGTTTCCGGAATTGACTTGGTTCCACCAAGTCACCACACGGTTTCGTGAATGGCTTAGTCGCTCTGCGCAAGTGGTGAAAAACGCCAGGTCCACCAATCCAATGCGAGCGCAGGATTTCCAAGTTTGCGGCTTGATCCAGAGTTCAGACGCGCACCTGCGAGGCTGCGCCTCCTCGCACGATGCTTCGAAAGCAAGTAGATTGGAGGGCAATGTTGCGCAGTTTTGCAAAAAACGCAAGTGACATGCCTTACAATATGATTCTTCTAGAGGGCTACGAAGGCAGCAAGCAGATACGGGATACCTCTGCAATGATCTCAAATTTGGAAATGATGTTTGAAACGACCTCATTCACAGGACCGTCAAACTTTTTATAATCGTTTAGGATGTGCAGTTGTGAAATAAGAAATAACATTATAAGCAAGCTTTCGATTACAATAAAAATCAAACTTTTATTACACAAGATTATAAATTAACAACCGGTTTTAACACTGATATGGGCATCCAAACCCAAAGCTAATATATTACAAGACAAAAGAATTTCCAAACCACAGACATGCTTGGGTGTGGTCATGACCTAATACTAGTAATCATTGTCATCCGGAGGTCCACCAAAATCTTCATCATTAAGATCTTTAGAGTTCTCCCAGGTTTCCTCTATAGTTGATTTAGTAAGTATGAGTACACAACCGTACTCAGCAAGCCACATGAAAAAGCTAATTAACTATATGCTAGGAGTTCAATAGATTGTTTAGGGTTGACCATATCAGATATATGTGGATGCATCTTTTGAGTTAAGGCAGTTTATCTTTAAAATAGTAAAATCATACCAATATAACATCAGGGGTTTACTCAATAATTATGATTACCATATTAATATCTCAAAATCTCTACTTATGCCTCATATATTGGAATCACCCATAAACACAACTTCATTAACCGGAAGCACGGCGTATTCGAATACCATCAATTGTACTATGCAGAGTTGTCCAACTTTACCCACAAGATACCTCAAACTTATATTGTCAAACTATATACACGCAACCTGATAGCGTGCAACTGAGTTGAGATAACAAGGCATTCCCACTGCTTAACCTTTATAGCATCTACCTTGTAGGTCCTTGGACAATACTGCCATCGGGAAATCACCGGCCAATGGTGAAGTATGTGGTCCAATGCTGACTGTTCCTACCGCTGTGTAGTTCAGCAAGTGTTCTAACCGGACCACTCCTAACTCACCCCCAAACCGCGACTGCTCTATACAATAAGAGCAAGTCTCATCCTGTAAATATTCAATTGGAAGAGCAATATACTAAGCCAAATTGGATAAATCAAACCTGTGGTTGAGCGATTTCTTCATCTGTTATTTGGCACAGGTTCTAGCCCTTACCTGTCTTACAGTGAGGTGACGGACTAACATCCAATTCGTGGCTGTCCACCTCTTGATCTCACATTCGACTCACTTTTATCAAGTCTATTGGGTTGTCCAACCTCCTAGTCTCAACCCTCAACCCTCCACCAAACTCATTGGCCAATACTCATTTCTAGAATTTATAAACACATTTTGTGACAATGTTAAATATTTACTTATCATTTTATGTAACATCAATTTGTCAAGGTGAATATGGCCTACAAAGAACAGGTGGGCTTGTATGTGGGGTGATAGGACATATATCTAATCATCATGGCATTCAAAAGTATTATTTCAATATTAAAATAATTGGCATAAATATAATAATAGAAGTAATAATATAAGTACATGAAATATAGGCACAAAATGATCAAATGAATGCGACTTGACTCCTTGCTCAAAGTCTTCTATTAACTCGTCTAGTTCGATGTTTTTCGGAGCTTGGTTGCCAAAGTCGGGACCTAACGCAAAATAAAATAATCCAAATAAAATATCCGGACTCAACAAGAAATGAGCTGGGAACAACATGTAAGTAAAAGAAAACTCGAAAAATAATTAAAAGAGAAAGGTGGTGTGACGAATATGATTTATTGGGTGCTTTGATCGGCTAAACAGAGTTGAAAATGGGATTCCGGGCTCAAAACTGTCGAAAATGGGTTTAGGTGAATAGTATTGGGCTTAATGATTAGTGTTAGTTTTGTATTGTTCATAGCGGGTTAGGGTTTATGAACGGTAACATGTATTAATGAATAGTACTGGATTTTGGGTTGTGGGCTAATGGGTTGAGTCATGAACAGTGTTGGGCTGGGCAGAACATGTTTTTGCACAGTGTTGGTCTAAGCCCAACGTGTGGCTGGGCTCAAAGCCATTGGGCTAGGCCAGAAGGCCCAACGCAAATGCGGATTGAGCCACACGGCCTGGAGACGAGACGCGCTCCCGAGCCAAAGGAATTGGCATCGGCGAGGCTAGCGACGGCTCCAGCGGTGGACGATGGTGCCGAGAGGCTCGGAGAGCATCATCGCGATGTGCGCAACCCATTTTTGGGTTTTGCATCGGCGGTGGTGACTTGGGGATGGGGTGGCGGTGCTGGTGGCGCAAGACCGGAGCAGAGGAAGAAGGCGATGGTGGTCCAGCGGTGCTCCTCCAAAATAGCTGTGGCTTGAGCATCAGTGAGCGAAGCGTGTTTCGGGGGTGGTGGTGGCGGGGTGGGGGAAGCTCTGTGGCAGCTTGGCAACAGTGGCCGTGCATGACACGGTGGTGGAGCTCAGTGCCGGCGAGCTAGCGGCGGGGATAGGGGTGGAAGTGTTGGGAAAAAGGCTCGGGATGGGGAGGCGGTGGTTGTGATGGGGTCGGGAGGGGAAAGGTGAAAGGTGAAAGGGTGGCGGTAATTGGTGTTTGAGCTCACCAGAGAAGAAAGGGGGTGGAGGTAAAATTGAAGAAGATGGTCGGACTTGGAAGGGATGAGAGGCGATGGTGAGGTTCAATGGTTGTGGGTAAAGAGGAAGACGCGAATTGGAGGGGCCTTTATAGCCCGGGAAGGCGGTGACGGCGGTGGCTGAGCGAGGCTCGTGCGACACGTGGACTTTGCGCTGTGCAGGGGGAGGTGGTGGTACGACAACATCACGGTGGCGAGGCTGTCTCATTGGCGTGAAGGGACGCATTGGTGAGGCCAGGCATGGCGAGCAGATGCAAGGGGGGTCATGGAGCGCAGTGCACGTGAAGGCGCACGACGAGTGGAGCTGGCACTTGCATTAATGGCGAGGGGAGGATTGTTGGTGAGGTGGTGCGAGAGGTGGCGGTTGCTGGCACAACCTTGGCACGAAGCGAGGTGACAAGCGGTAGTGGGGATTTATACGCCAAATACGACGCGAGGCATAAACAGAGCGGTGGATGACTTTGAGAAAGCCGTTTTCAATGCATTTAAAGTAGGAATGCTAAAAGAAGAAAGCGGATTTGGTTTAGGGACTTCCAAATTGGGAAAGAATTCAAAATCAAGCCAAAACTCTAAGAAAATTTGAAAATTTAAATTTTTGGGGTATGTTTCAATGTTCTCAATCCCAACAAGCTTTCCCATCAAAAATAGGCTTTCCTCAGGTTCATTCAGTTCGTCAATGTCCAGATCGTCTGCATCTGCATGATCACCATCCGGCTCCTCGTCTGCCCTATTATGATTTTCAGTTGATAAACTTGGACCGCTGATTCTGAATTTCCTTTACTTTTGCCCAACAACAATCGTTGAAAAAAATACATAGAAGAGGATATGCATATTGAGCTCTGATGCACTAATACTCCTGACCAACAGTGTACCAGTGTCCTAATATGTAGTGTATATGGGTACAGCTCTGATACATATCGAAAAGTATCAAAAATATTTATGTTAAAAAAACAAAAACTCAATACTTCCCGATACCTCGATACGGCCTATAATTCAAGCCCAACCCACTTATTCTAACCCTAGCCCACAAACCTAGCAAGGACTGAAGGGGTCCCTGCTCCTTGCGCATCCCTCTTTGTTGGTCACGTGCGCCTCCAGTCCTGTCTTTGCCCCTCCCATGTGCCTCCATCTTCCACAAGCAACCGGCGACCAGCAGCCGACGGCGCTCCATCCTCTCTAGCATCCAGCGGCTAGCGGTGCTCCATCTTCTCCACCTCCAGCGGCTAGCGGAGCCCACTCCAACTCCAACGTCCAGCGGGGCTCTGGCCAGGTGCTTCCTCTTGTGCCCTTCTTGCTTATTTGTTGGATTCCCTCTTAGATCTGAGTTTAGATTGGATTCCCTCATTTTCTCCTTACTCTGTTCAACTACCAATGCCTATACTTTTGTGGAGTTCCATTTCTGATTCAATAAACCATGTCATTAAGTTGCAATGGCAGCTACTGATGTGTAGCAGCACAATGTTTTTTGAACCCTTTTTAGGTTCTGACTGTTGAAAAAAGTTGTCCTTGCCTGTACAAAAATGAGTAAATTGGTAAGAGGGGAAAATGAATTGATATCTCCACTATAACTCTCGAACTACTGCTGTTGGTCATAGTACAGGATAAGCTAATAAATTCTTCTATGTTATGTTCAATGAAATTAACACTCATGCATAGCACACATTTTTTTTAATGTTTGAGCATAAAAAATTTACCATATTATGAAGATGAACATCAGAACCTTACTTCCGTATATGGAAATTGTAACTGATCTTGTAACATGATTTTAGATGGATTTTTGCTCATGGTTATGTTCTACTCATTTTCTTTAGGTCTTTTTTTGTGAAATATGGCAAGCGGAAGCACTGAAGGAAGTGTTTTAACCCCTCTTGTGCACCAGATTGTAGATGCAATCAAACCTCTTTGGAGGCATGTCATTCAATTGGAAAGAACTGGTGGTAGTGGAGGAAATGCGAAATCAAAATGTTTCTATTGTGATTTTATCATCCATGGGAGCTACTACAGAGTTAAAGCACATTTGTTGAAGATTTCAAACTGTGGTGTCAAGGCTTGTCAAAAGGTGACAGTGCCGATACTACAACAACTTCGTGATGAAGTTGTTGTAGCAGAGGCAACAACATCAAGTGCTACAAGAAGAGTTCCCTTGCCATGGGAGAATACCTCAAGCAACGAAGGAGTCAGTGGCAGCCAAATGGGAACTGTTGTTGCAAATGGAAAGAAAAGGAAGGGGCAACTGTCCATTGACAAGAGTTTTAATCTTGAGCTTCGATCCACCATGGATGCTCTTATTGCAAGAGCACTTTATACTACAGGCTTACCATTTAATCTTGCAAGAAACCCATATTGGCGAGAAATGATTATGTATGGTTGCAACAATCCCCTTAATGAATATGTCCCTCCTACATACAATAGGATGAGGACAACCCTTCTTCAACAAGAGAAGACACATGTAGAAGGCATGCTGGTACCAATTAAGACAACATGGAGCACAAAGGGAGTGAGCATTGCTTCCGATGGGTGGTCTGATGCACAACGGCAACCACTAATAAATTTTCTAGCGGTAATAGAGGGTGGACCTATGTTCTTACGAGCTATTAACACAGAAGGTGAGGTGAAGAATAAGGAATGTATAGATGATAAGATGTTTGTTGTGATTGAAGAAGTTGGTGCAAAGAATGTTGTCCAAGTGATTACCGATAATTCTCCAGTTTGCAGAGCTACAGGTATGATCGTTGAGAAAAAGTATAATCATATTTTCTGGACTCCATATGTTGTGCACACATTAAACTTAGCATTAGAGAATATATGTGCTGGAAAGAGTATTGATGGTACCATTCATAAAGAATTTCAATGGATTATGGATGTTTAAGGGGATGCTACCATAATATATATAAAAAAATCATCATGAATCACAGCCTGAGGTTGGCTGTTTAATGAGTTTAGTAAATTAAAGTTGCTTGCTATTGCTGAAACAAGGTTTGCATCTATTATTATCATGTTGAATAGGTTTTATTTCATCTGGACAACTCTTAAGTATTGGTCATTTGTGACATGTGGGACACTTACAAGGATGATAGTGTGGGTACGACACGGTTTGTGAAAGAGAAAGATTCTTAATTATGTGCAGTGGGTTAATGTGAAGTATCTTATTGAGTTCACAGAGCCCGTTTATTCGATGCTATGTGAAGTCGACACCGACAACCCATGCCTACATTCGGTCTATGTGTTATGGGATAGCATGATAGAGAAGGTTAAAGATGCCATTTATAAGTGGAAAGGAAAGGAGCCCCATGAGGATTGTTTTTTTCTACTCTGTTATTCACAACATTTTAGTGGACCAATGGGGCAAAAGCAACACCCCACTGCATTGTTTGGCACACTCACTCAATCCAAGATAAATAGTGGTTTCTTCTTTTAACTTGCTTCAATTGAATAGTTTAATTTGTGCAAGCAACCATGCATCGTATTTGATTCTATATTTTTGTTTCTTTCATTCTTTGTCATTTCCTTTGGTAGATATTATACTGAAGCACGGAGTCAAGGAGGTCCTATCCGTCAATTCCCCCGTGATGACAATGAGATTAACAAAAATGTTTTGAAGTGCATGAAGAAGTTCATTCTTATTAATGAACAATACAGAAAACTGAAAGCACAATCTGCAGATTCCTCTCAATTTGGAGAAGGATTTGATTCATTCGAATCAATTGAGGATAGCGCTCATCTTAAACCAAAGCAATGGTAGAGCACACATGGAGGTTCAACCCTAGAATTGGGAGTGTTGGCTTTCAAATTGCATGGGCAACCATTGTCATCTTCTTGCCATGAAAGGAATTGGAGTACCTACGGTTTTATTCATAGCATGAATAGAAACAAGATGACTCCTGATTTGGTATTTGTGCACACCAATCTATGTCTTCTCTCAAGAAAATCAAAAAAATATCATCATGAACCTACACGGATGGGGGATGTTGGAGCAGAGAATTTTTTAAATAATATTATTTTAATTAATATTTACGAAATTAAATAGTAAAATTTTTTTTACAAAAATGGCATCATGTCGCCATTTCATCTGGCGATAGCTGCCACGTGGATGACGACAACCTATTGTTGACCAGTACCGTATCGACAAATGAAATGGCAACAGGGTCCAAGTATAAAATCCTGATTCCCCCAACACACACACCTCATTCCAACCGAGAGCAAGTAGAGGAGAGGAAGAGAAGAGGGAGGGAAAGGAGAAAGGAGGGGTGGAAAAGTATTTGGCGAAGCCCGGCCGATTCGTTGTGGAGGAGAGAGAGAAAGAGGAGCAGATCCTGCCGTCTATCTCACAGGCATTTTTTTGCAACTTTGTAATTTAATTCGAAACCTTAGTAGGTTAGCACGGTAAATATTATGTAAATGCCGAGAATACATTTTAAACTAGGAAAATAGCAAGGTAGCTCTAAAAATCAAGTAAAAATTCTAATGTAGCTAAATAGGGTGTGTAGAGTCTGATTAAAATATTCCTAGCTTCAATTATGCTCTCATTTTTGCATGGTAAATATTCTGTAAATGCTGAAAATACATTTTAAACTAGGAAAATAGCAAGGTAGCTCTAAAATTTTGTAACAATTCCAGAGTAGCTAAATAGGGTTTGTAGAGCCTGATTAAAATATTCCCAACTACAATTCTGTTATTATTTTTGCATGGTAAATATTCTATAAATGTCGAGAATACATTTTAAACTAGGAAAATAGCAAGGTGTCTCTAAAAATTCAGTAAAAATTCCAGAGTAGCTAAATAGGGTGTGTAGAGTCTGATTAAAATATTCCCAGCTTCAATTATGTTATCATTTTTGGACGGTAAATATTCTGTAAGTACTGAGATAATCTTTGAAATATATCTCATCTTAAATTTCAAGTATTGCTGCCCCAGGAGTCGCTGTGTAGTGGCTGTACGAGCTTCTTGACTAGGCCATTGACATGACTCAATGTAGCCATCTCAGTGCCATCCTCCCGCAGGAGGGCGAGTAGCCCATTGAGCTTGGCGTGTTGCGACTGCGTACGCCCATGAGGGCATGGAAGGTGGACCCACGTTGGGTTCCACGGTACGTATAGTTCTAACCTTCTTGTAATTAATTTCTATCTAACTTGTGTGGGTGGACTCACGTATGTTCGTACTCCTTTCGACACAGGTTGAGAGTGGCAGGTCTGCTTCCACTAGCTAAGATGGAGGAAGCGACATGGGGGGACGAGGACGACGTCGTCGCTAGGGTGTCTACGTCGAGGCGATTTCAGTACGACCAATGCCTCCTGACGGCGCTGGTTGATCGATGGAGACCGGAGACGCACACGTTCCACCTTCCGTATGGGGAATGACGCCAATGCTTCAAGACATGGGCTACCTAACCGGGTTGCCCTGGATGGGCTTCCCCATGGCAGCATACGACATCGCAGACATGTGGTGCACAAATATCCTCGGGAGGTTCTAGGGGTTGCTACCGGCTGACGCCAACTACAGGGAGTTCTCCGATATGCATGAGCCGACGCTGAAGTGCATCAACCAGTTCGACATAAGTTTTTATAAATCTTGTGCTTCCGCTTCAATTCCTTTGTTCAACTTAGTGATGTGTCTCTGTCTTCTTGCAGTCGGCTGCCTTGGGACCAGACACACCCGAGTACATAGTGAGGAGGTACTTTGAGGTGTACTTGTTGTGGCTCTTCGGGTGGGTCATGTTCCTAGGGTCCCACAGTGAAACTGTGAACAAGCACATGATCCGCTACGCACAAGAGCTGGCGGACGTGGAGGTGGACATGGTCCCATCATACGCCTGGGGCCCGGCGATGTTGTGCGCGATGTACTGCGGCCTGTGCAGTGTGTGCCACCGGATTCAAGAGAGCTCCGTCCTCTCCGAATGCCCGCTGCTTCTTCAGCTGTGGTCCTTCGTGATGTGGCCATGCCACAAACGCATACGACCATAAAGGTGAATTCATTCCTTAAGCTTCAATTTGTTTTAAATGAGAATATGAAGCTATCCAATAATGAAAATGTATATTTGTGTATCTATATAAGGAGGAATGCATCAACACCTAAAGGATTCAAGTTGGATGTGTTTTGAAATCCAATTCGGCCTCCGGAGAGAACACTGACTTCAAACGTGCATAACTTTTACATACAGAGTCCGTTGGAGGTTCACGAGTACTTGATGGAAAGCTTATCTTGTCCTCTTTCCAACGGATATAGCCTCACCTCCATATTCCTTCTGTGTATGCCTGAATTGCCAAAATAAGGTGATGCATCACCTGTTTGGACCAATTTGGGCTATGTAATTTACAGGCCGACTTGGCCCATATGGTGGCTGGCCACCCTAGGCACGAGTGCTGTTCACGTCGCACTGTTCTGTGAATAGTAGTACCACCTCCCCTATCTACTAGCTATGTGCGGCTGTTCCCCCCTATTTAAGGTGGCCACACCCCTCTAGTCTCCTCGAGTTTCATTGGATTAAAGTTTAGCCTTTGCTACTTTATACTTTATCCTCTTGTACGATGAGTACAACAGAGATATTGTTCTTCGGAACCCCATTTATCAATACGAAACTATGTCCTATTCGCAATTTCAGATTGCTTATTATCTTGTCCTAATTATAAATCATCATACTAATAAAGTGTCTCATGGCCTTGAAGTATTTGAGTGTATGACGTGGTTCCAAGTGCGCTAGCCCTTCCCATATGCAACATCATCAACAGTCACATAAAAACAACAATAGAGTAAGAGTGAGTCCACGAATCAGCAAGAACAATAATAAACATTGAACAATGATCAATTCAACCACAAACATTATCATCATCAATATTACTATTGATTCATCTTTCTTCTTATACTCAAGTCTCAATTTCTCTTACCATTAAATGCAAGGTGTCTCTACACTACATGTGCACATACAACTTCTTTCGCGTATACCATTATAGCGTGAGTGAACACTCGCGACAATGTTCACTCTCAAGCCCATCCTCCAAAAAGATTGGGGACCTCCTCCACTCCCGTGGAGTCTCTACCAACAAGGTAGATATGTGATCACCATGATCACCTTCTCTTCATGCAATGATGCTTATAAATACTCAAGTTAACATAAGTTTATCAATAATACCATCATCCAACATTCCTAGATTCATCAATTCAATTAATGTCATGATTATTCATATTGTTTGCAATTAAATAAGTTGACAACATAAACAATACAATGGTAATGAGCGATAATGAACACAACAATCCACCATCGATTACTATCTACCATGTATTTGCCTCATTATCCCCCTGGAGCTGGAAAGCGAAGCGGCGGCATGGCACTAGAGGACACACTCCCTGGACAAATGTGGCAAGACACAACTCAAAATCACAACATCACAGCACTCACACTTTACACTTATCGACCTCGCACGTTTACACCAAACCGACCCAATTAACCCAAAACTACCGGACGCACTACCCGTTGTCCTAGTAGTAAAACGACTCTAACTTATTCATCCAAACTCCAAATTTAACCAACCAATAATTCCTGGAATCCTCACAAAAATCCTACAACTCCCTAGCTATGATGAACCCCTGATTCTACTATTTTCTGCCCCGTTTCTTTCCCCGAAGACCGTCCCAGAATCTATCAGGATAGTTTGCTCACAATTTTATATATTTAATTCTAAAACTTGAAAACATATGAAAGATACGAGTTATGGAAACTAGTAAAAATTTCCTAAATTATTCAAGTTATCACCACATTTTAATTTTGCCATCTACTATCTGAAACTGACCCATCTTCACAACATCTCCAGCTACGTCCAAATTCTGGACAGTGGCCTTCCTGATGCAACTCTTCCCTTGCTACTCTGATTCTAATGATCTAGACCTTCCTGGAAAGCTAACGAGATTATCTAATTTTTCTGTAATTAGACCAACCTCCAAATCTGAGCCTAAATACTCTTAATCGCCCCTGCAAGGTTCTACATCTAACCTTGACAAACTAGGGCATGCTGAAAAACAATTTTACCCTAAGCAAAACGATCTACAACCTTAACAACGACTAAACAATGGCAAATCCTAGGGATTAATAGGCGTTACCTTTGAAGAACACGAAGGATCACGAAAACCCCGCGAATTTCTTCCTCTTTTCCTTCCTTCCCATATTCTTCTCCTTCTTTCCCTCCTCCTTGCTCATGCCCTTCTTGCTCCTTCCCTCCTTGTTGACCTTCCTCTTCCCCTTGGCAACAGGGCGGTGCAGCGTGGCAGCGGTGGAGGTGGCGCACAAGAGGTGGCAACAGGGGAGGTGGCAACAGGGGAGGTGGCAAGGGGAGGCGGCGCCCAAGGGCAAGGGTAGGGGAGGAGTGCGGTAGGGAGGGGGTGGCAGCTAGGGTTTGGGGAGAACAGGGGGCACCCCTTGGGTCCTATTTAAATTTCAAGGGGTTGGAGGGTCGTGGCTTGGACGTGGTAGGGTTGGAAACAACCGACATTGAATTTGATTCGGAAAACACTTTGAATTCGAGCCCGTTTTCCACTTTCGTTCTGTGCAGCGAACATTTCAAAGGTCATAACTTTCTCTTCAGAATTCGGAATGGAGTGATTCTTTTTTTACCGTTTATCTAACTCATGGTGCTTCAACTTTCAATTTGAGGAGCTTTTCTAAAAACGTCGTATTCATTGCCAAATTTACTTTAGAAGTTGACTCGATTGCGGACTCTGGTCCTCTGTGCAGTCTGCCTTATGGGCCCCATATCTCACACGTCGGAACTCCAAATTAGGTCAATGAGGAATCTAAATTGTACTATGAAAATATATATATACAACTTTGTAGTTATCAGGTTTTCTATTCGAAGTTATTCCAGTCGCGAAAATCATGTTGCAAGATGATGACAGATTCTGCCCCGTTTCTTGGCGAGGTAAATAAGGAATCACCCTATCTCCTTATATTCTCTTTTTTTGACAAAGGGAGAAACCATGTTTTTATAAAAAGCAAATAACAAATGTTCTTACAAGGACAATAAAGGTCACAAAACTGAGATCACCAGTTAACGAAAACAGCCCAGAATGACAAGAACATCCACCGAAAAAGCTAGAGCGACAACCAAAAGAGCTAATACAGACAGACTTTTAAGTAGTAGCCAAACTAGAGTTCCTAGTCCAGTCTTCCAACTTCTTCAAAAAGCACTCCAGATTACTTCTCTCAACCTCTTTGGTGAGGATCTTCCAGTGCTGCAAACAAGACATAAGTTTGAAAATCACTTTAAAAGGTTGCTTAGAGAAACTCCTTTTAATCGCCATTTGATTCCTGACTTTCCAAAGATTCCAAACAAGTGCTGCAAAGCTAAACAAAGTAATATGGTAATCATTAGCCTCCCTCCTTTCTAGCCAATGCAACTAGAAATCATCTAAAGAAGTAGGAATTCTCTCCTAGTTTAAAACCTCCTTCACACAGAGCCAAACAAATTTTGCTAACACAAAAGAAAACAAAACATGATCAATACTTTCATTCCCCTTACAAAGAATACATTTCTCCTCCCCTTTCCACCCTTTTTTCTTTAATTGGTCAGCTGTTTGAACCCTCTTTAGATAACTCTGCCATATGAAAATTTTAACTTTTAAAGAAATTTTACTTTTCCAAAGCTTTTGGAGTTTCCAGCAAATAACACACCCCCCCCCCCAAAGACCACCTGATTATATATAGATTTCACTGTAAAGAGACCTTTTTTCTCTAAACACCAGAAAACTTTGTCCCTCCCCCCCCTATCTTTAAATCTAGGGAAAATTAGCTCAGTGACATCGCGTTAGGCGTGTCGGAGAATGACACTACTGTTAGTCACCTCATCGCGAACACCGAAAAATTAGACGAATGACATCACCGCCAGTTACCTCCATTTGTAGAATTTTTTAAATATAGAAACTGAGCTAAAAAAATTATCAATTTTTTTATAGAGCCTCCCGACACAATTTAATTGCTTGTATATTTTTTAAAAAAACTTTATACATTCTGATATTGTCTCTAAAATTCATTTCAATATACTGTTTGTAGGAATTTTATAATATAGAAAATAAGGTCCAAACATTATGAAATTATTTTTTCAGGCTCCTATATAGTGTACTTGATTGTGTAATTTTTCTAGAATTTTACAAAATTAAGTAATGCAATTTCATAGTGTCCATTGTGTGAGGAGTCCAATATTTTATAATATAAGGACATTATGAAATTGCATTAATTAATTTTGTAAAAATTCTAGAAAAATTACACAATTAAGTCCACTATGTAAGGGGCTTGAAAAAATCATAATGTTTGGACCTCATTTTCTATATTATAAAATTCCTACAAACATTATACTTAAATGAATTTTAGAGACAAAATCAAAATGTATAAAGTTGTGAAAAAATACACAAGTAATTAAACTGTGTTGGCAGACTCCACAAAAAAATTGATAATTTTTTAAGCTAAGTTTCTATATTTAAAAAAATTTGGAAACGGAAGTAACCAGCGGCGATGTCATTCGTCTTATTTTTCGGTGTTCGCGATGTTATTTTCCAGTGCGTGACGAACGGAGTGTCATTCCTCCGATTACGCTCTAACGCGATGTTACTGAGCTAATTTCCCCTTAAATCTATATCCATGATAAGATCTTTCAAGAGACTCCATTGTCTAATCTCTTCATCACCAATATTTCTGATAAAATTTATCTTCCAGCTATCTTCAGAGAAGCAATCAGCCACACTAGCAGCAGGAAAATTACAGATATTGTACAAATTGTTAAATTGGACCTTCAAAGGACAATTACCAATCCAAACATCTATCCAAAAAGCAATATTGCGACCATCCCCAATCTGGAAATTAGCACCCCCTATAAAATAAGTGTTTCACCTTATGAAGACTCTTCCAGAACTGTGAACCATTAATAGGATTAGCATCTCTGAAAGTCCACGAGGGAAATACTTGGCCTTCGAAACTCTAAACCACAGCTCATTTTTAGTTGTATAAATCTTCCAAATCCATTTAGTTAATAGGCAGTCATTTAACACTCTAGTGTTTATAACCCCTAAACCCCCAAAATCCTTAGGTCTGCACACAGCCTCCCATTTCAACATATGATATTTAAATTTATCACTAGAACCTCTCCAGAAGAACTTAGATCTAATAGGATCCATTTTCCTGTAACTCCCCTCACTTAAATGGGTAAAACCCATGGTGTAAATAGGTATACTGCTCAAACAACTATTCACCATCACAAGCCTCCCTCCAGAAGAAAGCAAATTGTGTTTCCAATTGTCCAACCTTTTCCCCAGATTAGAAATAATAGTCTCAACCGCTCTATCCCCCACATGTCTATCACCAATCAGCATGCCTAGATAATTAAAGGGAAACTGAGCCAATTTGCAAGTGAAAATGTCTGCTATTCTTAAAGCCTCTTCATTGTTACACCCCAGCACAAAAATTTCACTTTTGTGATAGTTAATTTTCAAGCCAGACATCCATTCAAAGCAATAGAGCGGAAATTTTAGATTAAGAAAAAACTCATCCTCACAATCAATCGCAATCATTGTATCATCTACATACTGAAGAATAGGAACCCCTCCAGGAATCAGATGAGAAGCTACCCCCCTAATTAAACCTTTATCTTGAGCAGTTTCAAGTATAACTGCTAAAGCATCAACAGCCAAACTGAAAAGGAGAGGAGATAGAGGATCCCCCTGTCTTAACCCTCTATAAGTGTTAAAATAGGGACCAACCTCGTCATTGATATTAATACTGACTTTACCCCCTTTAACTGAGCTCATAACCAGTTTAATCCAATGGTCATAAAAACCCTTGCTCACGAGCACCTCCTCCAAGAAGCTCCAATGAATCTTGTCATAGGCTTTTTCAAAATCAAGTTTCAGAATCACCCTTTTTTTTCTTTGAGTGCTTCAAGTCATGAACAACTTCATGAAGAACAACCCACCCCTCTAAAATGTTGCTATCTTTGATAAATGCAGACTGACTATCATTAATAATTTTGCCCACAATAGCACCTAGTCTATTAGCTAAGATCTTAGTTAAAATTGTAAAACTCACATTCCGCAGGCAAATAGGTTTGAACTGTTTGATAGTATTAGCCTCTTTAATTTTTGGGAATAATAGTAATAACTCCAAAATTCAATCTCTTCATATCTAATCTCCCCCCAAAAAAATTTCTAACTAAATTTAGAAACTGATCTTTAATTACCCCCCCCCCAAAAAAAACTCATTGATAACCCTCAAAACCTCCTCTTCAATGAAATCTTGAGTCAAAAGCTCATTATCTGCTACAGACACTCTATGTTTTTTGTTCCAGATTTCCTGAGCCAAACTCACCCCTTGACACTCTTCAGAACCAAACAAAGTTTTATAAAAACCATAAATGTGATTTCGGATGTCAGTTTTGTCCACAATGTTAACTCCTTCATGCTCCAAACTAAATATGTAGTTCTTTCTTCTTCTCCCATTAGCACAGCTGTGAAAAAAATAGTGTTAGCATCCCCTTGCCAATGCTTTTCTTCCACCTCATAGACTAATTCCATTTCAGACTCCAAGTGATATCTATGCAACCAATCTTCAGAAGATAAACCCCTCCTCTCTGCCAACACATCTAAACCTTTGATCTGTTCTAAGATATTATTCTTATTCCTTTTATAAACCCCATTCATATGGATCCCCTAGCCTCTCAAATAACATCTCAGAGCTGCAATACACCCATTCCACCTGTCCATGGAGTAAGTATTAACTAAAGCTCTATTGTTAACCTCGGTCCACTTACTATTAACCAACTCTCTGAAATTCTCTCGCACAACCACTTTTTCTCAAAGAAAAATCTCCCCTGTTTCACCACTGTGCCTTCACCAGAGTCAAGCAAAATAGGATTATGGTCAGAACCAATTCTAGTCAAGCATTTAACATGGCAAAGAGGGAACTTAGCTTCCCAATTAGTAGTCACTAACACCCTGTCAAGAATCACCATGATGGGACAATGTTGTTTATTGGTCCAAGTGAACTTAGCACCCCCCCCCCTTTTTAATCTCAATCAACTTGTTATCAGAAATTAATTCATTGAACAAATGCATAAGGTTTATGTTGACATTATTAGAACTCTTGTCCCTAGCCTCCCTAATCAAGTTAAAGTCTCCCCCTAAAACCAAAGGAAGATTAGTATTTTTGCATTTCTCATCCAGCTCTTTTAAAAAGGAATGAACCATATCATGGTGAGTAGGACCATAAACAACTAGTAACTCCCATCTCAGATGAGAAATCTTATTCCTAACCACCATACTCACATAAAAATTTCCTGCATCACAATCCTCCACCTCAAAAAAATCTTGCTTAACCCCCAATAAAATGCCACCAGAATGCCCTTTAGCTGGGATCCAATGTCATCTGAAAAAAAATCCCCCACCAAACTCTTGAGCTCTTTCTCAGAAAAGTTCTTCTTAATAGTTTCCTGCACCCCCACAGCATCAACCCCCTGATAACAAATAATCTCCTTAAGCTGTCTTCTCCTTGCAGCTCTTCCCAAACCTCTTATATTCCAAAAAAGCACTTTCATGATTTAGAAGTAGAGCCCCCCACCCCTCTTTTCTTCTGCTTAGTGCTCACTTTTTTGTGTAATTTAAAACCTGTAGCACCCCTCATCTCATTATCAATTATGTTTGGATGTCCACTATCCTCAGAGGTCTCCCTCTTATGACTTTGGGATTTAGAACTCCCTTGACAAGACTTTTTTTCTCTGCTTGGGATAAAGCGGCCCTAACTATTTCTTGTGCTTGCATAGCTGAGATTATCTCATTAGCTACTTGGGACTGAGAACCCAGCACAATACCACAGGAAGTAGTTACTTTCTCTAAGTAATCCACATAAGCATTATTGAGAACATTAAAAGAGTTAGTAGTGGTACCTTGGGTCTCCAGATTTTGAATGGATTTAAGTCTAGAATCTTTCTTCTCCATTGGGATCCCTTGGTCTTGAATCCTAGAGCTCTTCATAGTCACTAAAGTGGGTTAAATAATCTTACCCCTTCTCAACTTCTTCTTTGGTGACATCCATACTTCAGCCAATTCATCAGCATCAGAAACTAAAATAGGTTCTTGTTCATTCTCTGCAAGGGAAATACCGTCTTTTGCCCCCTCACAAACCTCCTCAGCCCTAACAGTATCAACCTTATCTGTCTAAATTAGCCCTCTTGTGGTATGATTTAAAGATTTAATTTTGAGAGATCCTGAAGTGTGAAGCTCTCCTGTAGACTTAGAATGACCAGACTTGGTCTTATCTGAAGGAGTGTGTAAACAAGGCCAGAGAGAAGTAGATAACAAAGTAGATCCCCCTTTAGTATACACAACTAACTCATTCCCTTTTGAACTTTGTCCATTATAAGCCAAAGGAGAGACATAATCATCCAGAGACTCAACGTTTTCCTCAGGCTTCATCAACTTTGTACCCCCTTATGATGAGCAGGAAAACTAAAAGCAAGAGGCACAATCTGTAAAGCATTGTCAGTCACATCCACCGTTGTACTCTCCTTCCCTGTATCTGAATCCTCGGATTAAGAGAAAACGTCTAGATTTTGTTGAATGTTTTTCCCATCATCACCCCCACCTTTCTGATCTGAAAACTTTTGAGAGTCACTCCCATATTTCTCAGCCAATTTCTCCCATTCAGTTTTATGGGAACTGTCAATGGAATCCTCCTCCTCTTCTTCATCTTTCTTATCAGGTTTTTGGACACTTGGTTTTTTAGGAGGCTCCCCTTTCCCCAAAGTGGATCTTCCTTTAACCTCAAATTTTATCTCATACCCAACAGAACTGATAAAAATCTCAATGAAGCAATTAACTTGGTAAGGATCTCTACATAGAATCTTCACCCTAACCGGTCCTGCTCTCATCAGACTAACTTCAGCAACTTCCAGAGGTTCGCCCACTGGCTAGTGATTTCTTTGACTAACTCTTCCGTTTTCGCCAACAAAGGTATGCCAGAAACTTGAACCCATGAAGTAGCTAGAACCGAATAGGCATCTGGATCTAGAGAAGATTTTTCAACTTTAGATTTTATAGAGTGCAAAGCTAATTCCACACCCCGAGCTTTGGACCAAGTTTCTAAGGCCTCCTTAGAAGGGAACACAACAGCATATTCCACATCCGAAATTTTCCTAAGTTTCCTATAACAGTTAGATTGGATTAAATGTTTCAGCTCTGCCTCAATCCTTTGGACATTAGCAATCCCCTCTTTGACAGTAACCACCCCCGTAGGTGCTTGTTGTTCTGATAACTGGAGTCCAGGAATTTGAAGACTATAGAAACCTTGTCCTAGAATCCCAAAACCGAAAAGTTTCAACCCCTGCAGTCGTCTATCAGTAGGACAACTAGACGTCAAATGGCTAGATTTCTTGCACTTCTAGCATATTGGGGGATTACTGCACCTAGCTTGATGATGGCCAGATTGAACACATCTAAAACAAGTATCCCTATCTTCAGCTCTGAGAACCCTCGAGTTTGATTCCCCCCATCCTTTCTGAGAATCCTCTTTCCTACTAGCACCTGCAAAATCCCCCCATTTGGGACCAGATCTGGACTATTCATCATGAGAATCACCCTGATGTGCAACACCACCCCTAATTATCCCTGTGCAGTCCCATCACGATGAAAAATCCCCTCCGACCCCTTAGTTTCTCTACCAGATTCATCATGCCACCCCTTAGATTGTGACGAAGAATCACAAAAATTACCCCCAGAATGACGAAAATCAGACCCAAAAGGACGAAAATCAAATCTATCCTAGAAACCTTGATGCAAACCTGGTTTCTAAGGTCCCCCTTGTGCATTCATCTGAAGCCTTTGCTTCCAATCTTGTTCACATTGTACTTTTTCTCGCAGCTTAGACTCCAAAAGCAGATCATCCTCCTCCATCCACTCCTTAGGAGCATTGCGCTTGCCCCCAATCCATGAGCGAGATCCGCCACCAAAACGACAGGGAAACCACCCTCTACTGCGGTCCATCTCTTCTCCTCCCACTACCTCAGCAAAGGCAGTGGCTCGCCGATCCACCGAACCACTCTTGCGGAATCCCCAAATTGGCGGATTTCACCCCTCCTGGCGAGAAAACCAAGGTCACCCGGAACCGAGAGCTTTGGAATCCACCGCCAAGAGGAGGCCAGAACCCTACACCACGAATGAGCATATATATCAGCTAAGGATGTTCCATACCTATGGGCCGGCCCAGGTAGAACCAGCCCAGGCTTCACTGAAGGCACCGCGCCATCTTTGTCCACTTACCGCTCTCTAGTCGATGCAAGAACGTTGGGATGAGTGACCTCCAAAGTCTCGCAACCGCCATGGGAGCCCTCCGAAGAAACGTGGTGCCGAGAGATGCTTCCATAACTCATTCCGATCTCGGAAAGCTTGCTATCCTTCTTTTATTCTCTTTAAATAAACGGGATATTACACACACCCCCTCAGGCTACCCACGTCAGTAGGGTACCTCGGTCGCCAGAGCCCCTGACGTTCGCGCACCAACGTTTGCAGTTGCCCCTAGCGAGGTCAAGGGACACACGTGGGGTACGTCTCAAGAGGGCCTACGAGTAGATGTATCAGTCTAGTTATGTAAATATTAATTTATGTACGATTTACATGAATTTATGCTAGTCTCGTGTTTCAGTAATATTTGTTCTTCCTGTGTGTATAGGTAACCGTGTGAGGGAGTCAGCATTGCGACACCCCACACCACCCTAGTTCTAGCCTTTTTGTATGTGAAATGACTATGCCCTGTTCGCAAAGTACGTCGTGCATTTCTTTCATATTGCTTCGCTGAACGGGGCTATTTATAATATTGTGTCGCCGAACGAGGCTATTTTCAATATTACACCGCCGAAGGAGGCTATTTATAATATTGCGTCACCGAACAGGGCTATTTTCGATATTGTGCCCCCGACGGGGGATATTTTTTATATTGCACAGCCTAAAATGCTTTCCAAATATATTTGGTCACATCGAAACTCATAATTTTTTTCTCTGCCTCATATTTCCTTATCTTTTCAAAAATTATCGATAGCGCGAACAATTATAGATATACAAAAATTGTAAATTTAATTTAATTGCAAAAAAGGGAACCTGCCGCCATTTCAAATGGCCACAGGTTCCCTATTCACTATTTGGAGTGGCGATGGGGCACTTGTCACCATTTTATCTAGCGACAGGCTCCTGTCTAGGGGTGAAAACGGGTCGGATATGGGCGGATATTGCTCTTCCCATATCCTAACCCATATTTTTACCTCGAGTTCGGAGTCAGATATGGATACCCCAGATACAGATACGAATACAGATTTTTCGGGATGGGGCATGGGGCGGATGCGGATCGGATTCAAATCAGTCAATGATAACTTGACGGATAGTGTACACATAAATAAAAGATATAACTTCACTACCAAAAGTGTCAAATTATACTACTATTAGAGAATTATTTATCCTACTTAACTGTTGGTGATATGCCCAAGAGGCAATCATAGAGATGATTATATCACATCTATGTTTATGAGTTATTGAATAAATATTATTATGTTCCTTGAATGAATCATCAGTTATAAATATTAACAAGTACGTGACTTGTTGGTGAAGCTCTTTAACTTATATGATGTCATTCTAAATGTATCCATGGTCAAATGTCACTGGTCGGAACACTAGTGACTTATCGATCAGCAAATGTATTGATTGATGACCATGTTTCACTGGTCATAGATATAAGGATATTGAATCAATGATGTGAACACATGTTAGAGAACATGGTGTTAGATTGACCCACCTTGAGACACTATTGAGATTGTTATGATTTTAGGTGTCATCAGTTGGTCTCAAGCAATGATGATGTATAATCCTTAGACCTGATATCAGCATGGTTTCCTACATGTGTAATAGTACACTTAGGAGTTGCCCAACGCTACTCGTAACTGGGTAGTTATAAAGGTAGCTTTCGAGTATACTATGAAACATGCGGTGGAATGTGACTGGTCAGATATGGGATTTGCCCCTCCTAACATAACAGGAGAGATATCTCTGGGCCTCTCGATGTGGTCGGATAAAGAAAGTGCATGACCATGCCACTGGTGGTCGAAGAGTTCGACCACATGAAGTTATCTAACACTTGATCAAGAAAGTATTGAACAGTCCATCGATGACATAATATCTCACCTGGAGTTCAACCAGATATCGTGAGGCAAATGGAGAATACACGAGTAGGTCGTTTAGTTCGATCAGATACGAACTAGTCATATGGAGATATGAGCTAGTCGTAGACTGGTCGAACATAATCACTAAGTGATCGAAACCTGGTCGTAAGGAGTTACGAACTAGTCGAGACTAAATATGAGCTGGTCGTATAGAGATATGAGCTGGTCGTTAGTGACAAGGACCTAGCCGTAGATCATATTGCATTAAGGTTCGTCTGATATAATTTGTGTGTATTCAGGAATAGTTATGTCCTGCTAGGAACCACTAACGACTCATGGTCGGAAAGGGTTTCTGAGTCACAACCGATTACGCGTGAACCTACAGGGCCACACACTTAATAGGTTGGAACAAACATGTTCGGATAGGATCCGTCATGGGCTCTATATAAGGAGATGCATGAGGCTATTGGGACATGCGTGACAGAACGTGAGTTGCTCCACCGAAACCCTAACCGCCTTTTTCTCGAGATAGCCCTACCGTGCAAGTTGGTGCTAGCGCACGGGCGTACGATGTTCCCTTCCCTAGACGTGTGGATACCATAGAGGCGCTGTTGCGGTTGCTGTTGCGCTTAAGGACGATCCATGACTTCGCAAGGAACGTGATTGGCTGCTGGTGGAGATGATCGACTACGAGGACGTTGGACTATCAATTACGCTGGACGATCGACTATGGTGAATGATCAACTATGACCACTACATCGATGTGCTCTTCGTTGGATCAGGCTGCTCTAACTCTTCTTCTGCTACATTGTGTGTCTGGTGGTAACGAACTGTGATCTTCTACTTGTATTGCTTCCTGGTTTACATGGTAGAATTTTTTAATTGCCAGCTAGTGTAGCCTACCCATGTCCCTTCAGTGGTATCAGAGCCATCTTGCATAGCTTTTGATCTAGATCGATCGCATATACTTGATATGTGGCAGTAGTAGATTTGATCTATTACTGGTTGGGTCTGGTAATCTAGATCGGTTCATATGGATGGAACGATCTAGGTACTGGTCGATAAGATCGATCGGTTTTCGCCAGTAGTAGATGGGTTTGCGAGGAGGTATGAGCTGAAAGCCCCAGATGATCTACTCCACTCGTTTACAATCGCATTGCATGATACTCCTACCAGTCGAAATTCCGCCATCGGGGACCGCTGTGCTGGGTAATCGTACCGCAAGTTATAGGTAGTATGTGTTCATGTCGCCCGATAGAATTGGATTCATTGCTTAACTCGTTTTTGCAGGGATTAATGTGAATAGTATGGCCCATTGTATATGTGATGCATGTATGGATTTTACACGGCCTAGTGTCATGCTATGTGATAGCCATCGAGCTACATATTATTGCATAACGGTCTACGTGCCGACATGTGATGCTTGATATTATCCTATGTAATTCATTACTAGCTTTTAGGAGTAATTGCTTAGTAGATGAATGTGGTCAGATATTTCAAGCATGATAGTCAGAGGACAGGAAGTATGGTGATGGAGATCGTCATGTTAAGGGTCATACTATTTCACAGTTTAATATGATTATCTGTGAATGTTTATTTTATTCCTGTTATGCTATTTGATCATATTTTGTCATTAGATGTTTTAACATGATAGAGTAGTATCCCTCAAGCAAAATTAAGTAAATTTGATGTCTTTCCAATTATTGCGCCTATCATGATTTTGATCGTTAATTGGTAGGTCTACCAAAGTAGGATGCCATTAACTATCTTAATAAGATGGGGTGGGTATCGGACACCCACATGCATAGTATTGGTTTAACTTGACGAGGCCATCAGAACAGTTTTTGGCCTTAGGGCATAATGTTGGACGCTGGAGCATGGAGATGCCACCCAACAAACAAGAGTCATATGTGATATGATCGGCAAAAGGTTGCCTACCTAAATCACTAGGTTTCTAGCAGTGATGCAAAGCTCACTAGGACTTATTGATTTTTGGATCTTGAACTCGCTATATGATGTTAGAGGGAAACATGGTTTAGAACATATAGTGGGAGTATTTTTTTATTGACTGTTGTTGATTAAGTCCGACCAGACATGGACTAGTCGTATAGAGATACGAGCTGGTCGTAAACTGGTCGAACATAACCACCAACATGAGTGTCTAATAGAAGATCTTACATAAACATAGTGCTGAATTTTTGCATATATTTCTGTTGTAGATCATGGCACCTACTACTTCTTCTGCACCTACCTTTAATTTGCGATCTATTCTTGAGAAAGAAAAGTTGAATGGAACCAACTTTATTGACTGGTTTCGTAATCTGAGAATTGTTCTCAAACAAGAAAAGAAGAAATATGTTTTAGCAGGTCTCTATCCCAATGGATGAGTGTCAAGAATAGGAGTTCTCCTAATATGCTTATCTGATTATGTTTTGTTTCTTTATGTTCATTGTTCAGCTATGTTAAGAACCCTTATGGTTTGTATCAGTTTGTGATTGGGTGTGCTTGAATTATGTAATATGAACTATCTATCTATGTTCTATCATTAGTCACTACAATTTATCATTTGCTTACAAGTTACAAATAAGTGCCTAAGAGGCAACCATCGGCAAAGGTCCTCAAGATATCAACCCATCATCAAGATTATCTTTGTCATGCAGAAGCTTAAGTCTTCCATTGTTCATTTCACCTTGGTATACATGCTGCATTGTTGCCTAAGAGGCTGGGACTGTTGCCTGAGAGGCTAGGACTGTTGCCATAACTACTGATGTTGCATTTCTATCTACATGATACATTGATAAATTTACATATATGCTAGTGCCTGGGACATTTATGACATATCAATCTATATTTTATGCATTGCTGAACAGCTGAAGTGAAGGGAAATCCTTTACTGAAACTTATCAATTATCGTATTTTATATTTTTACTACACACACATATCCGTATCACCGTATCGGTTTTTGGGGGAATAGGGTATCGCCGTATCCGTACTGCCGTACCGGTATAGCGTATCGATGAATCATAGATATTGAGGGACACATGCATGGTCGCACAAATTTGAGTCATAGGACAGTATGCATTTGATTTCATATTTTAAGAACTACCAAATTCGCAGAACAACCATAACTGAGTTGAGCAGTTGATAGTTGATCAGATGTTCAAATGTTATATATTATATCTATCATCTATTATATAATAAAAGTTCAAGATACGTGGTAAGAAGGTTTAAGAAAAAAAAAGACAGAAATTCTAGAAATTCTCGAGAAAAAAACATCCAACCCTTAATTTAATAGACCGGATGCTAGCTGAAAAAAGAAAAATATGATAGAAATTCTCACCCAAAAAAAAATCTAGCCACTAATCAAGTGAACCCTAATTGAAGTAGACTACATCAACCATCGGATGTTATTAATTAGAGATATCTTAACTAATAAAAGAAGGAGTTTATTTCCGCACAGCGGGACGATCGTCCCACCCTCAAAAAAAAAACTCACGCCAACTCCTTCCACCCCTCCCGTGCATGCCCCCACACTCTTCCGGCCTAAAAAAACCGCTAAGGAAAGACAAGAGAAAATTGCTGAACAAAACTCTACGACGTCTGCAATGCCGCTGGTGACGGCGTTGAGCAGGTGCGCCATTGGGAGCATCTCGCCGACACACGGCATCTGTGCTACTCGCGTCCGGGGAGATCCATGAGGGCCAACTTTACTACGCACGGAAGACGCACTCGGACCTCTCGATCCTCCTCACCGACGACAATGTGGATGCCTCACCTTCTTCGTCTCCTACCATAACCACTCTTTCGGTCACGCGCGCGTCGCCCTCCCACGCCATGGCTCTTAACTCCTCCTCCACCTCCCACCTCCTCCCACTTCTGCTCGCCCTTGTGGAGAATGTCTCATCTCATATACGCTTTTTTTTTATCCATTGCAACGCACGAGTATATAACTAGGACACGATGATACAGGGAATCAGTTCATTCATGGACATATTATGATTGGTTTACCTAGAAAAACATCATTGGTTCTGAGTTCTGACCACAAATGTGTGCATAAATTAAGCTATTAGAACTGTTTGGTCTAACTTCAAATGCGTGCCTATAATTTTTTTTAATATAAATATGTGTTTTTTGCTTCCTTTGAACAATCGTTTGAGATTTTGTTCAAACAAATTTTGAGCTATGGAATGCAATGCGGAATTGTTTTGCATTCTTGACTACTGAAAAATTTCAATGAGAGCCGATTCAGAAAGTTTCAGCTTTGTTCGTACGCTTCACATAATATAGAAATTGTTCTGTTCAAAATATGGGATTACGTCACAACGCACGGACACCCTACTAGTATTACTTTGTAATTTAAAAACTAAAAGCAAAAATAAACCTTATACAAAGGTAGTATGCTGATCGGATTCAAGATAGCGCCAATCCTCACGTATTGGGGGGGGAAAGGGAGAGAAAAGGCCAACGGAGTTCGGAAAAGAAAAGGGCTAGGAGACTTGTGCAGGAAATTAGGAGCCATGCATGGACGCAACGGAAAAAAGGAACGCAACGTTCCTCATGCCATGCATGCTACCCTCTTCTTTTTTTTCTTCACTCTAAACTTCCAATTATTCATATAGATTGATCAGATCACTTAAACAGCCTATAGGAAGTTACGAATAACTTAAGTCTCAGGATAAAAATGGTACGACTAAAAGTATTTTTCTAATTTTAAAGGTTAGATAATTACAAAAAATCGTAGATATTTTTATAATTAATCAAGAGAAAAGTAGGGACCTTTGTGCAATAATACAACTTTTATTTTCTAATATTAATATGTATTGTAGAACCTAGCCACAGCTGCGTAGAATATAAGTTCGAGATTTGATGTAAAGTGTGTAAGGTAGAAGAGGCGGACTAGAGAGGGGTGAATACGCGATTTAAAAAACTATTTGGTAAAACTGAGTTTATATGCGGAAGCATAAATCAAATTGATTTTACACAATTAAAGTATAAATCAACTAGTCTCAACTAAGTGCACCAACAACCTAAGTCTATGACAAGGTTTGCAATCCTAAGGCGACAAGCAAGCAGTTTAATTTTATGAACATAAATTACAAGAATATAAAGCAGAAGAAGCAAACCACAATGACACAAGATCTTTTTTTCATGGTGTTCGGAGACTTGCCAGTCTCCTCAAATCCACGTTGAGTTAAGCCCAAACGAATTGGATCAGCTCCGCGAATTAAGCCAACACCTCAAATCCACTAGCCTTGCTTTTTCTCCACTCCGGAGATGGTGAGCACCGAACCACTCACAACACCCGGGTCTTCTCACAACCTTTTTTTAGAAGATCACCGACACAACTCCTCCAAGCTGTCTAGGAGACGACAACCCCCAAGAGTAACAAGTCGGAGATACTCACTTGAACGAATCAAGTGCTGAAGCTCGATGGATACACAATCCACCACCAAATGCCAACACATGCACAAGGATTTGCCTCTCCAAGCTCGCTCAATGCAACACATGCACACCAGAGATAAGAAGGTTTGCTCTTAACTCAAGGAAATTGAACAGGGCACCATCATACTTGCCCAACCAGCCACAAGGGAGTATTTATACCCTACACCAAGAAACTAGTTGTTGGAGCAAGAATCCAACAAAATTTAGGGGAGCCCGGTCTGATCTCCAACACATGGCCGATCAGACCGCCCTCCACTGCAATAGCTACAAAACTAGCATTACAGGCCCAACCGGTCAAACCGCCCACACAGGGACCGGTTAGACAGAGATTAGACTACTTTGATATTGAATTGAAATTTGAATTGGCAATTTTAGAAATGAGAAAGTTTTGGTTCCTAAGAGAAGCATTGAAACCGATGGAAGCAGAACCAAAGTGATTTGAGGAGAGATTGGAGTTAGACAATGTTACCAAGACTGAAATGTGCAACAAGATTTTCGATGAATGGTTGAATGACATTTTTGGTGTGCTACACCGAGCAGAAAATATTTAAAACAATTGATGATAACATCATTACCCGACGGTTTCAAGGCTTTAAATCTCAGAGAATGAACATGCCTCTTAGTCATAGATTAGCACCTTAGTGGTATATTTTTATTCTTTTTCAATGTCGATTTTTATGTATGTTATATAATTGTTGCACTAATCAACATTTTTTTCTCTTACAGAGTGTCATTTGGGTGTGGTTTGAACTTTTATCAATGCAAAATGTCTACATAAGTTTCGGTAGAGAGGAACCGTCATGGTTTTATGCATTTACTATCCATCTATGTGCCATCATACGCGTATTTGACTTCAATATTGCTTTTAATTTAAAACTAATGTGACTGTCAACTTCGTATGTACATATCGATTTGTCTATGACATGTTAGCCATAGTAAAATTTGCTCAGGCTAGACTTTTTTTCCTTTGCTCTGCCCCTGCTAGTACCAATCCCCAACCACATGGACAGTTTTATGCTGTCTGTTTTTTTATGTGGTTTTTAAAATTTTCACTTTGACTGCTGACGCTACTCTCGTTGATGTTCTAAAAAGATGTCAGAAATTTTTCGTTTTATGCTGTCTGTTTTTTCTGTGGTTTTTAAAATTTTCACTTTGACTGCTGACGCTACTCTCGTTGATGTTCTAAAAAGATGTCAGGAATTTTGTGAAAAACCATGGAAAGTTGCAAAGACTAGTGTTTCCACCACAGCCTTTTATATAGCAGTATTTGCTTCAGGGCTCCTTACATTATAACACTTCTGAAACAACCCCAAAAAAATTGCAAATTTCAAAACTTTTTGATTTTTTGGCCTGCTTTCATGTTTCTTTCCCAATTAGGCAATTCTCCTCTCTTTGCCGCTTTACTTTTTGGGCCTCCCCGTTTTCTTCATCCGAAAACACCCTCTTCCCTGGGCGCTTCTTCCACGTCTCCTTCCTTGCGTCACCAAGCCACCGCCGCACCGCCTCGACACTTCCTCACCTCTGCCAGCGCCTTCCACCGCCTTCGTGTATCGCCACCTCACTCGCCACCTTGCCCCTCTTCTCTCCCTTCCACGGCGCCGCTCACACTCGGCCCTCAACCTCGCCGCCCACGCGCCGCAAGGTCCGCAACCGCCCTCCTGCTCCCACCGTCTCTCCCGGCTATAAAAACCTCCAATCCCGAGCTCAAATGCATCGCCAACTCCCTCTCAACCTCTTTGTCACCACCATTCGTCACTAGTGCCAGCCATCTCCGAGAATCATCGTCGCACTGTTCTTCTTCCCCGACAGGCAAAAGGTGAAATCCGTCTCCCTGTTTTCTCTCCCTCCCTCCCAACTCCAGCAGTAGCTCCCTCTCGCCACCCTACTCCTTTCCCCCACCTTTCCCTGCCCCAAACCCCACCAGAACCTCGTCGACACCGCCTCTCCCCACCACACCGCTTACGGCTCACGCTGCCATGCCACCACAGACCACACCAAGCCCCACACCGACACCTCCTCTGGCCTTCCCTTGGCCCACTAAAGCTCAAGCTCTGGTCGCCTTGGCCGGAGTGCCGCCGTCATCATCCCCTACCCCGGCCGTGCGCCATTACTGCCACCATCCCACCTCCACACCTCCTCTGCTCCTTCAAAACCCCCAAAATGGGTTGCTTAGGCTTCAAGGATGCTCCTGGTGCTTTTCTTCTCCACTGCCAACCATTGTCGCCATCGGAATCACCACCGGAGTCCCCTCCGTCGGCTCGGACGAGCCGAACGCGCTCTGGCCTACAGTCGAGCGCAACTCAAGGCTGCATGAGAGCTGGGCCTTAAAGGCCTGGTTTGTGGGCCGGTGGCCCACTTAAGGTGTTGGGCTTAGCCCAACACTGTTTCTCAGCCCATCCCTATTTTGCCCTTTTATTGTTCATTAACCAAAACACTGTTCATCACCCAAAAATGGATCAGCACCGTTCATTTCCAGCCGAAAACAGTAAAAGCCATTTACTGTTCGCATAACCGAAAACTATTATTGTTCATTTTCATAAACAGTAAACCCTGATTACTATTTATAACCGGTTTTCGTCCATGAATAGTAAGATTAGCGCTATTCATCATCCGACACTATTCACCCAAAAACCCTAATTCGGCATTTTATACTCTTTTCGACCGTTTCGAGCCCATGAATCCATTTCTCAACTCCGTTCAGTCCAATTTAATATCAAATAAATTTCTACCACTCCACACCACCTTTCTTTATGTTTCTTTTTCGAATTTCTTTACTTGCATGTTGTTCCTAACTCATTCCTTGTCGAGCCGGACTTTTAGTCGATTTATTTTATTTCGTTTCGCATTAGGTCACGACTTTAACGACCAGGCTCCAAAAGACGCCAGACAAGACGAGTTAATAGAAGAATTTGTGCATGGAGGCAATTCACATTCCTTTGATCATTTTGAACATATATTGCATGTTTTTATGTATTACTTTCATTACTGTATTTATGCCAATTACTTTAAATATTGAAATAATATTTTTGAATGCCATGATAATTAGATGAATCCTATTACCCCACATACAAACCCACCTAGCTCTTGTAGGCCATATTCACCTTGACAAGTTTACATAAAATGATAGCTATATAATTAGCTTTATCACAAAAATGTGTTTATAAATTCTGAAAGCAGTATTGGCGGTTCACCAATGGTTTTGGTGGAGAGTTGAGGGATGAGACCAAGAAGTTGGACAGCCCAATAGACTCGATAAAAGTGAGTCGAAGGTGAGATCAAGCAGGTGAACAACCACGAGTTAGTATTGGTCCATTTCCTCACTAGAGACAAGTAAGGATAAGAACCTTGTGCCAAAATAATGCAACCACGAAACCGCTCAACCACGGGTGTGGTCATTCCTCCTGACTTAGTACTGCTGCTCTCCGATTGAATATCTACAGAAAGAGCGTCGTTCACTCGGGAGAACAGCAGATTTGCCGAGTCTTGCTTGACTTTCTTAGAGTGCCAAAAATCGGGCACTCGTGAAGCCACTCTTTCTTAGAGTCTTGGGGTAGGGTGGCACTCGGCAAAGTCTAGCACTCGACAAAGAGTGGCTTTGCCGAGTGCCTCGAGTGCGGCACTTTCGGCAAAGGCGACACTCGGCAAAAGCCTCTTTCTTAGAGTGCAACACTCAACAAAAGTCGCTCGGCAAAAAAATGGCCCTTGATGGTAGAGCCATACGCCAGTCAAATTTATTTTTAAAAAATTCTTTGCAGTGCCAATTCCACTTTTCGGTAAAGATCCTTCTTTGCCGAGTGCCACTTCTGGCACTTTCGGCAAGGACCTCTTTCTTAGAGTGCGAGTAGGCTACTCGACAAAGTTTTTTTTGGTTTTTGACCCATTTTTTTTGTGAGGCCTTACCACATTATTTAAAACTCCATGTTCAAATTTGGGATAATTTTGACTTTTTTGCTATATTTAGTTAGTTTTTTGTTTAGATTGAATTTTATGGAATATTTCAAATTTGAGCTGCGGTGCATGAAATAATCGAATTTGGTCATTCAAAAATGATATTCATGATATTTGGTGTATGTTGAGGCCGTATCCGAGGAACTCACATGAAATTCGAGCATCTTGTTGGCGTAACATGGCGAGGTACTGCGGGGAAAAGTGTATTTAAATTATATAAAATCGAGCGAAGTCGAAAATAGCGAAACTTGTCGGGGCATCGTGTTATCGCATGTAGAGTCTATGGTAAAAATTGAGAAGGTTTGAGCAAGTTGCGTCGGATGCCTAAAACCCGGACATCTTCGCGTGATCGCGTGTGAAGATGTGCAGGAAGCAAAACTGACAATATTAAACAAAGTCAACATCTGAAAAAAAAAATAAATGGGGCAAAAAAATAATGGGGCAAAAAAAAAAAAAAAAATGAGTCTTAGAAGTCTTGCACTGGCGCTCGGCAAGAGGTCCTTTAGAGTGCCAGAAGTCCCGCACTTTCGGCAAAGAAATTTTTTAAAAAACAAAGCCCTTTGCCGAGTCTTGGCCCGGCCGACCTTTCTCGAAAGGAAACCCTAGCTACATCTTGCCCACACACTCGCTCACTCACACACAACACACGCGACGCACGCCACTGCCTTTAGCCTTGCTTCTTGCCGCCTTCGCATGCCGCTTCCCACCCTTCGCCCTTGCCCGCCCCGGCCTGCCCGCCCAGCCCGCCCATACGTGCCAGCCCGCCCGCCCTCAACCGGCCGTGCCGCCCGGATCCGGATCCGCCGCCCGCCCCGGCGCCCTGCGGCCCGCCCGCCCCGCCCGCCATTTGCCCGCCCGTAGCGCCCGTTCTGCCTCGGCGATGGTATGTCTAAGCGCTTGTGGTCAAATCGTTGCCGGATCGGTGATGATGAAGATTCGAAGTGGTTTAGCAACCGTCCCCAAAATGGTCAATGTGGGTAAAGGCGTGGCGTAAATCTGGCGCTTATGAGAAGAAGAAAACGAAACAAAAGCGATGAGATAGGAATTCGATTTCTCGTTGGATTGGATTCGGGACAAATGTGTCGTTAAGGGTTTTCATTTATCCTATCTTTTCTGGAACATCTAAATGCTTTTCAACTTGTCTAAATCTATCATATATGTATGTCTAATTGGTATTTGTATGGATCGTAATCCTCTCTGAGTATCCTCATTGCAATGAAGCCGGTCCTATCCTTTTATTAAAGAAGATGCCACGTCTGGTTTCACTAATTCCTATCATTCTTCTCTTCTCGGCTATAGATATGACAATGTTCCGGCCTTCTTTTCCTTTTCTCGTTAATTCCTTCAACGACGGCTAGTAGGATATGAGAACATTCAAATAGAATGGAGCATAAGCGGACAACTAGACTCTATTTATTGAATTGACAGACGTGAAAGTCCTCCACTCTGTCTAGTAAGGTTCAAGCTATAGTAAATTTGGGCACGTAGTTAATGGATATTAGAGTAAGTAACTAGCCTTCTTGGAAAAAACACTCGATTGTAGTGTAAATAGTTGACTAGTGGTGGGCGTTCGGAGTTTGACTAGCCAATCTTGAACTAGATATTGCACCATTTCTAATAACGAAGTTACTAGTGGCACTATTTCATTGAGTGGCGTTCTAGTATATTCTATTTTGAGATTGTTGAAGCGAGATAGTGTAGTTCATTGGTTGCATCTAGTGTAAATTGCTTCCTTAAAAATAGTATATAGCTAGTTTGTAGTAGAAATGGGGTAGTGCATTGACCTTACTCGGTTTATTAGTGCGCTTGCTTGCAGAGAGTAAATGGTCTGTAGTGAAACTCTGTGACTAGGTGATAGCTTGAGTAGGAGGAAATAGTGGCATGGGACTAATATACTAGAAAGTGTAAATAGTGAGTTTCTAGTTCCGTAGAAGAAGCTGTTTTTTATCGAGGAAGCATGTTTTCTCGGGAAAACAGGGCTTTCTCGGGTAAAGTAAAGAGGATTTCCAACAGGTCGAAAAATAGCTCTTAGTCATCCAAGTTTGATATTGATTACTTGGATCAGACAAGCCAACCAGATGCTACAGGAGGAGATGGCCATTATGCAACCCCACAAGCCTAGCTAGAGTCTGTCCAATTACTTGCAGCCAAAAACCGATCGACAAACTCAAAAGTCAAAACCTGTGCCTAACTGTTCCAATTCATCTAGGCTATTTTTTTTTCTAACAGAAGAAAATTATGCTCGTGTTAATTGAGATGCCATGACATCAAATTCTGAATATCCTAACACGGTGTGTGCATTAAGCTGAAAAGATCGAGTGTTCAACTATTGATCTATGCATCTTTGTGAGTCTGTCTTAACAATTGCACTACAACTAATTTAGCTTCCGATCGAAGGACATATATTACAAGCTGTTTAATTAGCTTTGTCACACGTTTTAAGCATCCTTTTCTCGAATAGGCTTAAGATGGTGCCTCATTTTTTGAGTTACTTAGAATACATTACTTGATTCTTTCATACATAGGTTATACGTGATAGAGTAGCACAGATTTTATCTTGTTCCTTGTAGTCTTTGGGATCGCAGAACACCAAATTTCTCTCGGAGGATGTGTAGAGGAATAAAGAGGATGAATATATTACCTAATGAACCAAAAAAGATCGGTGTAGCCAGTTAGGCGTCTCCGTCCAAAGCAGATCACGGTTGGAGGTATGCGGATCTCTGCATATCTATGACCGTGTCTGCTTCGGATTGTCCACGTTTTTGGACAGCCGCGGATCGTAGATGGGTTAGTTTCCATGTTACCTTTCGGATCCGAGATGGAGTTTCGCACCACCTCACTTGTTGTTCTCCGGATACACACTCTCCTTCCGGGGCGTGTATCGGGAGAACAATGCGAGGTCTTCCAAAATTGCATCTCGGATCGGAGTAGAGCATGAAACTAACCTCATCTATGAGTGTGGGATTAGGACCTATCCTCACCTATTAGGCAAGAGGCACGCCGTGCGATGATGCAATGATGGTTATATTACTCCGTTATGTGTATATGCTAGAGGATGGATAACCGTGAGTGGATGTACAGGGACGCCCAAGTCGAGCTCAAATCACCCGTGAATGGATGGATAAGACCGAAATTCTTGGACCATGCATTTAAAGCTGACTAAGGGAGCGAGAGACACGTTACATCCTGCGGCCAATGTGAAAACAAGAAAAGAAAAACAAGGGAAGTCATGGTGCGACATCTTTGCAAGTATGGATTTATGCCAAACTATACCCGTGGGTGTCCCATGGTGAAGCCTATCGTCCTAGAGAGGAGGCCGTGAGGCGACGCTTGGAGGCATTTGACGGTGACGGCGGGTACCGTGATGGTTAGGTGACTATGAGGATCTGACGTTCTTTGAGCGGCCTCTGGAGGACGAGCGGGGAGGATGAGGAGGAGGAGCGAGCCAAGCGCTAAGGCGTTCTTGGCCATGTTGGATTCGACACGAAGGTCCTACATGAGAAGACAACGGTTTCTCAAGCTGGATGCCATTGGCCGCCTCTTGGGGTTGAAGTCGGCACAACATGACTCGAGCACGCCGATGCTATGATGGCAATTATTGAAATTTTTCGGAGGGTCATCATCTGCCGAAGCGGCTTATGCGAGTCAACGAGACTCCTTGAACCTTGAAGATGCCGTATGAGCGAGATACATTGTTGTCCGAAGGGTGCGTCTATTTAGGGAAGAACACAAGGATGCAAAGTATCTTGTCCAAAGTGTAAATCCTCTAGGTATGTGGAGGTAGACAAAGGTGATGGAAAGAAGGAGCAGAATGAGGATATCCCCATGAAAGTCCTAAGACACCTTCCGATCATACCGAGGCTCCAACGGCTATTCATGTCCGAGGAGTCATGAAAGCAGATGACATGGCACAAGAATGGCGTTCGATACAATCGACAAGATGGTACATCCAGCGGATGGTGAAGCATGGAAAAGCTTTAATGGCAACCATCGTGGCAAAGATGAAGAGGCCCGTAATGTGCGTGTTATACCGGCAGCGGATGGGTTCAATCCTTATGGAATGATGTCGGCCCCATACACTTGTTGGCCCGTGTTAGCTATTCCCTCAATCTCCCCGGGGCCCTACTTCAACGGCAAAACATATTCTTGGCGTTGATAATTCTGAACACGGGAAACAAAATGGGTGTGTACATGCGACTGTTTATGATGAATTGATCAAGGCTTGGAATGAAGGCGTATGGACTTACGACCGAGCTACAAAGAAGAACTTCAGAATGTATGTTTGGTACCAGTACTCCATGCATGACTTCCTGGCGTATGGGATATTCGCCGGCTGGTGTGTCCACGGAAGTTTCCATGCCCCAGATGCAAGGCGACTCTGATTCATTTGGTTGAAGAAGGGTGGGAAGTTCTCGTCGTTCGACAAGCATCGACAGTTCCTCCCTCTTGACCATGCATTCAGAGGAGACACCAAGAACTTCACGAAAGGTGTCACGGTGGCCGACCACGCACCTCGAAGATGACTAGTGCCTGTGTTCATGCTCGGATAGATGCTCTCGTGCTCCGTGCCAGAAAGATAATCCAAGAAGGGTAAAAGAAAGAAAGTTAATCCAAGAAAGATAATCCAAACAAAGATCGCTTTGTGGGCTATGGTGTGGAACATATGTGGACTCATAAGTCGGGATTGGAGAGGCTTCCTATTTTGATGACCTTCTCCTTCCACATAACATAGATGTAATGCACTTGAGAAGAATGTCGCCAAGCACTTTGGGCAACACTCATGGACATTTCGACAAGACAAAGGACAACCCTAAGGCGGAGTAGACATGGCAACACTATCACGACAGACCAAAGTCTGCGAATCTTGCCTCCAAGAGACGGCAAACCATGGAAAAGGCCTAAGGCCGATTCGTCTTGGAAAAGAAGCATAGGACGGAAGTGATACAATGGATCAGACGTTAAGTTTCCTGATGGGTTTGCTGCGAATCGAGGAGGGAGCGAACCCAGATCTTGGCCGAGTCTTAGGGATGAAGAGTCATGACTTCCACATATGGATTGGCGGCTTCTTAGTCGATGGTTCGAGGCTCGTCCCTAAGCATGTCTGGAAGGTCTTTGGCGGTGAGCTTTTCTTCCGCCACTTTGTGCCAAGGAGATATCTCTGAAAGTGGTTGAGGAGTTGGAAAAACGGCACCGAGTTGCTCTGTAAGTTGGAGAAGATCTTTCCACTGGCTTTTTCTTGTCGATCTGACATTTGATTTTGCACCTCCGAGCGAGAATGCGAATGGGGGCCGTCTTGAACCGTTGGTGCTATCAATCGAGAGATGTCTAAAGGCATTACTTGAAATGTGGAAACAAAGGCGGGATTGAGGCTTCCATAGCGAGAGCATTCATTCGTGAGGAGGTGTCAAACTTCACAACATTGTACTATAGTGAGAAGCTTCCTAGCGTGCATAACCCACCCCTCGTTACAACGAGGGCGAAAATGAATCGACCCTCGGCCTATTCAAAGGGCAACGGGAGATCAAGTGGAAGCTGACCAAAAGAGGTGACCAATGAAGAGTGGCGCAAGATCATGCTCTCGTGTTGACTAACCTTGACGAAGTCGACAAGTATCGGGGTAAGTTCTCACCGAACTTGTTACATACTCAGAAATTTTACGCATCCAACAACCTTGTTGCTTGTCGGTCAGGAATTTTTGATCAATCTTGGCATCTTTCAAGGCCACCTTCGACCATGAGCGAGAGACCCTTCTTCAACATGGTTACTTTGATTTCATTACATGGTTCCAAAGAAAGGTACCTTCGACCAACTTAGGTCGTTTCAATTTTGGCGTTCCTAGTTGCCTAATTTCATTTCTCTCTTGCTTGAGCTTGCGATTGCCAAAGTGATTTGTCTATAAGTGTCGAATTACGACAAGTGGCGAGCTTTGACTATAAGGTCTCGTCATTTAACGCTTATAGCGTGAATGGATATCGCTTTCACACAACAAGCTACGAGAAGAGTCGGCCCAATCAAGGACCACCAATAGGAGTATTTACGCCGGAGTAATTCGCGCCGGGAGCAGGAGGACTATTATGGCACGATTGAAGAAATATCTGAGCTCGAATTCCATGGTGAAAAAGCACCTAAGCCATCTTATTCAAATGCGGTGGTTTGATCTGCGATGTCGAAAAAGTCCCTAAATTTGGGATAGTCGAAACTAGGCAGATTCCTTCTATCCGAGAGATGAAGTCTATATTGTGGCTCAACAAGCCGAGCAAGTTTATTATTGTCCATATGCTTGCAAAACCGACCCACGTCTTGAGGTTGGTATATTGTGCACAAGTATCACCACATGGTAAATGTCCTCCCCAACGATGATGATTACAACTTGAACCCACCCACGCATGACGGGAGTTCTATCAACAAGGCGAGGGCTACGAGGATGCTTGAGATAGACTTAACCGGAGATTGAAATGGAAGTAGGCGAGGAATGGGTTGTTGTGAGGAAGTCTGCGAGATGAGGTGCATGATCAGAGACTTGAAAATGCTTGACGGACTTGTACTTGACAATGATAGCGATGAGGATGAAATTTGTTGGCGATTTGGAGGCTCTTGATAGTGATGGCGATACCTATCGTCCGGATAATCCCGATCATGAAGAATATTAGAAATACATGTAATACTATGTTATTTTGTAATTACATTTTCTTTATTTTGCATCCTTGCTAAGTACTTCTCGTTTATCGTACTATCTTGGTTTATTCTTTTTAATTGCGGTGATGGGGCCCACTAGGAGGTGTCGATCGACTTACTCGAGACCGAGGGACACGCCACCGGCCGAGGACACGCCACCATTTGAGGACAGGAGGCGGAGCGTCCTGAGGCAGAGGAGGTCGAGGCGAGCCCAAAGTGAGCCGTCGACCGACCACGACCTTGGCTCCTCGCGACTTCTAGGGGCGATGGCGTCCCTCCGCCTGATGGGGCGAGATCGGGTCCGCAGATGTCTGACAACGCCGTTCGCACGCGTCGAGGAGGGGTTCCGCACACGTCCGAGGAGGGGAGGGTTCGACTTCCTCAATCGCCTCGAAACCCTACTTGCGAGGTCGGCCCGGCTCGGCGACCGATTGCACCGAGCGCCGCCCATCGATTGCACCCGGGGGATAAGTAAGTAACTTCATATGTTCTTCATTTGATATGTTGAAAAATCATAATAAGAGCTAATGTCAATGGGATCACTTGTGCGAGGCGGATGCTTGTGGAGGAGGGTCTTGGCTCGCAATGTCAATGGGATCACAGGACTTCGTGCGAGGAACACTTCCACGGCTTTGTGTGGACGTCGAGGATGAGGACCCAGAGGTACCCTCGTTCGACCACTACGCCTCGTCGCCACCGATGCTCGCACGGAAACTTGGCGGATCGGGTGATTTCGGAGTTGTGGGTAAGCCTCAATTCATTGCATTCATTGGACATTCTTCAAATAAAATAATGGATACCTCGTGTCTTTATGCGAGACTTCTTGAGATGCCGTAGGGCGAGAGGCAAGGGCGTGTCGGTGGCTTCGCTTCTGTAAAAGGCGTGTCTCGGACTTGTATTCTGAGGCCGCCTCGGCAAAGACGTTGACTACAACGCCACCTACCGTAATAGAAGAATCAAGAAAACACAAAGAGAGGAGATGACAGAGATTCGACAAGGAGCAAGCGGTACCTCTGGTAAATAGAAAACATCTCTGTTGATTTATTTTGAGATTAACTATGCCTAATTTGATCTTGATGGCTTGTAGGCGATTCCAAGTGGTCGCCACCCACCCCGATTGCCGGGTGCTATAGTGGAGAAATGGTTTGGGCGCGGATGGCGAAGGAGCACCGGAGAAAAGCGACCAGCGCGCCGATGCAGTGCCCTCACCATCGAGGCGGCGCCGGCCTCGGCAAGTATGCAAAGACATATGTAAGTCTGCACCATTTGTCTAATCTAGCCGCTCAATTCGCATGATTTCTAACCACATGTTGTTGTCTTTCTCGCGATCGGCGCGCGCGGTGGCAGACCAATTGGCCAACTCACGGCGTTGCTCACGCCCACATGGGCGGCAAGATCAACATCGAGTACAACCGGATCACGGGCGAGGCGTACACCAACTCCAGCGTCCACACCCGCCTCACTTCTTACACGGAGGCGGCAAGGTCGATCTGGGCGGCCTCGATCCGAGGACCGAGGCGCCTTGATCTGAGATCGTGATGCGGGTGGGGAAGGCAAGAAGCATGGGCGGTTACGGCTTGGCGGCGGCGTCCTCAACACGGGCTCTACTCCTCCTCTGAACCGCCTCCGGCGGCGAGCACGAGCTCTAAGCGTGCCCATAAGCCAACGGCCGACAACGATGGCGGCACTCGTAAGTATTCGGTTTCATTAAATCGTTCTTTGACTTTTCGTTCCTTAGCTCGCAATATTGAAACATTGGGGTCAAATGTTGCGGTGTCGAGCTGCAACAACCGGGCCAGCAGAGGCCCGAAGTTGATGCGGCGGCTGAGCGGGCCGAGGGAGGCCGTCGAGGCTACTAAGTCGTTGAGGCCAGCAAAGAAGGTTTGCTCGAGTTCGTGCAACAACTTGGGGAGCAACAAGGTTGGCGAATCCCACTACACTGCTTGCACCACGCCCACCACCACAGTCTACTCCGGTGAGTATGTTTTACTTTACGTGCTCATGCTTAGTGTCAAACCTAGAGATGGCCTTCGTCGGGATTTGTTGATGTGTGGGCCTTCGTGCGGGTTAGTTGATGTGGCGGCCTTCGTCGGAAATGTGGTTGTCGACCCGTCTTGACGCGTTTTTCTTCGAGTTTTGGAAGCGTCCCGTCGAGGAGGTGTCGAAATTTTCAACTTTTCTTTAAACTCCTTACATTTTATCTTGTCACTCCGTGCAATATCTTCTTTTTGTGCAATGGACATCGGTAGGCGTCGAACCGGTCGAGGGTCGCCGCATCGCAGTCAGACCATCCGCACCGGACGGTCGCCGGATCGCCTGTTTGAAGCGCGATCGCCGTGGCCGCTATGACTAGTTTCTATGTATCGAACTTGTGAACTTGTGGACTATGAACTTGTGGTTTGTAATAAATTGTGGATTTCGGACAAATTTGGTCGTTTGTAATATATAAATGTGGTTTGTAATTTATTCTTTGTTGAATTGTGGTTTCTATTATATATATATGCATTGTTGTTTAAATGGAAAAGCAAAAACCAAAAAAAAAAGGAATTTTAGAGGTGGCTTTGCGAGTGCAATGACCATTGCACTCGAAAGAAAATTTTTAAAAAAAAAAAACACGCTTTCTCGAGTGCAATGCCCATTGCACTCGAAGAAAAAAATTTAAAAAAAAAAAAAAACACGCTTTGTCGAGTGCAATTCCCATTGCACTCGGCAAAAAAATTTAAAAAATAATAAAAAACACGCTTTCTTAGTGTCTTGGGAACGTGGCACTCGGCAAAAAAAAAAATAGACGGCGTCGGCCGTCGGCGACGGCGTCAAATCTTTGTCGAGTGCATACGATAAGACTCGGCAAAAGCCTTGCCGAGTGCCCGAAATTTGGCACTCGGCAAAGAAGCCTTTGCCGGAAGGGGATTCGACGGAGGCTCTTTGCCGAGTGTTGCACTCGGCAAAGAGCCCGCCTCCAGTAGTGGTTCTTGTGTGATAGAGCAGCACGGAACAGGGGTGAGACAAGAGTGGACCTGAAGAGACACTCGCTGGTCTACACAACGGCATGGACTTACCGGGTAGAAGCTAGAAAGGTTGAGCAGTAGAAACAATCTTGTTATCTCAACTCAGTCGCACGCTATCGTGTTGCATGTATATTGCATGATAGTATGAGTTTGAGATATCTTGTGGGTAAAGTTGGGCAACTCTGCAAAGTATAATCAAGGTATTTTAATACACTGTGCTTCCGATTAATGAAGTTGTATTCATGGGTGATTCCAGTACACGAGGCATAAGTAGAGTTTTTGAGATATTAAGTTGGTAATTGCAAGTGTTGAGAAACCCCTGATGTTATATTTATTACTGTTTTATTGTTTTAAAGATAAACTGCTTTAAATTCAAACGTATCCACATATGCCTGATATGGTAAACCCTAAACAATCTATTGAACTTCTAGCATGTAATTAAATTAACTTTTTTCATGTGGCTTGCTGAGTACGGTTGTGTACTCAATCTTGCAATATCATCTACAGAAAGAACCTGGGAAAATACTGAAGATCTTTATGAGCAGGATTTTGGTGGACCCTCGGACGACAGTGATTACTACTATTAGGTATTGACCACGCTCAAGCGTGCCTGTGGTTTGGAAGTTCTTTTGTTATGCAATATATTAACTTTGGGTTTGGATGCCCGTGTTAAAACGGATTGATAAACCTTAATCTTATGTCATAAAAGTCTAGTTTTTGTTGTAATAGAAAGATTATTTGTGATGCTGCTTACTTCACAACTACACATATTGTACGGTTGTGAAAGATTTAACGGTCCCAAATTTTAGGGTTGTTACAACTTCTGAGAGGGGGACTGCAGATTAAAGATAACCAGGTCAAAATAGGCTCTGGTAGTGTCACTTGGACTCTTGGGTGTTGCGTTGTTAGAGGCCGGACAGGCATTTTCTACGCGAATCTATATTCAAGGATACAGAATACTACACCGGGAGATAAAATCAAATATTCTTATTGTATTGTTTCTGATTTCAATTGTGTTGGTCATATGCGCCATATTACGCGTCAGCAATTCGATCCCGAGATCATTCCGCGAGTCTTATTTGCCACTATTTAGGCAGAACAGCGGAGGCAATTCTGTGCTTGATACGGGATCGCCTTTCAGCTTTCATTTATGGAGTCCTTTTAATTCAGGCATGTATGTAAGTGTTTTTCCCCTTCCGTCAAAATCGTCTATCGTCTATATACTACAGTGCTAGAATGATTTTACTCTGGTATTTCTGTTGACCACTATATACTATTTGTTTTTTTAAGAATAAGGCCATTTATCACCCTGTTTTATTTAGAAAGCAAAACCAAGTGTTACACTATATACCATCCATTTAGTTTTAAATCTTCAAATATCTTAACCTTCTAATAAAGCTGCTTCTTCGAAGCAGCATTACGTACAAATCTTGCATGTTGTAACACCCAGGACATTTTTTGTTTTCACTTCACTTCGAAAGTGCTAGGACCAATTTTGGACTGAACTTCTGTAATGATACCTCAATGTACCTGTTATAGCACCATAATTTTGTACCTTGGTTCTATCAAATCAGTAACGACGCAGTAGAATGGGAAGATGTTTGTTTCATCAAGTAAAGCCAAACAATCTTGCAATTTCTGTTTTATTGCTTCACTCTCACTTTTCTTCACAACACTGAGCCCTACTGTTGCTGGGTCAGAGCCCCATCCATTCAGCATGAGCCATCGATTAGGAGGAGCAGTGTCCAGTTGGGTGTCTATGATAGCAATTCTGTTGGGAGCCTAGGTCAGATGCAGTTTTCTGGTAGAATGTGGAAGCCTAGCCGAGGTCAGACAACACTTCAAAGCATAGTCACAGGGATCAGGTCGATGCCGCGATCCACGACCACGGATTGTGCGGCCCGGATCGTCGGTCACCGGCAATCTAGGTCGCCGCTGGGACGCTGCCGGGTCTCGAGAGGAGAGGAGGGAGGACTGAGCTAACCTTAGCCACCAGAGCAGAGCAGGTGCAAGGCGGGAGAGGAGGCGCATGAGTAGAGCAGGTGCGAGGAGGGCAGATGACGGCTTCGGAGAGAGCAGGGGACAACCACGCGAGGGAGAGGATGGTGAACGGCGAGGCGACTCCGGTGACTGCGGTGGCTCACCCTCCATCGCTGTGTGTGTGTGTGGCGGCTGGTTTGTGTGTTGTTTCGTGGGAGAAGAGGGGAAACCCTAGTGGTGGGGAGGGGAATGGATTAGGCTAGCCTGGTTCTAGTGGGCTGCCCCCCCCCCCCCCTCTGCTTCTTTCCTTTCTTTTCTTTTTTCTTATCTAGATATAATTTGATCATTCCTTAAAAATTATTTATATATTTTGAGTATATTATTTGTATTATATGATTTTAGTAATATTTTATTATTATTATTATTATTATTATTATGTATGGGCTATGGACCCGATGTATCGTACCAGGGTCATCGACCCATAATTGTTTGGATCACAATCCACGTTCCAAATTGATGTTCTGAAGAGGTATGCCCTATCACGCCGCACTTTTCACAAGCGAAAAGTCCCGTGACCCCGTTCGTTGTTCGTTGACCTTATTGATCCGGGATCCTTGTGACTGCTTCAAAGCCGGAGGTCCCGATCAAGATAAAGATCTCAGTTATTCATTTGCTGATATTCATGTTCCAAAATGGAACCTTACATTTCAGAATGGCATGACTAGCATGAGACCCTATGCCATAACAAACTCTGTAAATAATAGCTCCTGCTGCTTGATTTCTTCTGTAATCGGAAAGTCAATTTTGTCGGTGCACTGACACTTCAATGAGGCTTAGGGTTCACAAAATGTAAGGTTGACTTGGTGCCTATCCTGGACATGATAAATCCATCCATTCCAATGTATGTGCAATAGTACATGTCGTAAAGGTGACATAAAGGTGAACTTGCAAGGTGTTTTGAGTAGTATGCCAGAAAAAATATTTATGTGGTTCACCGAAGTGGTTGGCCATGGGTTGCATACACTAGTACATACACAATTGTTGACAACTCAAAGTGATCATTACTCAAAATAAATTACAAAAGAATTTGTTCAAGTATTATCGCTATAGTTACAATTAGATTACAATTGAATCAATTGTTTGCAGGTGGTTGAGAGGTGTCGACAGGGTGAAACTCTCTGTTGGGGTTAATGATCTGTGTCTTAATGAAGGCGCAGAGCTTCCCTCGAACGTCCACGATCTCTTTCGCAACGAGTGCATCTAAATCTATGATCAAATCCTGTCGCCAGCAAGAGTAAAGTGGTAAGCATATATAGTTAAATTTATAATTAGGAAATAATTATTTCGAGATTTACAAACCACGGGATCCTTCATCTTAGAAGCAATGATTTGTTGCATATGATGGCAAACGTAGAATGCACATAGCTGGTTATTTTTTGCTGGCGGCACTGCAAAAATAGAATTACATATATAGATATAGTCAGTTTGAGACACATTATTACGAAGTATGATATAGGATTATTGTGTTGTAGCGCATATCGGAAATCGCGTCTTGTGTTACAGTGTGGCGTTTGATCCCTTGTATGGTCCTCCGTCGTCAACATAGGCGATGAACGACTTACATAATTCCAAAAAGTTATCCTCGGCCATTTCAAACGAAGAAGACTACAATAGAGTTATATATGGAGGAAATAAGCATGTCTGTCGAGTATTCCTTGCACAAGGCTGAAGTCGTGCTTTTTGCTGAGTAAGGAATCAAGGTATATTACCTTGTTCCACTTTGGTAAAATGACTATAAGGATCCAGTGGAACCTACTCATGTATGTCACTATAGTTATTAAACCTAAGTTCGTGCTGCGTATAAAGTACAAATGAAATTCATATAGCAAGTAGTGAAGCGCTTACTCCTGGTTGAAAGGCACCACTATGTAGTCCTTGTGGTCCTGACGAAGCAATGACGCCTTTATGTATTTCTCGACGAAGAATATATTTTCTTCGATGGTTTGCATAGAGACCATGTGTGGGTCGAGGAAACCCACCGGTTCGGACCAATCTCGGGCTTTTTGCATCATGTATCTATACATAAGCAATGAGTTGTGATATTTATCGGTGTTATGTGAATGTAGAACTTGATTGTACACACTTACAGTGTCCAACATCGTAGAAGCGAGGCATCGAGGGCAGTAAGGTTGAATAGGTCGTATAAGTCGTTGAAGCCCATGACGAAATGGCCCGACTCGTTGAAGAAATGCTTATCCGTGTATCTGACGGTGATTCCAGTATCGCACCCCTTCTCTTTGGTCTTCCGCACGTACCAGGCATGCAAAGCCTGACAACCTACTCCAGCGCGGAGTAATTCCATGTCGGAGCACAACGGTTTTCTGATGGAATACTTCCCGGACTTGGGAGGCGTCTTAATGTTCATCGATTTCGATTTGGCCTTAACGACTGGCCTGCTACACGTCTTCCCGTAAGATAACTCGGGAACCGATACGGCGGCACGCTTTTCTCATTCCTTCGGCGTCTTCTCAATGAGAACCGATGAGGTGGCCTTTTGAGGCGAAGGATGAGGTGGAGTCATCGAGGGTCCCGTTGGAGAGGAATGGTCATGTCGAGATCGCGGCACTGCTGGGTCCAGGGCGATGTCCTTCTTGGGCCACTAGATAAAAGTGTGCATGGCATCCCCTAGTGTTCTGATGTCTTCGTTTGGGCGAATCTCCAGCGGGACGGCTATGAAATTATCATGTACCATGTCCACCTAGACCCTGGTGTAACCCTACGCCAGCTGGGCACCGTACTGCACTGTCCCTTCCTAGCATGGATATGCCATCCCCCACCAAGCCACAATAGAAATAGACCCAACCACCCTCACTTGGAGCTTGCAGGGCGTCGGCTCCTATAAAACGATACACAATTAGCTAAGGCGTCCTATAAGTCTATCTTTGGAGTATTTCAGAGATATACATTATCTTGATGTCGTCAATAGGTAATTGGACGTCATCATGTTCAGAATTATGCGTGGACGCGACGCTACCCCGATGTCGAGGAGGACTGGCTCCCAAAATAGCAGGGCGACTTTTACGGTTGGTTCAGAGTTGATTCATTTGATCCTGCAATCTTATTATCTGTCCTTGAAATTTTGCAGTAAGCGTCTATACCAACCGGTCCTCGTGCTTGGTCTTGAATCTCTTCCTACTCCTATATGTGTCGTAGTCGCCTCGGAATCCATAACTCCAAGGTACGTAAACCCCAAGGCCTCGCGTGTGACCCGGATGCTCCTTGTTTTCTAGGGCCGTAGATAGTATATCCTTCTCCCTGTCTGCTTGGAAGGAGCCTTGAGAAGTTTCAGCAGTCAATTCATGCTGCAAGAGGTCATCATGTTACTATAAACACTATGAAGTTATGGACTTGTTAACAACTAGGTAGTTCGACATATTTACTAGACGTTGGGACACTTCCTGGTCTGTCGTGTTTGTGAAAGAGATGTTGTCCGAAGACGTAACTTTTTCCCTCGCTCTTAACCAGCTTAGGGCACGCTCGTCTGTGATCTCAGCAAATGGCCCAGTTACGTTCTCGTCCTCCGCCGCCCATTCCGTGGATTTACCCGCGTACCCAGCGGTGCCAAGTCTGTGGGGGTGAGTGTTTCGTGCCTGGAGAGCTTTGTGCGCCGCATTTTGCTCCTGAAATTCGGTCGTCGTCTTCATCCGCACAAACTCGTCCCATATATCCCGCGACAAGAATAGAAACTTTGTGAAGGGCATCCGACCCGTGTTCACGTACTTCGTGACAAGTGTACTCTTGAAGGTCCTCCACACGTGTCCCAGCGCGAGCAACGCCTGCCGTTCCACACGTGCCATGTCTGCTTCTAGGATAGTGAACTTGCCTGAAATTTCTGTCCACAGCTGGCCTCTTTGTACGTACGTCAGAGACTTCCAGCTTGGTGTGGTGATGGGGACCCGTTCTCTTGCAAGTATCCCGCAGATGGTCCAGAATCTAGCCGCTGATCTCTGGGGACTCAGAGAGATCACAACGTCACTGGCCTCCGTGATGATCAGTTGGCCCGCAGGCAATTTCGATTTTTCTCTGCCATCTCACTTACGCATCACTATCGTCGGACATCCAGACGCATTCGGTGACATCGGTGACAGCGGCGAAGACGGTGCCTCTGCCATCTCGCTTACTTGCTATCTATATAAGTTACATACGCAATAAAATGGATTGCAAGATTTGACATTCATCACAGCAGAAATAATTATGCAACAAGCATAATACTAGCAAGTAGTAAATCATCAATAAGCAGCATTAAGCACAGAAGATTGATGATAGTTTGTGCTCTCAGAAGGAGAGTTGCAAAAGAACAAGTATTTGCCATCTCAACTAGTCCATACTCTTCACTAATTGACTTTGATAAAACAATATAAGCCTTAAGCTCTAAAAACTTCTTCTAATCTATCAAATATCCCAGAAACAGTAACAACAAGAACAATGTTCACTGTTAACATAACACCAATTCAGCAATTAAAAAGGCCAACAACCTTGATTTAACAATATTGATTCATTGACAGTGAACAACCATAGTTAAAGTCAGGTCAACAACAAGTTTTCAGGACTAATAGAATAGCATGAGCAATACATTTAATAGGAAAACATTAAAAGGGTAAAGACCATACAGGTCTTTAAGTATCCAAAAGTAACAGACTATTATCTCAAGATCAATTAACAGATTTGAACAATACTTTTAGAGCTCAAGTCTAAACTGGATTGCAATGTCAATTTCAGTATATGATTGATTTCATCACAGAGCATTTGCAATATCCCACAGAGCAATATGTCATCATATCTAGCATCCCAAACCCTAACCATCAGAACAACCACCATGTCCAGGGACCAAACATTCACAGTCGAGGATTAATCTTCACAGTGCATGGAGGAGGCCGATGCAGGGGAGGAGGTCAGTGCAGAGGAGGAGGCCGACGCGGGGAGGAGGACAGCGTGGGGGAGGAGGCCCATGCAGGGGAGGGGGCCGCGGGGAGGAGGCCGGTGTAGGGGAGGAGACCGACAAGGGGAGGAGGACGGCGCGGGGAGGAGGCCGGTGCAGAGGGAGGATGCCGACAAGGGGAGGAGGACGGCGCGGGGAGGAGGCCGGTGCAGAGGGAGGACGCCAACACGAGGAGGAGGCCACGCGTCGAGGCGGCGGCGGCGGCGTCGATGTCAGGGTCGGCGGTGTCGAGGCTTACGGGGAGGTGAACGGGCGAGCCCTAGAGGAGGCGAAGGAGCAAGAGCTTAAGGAACCGTCGAGAGCGGGCTAAGGGCACTGGGGAGATGAACAGATGAGCCTTAGGGTTATGAAGGCATATCATAGACAGTTCTATTATGGAACTGTTTGTGATAAGAAATCACAAACTATTCTTAATAAGAACCGTATGTGATATGGTCCACATCACAGACGGTTCCATAATAGAACAGTCTGTGATATGCCACTACCATTCTATTTTTCCATATGAACCTGGTGACAAGTCCATAACACAACTCCAAATAATTTGACTGAAAATTAATTTGTCCACTGACAATTCAGTTGACTACAAAAATTCATATCTAATTCAACTCAACACCAAATCAAGTGAAACCAATTTTGATATTCCGCATTACAATGAAGACCACATTGACATCAATATCAAATATGACAAGTCCATAACACATTAACACATGATAATTCCATATTGACATCAAAATATATGAGAAATTACAAGTCCATAACACATGGCAAGTCCACATTGACATGTTTGATGTCATGGAATAAAATTCTTAATTAAAATATAGCCCTTCATGATGATTGACGTGCATATAGCTAGCTTCCTCACTGGGTTCTTCCTCGAACCTGATGCCGTCTCCGAAAAGAGATAACTCGTCAAATTGATTGTACTCTTTCTCATCCACGACATTCTCAACTGCAAGAATCCTTCTTTTTCCATGAAGAACTACGTGGCAGTTCTTATTTGCCAGGTCTATTACATAAAAAAACTTGAACAACTTGCTTAGCGAGTACGAATGGTTCGTCCTTATATCCGACACATTTGAGGTCCACAGTGGTGACGTCGTACTTGTCGACCTTCACACCTTGCGGAAGTTTAACCCAATGGCATCGAAACAAGGGGATCTTAAAAAGTATGTAGTCGAGCTCCCAAATCTCCTCTACGAACACATAGTAGGAGTTCAACCCACGTGCCCCGGCGGTATTGAACTGCTCGTGAAACGCATCTATGCGGACACCGCTGTTCTGGACTATACTATTCCTATCCTGAGCTACCGTATAAAATGTGTACCCATTTATATCGTATCCTTGCCATGTCACAATTGTAAATTGTGGCCCTTTTATAACCATAGCGGTAGATCATCACTTGATGACCTCCCAGTGATTCGCACCTTTAACCATTTGTTGAACCAACGGTTGTGCTCTCTCGTGATCCAAACCTCCGACCGGTCTGGATTCTGCTGGCGTACCATGTCTTTGTGCTCGTCGATGTACGGGGACACTTAGGTCATGTGTTGCAAGACCGTGAAATGGGCTTGAGCGTACGTATCCAGATCGGGAGTGGTTCATTTCCTTCCGATGGTCCCGATACCATCCAGTCTCCCCTCATGATGAGATAGAGGCACATCTATCGTTCCACCTGAGCCATGTAGTCGACGCAGAACTCAATGACCTCTTCGATTGCATAACCTTTGATGATGCTGTCCTCCGGTCGACATCGATTCCGTATATAGGACTTGAGAATTCCCATGTACCTCTCGAATGGGTACATATGATGGAGGAACACAGGGTCGCATATCTTTATCTCTTTCACAAGGTGAAAAATGAGATGGACCATGATATCGAAAAATGATGAAGGAAAATGCATCTCAAGATGACATAGAGTCATCACCACCTCGGCTTGTAGAGCATCTAGTCCTTGGGGATCGATGACCTTCTGAGTAATCGAGTTAAAGAAATAATGCAGCCCTCAAAATTGCCACTCGGACCTTGTTCGGCAAGATACTCCTAATTGCAACAGGAAGCATTTGTGTCATTAGCACATGACAATCATGAGACTTCATACCAATTAATTTCAAATCTTCCATAGAAACAAGTTTCTTAATGTTAGTGGAGTGACTAGATGGGACTTTCACACCATGCAAACTCTAGCACAGTTTATTTCTCTCGGCCTTGGACAGAGTGTAGCAAGTCAGGGGAGTATGCGTTAAATCCTTTATCGGTCTCTTTCGGTGCTAACTCGGTCCTTATGTTCATATCAACCAAGTCACACCGTGCATTAACACCATCCTTTGTTTTGCCACTAATGTTCAGTAAGAGATCAATCAAGCTATCACATACATTCTTCTCCACGTGCATGACGTCGATGCAGTGGCGAACTTCTAAGTGCTCCCAATAAGGCAAGTCCCAAAAAATTGACCGCTTCTTCCAGATGTTCTTCTGACGGGTTCTTAATTTACGTCCCTTCCTAAGCACAACATCGATGTCCTTCATCATATCATAGACATCTTTCTCTCTAAAAGCCCTTGGAGCTAAACCGTCCTCTTTATTTTCGTCGAATTGTTTCTTCATCTTGCGGTATGGGTGAATCCTGGGAAGGAACCTACGGTGACGCATATACATAGTTTTGCACGAGTTGTTCAGCCACACACTCTCCGTAGCATCTAAGCAGTGCGGACAAGCTTTGGATCCTTTTGTACTGAAGCCCGACAGGTTACCAAGGGCAGGAAAATCATTAATGGTGCAGAACAACATGGCGCGTAAAGTGAAGTTCTCTCGTTTGTACGCATCCCATACCTGTACCTCTTCCTTCCACAGTGTCACAAGATCTTTCAGCAATGGTGCTAAGTACACATCAATATCATTCCTAGGTTGCTTCGGCCCTTGGATAAGTAGTGACATCAAAATGTACTTTCGCTTCATACACAGCCAAGGAGGAAGGTTGTACATACATAGATTCACAGGCTAGGTGCTATGTCGGCTACTCATGTTACCGAAAGGATCCATTCCATCTGTACTCAACCCTAACCTTATGTTTCTCGATTCCGCACTGAACTCTTCGAAGCTCCGATCGAAGTTTCTCCACTGGGCAGAATCAGCAGGGTATCTTAGCTTTCCATCTTTCTTACACTCCTCCGAGTGCCAACGCAGCAATCATGCCTCCTTTGGGTTCGAAAATAAATGCTTCAAACGTGGGATCATAGGTAAATACCACAACATCTTAGCAGGAGGTCCTTACTTCACCTTAGCAGTATTCTTACGCTTGTATCGGGATGCATTGCACACGGGACATACATGCATGTCTGCATACTCTTCACGGTAGAGGATGCAATCGTTTGGACGTGCATGTATTCTTTCTACTTCCATTCACAATGGACAAAGAACCTTCTTTGCTTGGTAGGTGGGGCTGGGCAACACGTTTCCCTCTAGAAGGATGTCCGCTAGGAGACCTAACAACGCCGTGAAACTCTTATCAGACCAACCATTGCTTGCCTTCAATTTCAACAGTTCAAGCACGGTTGACAACCTTAGGTATTCGGCTTGCGGCCCAGGAACGAGGTCTCACCGAGTCCTCCATTAAGCCCTCGAATTTACAAAACTCTCTCTCCTTTGTAGTTCTCTTACGCATCACGTAGCATCGATCCAGTTTCGTCACGGTGACCTATCCTCATTAAAAGCACAGTCCACATCCGGTATATCATTTACTCACTCGGCGATGCCGTCATTATTAACTTCTGTATAATCGCTCTTCACCGTGACTAGTCCAACATGTATACCCTTTTTGAAACCCTTCAATCAAGTGTGCTTCGATCTGCACCGGTTGTTAAGCATCTTGATTACATAATCAATGCATAGACAAGACATAAATTTTATCCCTTCTTCAACATATCACCTTTCGGCGGCTCTTCTAAAAACCAGCACGCCATTAATGTACTCTTTACTCACACGGCTCTCACCGTATATCCAATTTCGGTCCATCTATACACATGTAACAAATCAGTGTCAAATTACATTAATAAACCACAAGTACAAACTCTTCTTAATTATTGACCAAACATACTTAAATTGCTTAGCGATTAACCTAGAGCCAATATAAAGGGTTAAAGATCGTTACCCTCGGAGCTCACGATGAAAATACCAAATATCCCGTGAGATTCCTCTCCTTCTCCTTCTCCTTCGATCCCTTCCTCCTCCCCTTCTCCTCCTTTCCTTCTCTCTTTAGCTTCCTCCTTTCCTTCTCCTCTCTAAGGTGGCGCAATGGGGGTGGAGGTAGCAAGGTGCAGGTGGCGCAATGGGGGAGGAGGCAGCGGGGTGGAGGAGGCGCTAGGGGCAGGGGGTCCCGACCTTCTCCTCTCTAAGCTAGCACAATGGGGGGGAGCAGCAGGGTGGAGGAGCTGAGGCAGGGAGGTGGCGTATGGGGGAGGAGCAACAGAGTGGAGCCAACGACAAGGATTGTGTCGGGTGTATTTATAATGCTAGAATATCACAAACCGTTCTTAATAAGAATTGTCTGTGATAATTCACAGACGGTTCCTATTATAGAACCGTCTATGATTAGCTAGACTATCACAGATGGTTCTATAATAGGAACCGTTTGTGAATTATCACATACGGTTCTAGTTATAAACCGTCTGTGATAGGTACGTATCACAGACGGTTCCAAATGAACCGTCTGTGATGAGGCATCTTCTATAGCTTGTTTTGTAGTAGTGATATAATCTGCCCCGAGCCCCAAATGTCATTGTTTCTGAATCATGACATCACTGCATGAACACCACCTCTCACACGAGGCCCCCCGTCGCTCTCTAGGGCGACACAGGGGGCGACAGTTCCATCTGCTCGAGAACCTGAGCCCCAAATGTCATTGTTTCCAAATCATGACATCACTGCATCAACAACACTTCTCACATGAGGCCTCCCGTGTCGCTCTCTAGGGCGACACAGGGGGCAATAGTTCCATCCGCTCGAGAACCTGACCGCCTTGTCACCACTCCTTGTTGCTGCCATAATCAGCAACGACTACGGCAACGGCGGAGCCCGCTCCCTCTCCATCTCCCGTGGCCTCCTCTTAGCAGCAAGTAGCAGCACCTTTGTCCAACAGTCGTCATTTTCCTTCGCCGATCTTCCTCATCGTCTTCAGCGTTGATCCGGAGCGAATCTACTCGTATTCATTGGCAGCAGCCCTCGATTTGTCGTCGTCAAGCTCGACCCACACCAGATCTGGGTACCCCGCCGCTGGGAGGCGTTGTCCTCGCCAGATCCAAACTCAACTTCGTCTTCCCTAGCATCACCTCTACAGGCTCGTCCTAGGCATCGTCTTCTCCAGCAACCCTCTTCATCGTCGATGTCATCCTCGGGCTCGCCCACCGGATACGGTCGGATCTGGCAGGATCTGAGCCATCGAAGCCCTTCTCGTCGCCGACCTCCTACGTTGCATCTTCATTGTCGAGCACGTCATCCCCGAGCTCAGGAGATGAGTCGAAGAGCCCGAAGGGCGCGGGCATCCCCCATTTGTCCATCTCCCCCTGCAAACCCATAGCAGCTTCACCGTCGTCCGAAGTCCTTATCACTACCAAATCCAGAGCTGTCCTCTTGGGATCCATCGTCGTCACTCATCACCGGTGCTTGAGTGGCCGGTTTTCAGTTCCGTCACCTCCCCCTCTTATTTTTCGTTTGCTGGTCGGCCTGCTTGTAGAGAGAGCCTAGCCAAGCTGAGCTGTTAAGACGCTTGTTGTGGGGTCATTGTCCTAAGGAGTACATGTCGGTCATTTGAAGAGGCCCAAATAGTTGGGGACCGTCATTTGAGTCATCGTCTTGAGGTGCAGGATGACTGCTGTGGAGGCCCATGTTTAGAAATTTGGTCCGGTTTCGAGAGCATGTAGGTCACCGTCGGTGAGCCTTGTGGGAGGAGGGGTGGAGTCAGAGATTTTGGCTTCTTATGCATGCTGTCCACCGTCATTGTTGAGCGAAGAGGCCACTTCCTCGCCCTTCATTCTGAAGTTGATTGCTAGTTGTTCTGCTAGTGTAAGGTGCTTATCGTGGCTCTTTAGCCATGGTGGAGTTGTGGTTCATCTTGTCTCTACTTCTATCCTTCTCTCTCAAGTTTTGTGCAATGGTGGTTCTTTGTGTCTAGCTTGAAAATCAGTTAGAAGCTTTAGCGTGCTAGGTGGTGGAGGGTGTTTTCCTTCCCATGGTTACGATGTGTGTTTTGTGTGCGTGACAGCTGGTCGGTGTTTGGTGTGGTGCTAGATGATGTTTTGCCCTAGCTAGTGCTCCAGATGGGGTCTCCTTCCCCGCCTGTGGAGTTTTCCGTTGGGGCCAGTGTCTGTACCTTTTTCTTTTTTACTCTCCTGCTTTATCAATATAATTGGCAGTTCTCATGCCGGTTCGTTTAAAAAAATGATATCACTGCAACAAGCGTGCTTTACTCTTCAAATGTTTCGTATTCTTTTGTCTACAACATAATAAAGATACATGTGGCCTTATGTATCATTGCTATGTGCATGTATCTTCTTGTCATTCTTCTCTTCTTTCCTTATGGAATTCTATTTAGTACAGATAACTCTCTTTATAGGGGAACAAATCGCCGGCCCGTCAGGGCGTCTGCGTCTCCGTTTCTGCTATTTTACGCCAATCACGAGCAGACACATCCTCGAGGCCGCTAGATGTGTGCGAATCAGTTCATGGTCGTTCGATCGCAACAACTAGCAGCGGACGCCTCTGCTCCCTTCTCCTTCTATTGGGCTCTCGCATCTGATCAAACCCTCCCGACTCCTCCCGTCCCTTCCCCTCCCTCGACTCCCTCCTCATCGCCATTCCTCTTCCCAATGCCGCCACTTCCTCTTCCTCTGCCCCTCCGCCATCTGCTCCCCTCTCCGCACCGCCACCTCCCCCTTCCCCGCGACACCGACTCTTCCTCCCCCGACTCCTCCCGATCTCCTCACCCGCCGTGGCTGCTGCCACCGTTCCCTCCTCCCCGCCGTCCATGCCGCCCGCTTCCTCCTCCTCTTCGCTTGCGCCACCCGCCTCCTTCCCTTCGCCCACATTGCCCCCTCCTCCCTTTCGCCTGCACCGCCCCCACCGCTCGCCTCCTCCCCTTCGCCCATGCCGCCCCTGCCACCCCCTCTTGCCCTTCGCCCACGCCGCCCCCTCCTCCCCTAGTCGTGCCCTCCTCTCCTGATCCCCTTGCAGAGATCATCGTCTCATCTCCTCATTCTCCCCCTCGTGTCGCCCCCCGTCTCCCTTTCAACCTAGTCATCGCTACAGCCACCATCATCCTAAGCCCCGCATTGCCCTCTCCCTCACGGTCGTGGCCGCCTCCTCCACTTACCCGCACCCACCTCCTTGCCTCCTTTGCTCCATAAAGATGATGGCGCAGTGGGCAACTAGTGATCCGCCCCTCCTCCCTCCTCTAGTCCTTCGGTCAGGGTGTAGATTTCTAGTTACACATTTATTAATACACATAGCTTTTGGAATTTGTACAAATCTAGCAATGTACCAGGTTGCAAGTTGTTATGACCTCACTATTAATTTCCTTTCTAGATGATTTTCGTGTTCCATTCTGCTCCCTTCCCTTCTAAACTCAGCGATTGGTTTTAACTTTGATTGTTCGGTTCCTTTTCTTGCCTTTGGTTTTCAGATGAAGGTCAAGTTGAGGCTTCGCTGGGAGATGGTGAACCTCAGGGTCAGTCTACAGGAGAGGCTTCCATCGTTTAGGCATTATTCACTTAGTCTATCTTGCTAAGGTAAAACAGAATATTTAATTTGCAACTAAAAAATCCTTATGTATGTTGACTGATGCAACTTCATTTTGATGTTCATGTCTGATTGTGGTTTTTTCATTTTTCATGCTCATGTCTAATTGCTTGACAAATGGGTTATCCCCAGTAGTGAAAAGTACATTCCCAATTAGTGTTGTATGGTGCCTGCCCCAGGTTCCTAATGATCTATATGTCTTTACATGTATTTACTTACTTCCCAATATGTGGTCGAGATTAACTGCTAATTATCAAGGATGGCCTCCTAACGACATCAAAAGAACCACATTTCCTTTTGCTATTGCATTGATAATCCATACCTCTTTTGCATAGAACAACTTCACACCCCTCTCTATGTGTTACACCTTATAGAAAGGCGTTGTGCAATGGTTTCGATACAAACTGTCTGCGTACCCCAAGATAAAGGGTGTCTCTTCATGTTTCCTATGCTAATGTATTACCTCCAATAATGATCCTTGTTTGAATACTGCAACATGCATCTTTTATTGTTGTGTGTGTGTGAATTTTTCTCCCAACTTCTAAACCTATACCTATTTGTAGCCTCTTGTGCAGTACTTTCAGCCTCTTTCAATAGTAATCTGCTAAAATATGTTTTCTATAGAGATGTTTTTGCTCCCAATGGAAGCACATGTCTTGCAAGTTTAGCGACGGGATCATGAGGAGCTACAAAATTGGTTTTACTGCATATGAATAGAGGAATATATATCTTTATTGTGTTTTGTAGGTTGGTTGTTCTGCAGATTGGATCTTTCGTATCCATGTGTTGATCATGAGAGGCGTACTATGTGACTAGATCTCTTTATTCCCATTTGTGATTTGATTTCCAAATGCTTCTTAGCACCATTTAGTTCTTATTTTTAAAGGTAGGTGCAGGTAGCCATATATGGTTAAGTGAAAATGTCTGAGTTTGTTGATTTTTTTTCTTATAAGAAGTATGGCCATGAGATAATATGTTATTACACTATTATTTGTGAAACCAGGACAGTCTACTCATTGTGTTGGGTGAATCATATTTTTCTTTTATTGACATAGTTGTGTGTCCTTGTATGGCTTTTGTAACATCGTATTTTTTATAACACAGAATGCTCATGTAATCTTACAGTAGAAGATACACGAGGAGCATGGCCATGTGCTATCGTTGATCGAACAAAACAAAAACAGGTGTTCTTTGCCCCGTTTAATCATCGGTACTATCATTTCTTAGTTAGCCTATTGATCCATGCCTTATGGTACTAACTGACGACATTTTCTACAGGCAATACTCATCTGTGACTTATTAATAGCTCTAATGATTGGAACTTATAATATGATTTCATCGGCTACTTTATACTTGTGATGTGCTGTAGGCTTATTGTAGGGACCCCGGATCTCCGGATCCAGGACCCTCTGTGTATAACTGCACTATTCCCTGGATCAGTAGCTAGTGCACACAGTTGCAACATTGGCGTAATCAAAACCGTACACCTAAACTATAGATGAAGCAGACAAATTAATATTTAATAGCAAAAGGACCTTATGGTCAAGTCTTACAAAGTTTGCCACGCAGGGCTAGCAACAAAAGAGAGCTTGCAGCGGAAACCAAACATCCGGTGGAGGTCACCCAATATGCCCACATGCAATCGAGTGAAGGACGCGACCTAGTTCGCATAGTCTTCAAAGAACTTTGAGTTCACTGGTTCACCCTGCTCTGCTGATTTAAACAAAGGGCGCAAAGCCGTGAGTACTTTGAATGTACTCAACAAGTCATAGAGAAATGTATACAAATAGTATTTATGCAAGGCTTGACAAGGGCAGCTTTATGGTTACTTTGCAGAAAGCAGTATTTGACATTTAAATACAGTAAGTAGATTGCAAAGCATAATTTAAAAGATTAATACATAAGTAATCAATTTCCTTTGAAACAACTAGTGAACTCCCTGTTCACTTTCCAACCAACCACCACAACCATACCAGATTCGAACATCCCATTCCAACATTTTCGAGAAAAATCTACCCCTTGCGTAAAATCACTAGGCATGTCTATAATCGGGGACACGGCTATTCGAATAGTTTTACACTTTGCAGAGGTTGTACAGCTTTACCCACAAGACACAACATCTCTAGTTGGTTTGGCATCCGTCGATACCATTGCCCACTACCATAGGTAAGCAGTCTAGAGCATGTGACAAGGCCTTTACAAAGTTCTGTTTTTGACTCGGTTCTGCCCACTAAGGTTTCGCCATTCTGGGCCCCCTCTTGCGCCGTTCCCAACCCAAACAGAACCGAATCAACACATTACTAATTAGTTGGCCAGGTCTACCCCATAATAGACATGTGGTCGTACTATAATGACCCAAATCAATGGTTCAAGGTTAAGTCCTTAGTTGGCTGCTCAGACGAGACGTTTCCGCATTCCAAATGTGCTTCCCGCACCCACCATTACCACCACCCACTCGTCCGAGCATAAATTAATTTCGTTCAACCCGGCCAAATGACCACCCTAGTCATGGCACAACAAATTTTAATCACAATGGCATCGCACCAAAATTGACACAGCTGTGATCTCGCACCACAGTTGCACAACAGTGGTAGAGCACCAAAATTCCATATCTCATTAAGTCAAGTTCAAACATTCTTTGAGTAAGTGATCGTGAATCTATCGTATAACTAAAGCATTGGCTAAGCATAATACGGTACCCATGTTGGTATTGCAATAATATCCAACTAATAATCCATCCTAGGGTGTCCAAGGGATATGTTAATCAAGGATACATGTCATTCACAAATTATCAAGGAGGCATAATGGCAATTAGGTAATTAACTAATTCCCGAAACCACTTATTATAAAATTAGCAATGCATGTTTATATCAAACAATATACTTTTATAAAGATGGGGTCAATATGATCAAAGGTCTATAACTTGCCTTCATTGAAGAGTAGAGGTGCTTCGGTCGTCGGGTCTGCGAAGTCTTCCGAAACGCCGGAATCTATACGTGCGAACAATGCTAAATAAATAAAACAACTCCAAATAAATACCAAATAAATACTAACAGGAAGACAAGGAATTGAGATGAATTTAGAAATTTGAATCACTCGAATCGGAGTTCAAACGAAGAAGTTATGGCCAAAGGAAGTTAGGGAATTGCATAAAATCAAGAAAAAGGGATTTTTCCTGATTTTCAGAATTAATTTTCTAAAGGAAAATCAATTTATTGCGTCAGCTGACGTCAGCCCTGGGGATTAAATTTCCGGCCGAATTGTTTTTCAACGGGAAAAGATTGGAAAACCACGTCGGTATTGACCGGCGACCACCTCGAAGAAGAGGCTAACGTGGTCGCCGATCGGCGCCACGGTGGCGACCCGTGGCTTGCCACGTCGGACCCGAGACGGCAATGGCCTTCGGCCGATGGTCGCTGGCAAGCGGCGGCGGCGGCGATGAGGACACTCACGTGGAGAGGAAGCCGCGGCGATCTGGTGCACGAGGTTTAAATCGGCATGGCACGAGAAGGTCGCCAGCGAGGAAGAAGCGGCGGGCGGTTGAATGAGGCGGCGGCGCTCTGGCGGGCTCTAGAGGTCGGGGAGGTGCGCACGGGGTGGCCCTCGGCTTGGCGATGCCGGTGGCGAGGTCGAAGGTGGCAGGGGAGGCCCAGAGGCGGCGCAATCGACGACGGCGAGCTTCACGACCGGCGGCGGCGAAAGCTCAAATCGCGGTCGAAAGAGAGCGGGGGAGAGAAGGGGAGGAGAGGGGAAAGAGAGAGGAGTGCGAGGCGGTCCGGGTGCTCGCTTTTATAAGCGACGGGGGGCCCCGGAGGAGGAGGAGGAGGAGGAGGAGGAGAGGCTTGCCGTGCCGGCTTTAATGGCGGGCGGCGAGAAGCGGCGAGATCCGGGAGAAGGGGCAAAAGGCGACGGCGTGGCGGAGGCGGGGACGGGTGGCGCGACCGACAAGGGACCAAGGGGCTAGGGGCGGCGAGGCAGCGCGGCTCGGCGGGATCCATGGCGAGGAGACGACGCGGAGGCGGAGGTAGGCGACGACCCGGCGGCGACACAAGCGCCCCACTCGTCGTCGAGAGAGAGGAGGAGAATGGAAAGCGCGAGCGTCTGGCCGTCCGATCCAAATCGGACGATCACGATCAAGGGGGGGCTGCACACGCAAGTGGGCCGGAGGAGCGGGCCGCACGGGTGAACAAGGAATGGGCCGGGAGGAAATCGGCCCAAGGCCAGGGGAAGGATTTTCTAAGGTTTTTGATTTTTGAAAAATACCAGAAAAGCAAAAGTATTTTTAGAAAATAGCTTAAGCCGTCCAAAAATTCTAGGAAAATTCACAGAAATCCCTTGAATTATTTAGGACATAGTAAAAATATTTTCAGCTTAACTATTGCTTTTAATTTTTGCAATTAATTATTTTTGACATAAGGCAAAAGGGAAAACCAACTTAAAATCCAACAAAACTCAACTAAACCAACTTGAATTAGTTCAAGTTTAATTAATTCAAATTAAACTGCTTTTAAAATTCTAAATTACAATTTAAGCTTTAGCGAATTAATAAAACCAAATGGTTACTTTTTAAAGTTTTCAAAATTTTCAAAAACTTAGGAAATTTGGGATGTTACACTTATACCTTCTAGGGACCAGGGTTGTGGTGAATTATCATTTCCTTTTTTTTTCCTTCGAAGCTAGCATAAGATGCTTTGTTTTCACTACCTCAACTTACGACATTATCGAACAAGCAAAAACTATTTATTATTCTACAGATATTGTTTATGTCCCCTGTTTTGTTTATGTAGAGTTCTTAGACATGGCTTCCTTGGACCAGCGTAGTTCCCCTTCCAAGCTGTATTAGAATTTCAGAACAATGTGTGTTTGAAGGACGCAAACAAATACTGGCAAGACTACTTGTTCTACTAGATAACTCCATGGATAATGTTTGCATATAAGGTTAGATTTGTCGAATATTTCATTTCATGCTCATGCTACAAATACACATTCATCTAACCTATTGTTTGTTGATTGTATTTTTCTTGGTTTCTAGGTGCATGGTCAGCTATACATCAGATCCCAAGGTTTCTAGCTTTTCGATATAAAGATGAGTGGTGTTTGATTAATCAGTAATAGTAACAAAGTTTTAATCATAATTAATCGTCACCTATGTTCAAAACATGGAGTTGTTGGCGGCTTGTACGATGTTATCTACCCATATCTGCTTTGTTGTATCCTTAGGATCTTATGGTTGAGCAACAAGAAGAACAAATTAATCTTCCTTCGTGTTCCTTTTATAGATTAATTTAGGTTGTTTCAGACCATCTACGCATTTTTACCTTCTGAATAGTAATGAGAGTTTTCCAACGTTGCCCTTCTACCAAACAGTTGATAAAAAATGCAGTGCAAATTTCTGGAAAGAAATTTTCCTTTTTTCAGTTAATATTGTTTGTGCCCTCAAAAAGTTTACAAAGCTTCGATGTATAGCGTAGACTGCAAAAATTGTCTCTTTAGTCCTCTATTATGGTGCTTTTGGAATCAGCACGTCTAGATCAGTTAAATCGTGTGAGCTATATTTATATATTTTTTTTGGTTTCGAACCAGTGTTGACCAATAACCAAAAGCTCGAAGGAGTTAACGATGTACCTCTTAGACCAGCTGGCTTCAAGCCTTTTGTTCTGCCATATGTACAGCATGTAACTAGATTATGTACTACCTGATAGTTGTTATCTAGGTTGTGGCATCTATGGTTGTTGTGTTTCGTTACGTAATTATGTTAATCAGTTGTCCTAACGCGCCACGGGATTATGTAGCGTCTTTCTTTTGTTCTTGCATATATGTTGTTTAGTTGTCGTCTACATACCATGAATGATATTTGAAGTCTGCTACTATAGCATGGACATTTTTTATTTGTCTTGTTGTTGTTTATATCTACTAATCTCTTATGTTAGGTGGATCCAAAAAAAAATTAAAATGTTTTCACATATATTGTTAAATGTATAATGCCTTCCGAGCACTCTCTCAAAATCGACCGGTGCAACGTGGCACGCAAGCCTGCCTAGTATATTCTTATACCATCTTGATACCAATTGAAACCATTAATCAATAATCCTATTGCTCTTATTACATGTACACACGACACATATCAGTTAATTTTTGCTCCTTGACAATCTTCTCAGTGGTTTCTGTCAAGCGCATTGATGTAGCTTACTTCTCTTCACATACTAAGATTTGTCTCATATTTTAGCTTTGATAAGCATGAAGGTTTTGAACTAACCTGCATAACAATGGTGAGCTTTTCCTATTCACCAATGGAACTGACGTCTTTGGGTTTCTTATATTACCATTTGCTCAAATAAACAGCAATGTCATCGCTAAGTATTTTTCTTGTGCACCTTAATAATTCGAAAAGGACCACTAGTAATGTAATTTTCGAGGCAATATTATAAATTTTCCTCAATGATCTGCATCTTATTTCGATTCGTAGAAATTCTTTTGGGAAATGCTTCACACATTAACAAATTTGTGCAACTCACACTAACGAAATGATCTATGCCCTTGGTAACTTCAAACGTTTGTACACATGAAGTATAGCGACGCTCTTCTTTTTTTTCATAGCTTTGAACTGTGCTACGAATACGATCAACTGTGACGCCCAAAACCGTGCGCTGACAATCTTAACACGCCGGTGGTAAGTGGGCCCACCAGTCAGGCAAAGAAAGGAAACAATGCCTAGTACCTAGTAGTTCACACGGGCAGACCCTCCACACGACTACACGAGGACCGTGAGATAAGATCCATCACCCCAACACGAATCTCGACGCACAGCACGCAAACCCTAAACGCCAAACCCTGCTATAAATTTCCCTCCCCTCCCCCTTCTCACTCCTCTCGCACCAGCCGCCGCCGCCGTTGTCGAAGCTCCTCCCTCCCGCACCGTCGTCTCTCCCGTCGCCGCCCGCTCGGAGATCGCCAGACCTCTCCCTCCGCCATCATGGGGTGCGTGCGAACATCTCTTCTTCTTCCTTCTAATGATTTCCAGCGCACTCCTTTTTTTCCCTTTGCGATGATCTACCATAACCTGTGCCTTTCCTAGGGATGATTCTTTGCTAGACTCTCTGTTTCTTGCTTTTATGTGTAGGCAGTGTAGTTATGTGCTTATGTGATTGATTCTTTCGTAGTATGGTCTTGGACTAGTGAGTAGTATGCGATTTATTTTAGGCTGCTTTATGTCACGATTAGAGATGAGGCTGCGTTAGATGCAAGTGATCTGAGCTTATTGACGGTCCAGTGCTGATCAGATTGTACACCGTCAGTGCTAAACATATTCATAAGCGACATTAATCGGTTGCCACGATGTAATTGTACTTTCCTTGGTTCACATGCTTGGATCCGGGAAGGTATGCATGGTAGCATTAGCATACAAGTCATTTCTTTGATGCGTCATTTCAAGAACCTTGTCTTGGTTTGTATGAGTTTGCATGTTCCTTAGTCTTGGTAATGAGATTATGTCTACCACCTTGCCACCTTGGTTGTTTTGATGTTCTCATGTTCTTAATGATGGCGATATGCGATTGGTTTGTAGCTTGATGAATATGCACGATAGGTGGCTGATTGTGTGCTAAAAAGATTGGATTTGCCTAGCTTCTGTTTACAATTATATGTGAAATGGTAGGAGTGTGTACAGTGATACAATGCAGGAACAAATTTGCTGGTGGTAAACTGTGTTGTTTATATTCTCATTTTTTTAATCGTTGTCATGCTGCAAGATGTGTATTTATGTATTTTTGGTTGGTTACGCCATATGCTCCATTCTTTTAGCTTCGTCATGTAGCAAGGTGCAGACAGATATGTTAGGGTGGTTGGGTTGTATGATGAACCAATGTGGCTTTCTTCTTACTTGTGAAGTCGGGCGGTAGTGCACATGTTTATGGGATGGACAATTGTGTTGATGAATTGCTGAGCTTATAGTTTGTGTTAAGTTGGTGTAGTAATAATTATAAAATCTCGTCACAGGAAGACACGTGGTATGGGAGCTGGGCGCAAGCTCAAGACCCACCGCAGGAACCAGAGGTGGGCTGACAAGGCGTACAAGAAGAGCCACTTGGGCAATGAGTGGAAGAAACCCTTTGCTGGATCATCTCATGCCAAGGGCATTGTTTTGGAGAAGATGTATGTTAAATAGCAGAATCATTTTCTCTTTTTTTTATCTCATGCTTTATATACTTGAGCTAAGGTGCAATTGTTCTGTTACAGTGGTATTGAGGCCAAACAGCCAAACTCTGCCATCCGTAAGTGTGCCCGTGTTCAGCTGGTGAAGAACGGGAAGAAGATTGCTGCCTTTGTACCAAATGATGGTTGCCTGAACTACATCGAAGAAAATGTGTGTTTCATAATCCGATGCTTATTGAAATGGTCTACCTGTTTACACTCTTTTTAATGAATCCAACTTTTTGCTTTCTTGGATGCTCTAGGATGAGGTGCTGATAGCTGGATTTGGTCGCAAGGGGCACGCCGTGGGAGATATTCCTGGTGTCAGGTTCAAGGTTGTCAAGGTATCTGGTGTGTCACTGCTCGCACTTTTCAAGGAGAAGAAGGAGAAGCCAAGGTCTTAGATTGCTTTTGATAGGCAAGGATGGGGGGTAGACTGTCAAGGCTTGTGATGTTTGGGGAGGAAAGTTTGCTTGCTATGTTTACAATGCCCCTCATAACATAACTGAGTGGTATTAGCGAGAATTGTTCCTTCTCGGTCGTTGCTTTTGTTTACAGTACTATTAAGAGTTTTGTTTCCTTAATTTGGAGATATTGATATTGCGTTCACTGTGCTAGTTTGAGATTTTCTCTCCCGTGGCATGTTTTAAATTTTTTTTTTCATGTTTATTTGCCGGTTCTCCGTACCGAGCAGTTGTTTAGTTCGATTGTTGTAGTGCATTTGTCGTTGATGGAACACTAAATCGAAGAAAAATTTAATGAAAAATAACCATACATGTTTCTGTTAAATGGCATACTATAACCACTTAACCTTTTATAAAGCATTTAAGTAGGACTAAAGTGGAAATATTACAATAACTACACTTGATTACATTTCGAAATGGAAGATTCGCAAGACCATGGACATAGTGAAATAGAGGGAGTATCACTGAATTGAGAGGCTATACGTTTGACAGCATTGGTGGCATTGTGCTGCTAAGCATATCATTGAATTGAAGCGTATACGTTTGTCGGATTGTTCCGCAACTCGCACGTCAAATTTTGCCTAGACCAAAAACAAAGGAACAAAAGATCAGCGTTACGGAATAGTGATAGTATAAGCGACAAGAAATGGTAATATGGATGTTTCATTAGCAAACTGGAAGTCTAGCGGCTAAAGCAGAACAGCACCGAGACTAACACTGCTAGCAAAGTTATCCCATCCATTAAAAGTTAGCGGTCATCCCATAGCTATACTGTGCACATCTGTACATCCGGTTCATAAACGGTGCAGTCTTAAGAAGCATATCCCCAATCCATACCTCTGTCTCAGTCAAAACCAAACGAGAAAGAAATTATATCCTGAATCGACAACCAAAGAGACAAACTATCAGACAACAATATTGTTATTGTAGGGCAAGCGTCTAAATCTTGATTCAGAGTGACTGGGAATCATCCCAACGTTAACAGTTAACATAGGCATGCACAGGATTGACCTTGTTTTACGAAAAAAATTTCATTTTGGCCCCCTTGACGTCACGCAATTATAAAAATGACCACGTACCCTTTTTTTTTTAAATCTAGACCCCCTCCCTCACCTTCCGCGGTCGAGGAGTAGGGAAGGTCACTTTACGCGCTCCCCGAGCGCAGAAAGGCACCGGAGGTGGTCCGCGCGGACCGCCACTTGCATGATGGGTGGCGCGGAAGGTGACTTTCTGCTGCTTGCCGAGCGCGAAACCCCGATTCATGATCGCCGCCCATTTCATGAGATTTGTCTTGATTACCCACGCCCCGCTCCACCGACAAATCAGAAGAGAGGAGGGGCTAGATTTGCAAATAAAACGACACGGGAGCTATTTTTGCAATTGAGTGGTGTCAAGGGGCAAAAATAAAAAAAGATTCTTGTTTTACTGGCTACTGACTAATAACAAAGTCAGCTTGCCCGTTTTGCATGGTGGACTGTTCAATGTGTATTTAATTTATCTCCTCCTATGAATATAGCAAATATGTTTGAAAATTGGTTAGTTGGTATTCTAAAAATTCTAAAGTCACAACTCCTAGTGGGAGTGTCTATTTGGTTATGTCGGAATGAAGTTATTTTTGACAAGAAGATTGTCACAAATCCCTTGCAGGTCATCTTTTTGAGTGTGCACTGGCTGAGGGCTTGGGTAAATCTACAGGTCTCTGTTGGCTGGAAGCGACAGGCTGGAGGTAGTGGCGAAGCAAATTTTAAGCATTCATGGGTGGCGGTGTAGTTATAGGATTTGTAATGATTGAGTTTAAGTTTCAATCGTCGTTTGCTTGTAAGGCTTCAAGCCACTTTCCCTAGCTTTGGTTACTTTGGTGTTTTAAACTATTTAATAAAATGAGCTGTGTGCATCCTTGATGTAGAGGTCGGGAGAGTTTTTCTCTTTTATTATCTAAAAAAAACAAAGTTAGCAAAATTCCAACACCGAACTTCGTGTTTTTTTTATGTAGGATGTAAGAAAACTCACCATCTTGACCTAGTTGGCTGGCTCCATGAATATGACGAGGTCAATAATTGTTGACAAGAAAACGTTGTTGTATATTTCGATGGCTATTTGGTAATTTCTCATTTTTAAAAAAGAATAAATAGAAAAGGAAAAAGGAAAGAGCTTAGGGCCCACTTGTCATTGATAAGAGGAGAGGGATAAGGTCATGAGACCTTATCTCCATTCGGCAAAAGGAAAGGCCTTCGGGTGGTTTTTGGTCTTCGGCAAAAATGGCAGCGTGGATGACTCAGTGTAAGCGGATCTGTCGGCTCGAGCAAGTTGCACGTAGCCGTTGGCAATGGAAGCTCGGACTCCTTCTTCCCCTTGACTCCTTGACTTGACGGGATCGGTCGGTTCTTTCTCTCTAGCTCGAAAAAATTAGTGAGTTTACCCAATTTTGGTGTGCTCTTCTCCTCTCGGTTCGGTTTCGTTTTTTAGGCATTGGACCACCTGCGTCGCCGGGCTTGTCTCGATGCCGTCGGTGGTGAGCTCTGACCTCTCTTTTGCGCACACTCGGTTGGTTCCCCTCTTGCGCCATTTCTACTGTCGGCGTTCGGTTTGAAATCAGAACCTGCACATTTGGGATTGGTTTGGTGGTCTCTGTCTTGGCCTCTGTGAGGAAGAATACTTCAGTTCATGGTGTTTGGTGCTCTCGGGTGCACTCGGCCAGTGCATTACTGTTGGTTCTTGTGCGGGCATATCTCTCTGTACTTCGGCTTCGTCTTTCGGTATGTCCCGGATTGCGAAGATTAGCATTGTACCTCCGTCTACCTTGTCTAGTATTCGCGGCACAGCGAGGCAATTGGTTTTCTGAGACAGCGTCATTTGGCGTGCCTTGCCTAATTCTTCTCAGTGGCTTTGATTGCCATCGGCTTTGTGAGTATCACAACATTCCATTTTTATTATCTCTTTGCATATGTTCTGTTCTAGTTAGAGTTTCATACTGTGAGTATTTGTTTGATATCTCTACTATAATATATTGCAAAGTGATGTTGTGGGCTTGGGTTTAATGCTCAATGAGGACAATTTCTTGTATTGAATTTGATTAGACAGCTAGTTCAGTTTTGAGCTCTATTTGAGTAGCTTACTGCTGTCATTTGATATCCGGCTATTCATTTTGTTACTTTCGGTTGTGGTCAAGTGATCTGGGTCATAATGTTCTGTGATCTTTAGCAACTAATCATTTATTTGCTTGCTCTACTGTTAGCCAAAAGGCTTTAAGGCTGAACTTGTGATTCTGTGAATCTTATGCACTAAGAGTTGATCACTGTTCTAGTGGCTAATTTGAGTGTTGATTCTGTCATCTTGTACTTTGGTGAACTTTGTTGACCGAAAGTTTAAATTGTTGCCTATTGTGTATGAAATCAATTTTGACAATTTAGTAAAGCAATACTTAGAGCTCAAAGTCTGAATTCTAGTTGTCTTATCTCATTTGTGAAGAGTATTAGACAAAAGTAGCGAGAAGGCCAAGAGTACATCTTGTGTAACTCTACATCTGAGAGCAATAACCAAAATATTAAATATGAGCATTATGCTGATTTTATTGTCCACATATTCTATGTTTTGAGTATATTATCATGTTTAAATGATATGGAGGATTTACATGTGTATACGTTAATTTTGTCATTTAAATGCTGCTAGAAATATGCTTTAATTATCATTAATATTGCTGAATTAATTCTGAATATTTGCTAAAAACCGCTTTATTTACAACAAACGCTACGTCAGATTCTTAGTGAGAGGGTTTATGATGAATCTATTAACCATAATACATAATCAGCACGTGGCATCTAAAGTTATCGAGAGAAGGGAAAAATTTGAGAAAAAAGAAACGGAAATTGAACAAAGTTGTATGCCGGTCGGTTGAAATGCTCTGCGGTGGCCTGCTCGAGCTGTACCTACTCGCACTCCATCCAGCTCATCCTTGTCAGAGAAAGTGTGAGGGTCGATCCCGTGGGACTGGAGGCGGGAGAGGTAAGAGGCGGCGAGATCAGAGAGCGAGGCGAGCTCGTCCTGGACCTCGCGCTCGCAGTCGGCGAGGTCCTCGGCGTAGCGGTGGAACTGGCAGGCCTCCATTTGCACGGTGACCTTCTCCCGCTGCAGCCGCTCAATCATGAGCATGGCCACGCAGGCCGTCGTCTTCGTGGAGGCCCGCTCCGTCTCCAGCTCCGCTAGTAGCCCCCGCGCCGCCTCCTTCTCCCTCCGCTGTGGCCTGCTGTAACATCCCAGTTTTTCTGAGTCTTTTTGAATTTTCAAAATAAAAAGAACCATTTGGTTTTGAGGAGAGTTCAAAAGCTTAACTTGAGATTTTGGAATTAAGGTGTTTAAAATGACTAAATCAAACTTCAACTAATCCAGAGTTCAGTTTCTTTCGAGTTTGTTGGAGTTCTCTCCTTTCTCTGTTCGCTCCGTGCTCCCCTCGACCCAGTTCTTTCTTCTTTGGACCTCTATTCATTTGGATTCGAGGGTCCAGACCTCCCTTCGTTTGGATCCGAGGGTCCAGACCTCCCTTGTGTTTGGACCTCCCCTTCAGTCTAGACCTCCGTTGTGTTTGGACCTCCCTCTCAGTGGAGACCTCCGAGTGATCCTAGTGACCACCCCCTTGGTCTTTTTGCAAAGACCACCCTCTTGGGCCACGCCTTCCCTTGGGTTGCGACCTCCCCTTTTTGTCGTTTTGTCGCGACGTCCCCTTGGAGTCACGACCTCCCTTTTTATCCTTTAGTCATGACCTCCCCTTGGAGTCACGACCTCCTTTTTTGTCCTTTAGTCGCGACCTCCCCTTGGAGTCACGACCTCCCCTTGGTCACGTGCACCCCTTGGTCATGTGCGCCTGTTGGGTCACGACCTACCTTTGGTCACGTGACACCCTTTTTTGTCACAACCTCCCTCTTTGGTTTGACCACCCTCCCGAGTGTTGACTGGCCCCACTTGTCAGCCTTGCTCACCTTCTTCTCCCGCTCATCGCGGCGCTACTTTCGCCGGGGTTCTCGCGCATTAAATGTCAACAGATTGCATTAAATCTTTGCCGCCTCCAGAGCATGCCCGTCTTATCGAGTGACTTTCTTCGCACGTCATGCAGTGCTCTCGCCTTGTCGCCACCTACCCTTGACCTCGTATGCCTCAGAGTTTCTCAGCTGCTCTTCCCGTCCTCCCCGGCTATAAAAGCCTGAGCAACCCTCTTATATCTCCTTTAGCCTTCTCCAACTTTCTTGCTCTGCTCAGGCCTTCCCCCTCAGGACCTCCTCGTTGGACCTCCTCGTTAGACCTCCTCCTTTGAGCTTTTTAGTTCCTCGCTGTTGGTTTTAGTTTGGTTTATTTGGAGTTTATTTGGGTTTTATTTGGTCTTTATTTGATTTGCTTCGTTTTCACGTGTAGATTTCGACAACTCTAGGGAGCCCGAGTACTTTGAGGAAGAAGACCCTCAAGCTTTCAAGCAAGACAAGTTACACCCTTGACCATATTGGACCCAGTATTTTCAAATTATTTAAGTTTTGTTTCAAATTACTACTGCATGCTCATTTTAAATCAAGTAATTTAAATCCCTGTTTTAACTGTATAGTTATTCTTAGTTCCTTTGTACATCCGAACTTGATTATTGATTCAATCATCCCTTGTCACCATAGTAAAGAGCTAGTTGGTGCATTAGTATGAACTAGCATGTTTCAAAACTCTATGCTTAGTCAATACTTAGACCAAAAATCTTGATTTGGGAAGTTTCTGCCAAAAGACCAATGTTGTCAAAATATTTTAACCATGACATTGGGTTGTCGTGGAGGTTTTCTAAATGTTTTTGAAAAGCAAAGAAAAGGAAAACTGGTTTGGACTTGGGCGAACTGGTTATTTGGATGGGTACATGTTCATGCACGAGATCAATTCATTTCTATGGTTGATTCCCAGGAGTCTGTGGAAGTAGCCCAGATTAGTTAAGAACCGGTCTTCGAGTGTATTTTGCTATGTCTTACCGTGCAACCACATATCCAGGGTGAGGTGGACCTGGCCAACTAATTTACAATATTCCACCATGGTCGTTCCATCCGGTTGTGTGGGTGTCTTGACGACCTACTTTTATTTATTCATACCTGGCACAAAAGGGGGCTATGAACTCAACGGGTTTCCATCTGTCGGGGGCGAAACCTTAGCGAGGGGGGACTGCGGTGGAATGACGCATTGTAAAGGCCTTGTCACGTGCTCTAGACCACTTACCTACGGTAATGAGTGGTGGTATCTACAGATGCCAAACAAACTAGAGAAGTCGTGTCTTGTGGGTAAAGTTGCACACCTCTGCAGAGTGTAAAACTATTCGAATAGCCGTATTCGCAGTCAAGGACATGCTGGCAAAGCTGCTCCAAGTTAGATGTTGGTTTTATTTTCAAAAGACATCTTTGAAATGGTTTTGGATGTCTAACCAAATGGGTTCGGGCTGGGAGCCTTGTGATAGGAGGGTATCCTTCACCACTTGTTGATGAATGTTATCCAACTATAAAATTGATTTAGAAAATGAATTTTAGTTATTGTATAACTGCTTTGGAACTTAGTACATGTAATTGGAAAGAAACTTGGCTTTATGCAAAGACAACCCTATGATACCTCCTTTAGGACATCCTTGTATGCATGCATTCAATCTGTTACTTGATGGGTGTGACTTGCGAGCACGGTTGTTATGCTCACTCTTGCTTGACATGTTTGAGCAGGAGAGGACTTCTTCAATGAGCCAAAGGACCTCCAAGACGTCTAGGCTGCGACCTCAATACGACTGCCTTTGGCGAGTCGTGTGGCCTTCTCACTTTTGCTTCTGCTGTATTTTATTCTTGTTGGCTGTATGCCCCCTTTTGTAATCAACTATGTTGTTATTTTAATAAAGTGTGTTGATGGGTGTTACCACTCTTGTTAACTGTGTGAGCTAGCTGTTGGTCCTTGGAACTAGCTCGGTTGTGCACAGAGGGTTCGGGACCTCCCGAGTCCGACCGTGTGGTCGTGCCTTTGGGTTATCCCGAGTCCGGTCGTGACTTTGGGACCTCCTGAGGTCGGGCCAATCCTGAGACCTCCTTCAGGTGCCCTTGGGATCGTCTCGCGACCTCCCCGAGGTCAGTCGTGACACTGCTCAAGTTGCATTTACTCGCCTCCTCATCCAGCTCATGCTCGTCGGAGAAAGTGTCGGGGTCAATCCCGTGGGACTAGAGGCGAGAGAGGTAAGAGGCGACGAGGTCGAAGAGCGAGCCGAGCTCTTCCTGGACCTCATGCTCGCAGTCAGCGCGGCCCTCAGCGTAGCGGCAAAACTGGTGGGCCTCCATCTGCACAACGGCCTTCTCCTGCTGCGGCCGCTCAATCATGAGCATGGCCTCGCTGGCCGCCGTCTCCGCAGAGGCCCGCTCTACCTCCAGATTCACTTGCAGCCCCTGCGCCGCCTCCTCGGCCACCTCCTTCTCACCCCACAGATGCGCCGCCACCGCCACCAGCACCTCCACCCACCGAATCAACTTCGGTGCCTCCCCGTCCCTCGCCTTCGGCGACAGCTGCAGCGATCGTGCGGGTGGCCAACGCTTCACCGACCGCCGTGACAGTGAGGAGTCAGCGACGGGATCCATGGAGGCATGTATGTATCCAGCGAGATTCGAACCCTATAACATCCTAGTTTCCCTGAGTTTTTGAAAAATTTCAAAAAAAAAAATTAAAATTATAACCATTTGATTTTATTAAGTTGCTAAAGCTTAACTTGAAATTTAGAAATCAAAAACCATTTAATTTGAATTAATCGAACTTTAATTAAATCAAAAGTTGGTTTATTTTAGTTTTTTGGTTTTTATTTGGATTTGAAGTCATTTCTTGGCTTTTACGGGATTTAAAAATGGTTTTTATTTTATCCCTAAGTTAAAATCTATTTTGTTTGCAAAATTAAAAGCTGAAGCTAAGTTAAAAGTATTTTTATTAAGTTCTATATAATTCAAGGGGTTTATGTGCATTTTTCTAGAATTTTTGGACTTTAATAGCTATTTTCTAAAAACCCTTTTCCTTTTTTGGTATTTATTTTTTAAAAAAAACCTATTTCTAAATCCCCCTTCGGCTTCGGGCCGAATCTCCCTCCGACCCGCTTCGCTCTCGTGCCCAAGGCCCATCTTCGCCCATTCCCTTCCATGTGACTGCTCCGCCTCATTTCCGCTCACGACAGTGGGACCCACTGTCGATCACTCCTCCCTTTGGTCATCTTCCTCGCCCGAGCATAAATACGCCCATCTTGTCCATGTGATGCCAATGTCGTCTTGCGGCTTTTGCGCCAGTCGCACTTACCCCTGTCGTGCGTATTCAATGCAGCGTCCTCCGCCGCCCTCTTCTTGCGCCCGCTCCCTCCCCCGCCCTTTTCTTCCCATTGCGCACCCATGCTCGGAGCTCCGCGAATCCCGCCGCCGCTCCGTATGCTAATCTCCCCCTCCGGTCTTCCCTGAGCCTATTTAAGGTGAGCACCAAGAAGCCCGCAGCCTCCTCCCTCTTTTCCCTTACCTCCCCCTTCTTCTCTCGCCCTAGCCCCTCCGCCATTTGAGCTTTTTCTCCGTCGGCCACCTTCGGACGCCACCGCCTCTAGCACCGCCGCCACACCTCCTCCGCCGCCAACGACCCCGCCTCCGGCATCGCAAGAGCACGGGCCTCCTCGTGCGCACCTCCCCTTCACGGGAGCCCAGCCGGAACCCCAACTCCACCTTCAACCGTTGCCACTCTTCGTCCTCGCCGCTGGCCTCTCCGCTACTCCCCGTCGACGAGACCCAGCGCACCAGCTTCACCGCGACGCCCTCTCCTTGTAGATGCCCTCACCGGCCACCGGAGCCCCGCCGTTCGCCGGCAAGCCTTGGGCCCCGAGCGCCACCGCTCGGTGTTGACATGGCACCACCACCGTGGTGCCTAGTCAGCGGCCACGTCAGCCCTCCGCTGATGTGGTTGCCTCGTCAACAGCCCACATGGCATTTCTCGTTAAAAATTAATTCAACCGAAAATAAAATCCGGTTGTTGACATCAGCTGGCACAATAAATCGATTTTCCTTTAGAAAAATAATTCTGAAAAATCGAGAAAATCTATAATTCATTATTTTATGTAATATCGAGAAAATCCAGATTTCATTATTTTATGTAATTTCAAACTTCCGGAGGCCATATCTTCTTCGTTCGAACTCCGATTCGAGTGATTCAAATTTCTAAATTCCTCCTAATTAATTATCTTTCTGTTAGTATTTATTTGGTATTGTTTTATTTATTTGACTTTCTTCGCACGTATAGATTCCGGCGTTTCGGACGAATTCTCGAACCCAACGACCGAAGCATTGCAACACTTCAACGAAGGCAAGTCGTAGACCTTCGATCATATCGTACCCACTTTACAAAATTATATTGTTTAATATAAACAGGCATTGCTAGTTGTATAAAAATGCTTTCGGGAATAGTTAAATGCCTAATTGTTGTATGCCTCCTTGAATGATTGATATCAACATGTACCCTTGAATGGCATAAACCCTTGGACACCATAGGATGGGTTATTTTAGTTGGACATATTGTAGAACCAACTTGGAGTATTGTATATGCTTAGCCATGCTTTAGTTATCCGAAGGATTCATGATCACATGCTCTTATGATTAAACATGACCTAACGAAATATGGAATTGTGGCACGGCCACTATATTAAAAGATGTCGAGCCATGGCAAGGGTTGCCACTCGGTTGGGTTGAACCGAAAATGATTTCATACTCAGGCGAATGAACGTGCAGTAAAGGGGGAGAATTTTGGGATGTGGTTGCCTCGCCTGAGTAGACACTAAGGACTTCAACTTTGTGCGCCATTGATCTGGGCCATACCGTTCAACCACAAGTCCATTTATGGGGTGGACTTGGCCGACTAATTAGCAATGTTTTGGTTCGGTTCTGTTAAGGGTTGATAAGCAGCGCAAGAGGGGGCCCAGAATGGCAAAACCTTATTAGGTATAACCGAGTCAAAACATAGCTTTGTAAAAGCCTTGTGATAATCACTTAGTCACACGCCTCCGGAAGCATGAAATGCTTGACAGTATAAGATGATTATCTCTTGTGGGTCAAGCTGTACAACCTTTGCAGAGTGTAAAACTATTCGAATAGCCGTATCCCCGGTTATGGACAATGCCTGGTGATTTCACACGAGGGGTAGACTTTATCAAAATGTGGGAATGGTTTGGATGGATTGAGTAGTTGGAGCTGGTTAAGGGTTGGGTAGTGAACCGGGTGTTCGCTAGCTTTTGCAAAAGAACTTGATTACTTATGTAATAAATCTTTTAAAGTGTGCTTTTTAATCTATTTACTGTATTTACTGTCAATATTGCTTTCTGCTAAAGAGCCATAAAGCAATCCTTATCAAGCCTTGCATGAATATTACTTGCATACATTTCCCTATAACTTGCTGAGTACTTTAAAGTACTCACGGCTTTGCGCCATTTGTTGATCAGTCGCCGAAGAAGAACCAGGGAACACCGAGTTCTACGATGAAGACTACTTTGAAGACTATGCGAATTAGGCCACGTCCTCCACTCGATTGCCTGTGGGCATGTCGGATGGCATCCACGAGATGTTTGGTTTTTCGCTGCAAGTTACCTTTTGTTGTTAAGCCCTAAGCAGCAAACGTTGTAAGACTTGACCATAAGGTCCTTTTGTTGCTATATAATATTAATTTATCTGCTTCATCTATAGTTTGTTGTATGGATATGATTACACCAATGTTGTAACTGTGTGAGCTAGCTACTGATTATGGGACTAGTTCAGAATGCACAGAGGGTCCCGGGGTTGCTTACTCGGGGTCCCGATAAACCCCTAGCTTGGATCCCCACTCTCACCGCCAGATCCGGCCACCATGAAGCCTCCACCCGTCGCGGAAGGAGAAGGAGAGGAGGGAGAGCAGGAGGAGAAGGAGGCGACGGCGGAAGGAATGAGAGGAGAGGAGAGGATGGAGAGCAAGCGGGCGCGCGAGGGGCTTGTGACAGTGGAGGAAGCAAGCGGGGCAAGGGGGACTGGTGAGTCGTGATAGTGGAGGAAGGGGGAGAGATGAGGTAAGGGCGGTTGGAGGAGGGCTAAAAATGTCATTTCGCATACCTAGTAACAGAAAAACAGGTATAAATGATTAAAATAATGCGAATAGGGCAAATAATGAAGAAAAACACTAACGTGAGGGCAAAAAATGTATTGCATCGAGAATGAGTGTATTTTCTGAATACCCAACTAATAGGAGAGCAAATAATAAAGGCAAATTTGGATATATACCACTCAGAAACACGACGTTTCGAGATATGCCACTCAGAATCTTGAAATTGGATTTATGCCACTCAATCTTATTGTCTTTCATATGTGCCACTCTAGAACATTTTTGCCCTAGCTCTTCTTCTTTCTCCCGTTTTCTTTGTGTCTCTCTTCGATTTATATCTCCCCTCCCCAAACCCTACCTTGTCCTCTTCACAATTCAGCGGTTCTGCCGAATCCACCTGGTCTCCACTTCTCTCCCACGATTCCTCCATGGCAGACCACACCAGCCATCTAATCTCGAATCCACCATGAAGATTGCAATGTTTGCTTCCCATCTCTTCCCCATATGAGCAAGGTTAGCGGATGATTTATAAGCAAGACAAGTAATCTGCATTCGCCTCGATTGGATCGGGGCGCGAGAGCATGATGACTTTGTCTAGGGAATCTCGATCTTGATCTCTGTTCTTTCTTTCTTGCATCTTGTGTCCTTTTTTCTTTCCTTTCGTGTTCTTGCCTTCTTGGTGATTTTTCAGGTGCCTATGATGGTGTTAAATATACTTTGAGCAACCCGCCATGAAAAGCACTTAATCTGAGGCGTTCCTTTTCTTTGTGAACTTCCTTGATGATTGTGAGGCCAATGATCACTTAACTAGTATAGATGCATAATTTCTACTAAAATGTTTTAGTGTTCTAGTCTCATTTTCTCGGCCGTCTTGGCTGAGAATAGGAGCGGCGCCGAGGCGTGCAGAGGAGGAGTAAGCGTCATGGGAAGACTTCGAGGCGGTGCGTTCGTGCGCTGGCTTTCGCACAAAGTAGCGCGGGCATGCTGGCAACAGCAGAGCGATGGCAAGAGCGGACGCGGGACCAGGGACGGCGCCGGAGGGAGGAGGCGGCAAAGATACAAACCGTTTGAATAAAATCGAAGAGAGAGACAAAGAAAACTAGAGGAAGATGAAGAGCTAGGGGGCAAAAATGTTCTAGAGTGGTATATATGAAAGACAACAAGATTCTGAGTAGCATAAATCCAATTTCAATATTCTGAGTGACACATCTCGAAACATCGTGTTTCTAAGTGGCATGTATCTAAATTTGCCAATAATAAATTCCCCCTTCTCCTTGCGCCTCTTCGTCTTCATTTTTTCCGCCCGGTTTCTTGACCTCTTCGTTCCCCTATGCGATTCTCGAACTGCAGCGTCTGTCTCTTCTGTCTCTGTTGTTCTCCCCAACCTGATTTTGCTGCGTTCGTTCCTTGGTATCCGAGCGTTTCTTCTTCGTTGGTCTGTGCGGTTTTTCCCCTTCTCCGCTTAAATCCTCCGCTTTGCTTCTTTCTGTCTTCAGTTCTTTTTTTGCGGAAGCTAGGAGGAACACCGCGCGTTCTTTCTTTTTGTTCCTTTTGTTCTTCCGGCTAAGGAATCTTTGCCTACATTTATCTTTTCTGATTCCATGCTTTTTTTTCCGTCTTTTTGCTTCCACAGGCACAGCTCGATTCTTCTACTGTATTGTCTTCTTCTTTCCGACTTCTTTTCTTGTTCTGTGCTGGATTCCAGATTCGGTAGGGTTGCGCTATCCGTCGTTCTTTTTCCCCCCTCGCTGCGCTTTGCTTTCTTTGTTTTTTCCATTCTTTCTTGCGGGGGACAGCGGGCACGCCACGCCGTCTTTTCTGGTTCCTTCTTTTCCCCCACCTATCTTTCTTGCGGGCGGCAAAGGCCACGGCGCACATCGCATCTTTTCTTCCCCAAAATTTGCTCGTACTAACAAACTTTAACATGAACAGAAACATCGACTAGATGAACTGCAGCTCCCATGCAAAGCAAGGCTTCTTTTGGATTTTCCTCGAGAGCAGGAATAAATTTGGTAATCTGGCACAAATCGCACAACTTTCGAAGCTGCTGGAAATCAATCGGAAGAAAGAAGACAGCACTATCATCTTCAACCTGTGCATGTAGTCAAAAGTAGTAACCACATGAACCATAGTGGGATAAATTCTTCCATTTATAATTTTTGTGTTTTTTTTTGTATTTTAAAGATAAAAGGACACTATGAAAAAAAATGCATGTAAACGTGCTCCATATGATTAGCATTTTTTTTTTGTCTGACTACATGATCCTACGATTATATTTAATTTAGAACCTTTAGATATCATTTTTGTGTAGTATCATGAATTGGAGTATACGTAACATTATGGTACTGACAAACCAAGAATTGAGGAAACAAAATGAACTGCAAACTATCAAAGTACTTTATAAAAATTTTGGGCACCCTTTTCATTCATTCATTCTTTCTTTTTTTTCCTGAGAAGAGATTGTTCCCCTTTTCTGATTACAGTCCTGCAAACCACTAGCTCGTCTAACAGGGACCACCAGCACATTTGCGGACCTTAATCCTGAAACATTGTGGAACCAAATCCATGCCCTAAATTTTGTGGTCTTTTGAATCATATAATTAAGTAAATTTGTGCCCAAAAAACAATTAACATGAACTAATGCACATGTACCATCATAGCAGTAAGGAACCAACATGTATTTTACTAACTATGACTCCCAATTAAATAGCTGGCATTGGCCACCTTCCCAATTAAGGCGCTAAAAAGGTTGAAACTAAACAGACATTCAACATCGAGCCTGTAAGCATTTTAACGAACTAGAATTCCAAAATCCAAATAATTCGATAATAGCAGGCACCCTTACAAGCTTAAACGCTTCCTTAAAAAAATGTTAGTTGCCACTTCAAGAACATTTCCACTATCAACCGATCCGCCAATCGCTAAAATTCTAGGAATTTCCCGAGTAAACATTCACGACAAACACCTACCACTCACATGAACCGATCTTCTAAAACGCTGGACGTTTTACCGTGTAACCAGTAACCACCACACATACCAACAACCGGTCGCACACGAACCGCGACCTTTGCACCGCACCCGAGTGCGGAACCCTAGCATCGCATCGCATCGCACCGCCGTGAGAAGTGCTCGAAAGGAAGCGCTATACGGAGAATGGAGGACCGTGCTTACACGTTGGAGGAGGTGACTCCCCTCCTGGGAGGAGAAGAGCTCATCCAGTTCGGCGGCGAGGCTGACCTTGGGGCCGGCCGCCGAGAACTCGGTCTCCTCGGGGAAGTACCTCTGCCAGACCGCCGCTAGCTTCGAGGCAGTGGCGTACATGTCTCCGGAGGTCTCGGGGCTTCTCTTCCCCGGCGAGTTGCGGCGGCAGTGGCGGGGAGGCGAGGCTTGAGAGGCGGGCGGAACACGAAAATTTTTAGCGGGGTTTTGCACCTTCGCGGTGGCTGTGGCTGTGGCCTGTGGGTAAGCGAGGAAAGAGGAGGAGGCGTGTTTTTTGCCGGGGTGGGGCGCCTCGATGTCCGTGACAGACAGGTGGCCCCGATTCATACGACTACGAGGGCGAAGAGAGGGAATGATTCTGTTCATACGACCCGGCCCAATAGAGTAGCCGGTGTCAGTAGTGAGACGAATGGAAAATAAGTCGGGCTGTGTCACCCTGCGCTGAAGTTAACCGGGCTGGCAAGCTTTGCAGCCTTGCACACGCCCAGTGGGCTCGGGATGGGCCACATTTGCTTGGGTATAGACGCGTAGTTAGCGAGTTTGATTCATCCAACCGAGCATTGTTATGCACCTGGAGTTAGTGGTGGCCAGATGGCTGGGCGGCCGGGCCGGCTCGAGGTACAGCCCGCCTGTTTATAGGCTAGACCAGCACGGTATGAAGGCTTGTGCTGTGTTTAGGCCGTCACCCAGGCACAATATGAATAGTATCAGACCGTGCCAAGCATAGTACTAGCCCGGTACGACCAATGTGGCCCGCGTGTGGAGAGGCCAAGGGAGGGAGCTGGCCAGCCGGGATGAGAGGAGGAGGGCGAGGCGGCGTGGAGGGAGGAGGAGGGCGAGGCAACACTGGCGCGAGGAAGGAGGAGGGTGACGCTGGCGCGGAGGAAGAAGGGGCCAACGTGGAGGGATAAGGAGGAGGATGTCAGACCCCAAATTTGGAACTTGGGATCCACTGTGCATAGTTGCGTCATTCTCTGGATCAGTAGCTGACACACACAGTTACATTGTTGGCTCAAAATGCATATCTCGAAATTGTTCAATTAATACATAATAATAAACAAAGTATAAACATACCTTACAGCTTTTGCCTTGCGGAATGGCCGAACAGGCCAAATACACTCAGGGAGCCAGCAGCAGAAGAAGTGCCAAAGCACAACGTGTGGAATCTCTCATGATGTGCCCACCGGCAATCGACTGTGGACCCGCGACCTAGTTATTGGCCTTCTTGATTTTCAGTCTGGCACAACACCAATAACTGACCATGTAGCCGTCTAGTTCTTCAGTCTTGATCAGTCCCCAAAGCCAGCCCAAGGTAGGCCTACGACCAGGTAATGGTTGATGGATGTGGTACGACCGTACCTGGTTGCAGAGAAGGTCCCGGGGTGGTCCCAGAGAGGTTCTAGGGACGTCTCGGGGTGGTCCCGAAGATCCTGGAGAAGTTCTGAAGAAGTCCCGAGGGAAACCTGGAGTTGTCCCGAGGAGATCCTAGGGAGGTCTGGAAGAGGTCCTAAGGGAGTCCTGTGGTGGTCTTGGGGAGGTCTTAAGAGATGCTGTAGAGACGTCCTAGTGAGGTCCTGAGGAACACTGTAGAGACACGCTGGAGAGGTCCTGAGGAACACTGTAGAGACGGGCTAGGGAGGTCCTGAGGAGGTAGTGAGGATACGACAAAAGGGGTTGATGAGGTCCTGAGGATACGACAAAAGGTTTTAGGAAGTCTTGTAGAGGTCCTAAGGAGACCTTGGAAGTTCTTGAGGAGGTCCTGCAGTGCATGAGGAGATCCGGGGAGGTCTTAGGAGGTCTTGGAGATCCTACGGAGGTCCTAGAGGATCTGGAGGAGGTCCTGTAGTTTATGAGGAGGTCCTAGGAGATCCTAAAAGGTCATGTAGTTCATGAGGAGGTCTGGGTGATTTTAGGAGGTCCAATGGGAAGCCCTGGAGAGGTCTCAGAGAAGGTCCAAGAGGAGATCTCGAGATGTCCTAGAGGGGGTCCAAGAGGAAGTCTTGGGATGTCTCCGAGGAGGTCCAAGGGGAGGTCTTGGAGATATCTTGGAGGAGGTCTTGAGATGTCTCCGAAGAGGTCCTGGAGATATCTCAGAGGAGGTCCAAGCGGAGGTCTTGGGGAGGTCTCGGAGGGGGGGGGGTCCAAGAGGAGGTCCTGGAGACCGCACCCGATCGTGGGAGATATGACCACGCATAGTGTAGACCGTGCTTGGTGCGAGTAGTGCTCGTAGGGACAGTGCTCTTAAGAATAGTACAAGCCCGTGACATAATATAAACATTCATTATATATATATATATATATATATATATATATATATATATATATATATATATATATATATATATAGCCATACTACCAATTGTTTTACAAAAGAGCCATAAGGTAGAAATCTTACAAAAGCCAGGATACAAAAACAAATACCAAGGCAGAAGCAGAACAAGTCGTAGTAGATCTATTCACTCTGCACACAGGCAAGCGACTGGAGGTCCCGGCCTAAGCTTCATCTTCTTCCACACCATCCGATTCAGCCTCTAGGTAGTAGTGGTCGCAGGGGTCTTGATCATATGGGTCTGAAAAGATTATAATGGCAGAGCCTGAGTACACAACCATACTCACGAGCCAACACACAATGCAGTTGTATAGATGCATGGCTAGTCAAGGGAAGCTTTAGGTTTCTTTTATTTGCACAAAGCCAAATTTGAAATAGAGGAGTAGTAGAAAATCCTGAGACTTAGCATTTTTAACAAATCTGTTTTCATAAATGAGTTTTCATTTGTAAAGTATTCGTGGAGGTCCCACCTCCTATACCATTGAGTGGCTCCATCCACTCAATGCTCGGGTATTCCCGTAATTTCCACTGGTCCCTGACCAGCCCTTTCTCAAATCCCTGGGGTCCCACTCCAGCTTTCCCTTTTCAACACAAATGGTTTTTGTAAAAATGAAAACTATATCAAGCAAGTTCTCAACACCGCTCTTGATCGTGAGCACAGCTATCATGATAGTTTTCTTACTCTGCAGAGTTCGCACACTTTACCCACAAGAGGTAATCGCCTTGATATATACACACGTTCCCTGGGCATACGAATCAAGGGGAGATTACCACAAGGCCTTTACAATGCTCATTCCTTGACGCAGCCCCACCAGCTAAGGTTTCCACCGCCCGGTGCCAAGCACTTCCAGGAGGCCCCCTCTTGCGCCATGTGGTTTCGCTGTGGCTTCTTTCCCCTTTACCCACCCCACATTCCTCCGATAGTGAGACCACGCCGAGACGAGCAAATTAGTTGGCCAGGTCGTACCCATAATAGACTTGTGGTTGCACTATTTTTGCATGAGAGGTCGTCACAAGATTCGGTCCTTACTTGATCAGGGCGGTACATCCACATACCATCGTATTCTCGTGCCCCTAGCACCAGCCACTCTTTCCAGCTGCCCCACTCGAAAACTGTTTTTCAGGTTTTATTGTTTTGGAAATATCATTTACTTCAACATACGAGTCAGGCTCCCAGCCTTACTGCCCAAATCATTTTCCAAAGTTTTTAAGGATTGTAGTCGGGCAACTTAATGCCCACATGACACTGTATCTACGCAAGGCTAAGCATGACACTTAGATACAGACCTATCAACTAGTATGTAATCCATTAAGTCTAGGGTGACAAAGGATAGTGTCCAAGTTCAAGGGTTGGAAGTTTATACACAATTACTTGTCAAGGCATTAACTATGATCTAGACCAATTTAGTTTGATAGAACATAGCAATGCAATTTCTTAATTTGAAACAACATAATTTGCAAAAAGTAGGTGCAATATGATCAAAGTGTTGACTCGCTTTGGCCAATGTTCTCATAAAGCTCTATATCCTGATATTCGACCTTCTTGATATCCTGGTGATAATTTCACTCAATATGTTGATAATCATCCTGTACAATGCTCTGACAATCTTGTCCTTGTTGGGGTTGCAGTTCCATGATACCTCCAGATGCTAATTACGCATAATACGATCGAACTCTCGAGCGACTAAAAATAACCAAAGGAACTCCAATAAATCCAAATGCATTCAAACGAACGAAAACACTTCGAATGAGAGCAAACATATTTAACGACAGCTCATCGAGATGACCAGACCATATCTTTAAACATGGCGTGGGAGACTCTCTGATCGTTTAGGCCTACACATCTGTAAGCCCCATCGACTAGAGACTGGTCATAGAAGAGCTTATGACCAGAAGATGTCAGTAGAAAGGTTTAAAACTACGTACTGGTCGTGAGGAATCTTACGACCAGGTGGTGGTGGTAGCAGAGCTTACGGCCACAAACGGATTGTGAGAGGTCTTACGATTTAGGAGATAGCCGTGGAAAAGCTTACATCTAAGGACAGGTCGTAGTAGCTACGGTGGTCAAAGCTATGGAAGTCGTATAGGCTATAGGGGTCGCAGAAGGATAAAACTGGGAGGTCGTGGGAACGCTATGACCTGAGGAGGTCGGGAGAATCTTGATCCGGAGAGGTCCCAAATCATCAGAGCTGGGGAGGTCCTAGAATCATCAGAACGGGGAGGTCCTGAATTATCAGATCCGGGGAGGTCCGGAAAGTACTGTAATAGGGGAGGTCCTAGAAGTATTGTATCAGGGGAAATCCTGAGAATGCCACGACCAAAGGAGGTCGTGACAGCGTTATGACCCGAGGAGGTCGTGGAGATGCTAAGACCTGGAAGGTCATGGGAAACACTATGACCTGGGGAGGTCGTAGAAGCGTTATGACCAAGAGGGTGGTCTTTGCGAAACGGGAGATCATGACCTAGAGGGTGGTCTTTGCAAAAAAAACCAAGAGGGTGGTCTTTGCAAAATGGGAGGTCATGTGATAGAGGGTGGTCTTTGTAAAAAGGGAGGTCGCGACCACGGAGGTGGTCTTTGAAAAAGGCCAAGATGGTGGTCTTTGCAAAAGACCACGGGAGCGGTCCTGAAAAAGAGGTCTTGAGGTCAAGGAGGTAAGGCGCAGCGAAGTGGGGCTGTCCAATCTGATCGGATGGTCCACAAGAGGTGGGGGTACGACTAGATGGATGGTCTTGATCATGAGGGTGGTCTAACGAGGGGGAGGTCTAGACCCTCAGATCCAAATGAAGAGAGGTCTGGACCGTTAGATCCAAGCGAGGGGAGGTCTGGAACCTTAGATCTAAACGAAGAGAGATCTAGACCGTTAGATCTAAACGAAAAGAGGTCTGGACCCTCAGATCCAAACAAAGGGAGGTCTGGAACCTTAGATCTAAACAAAGAAAAATCTAGACCGTTAGATCTAAACGAAAAGAGGTCTGGACCCTCAGATCCAAGCGAAGGGAGGTCTGGAACCTTAGATCTAAATGAAGAGAGGTCTAGACCGTTAGATCTAATCGAAGAGAGGACTGGACCCTCAGATCCAAACAGAAGGAGGTCTGGACCCTCAGATCCAAATGAAGGGAGGTCTGGAACCTTAGATCTAAACGAAGAGAGGTCTGGATCGTTAGATCTAATCGAAGAGAGGTCTGAACCCTTAGATCCAAGAGAAGGAAGGTCTGGACCCTTAGATCTAAACGAAAAGAGGTCTGGACCGTTAGATCTAAACGAAGAAAGGTCTGGACTCTCAGATCTAAACGAACGAAGGTCTCGACGGTCAGGATGAACGCAAAGGAGGTCCCGACGGTCAGGATGAACGCAAAGGAGGTCCCGACGGTCAAGATGAACGCAAAGGAGGTCCTGGAGATACCAGGACCAAGGGAATGTCATGAGAGTGTTACGACTAGGGGAGGTCGTGGAGGCGCCATGACCTAGGGAGGTCTTTACAGAAAAACCAAGAGGGTGGTCTTTGCAAAAGACCAAGAAGGTGGTTTTTGCAAAAAGGAAGGTCACGATTAAGAGAGTGGTCTTTGTAAAATGGGAGGTCCGTGCAAGGAGGGAGGTCGTGGAAGTGTTAACCGTGCATAGTCGAATGGGAGAATATTTGGCTACACAGTAGAGATCGAAAGAAGCAAAAGTTCGACTATATTGATGCAATCGAATGAACCAGCGGAAAAGCCAAAAGAAGAGCCAAAGGAAAATTCAAGAGAGAACAAAGCGACTCGAACTAGGAAGAGCATCCGGCCACTAGGAACTTACCAGACGCAGGCTAGGAATGAGCTAGTCGAGATAGAATTTGGCGACATGGGTCACGACTACGAGAGAAGCTCTGTGCTTTGCAATAATAGCTTGAAGCAGAAGGGTGGTCTTCGGTCTTCAAGGTTGCTCCCTGGAAGAAGGTGAATGGTCCTACTCGGATGTCTTGAAATGCCCTGGTCGGAGGGGAAGGAAGTGTGGTCTCCAAGGCTGTTCATACGAGTCAAGGAGTAGACTTAATTGGGGAGAACACCACTTGGGGACATGGGTGTGAGCAAATGCGCAAGGCGTGGCAGTGGCCTTACCGATGGGTGCCTGTGGCAAGGCGGTGGTGTGGAGGTGCTCGACAAGGATGAGTGCTTGAGCTTAACTGGAGCTCGAGCTCTTTTGGAGGAAGAAGAGAATGTGGCTAAGTACTAAAATGGTGAAGGAAAGCAACAAGAAGGCAACAAGGGCTTGGGCAACCATATATATACGCACAACATGTCCAGGGGGAGTAGTCAGAGTGGTTGGTGCTGTTGACGGTATGGGCAACACTGTGTAGGTGAGTGATGGTTATTTAATAGCTGATTGATAGTTTCCTGCCAATGCACTCCACCTGGTCGCACTTGACGCCCGGATGAGGAAGAGGGAGAGAAAAGGCAGGGCTAGCAAATGGTGTGGCCAAGAAGGCAATGAAAGGGCTCGAAGCTGTTATGAATAGGCATGTTTGTACAGGCCGATTAGCCAGAGTGGTGGCGCGACACCCTAGAGGGAGACGCAACTACCACTGGTCCTATGACCAAACGGGTTGTCCCGGTTGAACCAAGTTCGGCCAGGAGTGGGTCGGAAGGTACAGTAGAGGAGGAGCGATGGCACGGTACTGGCTTGGCTAGGTAAAAAGGAAGAAAGGGGAACGCGCGGGAGCTAGTCGGGTCAGACCAGAACCAGATAGAACATTACACGGCCAAAGGGGAAGTAGGAAGAAAGGCAAGGCTAAAAGCAATGGGAAAAGGCAGAACAACATAATTTTAGACTTGCTAAAATTCTAATATTCGTTGTAAGGAACTCTTACGCGATAATAAATAAGATCATGATAGCAGAAGAGAGAAAGGCACACAAGTAACTCTCAAAAATGCAGGAAAACAGAACGATAATAGATAGTCATACAAAAAGTTTTAAAAATCCCATATTTTTTTCATTTGTGCATTTTTGGGATGTTACAGAGGAGGCGGCGCAGCGCGGGCCAGCGTGGAGGGAGGACCGGAGGAGGCTGGGAGGAGAGGAGGAGGCGAGGGGGGGGGGAGAAAAGGGGGAGCCCCAAGCGGGCTACGCTGGCACGGTGGCCCATGCCTGGCACGACATGCCCTGGGGAATCTACCGTTGAGCGTTTTTTGATAGTTTTTAATCGTTTTGGACTTTAAAATAGCAAATAAATTCAACAAATCCCGAAATTTTTCCTATAAATAGCCACCATACCCCCCTCCTCATTCAGCACCCGTTCATTCTCATTCTCTCTTTCAAATTCTAGTTTATAAATTCAAATTCGTTGTGAGATAATTTGGCAAAATTCAATAAATCTTTGCCAGATTTTAGAAAATTCAATTTTCTAAGACAAGCTGACAAAAGTGGCACAATACTATTTTGTGCGTAATTTTATTGATAGTATTTGTTATGCTAATATGAAAGTAGTAATAGTGTTTGTTTCGATTTTACAGTTTTTGTTATGGAAAATTACAATAGCTTTGCTCTTGGTGATTATGGACTTTCTCCGGAGGAAGTCGCATCTATTGAAGCTGTGGCTGCCTCAAACCAACCACAATTGTTAGCGGAAGGGCAAGGCGGAATTCCGTCTACATCGGAAGTGTGGGAGAATTTCGATAGGACAACCAAGCCAGACGCACTAGGAAATTAGGTACCATATGTTGTTTGCAAAATTTGTCGTTAGGAATTGCCTGCAAAGTCTACAGGAGGGACGAAGCACTTGCAAAGACATGCTACAAGATGTAAGGCGAAGCAAGGATTGCTGATGAGACAGACGTGGCCACAGTACAACCCCAATGGTACGGTGCGTAGCTAGGACTACGATCCCGAGGTAGCCCGTCAATCTCTCTGTTGTTTAATTGCTTCCGAGGATTTACCATTAGGCTTTAGAGAGTCTAATGCTTTCCAAACTTACATTAGAATTGCACATAATCATCTATTTTTTTTTTCCATTTCTAGATAAACAACAACTAGGGATCTAGTAAAATACTACAATGAACGTCGTGGTAAATTAAAGGATATATTTGCTATGTGCACATTTTCGGTGGCCCTGACCTTGGACATGTGGAGTGGTCGCGCTAGGAAGGATTATCTTAGTGTAGTTGCTCATTATGTTAATGATGACTGGGTAATAGAGAAAAGAATTATAGGTTTCAAGTTAATTGATGTAGCACACACAGCTGAGAATATTGCAAATTGTATTATCAAAGTCGTGGAAGATTTTGGTCTTACAAACAAAATATTCTCAATTACTCTAGACAATGCCGCTGCGAACTATAAGGCCATGGATATTCTTACTCCAGTCTTCAGTACATACGCTGATTCCTTCTTGCTACATCAGTGATGCGCTTGTCGTATCGTTAACCTTATAGTCAAATCCGGTTTGAAGAGGTTGGATATGTATCCTTAATCTTTTCGCGATGTGATATCTTTCTTGAATAATTATAACGTAAGAATAGTAATATATAACAACTTCTGTAGGGCTATGGGTGTACGTCTAAGAAAGTTCGGTTTGGACATGCCGGTAAGATGGAACTCTACTAACCTGATGCTCAAGAGTCTTTTACCATATAAGAGCATTTTTTCTATTTTCATTCAAACACACTATCAGAGAACTAACGATAATATACTATTGACCGAGCAACATCGGTTCGTTGCTGAGAAGATGCTATAGTTTTTAGAATTTTTTTTATGAGACCACTGTTACTTTGTCTGCTGTGTACTATCCAACATCTCTTATTATTGTGCATAGTATTTTATAGATTGCTACTCAATTGAAAATGTATGAAAATAACTTAGTTTTACGCGAGGCTACTGTTGCTATGAAAACTAAATACCTTAAATATTGGAGAGAAAACCCTTTTCTATATGCATTTGCATTTGTTTTAGATCCTAGAGGTAAAATCGAATCATTTGCTAATGTTCTTGATCTTCTTAATGCTGCTACAGGGCTAGACTATACTAACTATTTTGCAGAAGTTCATTTTCGATTACACGAGGTTTACCAAATGTATGAAAATAAGTTCCGAGGAGTCCGCTTGCAACAACCTCCAGTAGCCCCCGCCTCAAGTAGCAAGACAAATATGTGGGGTAAGATCTTCAGTGGCTCTTCTTCCAAGTCCAGGTCCAAGTCTTCTTCTTCTACAACGCCGTTTGCTCAACCAAGAATAACCCCAAAGAGTGGGGAACTATCTGCCTATCTGGACAGCGATACGGTGGATTTCAACTCAGAAGGCTTAGAAATTTTGCAATGGTGGCATGCCCATAAGTTAATATATCCTATGCTATCCATACTTGCACGTGATGTATTAATTGTTCCTGTCTCGACAGTTTTCTCCGAGTCCACTTTCAGTCTTTTTGGAAGAATATTGGAGGAGAGAAGAACACGTCTCACGAGTGAGATGGTTGAGATACTCCTAACCGTGAAGGACTGAGAACAAGCTGATTCACGAACACAACACTCTGTGGAAAATACAGAGTTATCGGACGTGTTCAAAAATATGTACCTCAACAATGACACTTAGAACAAAGATATATGTAGAGCTATATGTTGTAATCTTTTTCTTTGTTAATGTTTTCCTATGTTGAGTTTTTACTTGGCAAATGTTTTAACGAGACAATCATTTCAATATTAATAAAATTATTTATTATATTTTCAATACGCCTGTCTCATTTTTACAACTTTCATATGTATTTATGAATTCTACACTTTTCTATTTTTTAGGCTAAATGGGTCGTAAACGGCCCGACCGGCCAAACGGGCTCGTCTTTGTCCAACTGCCCAAAGACGACGCCTAAATCTTGTCTTGGCGCCACCAGAGCACGTGGGCGGCAGGCCGAGCACTGAAACTTTCACGGGCGAATGGGCGTGCAGTGTTAATGCCGGTAGGGCGCCCATTTGACCACCCTTGCCTAGAGTCTCCGTTCGAAGGACTTGTTTGAATACATTGTGATCCGATTTAATCCATTCGGATTAACGGGGAATTTGAACTAAAATCTCCTCCAATCTGAAGGGATTGGTTCTAATTCATCCCTATCCAAACAAGGCCTAAAGTTTTTTTCTCTCGTGGAATCTCATATGTAGGCTTGTAATCTAAACTGCTTTTCTGCTACCGCATATCCATATGATCTTTTGCTGGTTATCTTTTTACAATAATTGTGCAGTATCATGAATGCATAGGCGTCAGTAAACTTCACACCAGATAAGCGGAACATATTTTCCAAAGAAAAGGGTAAGCGGAACATATAAGTAAGTAGAAAAAAGGTTGATGTCAATCCAGCCCACTACATCACAGCCTAACCAAGGACACCATGCTGATTGCTGACGAAGACTCGCAGTCAATCACCCTCCACGTAATTTGCAATTAACAAAAGACGCTCCAAGAAATCCTGTACCAAGTAGCTTCTTCTTTTTCTTTTATTTATTTCTCTCTTTTTTCGATGGAGTACCAAGTAAGCTTCAACTTATCCTTCAAAGAAAAAAAAAACTCAAAAGCCGAAACAACCCAAGCCCGCAAAGCGGCAGTCCCGATTCCACCCACCCACCGGCCCGCTCCCCCCACAGTATGGCGGTGTAGCCGAGCGCCCAACGCAGGCACCGTCGAAAGTCGAAACACGAGAAATTTCCCCCAAAACCGCCCCAAGTTGGTTAAAATCCCTCAATCAATCGATCTTAAACCAATCGCGGAGGGCTAAAGCTAAACCCACCCACGCACGCCTCCCGGTATATATCCGCGGCACCCAATTGCCCCCGATCGATCGGTCGTATCAAAAGCGGTCAGGCAAGTGGTGCTGGCTTACGTCTTCGGCGAGGGCTCTGCGATAGCGGGCGGGCGGGCTGATGGATCGCTGCCGGAAGCGACCCGACTCCGACCCCGGCGGCTCCGGCGAGGCCGAGTCCCCCGCCGATAAGCGCCCCTGCACCGTCGAGCCGTCGACTTCCGCGGCCGCGGCGGCGGAGCAGGCCGGCTCGGACATGGACACTTCGTCGTCCGGCCACGCTGGCGATGGCGATGGCGATGGCGATGGGGATGGAGATGGGGATGGGGATGGGGGGTCGTCGTGCGAGTCGGATGGGGGTGGGAGCCCGAGGCCATGCGGCGGGGGAGGGAGGTTCCAGCGGATGGTGGCGGCGGTGGCCGCGGACGGCGCGGGGGAGGACGCGCTGTTGGCGGCGCTGAGCGAGCTTTGCGAGGCGCTCTCGTTCTGCGCGGAGGACGCCGGCGGGTACTTCCCGACGGAGGCGGCGGCGCGGGCGCTGGTGCGGTTGGCCGGGGGCGGCGATGGCGCGGTGGCTAGCCCCGAAGTGATGCTGCTCTCCGTGCGCGCCATCACATACCTCTGCGACGCCATGCCTCGCGCCACTGACGCCGTTGTGCGCCACGGCCTGCTCCCCGTGCTCTGCTCCCGGCTCCTCGCCATCTGGTACCTTGATGTCGCGGAGCAGGTAACCGAACAGCTCCGACAGCCCGATCAGATGATCACATTGACGATTGACCTGACGCGCTTTATGTGATCACATTGTTGCGTGCGCAGTGCGTGCAAGCGTTTGAGAAGATATCACGGAGGCAGCCGACGCAGTGCTTGCAGGCAGGCATGATCACTGCTGTGCTCGCACACATTGATTTCTTCTCTGCAAGTATTCAGGTTAGAATTGCAAAAATTCCATCATTTGTGCTGAGAATTTACTACATTCTCTAATTGGATGCCTGCTTGCATGGTTCAGAGGGTTGCGGTCTTAGCTGTTGCAAATACCTGCAAGAAGGTCCCCACAGATTGCTCCCAGTTTGTGATGGATTCTGTCCCAATGCTGTGTAATCTACTGCAGTCTGAGGACAAGATGGTACTCTTGTTCACCCATCTAACTGAGCTTGTTTTGGGCATGCATGTGGTGCTTTGCTTATGTTTCAAGTGATATAACATTGCAGGTAGTGGAGAAGGTTGCAACTTGCTTGATAAGCATTGTGGACTCTTTTAGTGGTTCAGTGGGGCTTCTTGACCAGCTCTGTCACCAGGGTGTGGTAGAGAAGGTCCTTCCTTTGATCAGCACTGGCGGACTCACTTCCCTTAGCCCATCAACTTGCAGTGTATGCTTGCACTAGAACTTCTATGCATATGCCTGAGTTTGTGTTGAGGGATTTTTGGAGTTGATTGTTGTTTGTTGTGATTGCAGAACTTGATCGGGCTTCTCGCTAAGCTAGCCTGTAATTCACTTGTGGCAGTGAAGTCCCTCTTTGAGCAGAATGTTGGTAGCACCATAAGGGGGATTTTGGTCACTTCTGACCTCTCCCATGGTATGCCATACTTGCCTTTGGAAAACCAAAATAACCAGGTTGGCTGTTTCATAGCTTCTTGACTTCCAGACCATTAAGACTAGATGCACATAGCAGATATGTTATAGTTGTTCATTGCTAATCTTGAGCTTTGACAGCCATCATGATGTTAAGCATTGCTTTTCCTTTGGACGGAATGATAATGTGCTCTGGTGTCACTCATGCACATTTGATAGTGTTGCACGTGAGATTGATTTTTTAGTACCGTGGCATGAACTGTCTAGATTATGTGAGAAGACTGTGTAAGAGGTTGACCCGGGTAGGCGTGCAGGGGCTCAGGGTGGGGTGGGGTGAGCCGGAGGAGAGGGGTCATATCAATACAATATTTTTGGCACAACATTTTTATTGAAAGCACAGTGGACATCTACGACTTTCTTACAGCTTCACTTAATACATCACCCCTCTTACGTTTGCTTGAAGAACGAAGAGGAAATTAAGGAAACCATATACTTTGCTCCATGATGAACGAAACTGAAGATTTAAGAAGGATGTTTCAATATACGAGGTGTTATTTTGTCCCCAATACACAAACCCTAATTTGCCCCAATATGTAAACTTTCTATCATTTTTTTTGTCAATGTCAACAACATCAGGTGGTGCATAAACTAGCTACATATGGCACTTGACATCGGCAAACTGCTTACGCCAGCAGTCAGTAGTCGTGTATGCACCAAGCTGATTTGCATCATTATATATGCCCCAAAAGAACTTGGAATCTAATAAGCCATGTTACTATTATTGTTTATCATGTGATGTAATTGTCCAATCCAATTCTTTGTGACTTAAATTTTACAGTAACATTACCTTCCATTTCTGAACCAGTGGAACAGTATCTGTACTAATTAGTGATGATGGTGCCATGTCAGGCATTATATTGAAAATAAGTAACTACAAGAGTACAATCTGTCCAAGTGCATCCCTTGATTCTTTTTGCTATGCAAAGAGGCATTCTTAGAGTGCACACTCTAATTGTCATCCAGACATCATGATTTGATAATTTAATGGTAATTAACTGATTATATCAGGTTAACGAAGCTCTGAAATTAGCAAACCAGCTTATTCCTTCAGTGGCAAGAGATGTTGAAGACACCCATATGGTACTTGCGAAAGAAAAAATAATTGTGGATGAACCAAGGTTTTTGTGTCAGTTCTCTAGGGATATTCTTCCTGTCTTGATCAAGGTCTGTTGATAATAACAAACTGACAGGTCAAAACAATGTTTGTGCTCTGAAATATGGAAGTGAGTATGTTGTTTTGTGCAGGCAGTCAACTCTGGGGCAAATTCATACATCTGCTATGGCTGTGCTTCAATTGTAAATAACATCTGTTACTTCAGTAAAACTGAAATGCTTCAAGGGTTGCTCAAGGAAACAAACATATCAAGGTAAAAATGACATGCAAAAGAGGCAATGCATATCTTGCATGACAGTCATAGGCAAGATAACATTCGCATATAAGTCGTGCTAAAATTGCTGATTCTAAATGAATTATATTTTTTTATCTATGTGGCAGCTTCTTGGCTGGTTTATTGTCTCGGAAGGATCATCATGTGCTAATCTCATCACTAAAGATCATCGAGATTCTCATGCAAAAGCTTCCCGATGCTTACCTGGGATCTTTTATCAAGGAAGGTGTAGTCTACGCGGTTGAGACTCTTCTTATGCAAGAGGAATCCAGTCCTCATCTCTCTGATGACACTGAACAATCAGAGAATCAGCCTGTCATAAGAAATAAACCTACATGTTTCTGCTATGCATTTGATTCCCTCAGATCTGAAGCTGCCGAAACAAGGACTTGTAGGATTGGGAAGGGCAACCTTTTTACTTTTGCAAGGAATGTGAAGACAACCTACTTTACTGCCGAAGCAGTGAGTTCTGAGATGGGGTTAACAGAGATTTTGCAGAAACTCAAAACTTGCTGTGCAGTTCTCAATGACTCTGTAGATAAGTCATTAAACCAAGACAATCTCCAAAATGAAGAACACTTGACTAACATTTTAAGTGAGGTAATGATGGAGCTTCATGGGGGAGAAACAATGACGACCTTTGAATTCCTTGAGAGTGGATTGGTCAAATCTTTGTCAAATTACCTCTCTAATGGCAAGTACCTCCAAGTGGAGGAAAATCTGAAAGATCACGATGCTGACCATCTTTTTGCTGTGCTGAAAAGATTTCAGTCATTTGCTCAGATATCTTTCTCAAGAATGGAGCAAGGTTGGGGTGATATGCTCTTGACACTATTAGTAAGGAAGCTACAGAATGCTCTTACTTCTCTTGACAACTTTCCAGTGATAATGAGCCACAATTTCAAGCCAAGGAGCAATATTTCTGATATCCCTACTAGGCACTCAACAATTACTCCATGTATCCGAGTACGATTCAAGAAGGATGAAGATGAAATGAATTTGTCGAGCTATGACAATGCTGTGAATTTGGAAATATCTTCCTCCTTGCATACTATTGAAGAATTTTTGTGGCCCAAAGTTAGTGCAGACACAAGCAATCAGAAGGCTGAATCATCACCTCGTAGTATTGCTATTGAAAACAAATATGCTGAAGATGATCCTCAGGAAAGAGATTCCACACCCGAATCTTTTCCGCCATCAGAGGTGTTGTTCTGTCTATGTTGTAAACATATTAAGAAACACGAGTAATTAGGATATCTTGAATATGATAAGCTCTTTTGATGAGTGCGGCTTGCTTAGATTTTTAGTTTTCCTTTAGTATCGTAAGAATGCCATATATCCTTCAACTTCATTGCACACTTTCCAGTTACCTCCTATTCTTTTCAAGTTTGAGTTTTAAAATAAACATAGAGAAATATAAGCTGTTTTTGGTTGAAGATGTGTTTGGCTTTGTTGTTAGTTCCGTGTTGTAAATATGTTTGCTGTCTGCCTATAAACTATGCCTATTTTACAAACAACTAATTGGACTGACTTCTTAGAAATGCATATATTACTTGCTATGCTATTTGCAAAGAATGTCCTGTAAAATATTTTGATGACCATTTTCCTTGTGTTAAGACTAAAATGACTTTTTTTCAGGGTATTTTAAGTGAAAATCAAAATCCATCTGCGGAACCATGCTCAAAGCAAGGACCTTCGTCTTCTGGTGAGTACATGTAGTCTAGTATTGTCCTAACACTCACCATTACTCGTTGATTTGCAAACCACCTCTTGTTCTGGTAACCTCAATATGGCAATGAATGTGCAGCTGCAGGTCAATCAGAAAGAAACACGTTGATCTTGAGTGATCATGCTGCACAACCAAAATTGATATTTACCTTAAAAGGAAAAGAGCTTGACCGATCTGTTACTCTGTATCAATCAATCCTGCAGGATCAGATCAATGCTGGGTCTGACATAATTTTGGACACCCAGTTTTGGCGCAGTGTGCACGACGTTACATTTAGAACAGCTGCAAATCCAGAAACAAACGATTCTCCTAAGCATTCATCTTGTGCAGCAACATCAACAAATGACAGTAAAAGTGGGTTTATGTGGCAGACGCTTTCTTTCTTTAGCAGCCTGTTGCTTGGCAAGCTTCCTTGCAAACTTGATAGATCAAGTCCATCATATGACATATTGTTTATGCTAAAAGTTTTAGAGGGATTAAACCGATACTCCTTTCACCTCGTGTCTGATGAGAGAAACCATGCTTTTGCTCACGGAAGGATTACTAACCTCGATGATCTCAAGGTTGTTGTTTCTTCAATTCCACAGCAGGAGTTTGTCAGTGCTAAATTGACAGATAAACTGGAGCAACAGATGCATGATCCCTTGGTTTTAAGCTCTTGGTGTCTGCCTTTATGGTGCACTGAACTGATGTCCGCATGTCCTTTCTTGTTTTCTTTTGAGGCAAGATGGAAATATTTCCAACTGACAGCATTTGGTTCTTTGACAATGCAACATGGGCATATGATAGACCCAAGTGGTAACAATATAACATTAGAAAGGGGGTCTTCCTTTTCACGTAAAAAGTTCGAAGTCGACCGCGACGATATACTAGTTTCAGCTGCTAAAATGATGCAGTCACATGCTCGGAGTAATGCACTGCTCGAAGTAGAATATAAAGAGGAGGTAGGCACAGGTTTAGGTCCTACGATGGAATTCTATACATTGATAAGTCATGAGTTTCAGAAGTCTGGTTTAGGGATGTGGAGGGGAGAGCTTCCTTGTGAAGCTGGCACTGACAATGCTCATGGTGGTTCCAGATTTGTGGTAGCCCCTAATGGACTGTTTCCTAGACCGTGGCCTGCTTCTGTAGATTGTGCTTCATTCTCAGAAGTGAATAAAAGATTCCACCTCCTTGGTCAGGTTGTTGCAAAGGCAATTAAAGACAGCAGAATTCTCGACATTCCATTTTCTAAAGCATTCTACAAGCTTATCCTAGGACAGGTATATTGGACCCTACATCCTTGAAATGTGGATGATGTTTGTTATGCTTGTTTTACTTTTTAAGTCTATCTAATAAGCTTTTTCTTTGTTAGGATTTTAATATATATGATATCCATTCATTTGATCCTGAACTGGCAATGACCCTTATGGAGTTTAAAGCACTTGCTTGTCGGAGAAAATATTTAGAATCAAGATTGAGTAGGGACTGCCAGAGCACATCTGATTTGTCTTATCGGGGTTGTAAAATTGAGGATCTTGCTATTGATTTTGCTCTCCCAGGGTATCCAGAATATGTGCTTTCTTCAGAGAATAGTTCAGATAATGTAAGTGTACACAAGCGTGCACTTTCTGTTGCCAGCTTCTCAGCAGATTGAAGTTTTTACTGAATTGCTTATGTTATTTTCAGGTAAATGTCGAGAATTTAGAAGAATATGTTTCTTTTGTTGTTGAGGCAACAGTTAAAAGTGGAATTGCAAGACAGCTGGAGGCTTTTAAGTCAGGATTCAATGAGGTATGCTCTATCATGGTGTGGTTCTTCTCCTTTGTTTATACTTATGTAACTAATGGCAGTTTTCTACTTACACTATGTAACTAATGGCAGCTATTATGGCTCTCCATTTATCAGTTCATATGAGTTATAATCTATTGGACAAAATTATTAGTTTGATGTTTCTTTGGACCAATGACTGCATGCAAAAAGATGTCTTAGTAGCACACAATCTTTGGAGGAATTAGACAGTAAAGCTGTAACCAGACACTGCAATTGCCTTTCTTTTTGTGATTTACATCATAACCCTCTGTATTTCTTAAGCAATCTTAATCCAGTATGTATAAACTTCAAATTGTCTCTCTCTGATATTAATAATTATGCTTTGGCAACTGACTCGCCCTCCCTGCTTTTACTGCATAGAGCTTCGTCATTTGTCGGGTTAAGATGTATTTAGGGGTTAGTGTGGTCTCTGTGCTACCCATAGGGTGATATGAGCTCTATGTTCAATTTCCATTTTGAATCTTCACTCTTCTCAGGTGGTCTCTACTGTTTGTCCATCTGATTAATTCATTTTATTTTGACACACCGACATTGGGTATTGCAGGTATTTCCACTAAGCACACTCCAGGTTTTCTCAGAGTGTGAGCTGGAGCGATTACTCTGCGGTGAACAAGATACTTGGGATGTATGTGCCTGTCATTTGTTGGAATTTGTTGATATTCTGTAACTATTCTATTTCCCTTGTTGATACCTTGTTTCTGAACAGTTTGCGAAACTTGTGGATCACATAAAATTTGATCATGGCTACACTTCCAGCAGCCCTCCTGTCATTAATGTAAGTTTATTTTAGTTAGTATATTTTGAATGTGAAACAAATTTTGTGAAATGTTAGTGAAGGCTTATTCTTTAAACAGAAATTTAGCTCAGTACCATAACAATAAATTCCAAATACATTGCAGTTGTTGGAGATCATACAAGAGTTTGGATGCCATCAGCGCAGAGCTTTCTTGCAATTCATAACGGGTTCACCTCGACTCCCTCCAGGCGGTTTGGCTGCATTAAATCCAAAGTTGACGGTTGTTCGGAAGGTCTGTTTTCATTACAAAGCTCTCTCTGGACGATTTCATTCCTACCATCTTTGCTAACATTGTGTGATACAATCAACAGCACAACAGCAACGAAGCTGACGATGACCTGCCGAGTGTGATGACTTGCGCTAACTATCTTAAGTTACCTCCCTACTCTTCCAAGGTCTGAACTTGCTCCCATTCTGCTATCTAAACTGACAGCATCTTACTAGATTAATTCACTTTCATTCCGCATATGTTTTTTTTATAATCAAGAGTAGATTCTGGAACTTCTTAAACTAAAGCAAAGCTTTAGCTAAAAGACACTATGAGCCATCAATGTTTTAAGTCAGGCACAACCAAAATAGTAGTAAATGGCATACTGAACATAATATTTTGTGCACGATGTTTTGCAAATAATTTAATTCTAGCTACTGTATGTTTGTATTTACACCAAACCTTTTATCCTTAACCTGCAGGAAAGGATGAGGGAGAAACTACTCTACGCCATTACGGAAGGCCAGGGGTCCTTCCACCTATCTTAACTGGAAACTGGTAGCGCTGCACACGCCACACGCAGTAGAAATTCGTGTGTGTTGTAATTATCACGTAGGAAAACATGGTGTAAATCTGGGCGGTTCACTGCTTAACTTATGACGCGATTCGGTGGAGCTGATGATAGGAGAAAAAAACCCAGAGGGCGCCGGCCCATCCTATCTATCCTTTGTGCATAGCGGTAGAAGCTTTTAGGTGTGCTCGAGCAGTCGCGCACATGGTGACCATCAACTTTGCTCGCTACTATTTATGAAGCCTTATATTCTGGTGTACATATGCGTGGCTGTCAAGTGTTAATATTATCTATCTGTGGTTCTTAGTTGGTGTTCTGTCAAGACATCTACTACTACACCCGGGGCCGGCGCGTCCGACGGCCAGCACCAGATTCCCTACCAAGGATTGGGTGGCGTGAGGGAAGCTGGCCGCTCGCTAGCTTGGCACAAGAAGACAGCCGCCTCAAGAGTACTTAAGCGCCTAAGTAGCGTGTGATAGAATCAACTCTTTTGTAACGAACAACAGGACTCTAATTCCCATCTACCTTCTTCCCTGCCCCGTCTGATTCCCTCGATTCCAAGTCTCCTGCTTCCATCCTACCCTCAATTGCTCCTCTCAATCCCCTCTGATTCTGGAACGTAACAACATTGGTATTAGAGCACCGATCTTGATCCTGGAAGATCAATCTGGAGAAGCCCAAGTACCAGACGAGAGCGAAGGAGAGATCGCTGGCTATGGAGCAGCAGATCACGGAGCTCACCAAGGCAATCCAAGCACAGAACATCACCATCCAAGCGGCGGTGGAGACACCGGCGGAAATCAAGCCGGTGGTGATGGATCTCAAGGAGTGGAAGCCAGTGGTGGGAACGGCGGTGGAAGAGCTGCACTGCGAGGTGGGAGAGCTGAGCGGCCAAGTAAGCCAACTCACCCGAGACTAGACAATGGTGGCCAGAACTAAGGTGCTGCCTCCGCTCTTGCCCACACTAGAGTACAAGCAACCCATTGACCCGAAAGAGGAGGAAGGTGACGCGAGTCACGGGCCAGAAGGCCACTGCGCTGCAACACAGAACCGGGGGAAGGCGACAGGGAATTTCACCTCAAATCCGCCTCCGGGCAATGCACCACCAAAGTTGGATTTCCCCCAATTTGATGGAGAAAATCCTAAGGCGTGGAGGCTGAAAAGTGAGGTGTATTTCTGAGTTTGTTCGACCTATCCGGATTTCTAGACCAGTGTGGCAGTCATGTATTTTGTGGGAAGCGCCGTGTCATAGCTGCAATCCACACAAGCCCGCACTCGATGTGCGAATTGAGAAGAATTTGCTGAGGAGGTGTGCGTGCGGTTCGACTGTGAGGAGTTCCAGCACCAACTGTGCCAGTTTAATTGCTTGTGGCAAACGGGGTCGGTGGCTGAGTTTTCTGAAAAATTTAGTGAGTCCATGCATAGCCTGACCGCCCATCATGCTTGGGATCCGATGTTCTTTGTGATGCAATTCACAGACGGATTACGGGGTGACATTAGGGCATAAGTGATTTTACATCGACCAAAGGACCTCGATACTACTGCATCCTTGGCTTGTTTGCAGGAGGAGGTCCTGGAGGCCACGAGGCGGGATGCCCACCAACTGGAGTTCCCAATGGGGGGACGACCAAGAACGCGGACGGCGATGCCCTTGCCCCGCCAGGGAAGCAAACGATGTTCCCTGGAGCCCGAGCGGATGACCATAGAGGCACTGAAGGCATGCGAGCAACCATCGTTGACGACAAGATGGGGGCACTGTAGGCGTACCGACAAGCTAGAGGCTTGTACCACACCTGTGGCGAAAAATGGAGCCAGGACAACCAATGTGGACCAGCTGTCTAGCTGCATGTGGTTCAAGAACTTTGGGAGATGATTTCGGAACCTGCAACAGAGCCGGTACCCTCTGATACTGCATGCTCTCATGGAGGAGATTTGTTGTCAATCTCACTCGGTGGCAAATGGTCTGGAGGCTCTGAGAACAATGCGGCTACAAGGGGAGATTCAAGAGCAAGAAGTCTTAGTTCTGGTTGATTCGGGGAGTACTCACAATTTCCTTGGTGCGGCGTTGGCTGCCAAGCTACAAGGGGGGTAGAAGGCCCATGAGCCAATGACGGTCAAAATTACAGATGGGGGAACACTATCTTGCACCAGGGAGTTTCCATAATGTTGTTGGAAGGGGCAAGGGGTGGAGTTCATGACCACCCTGAAGGTCTTGCCGCTAGGATGCTACGATCTTATAGTGGGTATGAACTGGTTGGAGCAATATAGTCCTATGACAGTGAACTGGCGCAAGAAGAAGTTATCATTTCAGCATCATGGCAAGGGAATTGTGTTGCGAGGAATGCGTATGGATGTACCCAAGGGAGTGGTTATTATGACCCAGTCAGAGCGACCCTGATCGGATGGAAAGGGGAGATTGTTTGCTACCGAAATGACAAAGACAAAAATACTGAATACAGTTTAGAAGCTGTTGTTGGATTTTGAACAGGTCTTCGATGAGCCACAGGGATTGCTGCCACCCCGCGCATTTGACCATGCCATTCCTTTGATGTCGAGAGTACAACTGGTTAATGCCCCTACCATTATCGCCCAGTGCAAAAGGATGAGATGGAGAGGCAGGTGACTAAGATGCTCAATCAAGGAATTATCCAACCAAGTTCCAACCCGTTCGCTTCTCCAGTTCTGCTCGTCCAGAAGAAAGATGACACCTGGCGTTTCTGTGTCGATTACCGTCACCTAAACGTGATTACGGTGAAGAACCAGTACCTTTTGCCCATCATTGAAGAGTTGTTAGATGAGTTAGCTGGATCACAGTAGTTCACCAGCTTTGATCTACGCTCGGGATATCATCAGATACGCGTGAAGCAGGAAGATGAGCATAAAATGACATTCAAAACCCACCATGGACACTATTAATTCAAGGTGATGCCCTATGGGTTAACTAGTGCACCTGCGACCTTTCAAGGGCTGATGAACACAATCTTGGAACCATTGTTGCGCCAGGGGTGTATTAATGTTCATTGACGACATATTGGTGTACAGCTGTTCGTTGGAGGAGCATGTTGAAAGGCTGCGTCGGGTGTTGGAAATCCTAGCACAACATCAGCTGAAAGTCAAGCGTTCCAAATGCGCCTTTGCCCAACAACAATTGACATACCTTGGACACATTATCAGTCACGACGGGGTAGTGACCGACCATAAGAACACCGAGGCCAACGAATGTTAAGAAGGTGTGTGGCTTCCTAGGGTTGGCGGGTTATTACTGAAAGTTTGTGCGCAACTTTGGAGTTCTCAGCCGGTCACTCACTGAGTTATTGAAGAAGAATACTCTGTTTGTATGGATTGAAGAAAAAGAGCAAGCATTCCAAGCTCTGAAGAATGTGCTCATCTCAGCGCCTGTTCTGGCCTTGTTGGATTTCACCAAAACATTCGAAGTGGAGACATATGTGTCTGACCGGGGAATCGGTGCGGTGCTGATGCAGGATAAACACCCCGTGGCATACCTCAGCAAGGTGTTGGGGTCGCGGACACAAGGGCTGTCAACATACAAAAAAGAAGATTTGGCGATTGTGATGGCCGTTGACTACTCGTGAACATACTCGCAGTCAGCAGAATTCGTCCTCAGGACAGACCAGAAGAGCCTTATTCACCCGGGGGATCAACGGTTGACCACACCATGGCAACAAAAAGCGATGACTAAACTACTGGGCCTGCAATACCGCATTGTGTATAAGCCAGGAACTACCAATCGAGCAACAGACACCTTGTCAAGGAAGGGGGTCAATCAAGAGGAGGAACTCATTGCCATATCTTCAGGGGTGCCCGATTGGCTAGAAGCGATATCGGCAGGTTACTAACAAGACACTCAATCCAACAAAATATTACAGGATTTGACAGTGTCGGGGAATAGTGCCACTCGGTTCTAGTTGTGTGATGGGGGTGCTCCGACAAGGTGACCGCATTTGGGTGGGAAATAACAGGCCTGCACAATAGAGTATACTAACAGCAATGAACTCCAGTGCGATTGGAGGACACTCATGTTTTTAGGTTACGTATCATCGAATTCGCAAGTTGTTCACTTGGTCGGGGATCAAAAGGGATGTGAGAGCTTTTGTGGAGCAGTGCACAGTTTGCAAGCAAGCAAAAATAGAACATGTTCGGTATCCGGGACTGCTTTAGCTGTTGCCAACACTTGATCATGCATGGCAGATGATCTCCATGGACTTCATCGAAGGCCTGCCCCGATCCTCCAATTACAACTGCATTATGGCCGTGGTGGACAAATTCTCCTAGTACGCCCACTCTGTGGCCTTATCACACCCCTTTACTGCCTTCCAAGTTGCTCAGTCATTCATACAGAACGTGTTCAAGATCCATGGACTGTCGCAGTCGATTATCTCGAATTGAGATCGGTTTTCACCAACTCTCTCTGGTGGGAGCTCTTCAGAGCAACACAGACGTAATTACGCATGAGTTCTGGTTACCACCCCCAAACTGACGGGTAGACCGAACGAGTCAACTAGTGTGTGGAGGCATACCTACGCTGCTTTGTTCATGCTTGTCCAGGCAAATGGTACAACTGGTTGGCACTTGCTGAGTTCTGGCACAACACATCCTTACACTCCACTCTGGGCAAGTCTCCATTCGAAGTACTATACGACCACCACCCAAGACACTTTGGAATTGGCAATACGACAGTGTGTCAAAATGTTGATTTGGCGACCTGGATGAAGGAAAGGGCACTGATGACTGAGCTACTGCGACAACACTTGAATTGGGCTAACCAGAGAAGGAAGGCTCAAGCTGATGCAAGACGGTCTGAAAGATCCTTCGAAGAAAGCAATTGGGTCTATCTAAAGCTACAACCATATGTGCAGAGTTCAGTGGCCTCATGAGCTAACCACAAATTCACATTTCAGTTCTTTAGACCCTTTCAGGTGGAGAAGAAGATTGACGACATGGCGTACAAGTTGAAACTGTTGTCCGCCTCAGCCATTCATCCAGTCTTTCATGTATCCTAATTGAGGAAGGTGATGCCGCCGTCAACTCCAGTTCAGGCGGAGCTGCCCGAGACAACCGACGATGAGCAAGTGCCGATCAAGGTGCTGCAGCGACATCTATAAAACAAAGGCACCACCACGGTCACACAAGTCTTGGTCCACTGGTCGGGAACTAGGGATCACCACCTTCGGTAGCGACCTGGGAGGACCTCGACGAGCTTCAAGGGCACTTTCCACACTCTCCAGCTTGGGGACAAGCTGCTTCTAAATGGGAGGGGGATGTCACGACATCTACTACTCCATCGGGTGACGACCCAATGAAACCCGGGATGGGCTAGAGCGTCCGACTGCCCAGCACCAGATTCACTACCAAGGATTGGGTGGCGTGAGGGAAGCTGGCCACTCGCTAGCCTGGCACAAGAAGATAACCACCTTAGAGTACTTAAGCGCCTAAGTAGCATGTGATAGAATCAACTCTTTTGTAACGAACAACAAGACTCTAATTCCCATCTACCTTCTTCCCTACCCCCGTCTGATTCTCTCGATTCCTAACCTCCTGCTTCCATCCTACCCCCAATTGCTCCTCTCAATCCCTTTTGATTTTGGAGAACGTAACATGCTCACTTTTTGAAACATGTGCCGCCTAACTTGTGGCAAAAATATGTTTATAAGCAGCCTCGAGTCAGAACTCGTCGCTTCCTGCTTGTCGTCCTGTTTGGGGCGCAGGAATTTCTTTTAAAAAAAAATTCAATTCTTACATAAATATAAATAAAATTCCTAAGTTCCAAACGAGGTTTACTTTCCCCTACTACTTTCAGCACATTCGTCATGCTTCTATACTGGTTTTTGTTTTAACTGTGTCTGCCATCGTGGTACGATGAGTTCTCTTGTTTTTTCTTAAAGTTTCTCGTCGAAGCGAAAGGTGCTTAGCTGGACAGCCGAAGTCGCTAGAAAAAACGGTGACACGGTTCGCTTCCATATGCAGGTAAGTCCTATATCTGTCCTGGTAACAGCTGAATGCAATCATACGTTTCTGTGGAATATATGCCGGTTAAGTATAGGTCCTGAAGATGATATGGTATATTACTCCATATTGCTTTGCCCGTAAGTCTAAGCTCAAAAAATAAATGACAGTGAAAGTGATCACAATCATTTTTGAAAAGTGTTAGTCTCATACAGCTTGATCTTCGCAACTAAAAAACTGTATTTAACTGTAATTATGTCTGATGATTATAAGCTTCTTTGCTAGTTGCAGCATCTTGCCATCCAAAGCTCTCTTTCGTTGATATATTTGTTATTTCATAACTCAAAAGACTTAGGTGCCTCTGTGGTTAATATCTGTCAAAATATATTTTTTAGGGTGCCTGACTTATATGGTCCAACCGCTTTACATGATGTTCTCTCTTTTTTAGAGTCGGAATTGATAGTTTCGGTAACCATTTGGGTTTGTGTAGAAGCTTGTGAGAAAACATTATAGACTTATTATAGGGCCTAGGAATCATGCTTCCCCGCCCTTCAGTTTGTTTTTCCTCAAATCGTGCAGAGACACGTGCATCAGGCTGTGCATTTCTTTGGGCTTCTTATTTCCTGCTGGCGCTTGGTGGTTGCATTTGTTGTGTCTGATGCCAATGCGCAGCATGCCGCATTAATTAGTGATGCTACTGAAAGACAGCCATCACCGCCGTGTCTTCGTTGTATTAATCCGTCTACTGTTTGCAGCTGCCACGACTCAACCAATAGGACGCCTCGCATCATCTCCCCTGCGCGACGCTTCGATAGGAAGCGTGCTTCCTCACTGTTCTAGCTTGTTTTTTTTTCAACCACGCCGAGACACGTGTTGCGGGCTATGCGCTGCTTTAGGGCATGTACAATGGTATAGACAGCTGTTGTCTATAGCAAATCTCTACGTCACCTGTAGACAACACTAAAGACAGCTCATACAATGAGTTGTCTTTTTTACTTGTCTTCATAGATCACACAATCTTTTAATACTTTCATGGACCTAAAAAATGAGGTGATCAACTCTAATTTTCATCTTTGTGGACTATTTGTGTTGCTTTATTTTTATTTCGGATACATGATTAAAATAAAATGAATATGGTTGAAATAGATAAATAACAATAATTTGTATGATATGATAATTTGGATACATTGATATGGAAATGAATTTGTAGGGAACTAGTGTATAATAAAGAGAATAAAAAATAATATGTAACTTAAATAGGCCTAAACATTTTACTTGTTCTCATAGCGTTGCCAAATATGCTCGACTAAATCCCTCTTTAGTTGGATATGTGTTGGCCGAGCACGAATAGAGGAATTTCTCTGCAACACATCAATGAAGCAAATGTTATGGCCATTATTGACTTCCGGCAGTAGAACGAAAGATGTCCCCGATGTCTCGTTCAAGTCCAAAGGAGCGGTGACCAATTCTTGTTCATCTTCAACAATCATATTATGAAGAATGACACAAGCTTCCATGATTTTGCCGATAGCAACCCGTTGCCACAACTATGCTGGACGACGCATGATGTTAAAATGAGCTTGCAATACCCCAAATGCCCACTCAACATCTTTCCTTGCCCCTTCTTGGTGCTGTGCAAATAATTTGTCCTTATCTATATGAGGGAGCGGTATTGTCTTCACGAAGACAGCCCATTCTGGGTATATACCATCGGAAAGGTAGTAACCCCTATCATATTGCTTCTTATTGACAGTGAAATGCACATGTGGAGATTGCCCTTTTAATTCAATGAATAGTGGTGACTAATTAAGCACGTTGATGTCATTGTTAGACCCAGCGACAACAAAATAAGCATGCCATATGCGAAGGTTTTGCGAATTAGCAACCGCTTCGAGGATCATAGTAGGGACACCATGGTCACCTCGGGTGAATTGGCCCCTCCATGCAACTAGACAATTCTTCCACTACCAATGCATATAGTCAATACTCCCTAGCATGCCAGGGAAGCCACGAGATTCACCAACTTGAAGCAAACACTCCACTTCCTCACATGTGGGGGGCGCAAATACTCTGCACCAAATTTGTCAATCACCCCTTGTGCGAACTTACCCAAGCACTCCAATGCAGTGCTCACGCCGATCATTAGTACCTTGTCAAGTTGGTTAGCAGAGGTGCCGTATGCTAACATACGAATTGCTACCATACACTTCTGTAGTGGTGAGAGTCCTGGACGATTAGTGGCATCTGTCCTATAGTGAAATAGGAATCCCATTCGCCTAGCACACTCACGATTCGTAGGAAGATAGATCTTCTCATCCGAAACCTTCTACAAAACATTTCGTCAGTGTAGAGAGGTTGTGCGGAGAAGTAATTGGCCACGAGCTTGTCATGGGTGTCTTCACGATCCCTCCGTATGTCCCTCCTGGTACCACTTCGGCGACGAGATGATTTGACTCTTTGATCAACATTGCCCTTCAACTTTGCACCGACCCGGTCGGCGATCGAGTCTGAGTAATCTTGCTCGACAATGAAATTTTCGATTGTGTAGAACTCGGTTGGGTCAATATCATCGAGATCCTCGGAGGAAGAATAGTCAAGATCATCCGAGGAAGAAGAGTCCGGTTGGCGTGACATAGTTCGAGTGTTGAAAGGATAATATGAGGTAGAAAAAAGTTTTTTGGTGGATGGTTCGGCAAGGTCTGATGTTATATATCATTTTGGAGCTAATGTGTGAATGCTTGTATCAACTGGTGCTCACTGTTCACATATATGTGAACTGGTGCTCATATAAAAGCTATGGCCTTTCACAAGCATGTGAGCTGGTGTGAACGTTCATCTGCAAGCCTTGATGATATATGCGAACTAGTGCTCACGTAAAAGCTATGGCCTTTCACATACATGTGAACTGGTGTGAACATTCATCTGCAAGCTCACGTGTGAAGACTTCTTTTGGTTTTTGTGATCTTGTTTGGAATCATTCAACCAAATCATTCAAACAAATATCATGGTGACAGTTTCCAACCAATTCATTCATTCAACCAACTCATTCCAGAACAACACAATACATTCCAGAACCAATTCATTCATTCAACCAACTCATTCTAGAACAGCACAATACATTCCAGAACCAATTCATTCATTCAACTAAATCATTCAAACAAAGATCATAGTGTGAATGTAGCATTCAACCAATTCATTCATTCAACCAACTCATTCCAGAATAACACAATACATTCCAGAACAGTTACAATGGAGCATTCAACAAATTCATTCATTCAAAATAGTCATTCTATTTGTGACAACAGCTGTTTACCAAAGTATATCAACATAGTCACCATGTAGCAAATGACACACCCCAAGATCATGTGACAGCTTCCACTATGCGGCAGAAAATCAACTACCAATTGACATAGACTTGATTGGAATCTACTATGTAGTAGAAAATCAGCAGATGAACCTTGAGGTTGAAAACGGCCAACCTTGAGGTAATATACTTGATTGGGAATCCATAATTGAAGTAGACATAATTGTAATGTAATCTGCTAAGGTTTCCTTTTCAGTGTCATACACCCTACAAAGAAACCAGCAAATATAATTAGGAATCCAGAATTAAGTTAGACATAACTGTACAATACAAGTTTCCTGCTAACTGAATTCTAGCTGCTGAAATGTTTCCTGCTTACTGAATTGAATTAGACATAACTGAGAATGACATCTGACAATATCAAAAAAAGTCCAGACAGTGACAGCTAGAACGATATCATATAAGTCCAGACAATGACCCTACCCCATACAAATTAAACATTCATCGTAGTAAACCCATCATGGTTCCATTCATCTGTAGGCACTCAGCACATCATCTCCAAAAACAAAACAAAAAAAAAAATCCTTAGTACATCATCTCTACTATTTATCTACATAAACCTCTGAGGCTCCATCTCCCCACTAATAACTAGTAAGTGCTAGCATCTCTGCAATTGTCATAAAACACACTTTTGGCTAATCCTCTAATCCCACCATTCACTATGTAATGGTACATAGACAGATTTGGCCCATTTGAAAGAAAATGAACAAAAGTAAGATAGAAGTGCAAATTTGTTACTTACCCCTCGACCTCAATCAACATTGGCAAATAACCTCATCCGCATACACCTAATTGCCTCCATATGCTCACCTTTCACATCGTCAGGCATGTTACTAGTGTCATGAGTAATGAGTGCCATGTATGTTTCTAGCATTTTTGATTCCTTATCAACCATTTTGGCCTCCTTATCGATCATTTTGGCCTCCTTATCTATCATCTTGGCCTCCTTGTTCTCCTTTGCTGCAATGTGAGCAAGCCTTGCCACTTCAAGCTTCTCAGCTAAGATACGTTTTTGCAATTCCATCGTCTTGCTTCAATTTTTGTTAGTTTCAGCCTGCAGATTTAGATATTTGTCGAGCTCTTCCACTTCTACTGTTTTTGCCTTTGGTTTGCCTCTGTCATTGCGTTCAGCCTTAGCTGCTTTTGTTCCTATCGGACGCGTGATATCTTCAATATTTATAGGAGATGATGTGTGGTCCCCCGCCTCCCCTGCATTGAGTTTTTTATTGTAAGCATGCCACTTGGGTTGGTCTCTAATAGCCTTCCCAGTACCCATGTGTAAAAACTATCCTCCGTAATCTTCACCATAGATACGGTGGGCCTTATCCATCAACTGGTCATCGGATTGTCCACTGGCATTTATACGAGAAGCCTTCAACCAAGAGCATTAGAACTCATTGACCCATCTGTTAAGTTTATGCCAACGGTCCTTGGCTTGCTTCACTAGTCGTCTTCGATTTTTTAGAGTGGTGCTGTTGTAGGAAGTAGCAACATCTCCCCAATATTTATCATTTTTCTTGTTATTGCCCGAGATAGAATCTTTTGAGTTGTTAAACCATGCACTCATCTACATTGATAACAAAGAACATTAGTTATGTTCGAAACATACAAGAAAAACTTATGTAATTATTCATATGGACTACTAAATATGACTATATTTAAAACTTACCAATCTCACATCCTCCTCTTGTGTCCAGTTCAAGCGCTTCTCATTCCTACCTTCTCCATCGTCGTCTCCACTATCAATATGGACGAATGACTGGGATCGTGGACTGCACGCTTTAGAGAGTGATGGTGATGGACTCCCGTTGGCTGCTAGTGGGTGTGGTGCTAGGGATGGAGTGTAGTGTGAAGTGCCACCAACGTAACAGAAATTTTGTGACATGGGGGGCTGACGAGGATTAAAATCGCTACGTATTACTTTAATACATAATCTGGGCAAGTCTTCATGGTCGTAACCCTTAAGGCTAATGATCCCTATGGTCGTAAGGATTCCAGAGGTTACATAATAAGTATCCTGGTCGGATGAGGTCCTGTACCTAGTCCCCGATCAGATGATTGCTCGTAAAAGCAATGAACTGGAATTCTGATCTAACTCTGAATATATTCCTTACCGTGTGATGAATAGAACACATGTCATATTTGTTCCATACCACACGATGTTTCATGGTCCTAAGACACTGACAATAACCACCCTATGATTGAGTGTCTCACTGACACACAACCGCCGAATGGTTGGTACTTTATCAACCGCTGCCTCGCTCCGACCAGTCGCGGCATTTCCAACATGCGCTTCAAGGAGCAACTGCCACATCTTCGACGGTTACTTAAAGATGGAGTGCGGATCAGACTGCATCGGATTGAAGCACTGTAATCGGCATTAGATTCATGTTTCAAGTCTGATTCCACAAGATAGCAAACATTACGCTCAGTGTAATTAGGATTAGTCCACTGCCTTGTCGAGGGCACCCCCTGTAATAGCCAGTTCATAGCAATAAAGAGCAATCACATTCTCTCCCAAGAACTCTTTGCCATTTTCCTCCATTTATTTTGTAAGATCGGCGACTCGATCATCGACAGGGGCTGATGAGGAGCATGTTGTGGAAAAGGGAAATTGGATGAATTTTGTGACATGGGGGGCTGATGAGGAGCATGTTGTGGAAAAGGGAGACTGGATGAATTTTGTAAATAATTTAGGAATCCACCAGCCGGCCGATAATCCTTTCCCCTAAAAAAGGTACGTAAAAATAAGCGTTCAATGTAACTATAGATTATAGATTATAAGCGCTGAATGTTAAAAATTAAGGTCACAGCCAAGTTAAAAATAAGTGCTGAATGTAAATAAATAAGTGCTGAATGTATACACTAACCACAAAATATTAATGGCAAATGATAATCCATCTAGACCTAAAAAACAAGTGAAAAAGGTCACAACCTAGTTAAATCATCATTTGTATGCATCTGTATGGGTTCTTGATGATGTGTAGCTGCAATTAACAGAAGTAGTATGATTGTGTATTCACTTAAGCGAGTAGTCCAGGATGTATGTGTGTGCCCTGTGCTGTGAATCCTTTTAACAGAATGCAATATGTGTAGTGCCTGTGACCTAATATAAAGCAATATATGTCTAAATAAATAAATAAGTGTTGAATGTATGCACTAACAAAAAAATATCAATGGCAAATGATAATCCATCTAGACCTAAAAAACAAGTGATAAAGGTCACAACCTAGTTAAAAATAAATAAGCGCTCAAAATGCAGCTTAACTAAAAATGCATAAAGCAATGTCCATTCATGATCCATGTCAAGACATGTTCCTATGTTTGCCACATGCTAATCTTCCAGGATAACTGTAGTATGATCTGCTGACAAGAATCCTCACCATTTTGTATCTTTTCTTTTTATATTATGCTACCTTAAATATTGAAGAAGTCCATGTAAATTAATTCTGAAGACTCAACAGTCACGACAATAATGCACAGAATTTTTTTTTACTTCACATTTCTAGTCAACAGAAAATGTACTACCAAAGGTTTAACTATGACCATCCCATCACTTCTAGTTGCACTCTATTCATTCTAGTTTGGTTGATGTACTTTTTTCCTTACAATTGTAACATTGTTGTTGACAGTTGAGAAAACAAAATACATCTACATTGCTGGATTTTTTTTCTTACGGTGTCCCAAGATGCTAGACCTCATATAGCAGCTTAACTCAAAATGCATAAAGCAATGTCCATTCATGATCCATGTCAAGACATGTTCCTATGTTTGCCACATGCTAATCTTCTAAGATAACTGTAGTATGATCTACTGACAAGAATACTCACATTCATAGCAGTAAAAATGAAACGCAAATCCAATCAAGTGGCATAACTCAAACAATTGCAGTCACTATAGCACAAAGAACTGATGTCCTCAACAACAAATTTCTTGCTAACGTCTGACGCCACAAAGAACCGAAGAGCACACCGTACCAGTTATGCGGATCTATCGTCAGGGATGAGAACTCGCCGCCACGACATGGTCTGATGGCTTGTCCGTGTGGAGCGCATGAGATAAGGACACGGTAGGGCTACTGGTGGATGCGCCCTCCCACCAAACCCCAGCGTTGGCGCGGGCGCCGTCGGTCCCAACTTCCGTATAGGCATTTGGCTGCGATCTCGACGGAAGCCGCCGTGGCGACAGCGGTGGGGAAACAATACACTTTCTCCCTGAGGCATCGTCAATTCCCCAAGGCGATGGTTGGCAAGGCGCAACCACCAGCAGCAAAGGATGTGGATTTGGTGGGGCGCGCGCGAGGGATTGGGAGGGGATTTGGCGGGGCGCGCATGAGTCGTGAGGGATTGGGAAGGGATTTGGCGGCGCGTGCAAGGGACTTTTGTTGCTGAGCGGAGAAAAAAGGGGGAAGATGCCTACCTTTCGTGCGCATAGTTGAGAAACACGCGAGAGAGAAGAGGGAGCGTGCACGGGATCGGAAGGCGCACCGATTTTTTTTGGCGTAGACGACTCTGTCGACGACATCGATACAACGGGAGTTAAAGTCGTTGATAGTTTTTTTGGTTTTGATGCTACAGTCGACTATGAGATTGTAGACATCATCTTTCTCTCTCTTCATTCTCTTTCATTCATATCAGCAAAAATCCTATGTAACGATCCTTTGTAGGCGGTGACATAAGCCCATCAGACATGCTCTTAAGCCGCCTTTCCGCTTGCTCTTGGTTCTTTGCATTTGTCTTTGTGTGATGCATTGCTTGCACTTAGTTCTTGCATTACGTCTTTGTGTGATCTTGCCGCTTCATCGCCGCATTAATTAGCTCTACTGTTGAGAGATAACCATCACCACACGATGCCTCTGCCTTGCCACAAGAACCTGCTTACCTGCTTACTCCTCCCGCGTTAAATGCCTCTGCTACTACTGTTGCCAGAGCTCCCACAGCATGAAGCTGCTGCGCGTGTCTTCCACCGCGTCACCCACTAATTGGTGCACTTTGCTGCATGCGTATGCCCGCAACGCAACTTTGCCTCGATGCCTCGGTTCATGCTCGGCCCGAGTCCCTTCACCTTCATCCCCCGGACTCGGCAAAAAGAGCCCTCCCGATTTCGTCTCCCCATCTCCTGCCCTCTGCATGCTCTTGCCGGCGAACAAGGTTAGCTACCTCGCCGCCGTAGAGATCATTGTCCCAACGCTTCATTATCTCCATCGCATTCTACTCTAATCGTCTTGCCTCTTTTCATTGCTTTTTTCCTTTGCTTCGCCACGATTTCCCACCATGCTGTTGTCGCCCTGCTTGTTGGTTCAGTGGATACTGTCATCTTCCCCTAATTTCTTCTTACCTTCATCGTCCAGGTATGCGGTCCTACTCGAACGACCCTTGTATGTGTAATGTTCCAAGTTTTTCTGAGTTTTCTCAGTTTTCTAAAATAAAAAGAACCATTTGGTTTTGATGAGAGTTCTAAATCTTAACTTGAGATTTCGGAATTAAAGGTGTTTAAAATGACTAAAACAAACTTCAACTAATCCGAGTTGGGTTTCTTTCGAGTTTGTTGGAGTTCTCTGGAGTTCTTTTTCCCTTTCTCTGTTCGCTCCGTGTTTCCCTCGGCTCAGCTCTTTCTGCTCTAGACCTCCCTTCGTTTGGATCTGAGGGTCCAAACATCCCTTCGTTTGGATCTGAGGGTCCAGACCTCCCTTTGTTTGGATCACCTCCCTCCAGTCTAGACCTCCCCGTTGGTTTAGACCTCCCTTTAGGTCCAAACCTCCCCTCCCGTCCAGACCTCCGGGTTGTCCTGGCGACCTCCGGGTGGTCTTGGTCTTTTTGCAAAGACCACCCTCCTGGTCTTTTTTGCAAAGACCACCCTCCTGGTCCACGACCTCCCTCTGTGGCCGCGACCTCCTCCTTTTGTCATTTTGTCGCGACCTCCCTATGTGGCCGCGACCTCCTCCTTTTGTCATTTTGTCACGACCACCCCTCGTGTCAAGACCACCATCTCGGTCTTTTTGCAAAGACCACCCCTTTGACCGCGACCTCCCTTTGGGTCACGACCTCCTCAGGACCTCCTTCAACCTCCACCTTTGTTTTGACCATCCCTTTTGAGTGTTGACCGGCCCCACCTGTCAGTCTTGCTCACCTTTCCCTTTCCTCCCGTTGTGTCATTGCTGATGCAAAGGTCCTTGAGCATTAAATGCTGTTGTGTCGCATTAAATGCTGCTGCTATTTGCAGTACCTAATCCCTCTTTTGTCACTTCCCCAACTTGCCCCCATCACCTCCTTCACCTGCTCGGCTGTGCCTTGTCCTGTCGCACTTACCTTGGATCGGGTGCACCTCTGAGTCCTCCAGTGACTCTCCCCTGGCTATAAAAGTCTGAGCAGCCCTCTTTTATCTCTTTTAGCCTTCTCCAACTTTCTTGCTCTACTCAGGACCTCTTTCGACCTCCCCCTCTCAGTTGGACCTCCTTCTGAGAGCCCGTTTTAATTCTGTGCATTTCTTTTGGTTCTTGTTTGGTACTTTTGGTTTTTATTTGAATTCGTTGTATTTATTTGGTTCTCTTCACTCCTGTAGATTCCAGCCTCACAGAAGAGTTCCTGGACCCAGTGACCTCTACCGAAGACTTACAGCTCTTCAACGAAGGCAAGTCGTAGACCTTTGATCATATTGAACCCAGTTCGCAAAAATTACTTCGATTTATAACAACATGCATGGTTATTTGTATAAAAATGGTTTGAGAATTAGCTAATCGCCTACTTGACGTTATGATTCCTTGAATACTTGTGTTCAACATGTTGACATGTACCTTTGGACCACTATAGGTTGGGTAATCTTAGTGGACCTCTTTATTGTGATAACCAACTGAGGTGCGTATTATTGCTTAGACCTGCTTAGTTATGCGATGTCTCTCGATCACTTGTTTCTTAATGTTAAATTTGACTAAGTGAATATGGAACTGTGGCACATGTTGCTTTGGCATGTGTTGTCTTGGCAAGCGTGGCCCTGGCCTACGTGGCTGCTAATAAAACTTGTTGTGCCATGACTAGGGTGGTCATTGGCCGGGTTGAATCCAAAATATTTTCGCTCGGGCGAGTGATTGTGCAGTAAGGGGGGTGCAGGAAGCACACTGGGATGAGGAGGCCTCGCCTGAGCAACCACTAAGGACTTAACCTTGTAAGCCATTGATCTGGGCCATACTGTGCAACCACAAGTCCGGGATGGGGTGGACCTAGCCAACTAATTGGCGATGCTTTGATTCGGTTCCGTTTTGGTGGAAGTGTGGAAGGACCTGGGATATACGCCCACACTTGGCGCAAGAGGGGGCCAGTAAAGTGAAACCTTAGCGAGCGGAACCAAGTCAAAGTAGAACCTTGTAAAGGCTTTGTCACGTGCTCTAGCATGCTTACTTAAGGTAGTGAGCAGGGGCATCGACGGGTGCCAAACAAACTAGAGAATTCATGTCTTGTGGGTAAAGCTGTACAACCTCTACAGAGTGTAAATCTATTCGAATAACCGCGTCCTCGGTTATGGACATGCTTGGTGATTTCACACAAGGGGTAGATTTTCTCAAAACTTGTTGAGTGGTCTGGCTCATGACCTTGGTGGTCGTGAGAGGTCGGACTCATGACCAGGGTGGTCTGGGCAGTGACCAGGGTGGTCTTGCGTTGTTTTCGAAGAAAACTTGTTTAAAAAAAGTACTCTTCCCTACGTGCCACTGAGAGTCTATTTTGATCCCTCCATACCATTTATGTCACCTTCTCTATCAATTGTCACGCGAAAAGACTATATTTCCCTTTTTCTTCCTCCCCTTCCTCCTTCCGCTCTCTTCCTCTTCTTTTTTTTTGTTGCTAGAACCAATGTGCAATAGACCAGGAAAGGTTAGAACATGACAATGCCAACCCATTTTTGGTGGTGGTCTGGGTTGTAGAAGTCGGAGATGGTCGAAGCGAGGGTGCGACGGTCGTGACAAATCTGAAACATGGGAGGCCGACGGCGATGGTTCTGACGGCAAATCCAGCCGAGCGAGTGGTCAATGAGCATCTGGGAGTAGAGGTAGCTTTGATGACGTGGATGGTTCAGGAATAAGATGGCCGAGGCAGCCCGGCGTCGACGGCAACGCAAGATCCTAGACATTGTAAGACCGAGGAGGCCAACTAGAGGGGGGGTGAATAGGCGGTTTTTAAAATCTTTTGGCTAAAACTGATTTTTATGCGGAATTATAAATCAATTCAGTTTTGCTCAATTAAAACATAAATCAACTAGTCTTGACTAAGTGCACCAATAATATAAAACTATTGATAATGATAGCAAACAAATAAAGACATGTAAGCAATTTAATTCTAGGAATGTAAATTGCAAAAAGTAAATCATAAGAGAGCAAACCACAATGACACAAGAACGTTTTACCGTGATGTTCGGAGACTTGCCGGTGTCCCCTAATCCACGTTGAGGTAAGCCCAAATAAATTGGACTGGCTTCACGAATTAAGCCAACATCTCAATCCACTCGGAGTTGCTCTTCCTCCACTCTGGAGATGGTAAGCACCAAATCACTCACAACACGTCGTGCCTTCTCACAAGCTCTTGACAAGATCACCAGACCACGACGTCTCCACGCGTCTAGGTGTCGGTAAACACCAAGAGTAATAAGTCAAGCCCCTTGCTTGACTCTCGTCACGTGCAACGAATGCACAAGCTCAAGCGGATACGAAATCCACCTCTAGATGCAACACATGCAACTACAGACCTCTCTCCCTGCTCACAAGGTGCAACACATTCACAATTGAGAGGAGAAGCTCACACTAGCTCAAGTGAGTGAAATGAGATGCCAAAGATTGTTCCCTAACTGGCCAAGGTGGGTATTTATAGTCTATACACAAAAACTAGCCGTTGGGAGCAAAAATCCTCAAAAATCAGGATTTACGATAGTACCGCTGTACAAACCCGGTACTACTGTTTTTATTGTTCAACGGTTAGAACGGGTGCATTAAATGCTCAAAAACTAGCCGTTAAAGTTTTTAGTGCGGTAGTACCACAGTACAAATTCGGTTACTACATTGGCGGTCATCTCAAGATCTCGTATGTACTACCGCAGTCATTTTCAACCAGAGGCGACACTGGGGAAAAAGTCATAACTTTTAACTTCGATGTCGAAATTGAGTGATCTTGGAATCTATGGAAAGCTTAATCAGAGGGCTAAACAACCCACCTATTTGATTGATCTTAAACTTTGATAAAATCAAAAAGCCCAACTCCAAAGAGCCAGCACCATGGTCTAAGTCCAAGGAAATAGCAACGAGCAATCTTAGACCATGCCAATGAATGATGCATGACCCTCAACAATTTTCAAAACATATTTGCAAACTTAGATCATGCCACAAGGAGTAGATACATGGACTTCAACCATTTGCAAAGTATAGTCACATGCTACAAGGATTAAATGCATGAGCCCCAGCTACTTGCAAAATATATTTGCAAATAATAGCATCATGCCACGGAGAGCTAGTGCAAGCGAGATTGAGCTATCAACACATAATGAGACTTAATCTACTAGACAAGACCCCTCTTAATAGTACGGTAAACCTATACTGGCAAGCCAGTCTTCCAACCAAACACCAAGACCGGTAAAAGACTAGGAACACATCCTTAGCCCTAGCTAGTTATACCTTTGCCTTGAGCATCCTCTTGAAGCTTGATGACATACATCTTCACTTTAAGTCCAGATCATTGTCTTGATATGCATCAACCCATGATGCATCGTTCATGTGTCCTCTATAAACACATGATGGGTCTTCTCTTGACTTGATGATCAACTCGTGATCATTTCCTCTCTGATATCTTGATATGCATCAACACATGATGCATCCTCCTCTTGAACCTTGACTTGATGACGATCAACTCATGATGCCATCCAAAGTCTCTATCACCATGGAACATAACCTATTTATCCAACTTATGAAAAATGTTAGTCCCACAATGTGATTGTCATTAATTACCAAAACACACATGTATTAAATGCTTTTGAAATAGCCATTACTACCAGGTGCGGTACTACTGCACACACAAGCTTCGGTACTACCGCACGTCGGTAGTACCGCTCGGCTAGCTCGGTACTACCGATTTTCAGAGGATCAGAAAACACAGAAAAACATCCTCTCCAAAAATAACGTAACGCCATGTAAACTTCAGTATTACCGTACTCTGGTAGTACCGCTCAAGAAATACGGTCATACTAATTTTCAAGGGAGATGAAAACTCCCAAAAACATGCTATCTGGAATAAACATACCGCCATGTAAAACCCGGTACTATCGCACACCGGTAGTACCGCGCATCAGATGCGGTCATACCGATTTCCACTAAAGTTCTTCCAAAAGAAATTCTAAATACAATGCATGACTCCTTTGTCTTGAGCCATATCGATCTTTTGTCATCATGTCATCATTCAAACTTCGGGACTAAGCCTTGAAAACATCTTAGAACATACGTTAGTCCCTTAACATATTGTTGTCATAAATTAGATATAAAGCAATATGAGTATATGTGAACTACACAAGTTTTATATACTCAAAGGATATGTTTCAAAGTAGAGATCCCCAATATATGTGGATAAATAAATATGGATCAATACTAATGAAACCACAAAACATAGAGTGAACTCCCTCTAAATGTGTGCATACATGAATGTGTTATAAATACATATGCACGTATTCAAGTTACACTTTTAGTGGAGTTCAACCTATATTTTGGATCCAATGAATGCAACAAGATATAAGAATATGATGTCGAGTGCATACCTCCATGATTTTCATATTTTTCATCCAAATAAGACTATACAATAGGTATATCAATAAAAGTGTTAGTCTCACATATAGATTTGTCATTAATCACCAAAATACTCCATTAACTCATAATGACGGGTCTAGATTCTTCAGACATGCCACCACCCCAGCACCAGCCGGTCGCCTAGGGAGCTGTTGTTGTCCTACTTCCACCACCACTCCTTCCCCCACGCGCCAACCGGGCCAGACTCGTCCTTAGCATCCGCTTTGGCGGCGGCGAAGGCGGTGGTGGAGAGGGGGAGGGGGACGTTGTTGGTGGCAGTGGAGGAACGCGAGTGCACACGCCACGTCGTGGATGACAGCGAGCCGCTTGGGCTAGTCCAGGAACCGGCCATAGTAGGCATTGATGAAGAGCGCTCCCTAGAGGAAGCTGTGGGGCATGTACTCGAAGACGAGGAGGAGGGGGTGGTCGGCGTCGAAGCTGGAGTAGCCGGGGAGGGAGACGAGTCGTGGGGAAGTTGGGGAGGCGTCGGGGAAGGTGGCGAGGTAGACGGGCGCTGCTGCATCGCAGCCGAGGATGCCCTTAGTGGCGTGGTGGAGCACGTGAGCGCCGACGGCAAGAGAATGGTAGCATGGGGTGCCAGCACCGGCACCAGCGCCGGTGGAGGTGGAGCACGAGAAGGAGGAGAAGGAAGAGCATCCCCGCTGTCGCAGCCGCCGCAGAGGCGTGGTGGACACGGTGGTGATTCTTGGTGGGGAGGGGAAGGGGCGTTGGTGGTGGCAGTGGCTGGAGAAGGTGGGAAGGCATGGCAGTAGAGGTGGCGGGAGCGGTAAAACATGTTGTGTGCGAGCAAGTGAGAGAGAGGGGGAGGAGGAGGTGGCCAGTAGGGGTAGGAGATAGAAGAGAGAGGGGTCGAGGAAAGTGGAAAAGGAAGAAGACGAGGGTAAGATAGGGATTTTTTTAATGTTTAATGGTGACTCGGGCTAACGGAGGTGACGGAAATAGTACGAAGGGGATCAAAATAGACCATCGATGGCACGTAGATGAGATCAATTTTCTAGTGGCATAGAAGGAATCGAGACAACTTTTAGTGACATGTAAATATTTTTTTTGGAAGATTCAGTTCGTAACGCATATATGCCAAGCAAGCATACGCTCTCCCATATGCATACAATCTAGAAACACCATTTGACCAACATTTTTTGTCCACAAATTTGGCTTGTCCGTGGCAAACATAAAAGCTCACATCACATATAACGCATTGTTCAGCTCTTACAAACCATCTCTGCGCGCTTCTCGTCAGCGAGAACTTACGGGCGAATCTTACCAAAAATATATTTAAAAACTGTACTTAACATCAATTATACTTTTTTTTAAAAAAAAAGCAAAGCAGCACAAATTACACTGGACAAAGATTTGAAGAAACACAAATTACAAAAGTTTTACTTCTCCTTCGGGTAAAAGTAAAACCGCAAAAACCTCCCCCACGTCAAGGTGTCACCAAACGCCAAAAACCACCTCAAACACATGCCAAAAAAGATCCAGAAAGCCTCCCCTCCTGCAACACCATTCTACACCGGGTCCACAGTGTGCCGGCCAGCCTCCCACCCACACCGCACCCGCACCCACGCGGCGGCGCCCGCGTTCGGCTATTTATACCCGACGAACGGCCCGGATACCCCGACCCCCGCAATCGCACCCGCCTGGGCCGCCTTCTCTTCTCCAGCGTCCGATCTCCCACTCGCCGCCCTCACCGCAGCTCCGCACCTCGCCTCGCTTCCTCCCCCTTGTCTTCATCACCTCGCTCTCCCCTCCCTCCACGTCGCTCGCGCGCGCGAAACCTATATAAGGTACGCCTCCATCTCTCCCCCCCCCCTCTCCCCGCGCCCTTCTCGAGCCTTCGAGGGGCTAGGGTTTGGTGGGTGGGCCGATCTGATGGATCTAGGGTTTCGGCTGCGGCCGTGGTGGTGGTGCAGGAGCGGGAGCGCATGGCTGACGCGCCGGCGAGCCCCGGGGGCGGCGGCGAGAGCCACGACAGCGGCAGCCCCAGGGGCGGCGGCGGCGGGGGAGGCGGCGGACGGGGCGTCAGGGAGCAGGACCGGTTCCTGCCCATCGCCAACATCAGCCGCATCATGAAGAAGGCCATCCCAGCCAACGGGAAGATCGCCAAGGACGCCAAGGAGACCGTGCAGGAGTGCGTCTCCGAGTTTATCTCCTTCATCACCAGCGAGTGAGTGGGTCTGCTGCTGCTCTGTTTGGCTTGGCTGGGCCTGGAATGGCCTTTTTATTTTGGTGGGTTTGTGTTGACTTGTCAGTGATTTGGTTGTTTGCAGGGCGAGCGACAAGTCCCAGAGGGAGAAGCGGAAGACCATCAACGGCGACGACCTGCTATGGGCAATGGCCACGCTGGGGTTCGAGGACTACATTGAACCCCTCAAGGTCTACCTGCAGAAGTACAGAGAGGTGCGTAGTGATGTGGATGTGTGGGTAAAATCGAAATTGGAGTGATTTTGATATGATTAAGGTGGATTTTTGCTTTGGGAGTTTGGTAGGGCCATCACCAGTTCGTCTGTTCTAGTTGTAGCCTTTGTCGTAGCAGGGCACCGAGGGGTGCTCCGCACCCTAGGGTCGTCAGAGATACCGGTGTGCCGTCAGGGATACCGTACATGTACAAGCCTACTCTGTATAGCATATTTAGTAAAAAGCTAGACAGTGGGTACAGTGTACCCCTTGTCTTGAGAATGGACCGGAGGGAGAGGAGCCAGAGACCAAAGACCATTGAATATGTATGTGTTGCATTATGTATATGAAAATGAGAGCCTCCCCCTTATAAATGCCCTTGGGGCTCTATTTATAGGAGGGTAAGAAGGGACATTTACCTTCTTGCCCTCACAATGTTAAGAGAGAGAGAGAGAGAGAGAGGGTATTTTGGGTACAATGGCTTAAATATGCTATACAGAGTAGGCTTGTATATGTACTCAGATCCCCGACGCACACACCCAGATCTCTCGACGACTTAGGGTGCGGGGCACCCCTCGGTGCCCTGCTACGACAGCCTTAATTGGCTAACTTGCTTTGTTTGGTTTAGCCTTAATTGGCCAATTTAAATTATTTTGTTCAGCTTGGGGACCGATGGATGACCCACGTTACTTATGGCACCAATCAACTGATTTAGCTTTGTTGTTTAACAAAGAGCTTGTCCTTCAACAAGTGTTGCTCTATCATTCCAATGTGAAACATGCCAAAATTACTGTTAGTCAGAGAACACAATGGTTTGAAGTGCTAAGAGTTATATTGTGCCATTAATCAATTGGAACTTGGAAGTAATTTCTTGGACTGAAACACACACACACACACTACATTTTCTTGTACATGCCCCAATTATTTGATTCCAATCACCAATGTAATAGGTGTATGATAGCACATTAGCAACCTTGTATCAAGTCTAAATTTCTATATATGCATGAGGCTAAAACAACATTTGTTAAGGACAGGTAGCATGTCTACCTAGAAACCTACATTTTATCAGAAAAGAAATGAAATGCATAAAACAAACCAGAGCTCTTATAAAAATAGTATATTTGCATTATAAAGTTCCTAAATTCCTTGACTGAAGCTATGCCTCCTGCTTACAGTTTATACGTAATCTAGCTAATCTAGATTAAAGAATAAAGAACAAATGTCTATGCAACACTTTTTAACACATCTTATAATTTATGCATAGTTTGTGCATGCTTGTTTTTTGGTTTGTTTATCCATCTGATATGTCTTCTTGTTTGTCTTCTGTTTGGTGGATGACTATGCTGATTGCAGATGGAGGTATGTCAAGTTAACTATTTTTAATTATGTTTCATGAGCTAGTATTGTTGCTTGATGATGAATCCCTCCTAGATTTCTTCATGTGTTCTTAGACATTGAGATGAAAATGTCTTGCAAATTGAAATTTTAGTTGCAGATGTAATCAGCTCGGAAAAATGATAATTTGAGCTATTTGGACCTGTCTCCATGATTTTAGCTCGTCTGTACATAGCTTAACTGTCCATGTTCAAATTATGAAGGCATATTGGATATAGTTTCAAATTGTGAAGATCTTGTTAAACGGATGTACTAAGATATTTATATAACCTACTTAGGTGAATATACTTTTTAAAGTTTCCTAGTTCCAGTAGTTGCCTGTATTGATTCTTACCAACAGGGCAAAAAAAGTTGCATATATAATGGAGATTGTTCATATACATGTTATTTCCTTGCACCATACAGGCGACTGATATGTTAGGTTCAAGTAGAATTGTATACCTTCTTCACTGATGTTGACCATTTAATAGATGTTCATTTGGCTTCTCTGACTGCTTGCAAGTTCTCTTGCTCCCCTACAATGTTTTCTATAGCAAGTAGATACACCTTACTAGGGTTAGGATGTTGTTATGATTCATAATTGTACTATCAAGCCCACATAAATCTGAGTTGTGATGAACTCAGCTCACCCTTCTTCAATAATTAATAGGGTGACAGTAAGTTATCTGCAAAGGCTGGTGATGGCTCTGTTAAAAAGGATGCAGTTGGTCCTCATGGGGGAGCTAGTAGCTCAAGTGCACAAGGGGTTAGTATATGTCTGTTTTCTTGTTGTTCTTTTGACAATGCTGGAAAACTGAACTATGTGTGTTCTTTTTAGATGGGCCAACAAGGATCATACAACCAAGAAATGGGTTTATGCAACCTCAGGTGACTAATCTTAAATATGCTTGAAAAATCATTAGTTGTGTAATACTGTTTGGAACCACAATGTTTAGCTTGAGTACCGCCAGAAAGTTGGCATAGCTGATTTTTGCCAAAAAAAAAAAGAATTCACTGGATGTACTGTCAACTTCTGATGCTTATGAGACATCATCATGCCTGACTTGGAAAAGTAAATTACTAGTTGATTGGCAGTTGTGTTGATTTTGTTAGGTTTTTGTAGGATTTACTCCTGACAATGTAGGTTGTCTGGGCTAGAAACAAAAAATAAGGAGATAAATGAAAGAAAGAAAAATACTGTGATCCCTCTGTGTTTCTTCAGTTGATCAGAGAGAAGGGGGGGGGGTTGCAAATTTATCACAAGTTGGAGCTTTGTGACCCAGTAGATTAGCCCCTCCGTCCCCTATGTTGTTGGAACGTTCCTTTTTGGTTGATTCATAGTCTGGTGTATCAGAGCGAGATTTATGTTATTTCATCTGTTAGAAATGCAAAAACCTTTTGGATGTGTAATGATCTGAGCCAAAAGATGTTCGTATGTGTTGTGTCTGCCTCATGTAGTGAGGCATCACGTACTACAATGTTCAGCATTTTCACGCATGAGGTATCCAGAATTCTGTCCATCCATCAGCATTCAAAGGACAGTCTATATTTTAGTGATGTTTGATATCTTGTTTTTTAGATGAGTTGCGTTTGATATCTGTACGTCTGACCAGCCTTTTTCTTTTCATTGCCCAGTACCATAATGGGGACATCTCAAACTGAAGATATGTACCTACCCTGAAACTGCTCCTCCTCTGCAAGGTATATATTTCATCATGATATCCTTGCACTGTCAGGAATCAGATGCTATTTTGATCTCTGCCTGTATGAAATGTCTCATGCGTCGACACATTTCTAACGCAGGTGGGTTTTCTTTGGTGCCGCAGTTATTCGCTAATATACACCTTGTGGTGAGCAGTTAAGGAACTTACTACCCCCATTAGGTTTGTGTTTGTCTGCCAGAACTGATTCTTCGAAGTGTTAAAGCTGCATATCGCCAAGGCTGCTTCCCAGATGTAAATTGCTTCCGTGAGAATAGTTTCAGTGTGGTTTAGCGTCGTTGTCTGTATATTCAGGATAATTTAACAATTGGCCTTTTGGCTATCATTTGGTTCCATATATTTGTATCGGGGGAGGCATAAATCCTGTGCAATTTGTCCTAATCTAGTGTATCAAACTCTGAGAAGAGATGCTTTAGTTGTAACAAGCCTTGTTTTAGTCCATGTAACCGTGTGTTGGGCCTTACAGGAGAAGAATGTGGCAAAAAAACACATTTATTTACCAACCAGAAATGCGCATTACCATCTGCATGAATGCCCAGCCCTCTCTTCTAAAGCTTCTGGCTCAGTATACAAGTGAAGTGAGGCAGCTCGCTTCAGGTTCTGCAGGTGAGCAATGGTGAGCTTTGTCTGGCCCCGAAATGCTTTGTTTGCGTGCATTCCACTCCTTAGGTTCCGTAGTATTACTGGTTTTCTAAGCGACATATGAGACCAGGCCTGATTACCTGCCACTGAAAAATCTATCTCCGAAATTTCGTTGGTGGTTACCGGTGTTATCGGTTGGGTTTGATAAATTTTTATTTTAGGTAACAAAAAAATTCGGATTTATTTAATCTTCATGCAATTCAAAATTTAATTCAAAAATTAGATAAATTTTGTCTTTACATTTGAAAATTTTAAATGTCAATTCAAAATTTTTGTCCGAAATTTTCGAAAACTGACCAAAACCGGTTGTATCGCTGTCCTCTGATAAAATTTTCTTCTGTGGTGGTACACATTACTCTTAGAATGCAGACACTTCAGCGAAGTGTTGTTCACAACACATAGGGTGTGTTTGGTTGCCTGCATGGGGTTAGCTCGCATGAGTAGATGCAAGTTTTTGGGTGTTTGGTTGCCTGGTTGGGTGGTTGAGCTTGGCTGAGTGGATGCAAGATTCCCTCTCGGGCCAGGTCCAAGGGAAACGCTCGATTAGAGCTTCTCTCCTCAGCCAGGCTGAGCGCATGCAGGCTGGCCAACACTCATGAGTTCATTCACCTTCTCCCACGCCAGATACAAGCAACCAAATAACTCACCATTGCATCCACTCAACCTGGTTATGTTCAGCCTGGTTGGCACATACGAGCCAGACTGGGGACATACAGGCAACCAAACACACCCATAATGTTTGTTGGTTGCCGATGTGTCATCAGACTTGCAGTTGTCTGCTGACTACGTGTAACAGTCTTTGTAATGAAGCATCGGTACAATCGGCTGTAATACGGTTCAACTGGGACTCTTCAGTTCGTTGCCATATCCATATTGGATACGGGTGTCAACATATGTTGGCGTATCGATCAATTAAACAACAAATTTTAATTTTTAAAATTTTCGGCACATATTGGATACGGTTTGGACATGTACCCAACATAGCCTAACCGGCCTACTTCAACCACCTCAGTGTATAACCCTAGCTCCTCTTGATCCCAATCCTCGACCCCTGTTCTCAGAGGCGCCTCGGCCTCTCACCTCATCACTGCTTGGCTCGCGCGCCTCCTCCTCTCGGTGACTAGTAGGCAAGACGTGCCGCCTCTCGTCGGCTCCTAGGTTAATGAAATTCTGAATTTTTGGTAATAGTATTAATATGAACAATTAAACATATCATGAACTGATTGAAAGAAAAATGAAGAGATGAGGGTTATTTTGAAGAGGTATATATTCCTAGTTTACTTTACACATAATATTATTTTAGTTTGACAAGCATACAGAAAAATAAAAAAAAATACATGTGTATATTATTATTATTATTTAAATATATATAGGCATATCGCCTTATCGGCATTTTTAGAAAAATAGCGAATCTAGCGTCGACAAGGGCATCATCTCCTTCGCAGGTACCAAAGAAGAAAAGGCGGCAAAAAACCTTTCCCCTGGGCCTGGACAATGAACCTATGAACATGCCCACGCTCCCCAGCGAATCGGTTAGCGCAGAAAAACCACAACGGTGCACAGAACATGACGGGGCAAAATGGAAATGAAATTTGATGATCGATCAACATGCTAGTAGAATCAGCCTGCAAAATATATGAGCTAAGATGGAAAAGGGAGAAATGGGCTCCAGAACACAGCCAGTTTACAAATGACAACTGATACAAGAATCATGACATCCTAGCAGATTGCCTGGCACTGAAATGTAGGAAAGAACATGGCTTGCCATACTTGATTTGGGATGCTAACCCAGTGGCCGATCTACTGACTGCAGCACCAACGTTTCAGAGGAACCTCTGTTTATGATACACCGATGCGTCTGCTTCCAACACAACTAGATGGTTACAACTAGATGGTTATATGAAAAAGGGGCAAAGAGGCCCTAGTTACTAAAACCTAATAGCATTATGTAGTCGATTCCCGTTTTTCTATACAGAAAACAACATCCAGATGGGAGAATCAGTTGGGCAGACCTCCTCGATATCAACAGAAACAAGAATTCGACGCAAGCTAGCCGGTTTGCTCAGCTACACCCGTCTTTCTCTGCCACTGTAGTTTTCTCTTCTGGTGCTTCAACCGTGGCATCCTCTACAGCTTTCTCGGCTGTCGTAGTTTCAACCATGGCATCCTCTACAGTTTTCTCTGCTGTCGTAGTTTCAACCATGGCATCCTCTACAGTTTTCTCTGCTGTCGTAGTTTCAACCATGGCATCCTCTACAGCTTTCTTGGCTGTCGTAGTTTTCACATCTGGTGCCTCAACAGTAGCATCCTCTACAGCTTTCTCGGCTGTCGTAGTTTTCACATCTGGTGCCTCAACAGTAGCATCCTCTACAGCTTTCTCGGCTGTCGTAGTTTTCACGTCTGGTGCCTCAACAGTAGCATCCTCTACAGCTTTCTCGGCTGTTGTAATTTCAACCGTGGCATCCTCTACAGCTTTCTCGTCCGTCGTAGTTTCAACCGTGGCATCCTCCACAGCTTTCTCGGCTGTCGTAGTTTTCACATCTGGTGTTTCAACAGTAGCATCCTCTACAATTTTCTCGGCTGTCGTGGTTTTCTCATCTGGTGCCTCGATTGTGGCATTCTCTATAGTTTTATCGACCGTTATAGCTCCCTCATCTGATGCTTCAGCTGTCGTTTCGCCTTCCGCAGTCTCACCAGCTAGTGCTTCAGCAATAGCTTTATTGTCTGTTTTCTCATTCCCATCTAGTACATCAGCTGTAGTTTCACCTTCTCCAGTCTCCACAGATAGTGCTTCAGCAGTAGCTTTATTTTCCATTTTCTCATCTGGTGCTTCAGCTGTAGTTTCACCTTCTCCAGTCTCCACAGATAGTGCTTCAGCAGTAGCTTTACTTTCCATTTTCTCATCTGGTGCTTCAGCTGTAGTTTTACCTTCTGCAGTCTCCCCAGCTAGTGTTTCACCGGCAGCTTTATTTTCTACAGTTTCATCAACTCGTTCTTCGACTTTTGACTCCACAGCTCCCTCAACCATGACTGAGTGGTTAGTAGTGGCATCAACCATAGCTACATCTTCTGCAATCTGTTTCCCCACCTCAATTTGTCCACCTGATGCTTCAGTTACAGCTTCCACTTGAACAGTTTGCTCAACACTACAGACTTGTTCAGCTGATACTTCATCGCCGGTTTTGGATTCCACAATTTGCTTGTTTGACCCAGCTTCTTGGGCTGATGCTTTGGTTAGGTCTTCGACAGTGTCAGCTTCTACATTTGTGCCCTCTTGTTCTACTGATGTTTCACATAAAGCTTGAAACTGCACAGTTTCTAATTGCCCTTGAACTTCTGAAGTCTCAGCGGGTACAGCATCTGATAGAACTGTAGTTGGCTCCTCCATTGGAACTTTGACTTGCTCAGTTGTAACTTGACCAACTGGTTCTGCAGTTACAGCTTCAACTTCCAACTTTGGGTCACAAGGAACTTCAGCTGCTTCTTCTTTTGGAGCTTGAAATTGCATTGTTTGCTCAGTTGCATCTTGTTCCCCTGGTTTTTCAGTAAAACTTTGAGCTTGCAACTCCAGAGATACACTGGTCTCTTCTGGAACTTCATTCTCAGTGTCAGCCTCGGTGACATCTTTGGAGGCCCCGTTCAGAGGTTCTTCCCTGGCTTGCTCAATCACACCAACAACCTGAGCCGCTTCTTCTGCTCGAACTTTGAACTGCAAAGCATCAGACAAACCATGGCCCCCTTGTAAAGTTTCAGATACGGTAACAGCTTGCATAGTACTTGCCGGAACTTCAGCTTGCAACTCCAGAGATACACTGGTCTCTTCTGGAACTTCATTCTCAGTATCAGCCTCGGTGACATCTTTAGAGGCCCCGTTCAGAGGTTCTTCCCTGGCTTGCTCAATCACACCAACCACCTGAGCCGCTTCTTCTGCTTGAACTTTGAACTGCAAAGCATCAGACAAAACATGGCCCCCTTGTAAAGTTTCAGGTAGGGTAACAGCTTGCATAGTACTTGCCGGAACTTCAGCTTGCAACTCCAGAGATACACTGGTCTCTTCTGGAACTTCATTCTCAGTATCAGCCTCGGTGACATCTTTGGAGGCCCCGTTCAGAGGTTCTTCCCTGGCTTGCTCAATCACACCAACAACCTGAGCCGCTTCTTCTGCTTGAACTTTGAACTGCAAAGCATCAGACAAAACATGGCCCCCTTGTAAAGTTTCAGGTACAGTAACATCTTGCATAGTACTTGTCGGAACTTCAGCTGATGCTTCTTGGACAGTTTGCTCAACCGTATCAACTTGTGCAACAATTGATGCTTCAGCAAATGCTTCGAATACAGCATTATCCCCACAAACATGGCCCTGTTTTGGGGCTTCAGCTACAACATCAACTTGGATAGTGTCTGAAAGAACTTCAGTTGACTCTTCATTTGTAGCTTCAGCATGGGAAGCTCGCTTGATAGTATCTTCAGTTTGTGCCTCAGATGAAGCTTCCATTTGCAAGGTATTTGATGGAACCTCAACTGATTCTTGATTTGGAGCTTTACCTAGCTGGATTTCATCAACCGTGCCTCCATTTGATGCCCCAGTTGCAGCTCCAGACAGGGCAATCTCCGATCGATCTTTAAGCGACGCTTCATCCTGGGCGTAAGCTTGCTCAATCATCCTAACTTGCTCAGATGACTCTTCGGCAATGGTTTCAGCTTGCCCACTATGTGTATCTGTTCCAATTTGATCAGGTCGCCCAGTTAGCTCAGCATCAATCTGTCTTGTTTTCTCAACCATGTCAACTTGATCAACCAATGCCTTGTCTGCAGCTTCAGCTTGGCATGTTTGCTTGACAGTCTCAACTTGTTCAGCTGATGATTCTTTTACAGCTTCAGCTTTGTCAGTTTTGTCGACCTGGTCAACTTGCATAGCATCCTGTGGAACTTCGGGCTCACGTGGACCTAGAGAAAATACATTGTCACGTACAGTAAGTGTGTAATATTGGCAAAGTTGTGAACTAACTTTAAAAAAAACAGATGGGATGTTTACCATGAACCTCCAGACCATGATCTTCTGGGTGTTCCTCAGGATTATTCACTTCTGGCAAGCCTAGAGAAAATGGCATATTCACAAGACGATAGCTACGAAGCGAAGGACCAAAAGTGCCATACTTGCCAGCAGCACTGAAAGCCCTTTCAGCATCAGCACGTTTCTTGAAGACAACTTTAACAGTATTTGTGTTCTTGTGCACTTCAGTCTCGGATTCTTTCAGTGGCCCATAGCGACCGAACATCTTAATCAGACCAGTTTCAGAAGGAAGAGCAGTTGACCTGCCAAAGCTCAAAACAAGTGCAGTGGGCTTGCACTCGTCAACCATCTTTTCGTCAACATGGATAATTGATCTTTCTATCACTTGTATCTGTTTCTTAGGACCCAACGTTCCAGGTTGTAGATGCTGTACAGAGGGCACATTTGTTTCTGTTGATGCTCTACGCCTACGCCTTGGCCTCGTGTTCGTACTAGCTCCTCTGAGGCTAAGAATTGGGTGATTATGCAAACTCAATCCGGACCAGTAGGAGTCCTGCATATGATCAGTTGTCTCTACATCAGGAGAAGGAAAAACCTTCCTCTTTCTCCCCTTCTTTGCTGTACTTTTTTCGATAATGTTTGCTTCAGTAGTAGTAGAAACAATGTAGTTCCTGTAATCACTGAAGTAACTAATTATCCCCGCTGAGAAACTATATCCGTTCATTGGCTCTATAGCAACTGAGCAGAGCTGTAACAATAATTCCTTGGGGTCCGCAATGTGGTGCCTATGCATGCGTCTCCTTTTTGCGCGCTTCTCCACGGTAAGTTCATTAACATCATCATCACTAGAGATATCAAATTCTCCGTTCTCTGCTTCAGTGTTCTTATACACTACTTGTTCACTTTGAGACTTCACAATGGATGAAGATCCTGTCAGCTGGCTTGCAGCTCGCCGAATGCACTCCCCAATCTTGAAAGAACTACCAAAAGTTGTAGTTGATGACTTGGTCTCTGAATCTTCAAACGAGTCAAGGCCTCTTTTCTTCTTGTTCTGTAAGTCATCAAAATCGTCGAAGTCCCTAACCATCTGTCTCTCCACTGGATCATCATAAGTAGTATCATTATTGGATGTGGCCTTTTTGTCCATCAACTCTAGGTCATCCTCAGGCTTCTGTTTACGAGGTCTTCCCCTGCCTCTTTTGGGCTTGTCAAGACTAGGATGCACTTCATTAGTGATAGATTCCTCAACCATTACATTCCTGATGGAAGAAGTGTCCATGCCATTCTCAACCCACGCACTGCCAGTTTGGAATGATGCAAGTTCAGGACATCCCTTAGATCGATAGAAAGATGTGAGTTGAGAACAAGCTATCACTAATTCTAGCAGATCACCCCCTTGGCCAGGGAACAGAGCCAACGACTTAATATAATGAAGAAGGTTTTCTGGATTGAGACATGTTAAGATCTCAGACCGGTTAACTGCTGAGCAAGTAACTCCATCCTTGAGCCCAGCATTCTCAACCATATAAGACATCCCATTGTCAGAGAGCTCTTCCGGCAAACAAGAACAACTCATCCCTGACAATATCCGCCTTGAGAGTTCTTCAAGTGCATAATTAACTGAACTGACGAAGGCATCTGAACTGCTCTGTTTCTCCATTTGCGAATAGTTAGTTACAAAAGGCTTCAACTGGGATTCATCACACCATGCAAAAGTGTTGTCACCAAAATACGCTACCAAATGACTGCCCTTTTTCTGGTGTTTCAGCGCCAACTCAGACGCATCTGAAGGAGCAAAAATCTCACCAGGCCACCAAGGATGACTTTTCACTTTACCCCAGACAAGATCAGAAAATCGAAAACCGCCTTTATCAAGAGGAGGAAGGCAGTATCTAGCACACTGATCAAAATTTGCTGGACTAGCAGCGTCATTACTGCTCTGATTATTTCCATCGTCAGGAACTTGCTCCCATGTTGGCGGGAGCATTTCAGATCTATCATCCTGCTGCTCAGGCGTGGGAGCTCCATCATCTTCATGGATCTTGGAGCTTCCCTCGACATCACTGAGCACATTATTCTGTATTTCCTTATCGCAATGTGCTACACCATTACCCTTTCCTTTATTTCCTATCGCAGGGGTTGCATTGACATAATTTTCTTCGAGTTTATTGGACTCTGAAATGGAGTGAGTAAATATTATTGGACGATGCAAAGTGAGTTAGAAATAGTGTCATCGATAACCAGCACATCAAATTGACCGGAGTCCTGGGTAGTCTCCTTACCGGCTTCAGCATGTTCAGTAGTGGCAGAACCAGGTGCTTCCACTGCCTCACCAGCAACAGCAACATCTTCTGCCGGAGCCGGCTTCCTCTCCGCCTCGCTCTGCAAAACCTCAGCTTCCGCTTCCAGCTTCTCCTCGCCACCATCTCCTCCATCCAGCCCTCGCGTGCCGTCAACGGATTTATCCCCGCATCCTTCATCACTAACCATACCAGCCGACTCCGTCGCGTACAACGGATCACTCGCCGCTGCCGCACCGCCCCCTTCTAGAACAACATCTGCCGTCGCCGCCGCATCGCCTGCCACCACAGCCTTCCCCTCCACCTTCACATCAGCGACAACAGGCGCCTCCTCCACGGATTCCATCATCGTCACATCAGCATCTCCCGCCGGGCCCGAGCTGCCAGCCAAGCTCCCCTCCCCATCTCCCGCGGTCGCCCCCGCAGCACCCACCACCTTGGGCTGCAACTCCTGCTTCGGCTCGCCGTTTCCACCCGGATCCGCGGCCGCAACAGACACAGGACTCGAGCTCATCGGAGCAAGGCCTCAGGACTCCTCCCTGCCGAGCTCCGGGCGAGGAATCTGGAGGATTGGAGCGGGAAAATCAGCGAAGGAGCTTGATTCCACCCTCGATCTGGTAGCTGCAGAGCGAGGGGGCGAAACCCTAGGCCCGGATCAGCACGGGAGCTCGGAATTTACCTGGCGCGGGGCGAGAAGGCAGGGAGGCGAGGCGAGGCGAGCAGAGCACGGGAGGTGAGGAGAGGAGAGATGGATGCGGGAGCAAACAGGGAGAGAGTGTGCAGTCGTCTTTTCTTTCGCGTAGCAGCACAGTGGAGCAGCGTATGCGGTTCCATTAAGTTGGCAAAATAGGTTGGTACCATCCTAAACTGACGGTTCACTTTAATACCACTGTAAATTTGAATATGTATGTATGATCGAATTTTGATGATTGCTTAATGAAAAAAAATATATAAAAAGGCAAACATTAGCCGATCTTAGAAAATACCACGAAAGAACAAATATTATTTGATCATATGTTGCAATTATATTGTCACCATAACATGTACATATCATATTAATATGGATTAATCTATCTATTTATCCTCTTACGGACATCAAAGAAGTAGCAATACTATCACGAAGGCACTCATGTCTCCAACGTCCACTGTCGATTCATTGCCACCATCCCTTCCAGATGATCCAACTTGTGCATTGTTTGAATCATAGTCTTAGTCAAGACCGTTTCTCTCAAAAAGTTCATCACGTAAAGCACTATCTTGGATGAAGTTGTGAAGCACCATACATGCAATAATAATTTTTGTTTGCTTCTCCATGTGGTAACTTGGCAAAGCCAACAAGATTGTCAATTTCATCTTCAACACGCCAAAGGAATGTTCAATCACATTTCGAAGGGAGGAGTGAGCATGATTGAATACCTCATATTTGTCACTCAGTTGCTGACCCCGTTGAAGTTCCGATAGATTATACTTTTGTAATTTATAAGGAGCCTGTCGTAGTTAGAAAATACTAGACAGTGAAAAGGAGGGACCTCCGGCGTCAGAGCGAGGGGCCAAGGGGTCCCGGGAGAAGGGATTCCGGCTAAAAGTATACTTGTGCAAATTGCCAAAAATTTGTATCCACTCTATTATATGGGGGGGATGCTATTTATAGCCTCCCAACCAGGTATCTAAAAATGCACATGTATCCCTAAAAAGGTACAGCTACCATAGGGGTAGTAGGGTTTTTTCTAGCCTATACGTAGCTTTCGGCGCACGGTGGACTCTCCTAGTCCTGGTCCACCCGAGGAGTGAGCCTGGTCCACCTGTCCTGTTGCCTTTGTGCCCCTTCGGGGATGATCGCGCGGCCCCTTCGGAGGCCACCATCGGGGAGCCTTCGGGACCTCTTTGGAGGGCATCTTCGGGAACACCTTCGGGGCCTTCAGGCCCCCTTCAGATTCGGGTCCTTCGGGGATCCCTTCGTGCATTGCCTGTGCCGTGGGGTCAGTGGGCCACCCCTACAATAAGCCCCTCGCGGTCGAGGTCCTACTTTGCCATGGCTGAAACCGCGCCGTTTTCCCGGAGTGTCCAGGCACGCCGTCCCCTTGACTTGGCGAAGCGTCTCTTGGAAGGGCTCACGAAGACGATCCGTCATTGAAGGATGATGACTTCTGGGGTACCGTGCGCCATGATGGCGCTGTTTGGCAGCTGTTGGAGTTCCACCCATCGTTATTGGGTTGTGTGCGCCATAAAGGCGCCGCTGTGCGTCTGCTGGGATTCCACGTGTTGGCGTTGGGCGGCGTGCGCTGTGATGGTGTCAGGCTTTCGGCAGGGTTGCTCCACGTGGGGTGCGTGGAGTGGCCCTTGGCGCCTCGTCCTCTTCTTGCCCGTTCGGCCAGTCTATAAATATACGATCTCCCCCCCTCCCGTTTTACTCCCATTTTCCTGGTTTCCAATTTGTTGCGTTTGATCCTTGTGGTGCTTCGCTTTGCTTACGAGGGCCCGCACTATGGCTTCGGTTATGACAAAGTGAGCTAAGGAAAATCCTGGGGAAGCGGTGTACACAAGCGATTTTGGGAGGTCCACCGTGACAGATCTTTTTCTTCGCACCCTCATCGATGAGGGCAAGTTGGAGAGCCTCGAGAAGGTCTGCGTCCTGGGGACGGAGACCGTCCCGGCCCCTCGGAAGGATGAGGCAGTGGTCTTCATCGCTTTTTTTGACGCTGGCCTTCGGTTGCCATGCGTTGATCTAACCTCGGTGGTGCTTCAGCTGTATGGGGTGGAGCTGGCGCAGCTAACATCGAATTCTATCGTGAAGTAGGGTCTTGAGTGGATCTTTGCGAGCGGCCGCAAGCGGCGGGCGCCTGTCGCTTATCTTCACGACGAGCGCTGCCAACCGAAGAAAAAGAAAAGCACGGGCGAGACGCTGAACTTCAGCAGCGTGAACTTTCAGTCGAGGACGCGGTGCCAAATGTACCTGCCTACCCCGGCGGCGCGGAACCGCTGGGACACGGATTGGACTCGGCGGTGGTTCTACCACACATCCCCGGCGAAGGATGGTTTGCAGTCTCGAGACGGGTCGATATGACTTATCGCCAGCCCTGTGATTGATCTTAGCGCGAGGCAGGAGGCCCTCCTCCAGCTTTTGCTGGATGTGACAAAGCGTCTCTCCACTCGGGACCTGGCGGAGGAGTTCTGTGCCCTCCGTATCTAGCCCTTGGTCCAAGATTGGAATGTGGAGGTCGGGGCTTCAAAGTCTGGGCGGCCGATCCTTACTGTTAAAGGGCACGAAGGTGCGGGGTCGCTTTATCTTTACCATCTTTTATTTTGAATAATAACTTTTGATTGTTGCGTTGGTGATGCCTTGGCAGTTGTGCCTATTATCGAGGCGGCCCGCGCCGTGGAGGTGCTTCTGGGCCCATATATGGGTGAGGAGCATTCGAAGCGTGTCCTAGTCGTGCGGGAGAGTCGGCTCAACTGGGAGTACGCTTCGTCGGTTCGCCTTTCTGAGCGTCCGGACCCGGACGCTGGGAAAAGGAAACGCGCTCGCACCGCCGAGGTCGGTGGGCCGGGACCGCTTGTGGTGACGCCGCTGCATGTCGCCGGTCCTCGCGACGTGGGCGGCCCCTTTGAAGCTGCGGAGGATGTGGATCGGCTCGGCAAGAGGTTGGCGGAGGCCATAGAGCGGACGGAGTCCTCCGGGTCCAGCAGCTCTTCCTCGGATGAGCCCGCTGGTTCACCCGAGGAAGCCGCTTTGGAGGATGCCACTGGTGTCGGACCCGGGATTAACACCCCAAATCCGCTGTGCATTTTTGAACTTGTCCCATGATCAGTAGCTAGTTCACACAGTAAACAGATATGGTAATATCCATAAATCGCATAATTTTATTATTAAATAACAACAGAGTTTATTACAAAAGAGGCTTACAAGCCAACAATAAAGAACACAGCGGAAGACGAAGAAGTAGTGGAGTCCAGCTGATCTACCACAGGCAATCGACTGGGGTAGTGGCCTAGTCATCGAGATCCACACTGGTAGCAAGTCCTTCTCCTGTAAAATTTATTTGCATAAAGTAAGGATGAGCACAACTACCGTGCTCGCAAGTTACACCCAAATAACAGAGTTAATGGATGCAAGGATATATCAAAGGAAGGCTTATTGGTTGAATTTGCATAAAGCAATGTTTTCTTTAAATACTTGTACTAAGTTCCAAAGTGATTATTCTATAACTTAAAATTCATTTTATAAATTCTCAATTTTATAGTCAGATAACATTCACCCAAGAATGGTGAAGAATACCCTCCTATCACATAGCTTCCTGTCCAATTTCCCATTTGCATAAACCATTTGATAAAGTCTTTTCAAAACAAAATCAAAGTCTAACTTTGAGAGGCTTTGCTAGCATGTCCATGACCGTGGACACGGCTACTCGAATAGTTCTTAACACTCTGCAGCGGTTGTACAACTTTACCCATATGACATGAATTCTCTAGTTTGTTTGTCATCCGTCGATACCACCACTCACTACCTTAGGTAAGCAGTCTAGAGCACGTGTCAAGGCCTTTACAATGCACTATTCCACCACAGTCCCCCCCTCGCTAAGGTTTCGTCCCCTTTGGATAGAAATCCGCAGAGTTCCTAGCCCCTCTTGTGCCAGGTGGGACTAACGTAGGTTATAACATGACTACCCACCACATCTGAAGGGAACCACCACAGTGGAACATTGCAAATTAGTCAGCCAAGTCCCCTCCCTATACTCAGGACATGTGGTAGTACGATGTGGCTTAGCAAAGGAATGCTCAGAGGCCGGTCCTTAACTGACTTGGGCGACTATCCACAAAACCCCTGAGCTTCAACCCATACCCGGATTGAGCCCGTGCATAAACCTGCACCCACCAATCAACCATTTCGCCTAAGTACAAACCAACTTTTCCTTTTTGCTTTTCAAAATCATTTACAAAATCTTCCATGACAAACCAATACCATAGACTTTTAAACAACATTTGATTTTTGGTTGAAATTTCCCAAAACAAATATTTCAGGTTTATAAGCATAATTTTTCTCAAAATGTTCTAGTTCATACTATTTGTGGATATCATGGGGATATGCCAAAGATCTTAGGATGATGTTACAATTGGCAATGTCGTTTAAGGTTTGTCGATTCACGCGTTTTCGGCGAAGTTCAAACTGCTGTCAGGCAAGTGGCGGTCTGACCGGTCCAGGTGGCGGTCTGATCGGCCAGAAGGCGATCGACGCAAACTTTGGGAAATCGGTCAAACCGGCCTTTATGAGATTTTGGATTTTGGTGGGCCAAAATAGAGGTGTAGGCAAGAGAGTAGATTCTACTACACTTGGTCTCATAATTTTTGGGCTTCAAGCAAAAGTTCTATTGGTTTGAAAATTCGATGAGGTTTGGTTTCGTGAAGGATATTTGGGTAAGTCGGTGGGCGGTCGATCGCCAATGTGGCAGTGTGATCGAGGCAGGCCGGGTCAAACCACCAAAGTGGCGATCGACCGGTTTTGGTTTGTTTCATCGGCCAACTGGTGGCGATGATTGTTGGGTTAGGTCAAGTTCATGGGTTCCATGGCATATGTGTTGCATGATGCATGTTTTGACTAACGTGGGTCAAATTGTGAAGAACTTATTCCCAGAATCGATTTCTTTGTCTATTTGTTGTGCAAGTTGCTTGGAGGTCAATGACGGTCAACGGCTAGGATGATCGGGACTAAGCTTGGAGAGCTGAGGTCCAGAACGATCGGGGATGCCAGGTGAGGTCAATGAAGTCAAGCATGGCGCAAGAAGGACAAAGGTGACCGAACGGGCAGTTCGGTGCAACGGGTTGGATCAAACGACGCGGGGATCGGTGCAAGTGCCATGGTGGTTTCGGTGGGAGCCGAATGGGAGAGACTTGCCGACATCATGAGAGCCGCTGGATCGACCTACACGTGGTGAAGCATGGGAGGTGCTTCACGAAGATGAGACTCGGTCTTCGAAAAAGATCGAGAAGGGGTATTTTGGTAATTTTACCAAATACCGCCTTGGTGACCTTTTGCCAACCCTCGGCGCAAGACGGTGCGTGAAGAAGTGGATTAGGTCAAGAGGAGATGAAGACGGCGCTTTAAAATGCGTGCGTGTATAACTCGTTTGTGTTGGGCCTTAACGGGAGCCCATTAGGGTTAATGCTTCTAGAAGGTCTAAGCCTCCACTATAAATAGAGGAGGGAGGTGGCTGCACCTTCTCCAACCCTTTCATTGTGTTTGAAACCCTAGTTTGCTTAGGGAGAGGATTAGTGGAGGTTAGGGTTCTAGAGAGTTGGATTTGATTTCGTGCTCATGTATTGAGTCTTTGTCCTCCATTGATGGAGTGGTCAGAAACCAATACCATATCAAATCAATCCAAAGAAAGTTCCCTCAAAGATGAGTCTATTTGCTTTCTTTCTCTCTATTTAGTGATTTGTGGTCTTTCTTTGATTCGCAAGTTTTTACTTGTTCTCTTGCCGTGATCTAGCTTGTTGTGACATGTTGGAATACATCTAGGATCATCTTGATCATCAATCACCCACGAGCAAGTGTTTGGATCCTATTTTCGATTTGACTCGGTTTTTGAACCACCTTCGTTCAAACTGAAAAAGATAGGAATTTTGGCTTGGATCTTCACAAT